>OY728120.1:1702844611-1704094611 GCA_963277665.1 Viscum album | reverse complement strand
AATAGTAATACCCACTTTTTGAAATTTTATATATCTTATTTTTCAAAATGGATGTCATTTTTTGGATTCAGAATATCAAAATTAGCTTAATGTGAATTTTGGGTATTTTTTGAAAACATTTAATTTTTGATGACTAGTGAAAAACACTTCGTTATAGTTTAAAACCGAATTTTTATTTTAATAATTATTAAAAATTAAAATTTATTTTAAATTCAAAATAGATACACAATACCTATATTATTCCAATTTAATTCATTATAGTCACTTTATAGTAAAATTAGATATATAAAATTTTATTGAACTATTTAACGTCTTTTAACCACCTTCTAGGCACATTTGAAAATTTGCATAAAACGTAATTTTACCACTTCTATGAATTGAATTTCAAAAATCCAAGAGGCACAGTTGAAATCAGTACGTAAAATTTGGTTTAATAGGATGAAAATAATTTTGGTGAATAGTAACTTTTGAATTTTATTTACCACAATTAAAAGTAAATAGGTTAATTAAAGGTAAAAATGATATTATAATTACCCCCATCACATGTCCTAATTCTATTGGATAGGTTTATTTCGACCAAAATCACCCTTTGGACAAAACTATGATCCTTTTTTATCCACTTGGTTTAGATTAGGAAATTTATTATATTTTATTTAAAGAAGAGTTAAAAGTGTTAAATTCAAATTTTAATAACTAATATATTTTTAATATAGGGTTATACCTAAGATAAATTCGACTATAAATATTAATTATAAAGATAAAAATATTTCCTATATCATGGTATTTTATTTATAATTTTTTAGACATTAAAAAATTAAATTTATTTATGAAACATTGATGATGCAATAATTACCTTATTAATGAAAGATTAAAATAATTGATACTATAAATATTAAAATAAATGTAAATTGAATATTTTGATTCCATCCAAGAATTTTATAGTTTAATATGACATTTTAGGGTTAACTAAATCTATTTTTTCGAAGTAAAAAATTTTTATGACTTTCACAAAAACCAAATACTAAATGGTGTCAAAATTGTCATAAATGAGTTTTTAAAAACAAATACTATTTTATTAAATGATATAATACTCCTAAAAATATAAGGTTAGGAAAAAGGACTTATATAATGATATATGTATCATTAATTAACCACTTGAGGTTCTTTTCTCATTTTATAGTAAGTTTATTAACCATGTAATATAAAAATACAAGAAGACATGGTAAAAGTCAAACTATTTAACTAAGAGTTAAATCTAAAAGATAAGGTTAATATGATGACCTAAACAAGTCTAAAACCTATTGGTTGATAACATTTCGACCCATACTTATATTATCCTCGAAATAAATTCATTTTTATCCATTAGAAACTGAATATAATTTTATAATAAAATAATATTTCAAGATTTTCCTAAAGTGACCCTCACCTATCTTATAAAAGGGTACTTCCCCTTCTCTTAATTTCGCACCTCCAAAGCCATTTGGCTCAGCCAAACCCCACTCAATTCTCATACTAACTACCCTAACTTCAACCTAGAGGCCTTAATTTTATCAAAAATCCAACCTAAGGAGACCTTTTGTTCCAATCAAAATGAAGAACCTGAAGAAGCGGTAATTATTTCATCACCTCTTTCAAATATTATTTTCTTCTTCCACTTCCTATTTCATTGTTGTTTCCATACCAAAATAGTAACTCCAGTGTCTTCTACATATTTTTATGTTATTATAAATATGGTACAAACATATTCATTATTCTATCCATCCTATAAATGAAAAATTCACCATACGTGCGTATGTACGGCTTACCGTCTCCACGTCATGGTGTAGTTTGTTGTTCAACTCTTCATTATTTGTATATGAATAATAATGAGTATAATTTATGTTAATAATAAATATAAAATGTTAATTATTATTTATATATAATATACAATCCAATTACATACTATTTCACAATCAATAGAATGATATTGTCGCTCATACATACGTACGGCTTACCGTCTCCACTACGCGATTACATTTCATTCCCCATTGTAACCATTCAAGAATAATTTTTATTTAATGATTAAAAATAATGTTCATTAACTTAATATCATTCTGGATATTAATCAAATACATCTATCCATAACAAATAGGACTTCCTTAACATAACATATAAAGGAAAACGAATCCATTAACGCCTTAAACAACGATACTACTAAAATATTATTAACAAATCAATATTATAAGATCATATATGATATCATATTTATGTTCATGGTTCTTGTATAATTTAATAACAACTATTTCACAATTATACAGGTGTTTAACATATCCTTGACTAATTAAAAGTACAAGGTAAGAGTTAATTTTGCAATCTTTCATTATCCGAGGTTATTTATACGTAAGTATCTACTATGACCTATTTATCATCCACATCTGTGTTTCTTAAAAATGTATTGCAAAACATTATTACTATTTCCTAGAATATGGGTTAAAGTAATTTTTACCCTTTTTTGACTTTTTATAAAATGTTTTGAATGGAATATTTCCGTCTTTTTCAAAATAATGGACTTTATGACCTTTTCAACAAATTAAGTAAAGAATGTTTTTTCAACCTATACAATGGGTGAGGCTATTTTCCACCATTATAACACCTTTTAAGCTTCCATTACAAGTTTATAATAATATTTTCAAAATAAATTTTTTCTTTACTTTTAAATTATTTTAAAATATAAAGAGGTATTTCTATTAAATAGTTTTGATTTCATCCATGTCAACATCCTTTGATGGATTTTATGCTTGTTTAAAGTTGATTTATTATGATACAATCTCCTATATTGTATTGAATGTTTTTGTTATATTATTTACTATGAATGTTCTATTTTTATACCATTCATGGTTTATGGTTAAAGTATTGACATTTCGTATGCTAGTTTTAATATGAATATTTATTTTATGTTTAAACCTTTTCATATGAGGAATGCATTGGATTTAGTAAGTGATGGGAGGGGTCCTCTATAGCCCCTTGATGCATCAGTAGGCCTCATGAGACAAATTATTGTATTGGCATAGGGCCTTGACAAATGTTTTATTTTTAGTCTTGGCACGAGGCCTTGACTATGTTGTTATGATGTCCGGCATTATGAATTCCACAATTATGAAATTGGCTATTGATATTTCATGTGATAATTCGACTAGTAGAATACCATTCTGAATAATTAAATGGAATTATTTGATTTTTCTTTGCCATATTATGATGAATTTTAAGTTTAAAAGGCTTGTGTTTTCGTCTTATACATTGCCTTAAATGTTTTTTCTTATTTATGATAGTTTCTACAATATTGTTATCCTTACAGAGCATATGAGCTCACCCCTTTCTTATGTTTTATTTTTTCCCAAGATACAAAGAAGTATATTGCGATTAAACAACAGGAATAGGATAAGGAGTATGAGTGAGTTAAAAGGGGACACCATGTTGTTGTTTTTCCACTTCATAATGTAATTTAAAAATTATGTATGTATCTAGTGCTTCCAAGGATATTAAACTAATTAGTATTTCGGGACTTGATCTCTTGTGATCATTCTAATGCTATGTAATAATGCACTGACTCTGGGTAACTAGGGTTGGGGTGTTACAATATACATTTGAGGGTCATCATATATGAGATCTTGGGCTATATGAAAGGAATAAGATTCCATATCATACTATCTAAACTGAGTAGAAGTCCATGGAACCCTCCTTTCCTTATCTCGGGTTTGTTGGTAGTCTCTATTAAGGGCAGGAGGTTCATATTTAAAATCTGAATATGATGTAGAAGAAGAATCATCCTATATAGTTGGTTGTTTATAAGGTGGAGAAGGTTGCACAGGAGCCTCAAATTGGGTTGGAATATCAGTTTCATCATCTTGTTAGAAGGTTGGATCACTTATGACTGATGTGGTAGTCTTGGCTTTAGGATACGAATACACATTAAATAAAACATCCTTACTTATAATGCAATTTTGATAACCATGATTGTCTTCCCATAGTTTATACCTCATAAAACCATCAAGATACCCTATAAAGATGCATTTTAGAGCTCTTGGTTCAAACTTTTCAGTCTTAAAATGAGAATAAGTGTTAAAATCAAAGGCTCCTGGGTAAGAATAGGATGGGTGCTTACCATTACATGATTATTCATGTATTTTAAACTGATTATTGGAAGAGGGATTCATATTAATTACGTATAAATCAGTGATAGCATCCTCTGTCCAAAATAATTTGGGGAGTCTTGAGCATACAAGCCTACTCCAAACTCTTTCTAGGATTTTCCAATTCTTTATTTTTACTAATCCATTTTTTGGGGAGATTCCCTAACATTTTTACGTCTTTTAACATGCTCATATTCCCAAAATGCATGAACTCAGTGGATAGGTACTCTGGCCCATTGTCTATTATTAGTGTATTAACTTTCTTCCCTATTAAGTTTTCAACTAAAATTTTCCAGCTTTAAATTTTTGGAGAACCTTATATTTGTTTTTAATACTGTAAATCCACACTTCCCTAGAGAATTAATATATGAAAGTAACAAAGTAGGAACCTCCACCATGAGAGGAAGTCCTAGATAGACCTATAGATCAGAGTGGACATATTACAATCGGTTGGTGGCATTGAAATTAGACCTAAAAAACTAACCCTCTTGGCCTTTCCCATTACCCAATAATTACAAAATAGAAGATTTATTGGAGTGATGTCACTCAACATCCCTTGCTTATCGATTTCCTTAATCCCTTTAGAGCTAACATGTCCCAATATTCTATAAAAATGAATAGTATTATCAGTGTTGGTTGAATAGAATCTACCAAACTATCTTGAATGGGTCTTTCCATTCAAGACGCACATCCTAATGATTAAAAATCCCTTACATACATTTCTATAGCCTTTGGAGATTTTAAGGAAACTAGTTTCATACCTAAGGGTAAATACCTTTTGGTTTAGGAACCTTAAGGAAATAAGGTTTCTTTGAAGATTGAGAAACAAACTAAAATCAACAAAAGTAATGATTGGGTGGTCATCAAGTTCCAAGAAAAGAGAACCTCTACCATGAACCTTACACCTCTTGTAATTACCTAAGAGGATGTCTCCTTCTACCCTCCCAACCAATTCTATAAAGGATTATCTAAAAGGACTCATATGGAAAGAGATACTTGATTCAAGGACCAAATCTTGATTTAGTGTATGTGTGTATGCATTAAGGACCTCAGTAGTGTCATAACTAGAGTCTACACGAAGGTATTGATTAGTGGGTTTTTTAGACTCTAACTCATACTTGAGTTTCCTACACTCGAGTTTAATGTACCCTGGTTTTCCACAATGAAAACTAGTGACCTTTATATCCATATAACTAGATCTAGGATTGGGTTATTTTTTTTTATATTAACGTTATTAAACTATTTCATCTTAGTTTTAGTTTGACATCTACCTCTACTAAATAAGATCTTGTCCTCACCTCTGATTCTTGGTTTAGAATGTAGTTCCTTAGAATGAAGGGTTGATTTGACCTCTTTTATGGTTAAAGAGTCTCAGCCTTACGTCATGGTCTCAATGAGGGTATTATAGGTATTATCTAATGATATTAATAGGATCATTTCATGATCCTCATCATCAATAGAAAAATTAATGTTGAATAAATCTGACATGAATTTTTTGAATTCATCTAGATGGGCATTAATAGAACTACATGGTTTCATTTTTAATCTAAACACACGATGCTTATTATAAATCCTACCTACTAATGAAGCAATCATTTAATGTTTCCCAAGTTTAAGACAAATTCCAACAACAGTAGAATCACAATATACTTATCTAAGGATAGTGTCACCTAATTAACGAAAAATAGAGTTATGTGCTTTAACTAACACATCAGGGACAACATCTACATATTCAGTAGTAGGATATCAAGTTTCATTTATAGTAATACGAGTATTTTTAGGCCAATAGATGACATCAATTAGGCCCTATTATACATGAAGGGATCTCATCTTAATTTTCCACATGATAAATTCATTGTCACCATAAAATTTCTATATTTCATATCTCATTTTTGACATGTTTATCCATAGAGTATATGGTATATTCTTGTGAACAACATTTAGGTACACCCCCAACAACCGACCAATCTCTTGGTTAAATAATGTTTTTCCAAATAGATACAATATGCATAGGAATATAGATAGGATAGTGGAATTAGATAATTGAAATCAATAAAGATAGTGTCAATTTAATAATAAGATCACCATGCAGAAATAAAACCATTAACCATAACTATGAAAAAAAGAAATTAGGAAACATAAATTGAATTCAATAGTAAAAAAATACATTAAGGCTCTAATACAACTTTGTTAGGTTGAAAGGTGGTCCAAAATGAGGTCAAATACTAAACAACAACAGTACCGAACTAGGTCATTACAGTGCAAAGATGAAAATCATAGAACAATTTCAATAGAATACAATATATGAAATATTACAAGAAAAAAAATGATCAATCAACGTCCTTTGATCCCATGGGTACATATGGACGGTGAGGATGGATGGTGATGATACAGTGGTTAGAGAGGCTAATCAACAGCCAAGAATAAAAACAAGAGGACAACTATGATGCCATAGGAACACATGAACAACCAGACGGACAAAGGCTAAGGAAAAGTGAAGGATTCCCAAGTGGGAAATGAGAATCTGAAAAACCAATGATCCAGTATAATAATTTGATCATTTCAAATAATTTCAATAAATTTGGATTGATGAAAAAAGATCAATCTAGAATGGTAGAAAACATGGCATAAATTTGATATGAGAACAATTTCGAATGAAAAAACACAATTCACACTCAGAAATTAAATTTAAGTGGGGATAAGGAAGAAACCCTTCTTCTTTACAACCATCACACCATAGAATAAACAAAAAAACAACCAACATGATAAGGAGTCCACAAACTACTGTTTTATTCTGGTATATTGTTCCCAAACTAAGATCCTGAGGTTTGAGTTTATATTCCAGACCCACCACACATGATACTATAACCACAGGGTCCTTACCTGTTCAATCCATTGAGGACACATACTAGGTAAGTGATCGATCAGAAATCCTGTGGGTTATTGTATCAGTGGAACTAGAGTGGGCGGCATCTGATTCCTGTAGGGAGCGAATAAGCCTCCTTAAATTTGTATATATCATAAATAACATCCACCATTACATCACACAAACACAATATCAACACTTTTCATTTATGCCTATTTTAATTCATATGAGATCTTTAATGGTGCAACAAAAACTTGTGTGAAAGACAATGGTAGCAAGCTAGGAGTTTTATTTCTATAACCTTCTCTATCGCCAGCAACATCTTTTTGGCTGGAGTGCTGAGATAATGTATCGTAAAAAAGGCTTCCAATAGGTGATTCAGAATATAATCCATCCTTGATAGAGAATGTGATGAGTATATTATCATGATTCCAAATATTTGTATTCATAAGAATATATTAATTATGATCCAAGCAACACGAATCATGATTTTTAGGTGGTGTTGAATCAACTGGTGACTCACATTAAAAGTAATAAAGGATCTATTAGTTAGGTGATTTTTTTGGGTTTATCCCACATGTGTGTTTTTAAAAAATTTAGATAATATAGTTTTCGAATATGATATATATTTTACCATATCACACAGATAATGTTGCATGTGTTTCTCATAGGGAGATATATCATTTATATCTATTTAGATGATATATGAGTCTTGATCCTAACATGGAAGATACATGGTGTTTTGAATATTTAAGATATAATATTTCATATCTTATCTGTTTTTGAAAAAGGAATTAGTGTGGGATTTAAAAGGGGAAGTGGCTAGTGGAGAATAGAGGGATATCTTCTCAAGATGTAGTCCATCAAGATCAAATGGTCCACTGAGTTTATAGTATCCCATATGACATGATGATGATGATGAAATTATCTTTTACAAGTGCAGAGCTTTGTAGAAAGATGTTAAGGATGTTTTCCACTAAGATCAAGAAGGGTCTACTATGTTGACGGTGGCATGTGTGGTGGACCGACGTTAAATAAGTGTGATGAAGCAGTGATGTGATCAGTGATTAGGGCCATGTATCAAGAGTTTTCTTGATTCCGGTGATCAAGAAGTGTGTCCTAGTTGATGATCGGTGGTACATCATGATGGAAATATCATTATAGAGAGAGATTATTTGGGTGTCTCTAGATGCTGCGAGGATTATGCATGTTTGGATGAATATCATTGAGGTAGTGATGTTTCATCAATAGAAGGGTGATGTTTTTTCATATGTGGATCTTTCAATACATGGCATTAGCAATTTATTTATGAGATAGTATATAGAGGTGTATCGGGGTGTGAATTTTACACAGGTTTTCTATGATCTAATTTGTAATTCAATTTTGGGCATTACATGGATTTTTTTCATTCTATTATTAATAGGGAATTTTTTTGGTAATTTCCCTATGTTTTTTAATCCTCTACATTGGAGATTTTTTCCACGTTAAAAATCCTGCATTATGATTTATTTATTTTTCTTAATATCACTTCCATTTTTCATCAGGTTGCTCACAAATTGTTTTATAGGTGCTTTAATCTCGAGGTATGGATTCTACCCCAACTAGTGTTATCAGATTTTATAGTTTGGTCTTGCAATTTTCTGTGGGAATTATAGATTTTTTGAGAGTAATGATGGAATGTGCATATGGCAGAATATGATTTGGGAGATAAAGCGGTTTGAGAGAGGTTTTTTGTGTCATAAACCGAACTTTTTTCTTCAAAATGTGTGAGTGGTGAAGAAATAATAGAAAATTGAAGATTGAGGTGATCTCTAGATTCTCATGTTTTTTGGTTGGGGCATGTTTTTTCTATAGGTGCTCCAAATTATGGGGAGATCAAGATTATGGGGGTGCCAGATATCATTTTTTTCAAACATGACGGACATGGTGGTGCAGATTCAGATATGAAAAAGACATCAGCATTTTGGTTTCTTTTGAAGGGGGTATGTAAAGTTTCTGTTAGAGCTTTAAAAGGGTGTCGTCATTTTTATGAATAAGATCATGGTTGGTGTGATACAAATAGGTTTTTAGTTCAACTAAGTATGTTGGATGGTATCTCTATTGATAGGCTCAAGGGGGTGATTGTTGGTATTTAGCTCTCACGTGGGTGTTTCCAAAATTGAGATAAGATAGTTTTTTAATATGAGATATCTTTTATCATATCACACAAATAAGGTAGCATGTGTTTCTCATGGGAAGTTATATCTTTTATATCAATTTAGATGAGATATGTGTTTGAAAAATAACATGGTAGATACATTGAGATTTGTAGATTTATGATATAATATATCATATCTTATCTATTTTTGAAAAAGGAAAAAATTAAGGCTTTAAAAGGAGAAGCAGCTAGTAGCGAACAAGGGGAGAGCTGCTCAAGATGTAGTCTACCAAGATAAAAGGGTCTACTAAGTTTACAGTGGCCTTTGTGACATGACTAAGATGACACAATTATCTGGAATGTGTAGGGAGTTTCTTGTAAAGATGATCAAGATGTAGTCCATCGATAGAAAAAATGGGTTTACCTCATCGGTGGTAGCATGTGCGGTGCATTGGTGTTAAATAGGTGTGAAGTATTAGTGACATGATCAATGATTGGGGCCATTTATCGGGAGTCTTCTTGATTGTGGTGATCATGCAGTGTGTCATGGTTGAAGATCGGTGATACATCATGATGGTGAGATCAGGATAGAGACAAATCATTTGGGTTTTACAAGATTGTTTGAGGATGTCGCATGTTCTAGTGAAGATCTATGAGGTAGTAATGTTTCATTAACATAAGGGTTATGATTCATCATATATGTATCCTTATATACATGGTGTGGGTGAGATGTTTATAAAATAGAAGGAAGAGGTATATTGGGGTGTGAATTTCACACTGGTTTTTTACACCCTCATTCATAATTCAATTTCAGGAAATACTTGGATTCTTTGTATTCTCTGATTCATGGTAAATTTTCATTGGAATTTCCCCATGGTTTTTTAACCCTCCATATTGGGGGTTTTTCCCATGCTAAAAATCATGCATTCAGATTTATTTATTCTACTTAATATCCCTTCCATTTTTCATCAGGGTTCTCCCAAATTTATTTGAAAGTGTTTTTATCTCGAGGTCAGGATTGTCCCCCAACATGATGCACATACACAAGATCTCTCACCACCACTCAATTGATTTCTCCTCTGTCTTATCGAACATTCATCCTTGAAATTGTTCTCTTGAATAATATTCCTCACATTTCGTAAGGCTTCCCCTAATCCATCACACACACACACACACAAATCAACACTTTTCATTTAAGACTATGTTACATCATAACATAGCCTTAATGGTGTAATGAAAAATTATGTTAAAGACAATATCACGGGGCCATGAGTTTTAGTTCAATATCCTTATCCATCACTATAAAAATCTTCCTCTCTGGAGTGCTCATATAATGTATCTGAAACAAGGATCCCATTAGTTGATTTAGTTTGAAAGGCTTCGAATGTAGCCCCCCCCCCCCCCCGCCAACATAGAACATTTTTTCATACATACAATTCCCTATATGAATGGATGAGAGGTGTTTATCAATGACTAAGAGAGATATTCAAGGTATAACTGATGTTTTCAGGTTGTGATTTAAAGTGGAGGCACATCCGTTTGTCTTTGAATACGGGAATGATAATAGTGTGGGCACTAATGGGTGAGCTCATGCATGATCAAACACAATATATTGGGAAGCATGTTAATTATGTCATTTGACCATAAATAATGTACTTTAGGAGGAAAAATCAAATAACGGGAGGTGTTAAGGTTTAAAATAATCTATATGATCTAATTCCAATTTTTTGGAGAACCATGGGATGGATAATGAGCCACATGATAGAACGTGGGTTCCTTGGGTTGAATTAATGTTGTGGAGTGTCATCTTTAGAGTTTGAGGAGGAATATGATCATTATCTTGAGATTGGGTGGCCTTATATCCAATATTTGGAGTTGTGTTTTGGGAGTAAATTTGGTGTCTCAAAATGGAACAAGGCCATTTGAATGAGGTTTGGAAATCAGTATTAGTTATTTAATGTTATTGTATTCCAATTAGAACTTCTTGGAGATGAGAAGTACTATGGTGGGGTGTTTTAAATTTTTGAGTGTATGGATTTTCCATGACTCTTGGGGGAATTATGTATTTTCCATTTAGTAAAGGGAACATATTTTTGCATCAACCATCAGAACTAAATTATGAGGGCTACTAGACACACCAGCTAGCCGGTGGTGGGAAATGAAAATATGGTGGCCCTTTGGGTAGTGTTTTTTGAGGTAATTCTTATCTTTTCACCCATGCTTCCCATTACTCTTCTTATATGTGAATTTATCCCCGAAATCAGCAGTAGGACTCTCTCATGACGCCTCCTTCCCTCTCCTCTCCTGGCGGGGGGGGGGGGGGGGGGTCTCCCTCATTTTGTGTCTCAATCAACCGTTATCCCTTATGATCAAGATCTCTTGGTGACTCTACCTCCATTCTTCCTTATATTCATGATTTCATTCGTTTTCAGGTGGTTTTTTTAAATTATGATAATATAAACTATTTTAGGGGTGATTGCCTAGTTTCATGGTTTGTCTCGATTCAGGTTGAACTAGTTCCCAATACTAGATGAATGGGAATCACTATACATAAGGTATGTGGTCTCTATACTTAACCCAAAGTATTAAAAAAATAAATAGCTACATCATGAAATCATGTTGACCATGACACTCATTAACATAATTTAAAATCAATGTTTTAAATTGTAACATTTATTGATTACATATCCTTGTTTATGTACCTTTTACCTATGTGAACGATGATCCATAGTAGAATTCCTCATATGAGAATTTAACCCCTAGTTAGTTTAATTAAACATTAATGCTTCCTTTGAAAAAAATTGGTAAACTAACTATCTTGGTTTGATAAACATATGTATATATCCAGGTTTTAAGTAAATTATTATAAAATGAAATTTCCAAATAATAGATGATATTGAGGTAGAATTTAAAAGAATGATATATTTTCCAATAAAATGAAATGTGGTTAGGTTTTGGTCTAGGTAAATTTTTTTAAATTAAATTGATTATTTATGGGATGGATGGTGAATTTAGTAAACATGTTGACTATTGTGGAATTTTACACCCTTTTTTCTATGATGCCTAAAGGAGTTATTGTTGGAGATGATGCTTAATAAAATTTATTTTCATTGAAAAATGGTGAGTTATGTTCGGTAACTTGTTTTCAAAATTAAAGTGTTAAATGATGATTATGGATCCAATCAGATTGGGTAAAAGTAGAATGAATGAATCCTGAAGAACAAGTTATAGGGGATGCACTTTAGAGCGAATTGATTATTTAAATTTTTTATCAACAATTTTAAACTAGGATTGTGATGTATAATGGTCAATATTTCTAGGATGATAAACAGGATTCCATAAAATGGATGATATTTGGGAATATTAGAATGAGCACCTGGATTCCATATGACTCTTAGTTATTAGGAATTTGAGGATGAGTATATTCAATTCCTTACGATACATGATTATGAATGCTATGATGATACTTATAGATACTAGATGATTCAAGATGCTTTGGACTCTTGGGATTGGTACTTGGACTTCGTGTGATGCATGATATCTGGGGAATTCTAGCATGAGAGTCAGATTCTAGGGGAATTGTGGGATAAGCACTTAAAGTCTCAGTGATTATTTTTAATAATGGTCAATACTAAGAAGAATATGAAAATTCCATGTGGTTACTTATGTATGAATGTATTCTTACATGTGCCTATGTGAGCACATGCACTAGGGTTGGGGGGGTGGGTGTATTTAGGAGTGCACATGTGATTGTATTAATACCAAGCTATGACATGAACCCCTAATAATTTTTATAATTCAAAAATAAAATAATTATTTTATATATTAAAATATACTTTAATATAAATAAATTTATTTAAAATATATATACAAATATTTTATAAATTTATTATAAAAAATACAATATATATATATATATATATTACACACATTCATACATATAATAAAAATAGATTATATAAATATGCACATATACATATTTTATATAAACACATACAACAAGTACATTTTATAAATATTTATTAACATATTTAATAAATGTATTTATAATTAATAAATTATTTATGTAGATATATAAAACTAATAGAAATATATGTATTTAAAAATTATAGGTACACAAAAACACACACATATTAATGATACCTTATATAAATAACGTTAAATAATTGTATTTAAAAACTTTATGTAGATACATAATGTAAAAGTATTTAAATAAATTATGAAAACCCATTATATAAATGTAATTATTATGAATGCATTATATATATATATATATTAATGTAGTACATAAATGCATTTACAATCAATCAATTATGTAAATAAAAATTATTAAATTATTTATATATATATATAGTAGATTAGATCAAGTGCACAACACATATTGGAAAGAGATTTTGGAATCCAAGGAGATTTTGGGAAGGCAATAGTTGAATATTCCAGAAAAAATAAACCTCTTGTAATAGCACACAATAAACAATATAAATAATGGATAGAAACATCCAAGTCGATATACAAGAAAGGGAAATATTGATAAAGGAGATACGATATAGGGATGAGATGTTTCGAAGAAGTAACTTGCAGGGAATGGTCGAGGAAGTAGATGTCGGAGGAAGGATATTTCAGCAATGTAAAATAAGAAATTAAGTGGGGATAATTTAGACAAAGTGAAATGTGCTGATGAAACATGTAAATGGAGGGAACAATCTTTACATAACTCTTGACTATAGATGTTTTTGTTAATGGAAATGAAAAAACATACATCATATAAGACCTCAAGAAGATGAATACAACATTTTACTTAAAAAATAAAGGAGATCAGAATCCATACAACATTCACAATCTATTGAAACTCATGATTGGTTTATTCCCCTCTGTTAGAGCTTGCCTACCCAGCTCCCCCGACAACACCAGTTGCACTCTCATCTCTATATCCCACCCTGTAACCATGGGCTGGCCACTTTTGTGATCTAAGCGGAAGGCATCCTCTGATTTTTTGTTACTAACTGGAGGAGGCCTTCCGCTTAGCTCGCAAAAGTGGCCAGCCCATGGCTACTGTAAAGGATATAGAGATGGCAGTGCGACTGGTGTTGTCGGGGGAGCCAGGTAGGCAAGCTATGACAGAGGGAAATAAAGAAATCATGAATTTCAATATATCGTGAATGTTGTCTGGATTCTAATCTCCTTTATTTTTTGAGTCAAATTTTGTATTCGTCTTCTTGAGGTCTTATATGATGTATGTTTTTTTATTTCCATTAACAAACACATCTATAGTCAAGAGTTAGGTAAAGATTGTTCCCTCCATTTACATGTTTCACCAGCACATTTCACTTTGTCTAAATTATCCCCACTTAATTTGTTGTTTTACATTGCTAAAATATCCTTCCTCTCACATCTACTTCCTCAACCATTCCCTGCAAGTTGCTTCTTCAAAACATCTCATCCCTATGTTGTTTCTCCTTCATCAGTATTTCTCTTTCTTCTATATTGACTTAGATGTTTTTGTCCATTTTTTTGTATGTTTTATTATGTGCTGTTACAAGAGGTTTATTTTGTCCAGAAGATTCAACTATTTCCAGCACAAAATCTCCTTGGTTGCCAAAATCTCTTTCCAGTATGTGTCATACGGTTGATCTAATATACTTTAAATATATATATATACATACATATATATATATATATATATTAATAATTTTTATTCACAGTGTATTGAATGTAAATGCATTTATGTGCTACAGTAATATATATTTATTTAATGCATTCATAATAATTACATTTATGTGATAGGTTTTCATAGTTTATTTAAATACTTTTACATTATCTATCTACATAATATATTTAAATACATTTATTTAATGTTATTTATATAAGGTATTTTTAATATGTGTGTGTGTGTTTGTGTACATATAATTTTTAAATTCATATGATTGTTTTAATTTTATATATCTACATATATAATGTATTAATTATAAATACATTTATTAAATATGTTAATATATATTTATATAATGTATTTGTTGTATGTGTTTATATAAAATATGTATATGTGCATATTTATATAATCTACTTTTCTTATATGTACGCATGTGTGTAATATATATATATATATATATATATATATATATTATTTATTATAATTAATTTATAAAATATTTCTATATATATTTTAAATACATATATTTATATTAATATATATTTTAATTTATACAATCATTATTATTTTTTTGAATTATACAAATTATTGGGGTTCATGTCATAGCTTAGTGTTAATACAATCACGCATGCACACCCAAACTCACCCACCTCCCTCCCCCAACCCCTACATGTGTGCTCACATAGCCAGATGTAAGAATACATGCATACGTAAGTAACCACATGGAATTTAGGTATTCTTCTTGGTATTCACCATTATTAAAAACTATCAGAAGGACTCTGAGTGCTTATACCGCAATTCCCCTAGAATTTGACTCTCATGATGACATTCCCCATATATCATGTATTATGCAAAGTCCAAGTTCACATCCTAAGATTCCCAAGCATCTCGTATCATGTGGGATCTATAAATCGCATTCTAACACTCATAATCTTGTATTGTACGAATTTTAATGCAGTCATCCTAGCATTCCTAAAATCAAGGGTCACATGGAATCCAGGCATGCTTCCAAGTATTCCCAAATATCATCCATTATATAGAATCATATTGATTATCCTGGAAATCTTGATCATTATACATCACAATCCTAGTTTAGAATTCTCCGTACATAATTTAAATAATCACTTTACTCTACAATGCATCATCCCATCTAACTTGTTCTTCATGATTCATTCATTTATATTTTACCCAATCATGTCGGTTCCATAATCATCATTTCACATTTCAATTCCCAAAACATGTTACCAAACATAACTCACCATTTTGCAATGAAAATAAATATTATTAAACATGATCTCCAACCATAACTCCTTTAGACATTATAGAACAAAGGGTACAAAATTCCACAATAGTCAAGAGGTTAACTAAATTCAGATTCCAGCCAATAAATAATCAATTTAATTTTCCAAAAAAATACCTTGACCAAAACCTAACCACATTTGATTTTATTGGAAACTATACCAATCTTTAAAGTTCCTCCTCATGATCATAAATGATTGGGAAATTCCATTTGATAATCATTGACTTAAAACCTTGATATATACATATGTTTATCAAACCAGGATAGTTAATTTACCTTTTTTTTAAAGAAGCATTAATGTTTAATTAAACCAACTAAGGGTTAAATTCCCATCTGAGGCATTCCACTCTGGATTGTCACTCACGTAGGTAAAAAGTACATAAACTAGGACATGTAATCAATACATGACACAATTTCAAACATTTATTTTAAATTATGTTGATGAGCAGCAAGGCTGACTTGATTTCATGACGTAGTGGTTGAAAAAAAAATAGGATCGTGGGTTAAGTATAGTGACCACGTACCATACGCATAGTGATGTATACTCATCCAGTATGGCCCCCAGCATAATAAATATCATCAATTACAATTCCCCATCTGAATGGCTGAGAGGTGTTTCAGAGAATTTCTCTCCTTGAATAACTTCACAATCTTCCTTCAGATAGGGGTGAGATCCCTTCCCATGGCGCCCTGAGTAAGCACAAACAACGGGTTGAAGCAGCCGATTATAAAAAAAACATAAGGCCGCCAGTTTAAACACAAGCAGCGGCTGCCGGACCGCCCCGTGCCTCTTTCAATAGCTATAAATGCCTTTGTCCGATTCATGAAATAGATTTTGAATATTTACTTTCATTTCCGTTTTGGAAATGAATTTACAGGTTTCAATTATTTAATTTATTCATAATAAAATACTACACAAGGCCCGAATGATTTTTTCATTTTAAACGTAATTTTTTTATTTTAATAAATAATAAAATTTATATTAATTATTTAATATATTTTCCGTAACAGTCTTTGTTTTATTATTTATTTTCTACATGAAAACATTTAACTAAAATAACATTTAATAACCGTTGCAAACAAGATATCGAGTATAACTCGATGCAATATAAATAATTATAGTCCAAGCTGTGTAATTTAATTACTGTTTACTTCTTGGTATTGATTTACTTTTTATTAAATTATGATTTATTTTTTATTTAGAAAATTCAATGCAATTTCAATATCAGATGTGTTATGATTATTTCTTTATTTAAAGTGCTTAATATGATTTAATTTCGAAAGTAATATTTTTTCTTTTCAAATTTAATTTTTTTCATTTAAATTAATTTCCATTTTTTCCCGAGTTCATTTTTAACTGTGTATAAACATGAACACACACAGAAACACAGACACATAACATATATTTTATAAATGTGTTTAAAAATAATTTTATAAATATATAAATAAATACTGGATACAAAAATATGTATAAAAGTATATATATATATATATATATATATATACATAGATATATCATAAAATATGTCAGAAAAAAATATTGAGCAGTGGAAAAAAGCATTCGCTTTGCACATGTTCGAATCCAGGCATGCACGGTTGAGCAGGGAGGGTGGCACCACTAGCGAAGGGGGTGCTAAAAAAGGGGGTGAGCACCACATGTGAACAAGAGGGCGGGTTAGGGGCGAGTGGTGACAAAGGGAAATGGGGGAGGGGGATGCTCAGACAGGTCGTGAGCATAGTACTTAAACAAGTTGAAAAAATGTATTTTTCTTATTTAATAAGTGTTTTTTGAGTGTTGATAATGGCACATTTTATCAACACTAAAAAACAAAAGATTATGGTATATTTTACCGGTGACGGTGAAGAGTGTCTTTCTCCTCGCTTTCTTAGGAATTACAAAAGTTATAATCTTTTAAAGACACCTAAATCATTAGCTCTTTTTTAGCGATGACAAAAGCAATTTCTAACGCATGGGTGGGGGTGAGTGTGAGTGTCCAAGTACACATTGGGGGGACTTAGTTTGGTTGCACACGCATGTGGGTGTGGGTGTGTCAATGTGTGCATACATGTCTGGGTATGGGTGGGGGGCGCTGATAGAGGGTGTGAACGTTGTACCTAAATAAGATTGATTTTTATTCTTTTAGTTTTATCACTATTTTTTAGTGTTGATATACTCACCTTTCATCAAATGCTAAAAAAAAGTACAAATGAAGGTATACATTTCTAGTGTTGATGAAGAGTGTCTTTATCATCACTTTTTCATCATTGACACATGCAAATGACTTTTAAAGATGCCTAAATCATTAGCAATTTTTTTAGCAACGAAAAAAAATTCTAAAGTGTGAGTGTGTTGGGGGATGAGTGTGGGTGTCCAAGTATGCATGGTATGGGGGAGTGACTGTGGGTTCGTGTACATGTGGGTGTGGGTGTAGCGAGTGCATCAGTGTGTGTGTAAGTGTGTGGGTATGGGTGTGTGCAATGCCACAACTTGGGGTTTCTCAAACCATGATAGAGCCAGTGGAAGTACGTGACCTTATCCATGGCTCCATATACCCTAGAGACTATTGCTAAGCACTGAGAGTCTATAATCAACAAAGAGATATTGTACTCTCAGTATCATCACATGAAATAATAGTTAAATAATCAAACCATCGTACAATGGTCCCATCTTGAACATGTATACACACATCACAAAGATTACTCACCAGGTCGATCTTGGACAAAAGCAAACTAAAATAATAATATAATGGGAGACATCACCATAAAAACCCAACTCCCTCACCGGTCTTGTCTCTCAGCCTCGTACATCCAATCCAACCAGATCTCATGTATAACTTGATACATGAATGCTAAACCTAAGTGTCCGCATGTCCACCAAGGTACTCGTGCAACTGTGAGCATCAAATTCAGTCGGGAACCACAATTGATGTCCCTTATATACATCATCGTATATGTGTATGTATACACAAAATATATGTAAAGTAGTAATATGAGCCGTGCAATCAATCATGCCAGGTCATCATGGGATAACCATACAACCATGACACCTGACACAACCTACTTTGTCCAATTCTAATGGACATCATCTATCATCTTTCAATGAGATAGTGTGAACCGCATAACCTCCCAAGCACACATTCGGTGTAACCATTGGTGTTAAATGCGAAATGGAATCTTGGGCTCACTATTGGTCTGACCATAGGCGGTAAAATGATAGATGGTATCTGGTCTCTCTATTGGTTTGAAAATGGGTGGTAAATGCCAAAAGGAAACCCATGCTCTCTACCAGTTTGGCCATGGGAGAGAAATTTCAGATGGTGTCTTCGGCTCTTTATTTGTTAAGTAGTGGGCTATAATTTTTAGATGGCCTCCCGAATCTCTGTATGCCTGACCATGAGTGGTAAATTCTAGATGGTGTCTTGGCACTTTGTTAGCATGACCACAAGTGATAAATGTTGGGTTTGGGGGTGAAAATTATTTTATGGTCAAACCATTGGAAACTCTATATAGCGACCCTTCTTTTTCATACATTACTATTACATCATTTTAAAGATAAATAACAAAAAAACATTACACAATGAGGACCCAAAGGTTTAGTGTCCTTGCAAAACTTTGATCATACATAACTTTTACAACATAAACATTTATTTAATTGCTTTTCTCTAGCTTATAATTGTCCCTTGTGTTCTCCTTAGTACATGTAGTCTCCTAAGGATATACATCAACAAGGGGTGAGCTAAAATCCCAGTAAGAGGAAATATAAGTACATGAAACAACATAACATGGGGTGGGAATAATCATTATCAACATAATGTAGGCATAGGATCATAATCATGAGAGGAAACAGTATGAAAAGAGTTATAATGTGGCAATGCATACAAATAAAACATCATGTCTTAGTGGTAAACTACCATACATAGTTGTGAACAAAGATAGCATTATTTTCACGCATATTTCACATTACTAATGAGGTTCTTTACATTAACCAATGCATTAGAGATCTATATAATTTCGGGTGCACCCATCACATCAAAACATTTACATTGCGCTATATAATTCCAGGCACACCAATCACATCATAACATTTACATTATCATGCATGCCACATAGAAGATATATCAATCATGAACATAAATAACCCATGGAAAGGAATGGGTTTCATCTCATAAGCATACATTCATAAACATTGGGTTCCTAAATGAAAGGGGGAATAATATACTTGATATAAGAATCATCAACCTTGAGTTAGAACTAAAAGGTTTGTTTTGAAAGAAGAGTTCTCTTGGAAAACATTGTGTTTTTCATAAACTCCAGTAGAAAACATGTATATCCCAGAAAAATAAGAAAATTATGAAGAAATTATTTTTAAGGAATAACCATACTGAAAATGGGGTGAAAGAGCGAAAACCCAAAGAAAGAGAGTTGGGTTTGAGAAATCCCCTTACCTTTTTTCTAAAAGCTTCCTTCACGTTAATATCATGTATAATCACATTAGATTCATTAATTAACATTGCTAGAAACTTTTATACATGAGTATGATTCATTATGGTTTTATTATGTTCTTTTATAGTGTCACGACCCCCTCCCCACAAGGTGTACCCCTCCTAGGTCGGCAATGTGAGAAGAGAGATAATGACCTCAAGTCTCGCCTCTAGTAGGCCTCGGGTTGGTCACTAGAACCGAGGGTATAGTAAACACACAAATGGGAGGCATTACCCTCTAATAGAACACAAGTGAAAGAGAGAGATAAGACAGAAACTAACCAACTCCAACTCAAACAACAATATAAAATAAATCCCAAGTACACATATGTAATGTCATGCAAAACTACTACAATTGAAAGGGGAAAACTACAAGTACCAAAGGAAAGTAAGAACAACAGCAACCACTATCCCAAACAGCTCCTGCAACCCCAAGCTAGTAGAAACCAGCTTGATCTCCAACCTTCTCTAAGTGACCTAAAAAACAGTTTATATATACATAGGGTGAGTATAACAGTATACTCAGTAGGATCCTCCCCGTAGCCTCTCGTGAAAAATTAAAGAAAGCATGCTAAAGCACACTGAACAACAAGTGAAACTAACTCATCACCTAAACAGGTATACTAAGTTCCCAACCTCACCATGGTTACTCTCACCAAGTATCACATACAATAGTATATAATATAATAAATAATATCAAGGGTACCTCGCTACTACTTCCCCACTGGTTTTACACTTTTCGCCAATGTCGCTCGTCCTAAGCATCTCTCTCCAAAAAGGATTGCCCACAAACACCTGGGCAAAGCACCATAACATGCACCTTGTGCAACAAAACCACCACATTTATGTAAAAAAAAGAAACCAGGTAGTTTCTGGGAGCCATCACATCTCGCATAATGTGTATCATACTTTGGGAATTATACCTCAAGCCATTACAACTCATACACCAAGTAAGGATCCTGAATACATCATAGCCTATACACATTACACCTATAGTAGTCCATAGGAAACTATATCCAGAATATATGTGTGTGAATAACCACAAGCCATTAAATCCCTCTACACACATATATGGGGAAAACTAATCGTTGTGACTACCAGCACAAGTAACTACCAATAGAAGAGATATGGGGCCAAAGGGGGTAGTCAACCATCCATCCTCCCACTAGAATGTTGGGAAAAACACCCCCAGGGCTCAGAATCCCTGGGGTGTTACTTTCCCTAACATATGGGGTGGAGTAGCATATAGAAACAAAAAAGTACAGAATATAATAAAGCTCACAACCAAACTATGGGAATAACCTTGTGTTATACTCAACTCCAGCTAACGTCTCTTGGTCTCCCGGCTGCCACTTCTAAGACTAGGTATCCTATAAGCACACAAGCATTTAAAGAGTTTTATTACATTACTTCATTCCATTTTTATCAGTTGCACTTTACATTAATTAATTCTTTAAACAATAATTAACAATTAAGAAAACCACATTATATTTCACTAGCATCACACCCAAGGTCCATTGTTCCATTAAATTTAAATCTCAGCAATGCTTCCCAACAAGATCCAACCACATGGGTTAACATAATTTATTCAATTATTTATTAACAAAATTATTTCCCATATTCCTAGGCATTCTAGTAAAAAATTCTAAGATACTAAACACAAGGGGCTCAACACTGTGAGTAGGTGAACTACCCATCGAGTATTTTCCACCTATAGCAAAAGCGTAGACCCATCTTCCCTCAGGAAGCTAAACACGGAAATTATGTGGCATACCCCATGCATCGTCACCCCTTTTGGAAGAAGGTTAAGCAAGAACATATTCCTTGAGAAGTGGGGAAAGTAAAGCAGATAAACAACCAACAAGATTCATCAAGTATCCAAATATTCAAATCCAACCTGTTTCATCATCTCTGGTGTCCTTCCCGACACCCATATGCATAAACCAATGCATCTCGCCACTCTAGGCATCAACTGATACCACAACCAATAGGCCTCTCTTCCCCCACATATCACAACTGCCTTCCAAGATCACATCACAACACAAGCAGTAGGAAAATAAACATCATATCAACTGGGATATTATCCCTTAAGCAAGCAAGAGGGTAACTCAGAACCCTACGAGGCATTGCCTTTTAATCAAACAGCCGGTTATTTAATCCATGTGAATTAATTGATTTATAATTTGCAGTTTCCAACTACGGTCAACCTAAACTGTAAGCTATCACAAATAATTAAACATCCTTACTGCATTAATTTTATTAACATCAAATTATAATAAGAAGAACCAGATTCATTTACATCCCTCTTTATCTTTGACAATTAATTTACAATTAAACTCAGTTTACGTTCTTTACCAATTTCCATCAAGAATGAAAGGCTATACAAAGCAACCATAAATATCACACTATCTAGCAAAATAAGAGGCAATAACATAAGATCGATATTAATTTATTTATCCAATTCAAATATTTATTATGTCAATTCCATTGTGATTCAGGGGGATAAAACATGCTAATTATACGGTTGCATGTAAAAGAATGGAGAATAAATGAATCCCCTACCTCAAATGGTTCTTGATGTTCTTTATAGAAGAATTATCTACACAACGGATTATGATATCCTCCCACGTGACAACTATATCCACCTGAGGACACCGCAGCACGACTGTACCATCCAACAGTGAATAAAACTCTATTAGAAGCATGGAGATCACATTGCATATCATGGTAAGGAGAAACATGAGGAGAAGGATTTAAGAAAACACAAGAATAGAGTTAGATCATACCTTCTATCGATGATGGATCGACACATAATACTTGCACCAAAAAGGGGGTGCACATTTAGTAGGAAGAAACTTCAAGGGGGAAATGATCTGAGGATTAAGGTTTGATCACACTGCTCTTATGGGAAGAAAGAAAGGTTTGAGTGTCTCACACTAGGTAACAAGAAGGTAAAACATGGGAGGAAGATATATCTTCCCTTTAGAAGATTTACGAACTTAGTTTAAGATACGGTGTATTTTCCATTAAAAGAGGATCACATTAAACCATGCGGTTTGACCAAGTAAAATCATCACAAACCTTAGGAAAATTAAAATATCAGTTATGGGATTTGATTTGGCCTTAAATCCCTTAAAAACTCCTTAAATGCATTTTATGTCATAGGAAACGTCAAAGGGGGGAAACTGCAAGAAGATGGAAACACTGTACACCAAACATGAAATTTGACAAAGTGTTGGATGACTCACCATTCTGGAAACCTCAATGGTTTGGAAACACTATAGAACCTCACTAGTCTGGAAACATCACCAGTCTGGAAACATTGTAGAACCACACTGGTATAGAAACCTCACCGGTCTAGAAACACTGTAAAACCTCACTGGTCTGAAAACCTCACCGGTCTGCAAACACTGTAGAACCTCACTGATCTGGAAACCTCACCAGTCTAGAAACTATTTAGAACCTCACTAGTATAGAAATCTCACCAGTCTAGAAACAAAATAGAACCTCCCTGGTCTGGAAACCTCACCGGTCTGGAAACACTGTATAACCTCACTGGTCTGGAAACCTCACCTCTCTGGAAACACTGTAGAACATCACTGGTCTAGAAACATCACTGGTATGGAAACATTGTAGAACCTCATTGGTCTGGAAACCTCATCCGTATGGAAACATTGTTCATTAAATAGAAATTTGGAAATGAAAAAAAGGATGTTTTTGAAAGGATGTTGTTGGAAGGCTGCTATTGGAAATAGCCTACTATTCTGGAAAACACTTTTCATGAACTAGAAATTTGGAAAAGGAAAAAAGGCTATTGTTGGAAGGCTGTTGTTGAAAATAGCCTACTGTTCTGGAAACATTGTTCATGAACTAGAAATTTGTCAAAGTGTTGGTAATAAGTCACCTTGACCTCCTAGAACACCTCTAACATCATATCTCAGAAAAGTAATAGGTCGGAGAGGTCCTAGACTTTACATTAGATACCTCTCAAAACATTCTCGTCGCCGAGAATTCAAAACCAACCCAGAAGAAAAGAGGGGTATGAACAACCACCCCTTAAGATACCTCTCAGGGCAAACCACCCTGAGTTGTTCGAAAGCTGGAACAAAACCTCGACATCTGAGAACACTCCCCCCCAGAGTTATCACATTTAAATAGCTACACCAACCCCAAAGATCACACTCTCCTGACATGTGGTTCAGGGAGTTCCTTCCTACATGTCAGGATATTATCCTCTTTGGGCGACACCGACTTGCCCGCACGGGTTTAATCGCATCCACATTAATGCTTCAGGATTAAGAGTCAGGTCCTCCCTTCCCCACACATTTGGACACATCAAACACATCTAGAAAACAAGGGAACAAACATTCCATATCCAAACAAGTCAAGCATAACATCAAAACAAAGGTACAGAAATGAAAGCATCAAAGAAAAACTCGGCACAACAACTTAAAACTGCTCTGGGTACTGGAAACGCATCTGAGACTCCCACTCCCAAGTACTCTCCTTAACACCACTGTGACACCACAAGACACAAACCACAGGAATAGAACACCCATGAAACACCTTCTTCTTGCTGTCCAGGATCTCTATCAGCCACTCCTCGAAGGTCGCATCACCGTCAACATTGATCTCACTCCAATCGATGATGTGTTATTCGTCGTGAAGATAACTATGGAACTGTGATAGAAAACATCATGTATTCGGCGCATCTATGGGGGAAGTTATACTCAATACACCACAGCTCCAACATGAGCCAACACCTCGAAAGGCCCAACAAATCATGGAGAAATATAAATCCCAGGACCAAACCTTTACTTCCGATGATAGGGAGTCACCTTCAAAAACACGTGATCCCCAAAATCAAACTCCAAAGGTATCCTCCTTTGATCAGTATATGATTTCTAATGATCTTTTGTTGTCTTCATCCTCTCATGAATCACCTGAACCATCTCTGTTGTATTCTGCAGTAGTTCTGGTCTGATAATTGTTGACTCTCCGACCCCAGCCCACCCCAACGGAGAATGGAAAATTCAGCCATACAAGGCTTCAAACAGCGCCATATCGATGGTGGAGTGAAAACTATTGTTGTAAGAAAACCCCTCCAAGGGTAAGTACCTCATCCAAGAACGTCCAAAATCATGGAAACAAGAGCGTAACATGTCTTCTAGAGTCCGGATAGTCCGCTCTGTCTGACTATTCGTCTGCGGATGAAAAGTAGTGATAAAGAATATCTTAGAACCAAAATCAAGCTGGAGACCTATCCACACCATAGAGGTAAAAAGAGGATCTCAATAATAAATGATCATCATTGGGACTCCGTGCAGTCTCACCACCTCCTCCAGATACTTCCTTTACAAAACTTCCACTGAGATGGACTCCTTGATTGCTATAAAGTGGTCTGATTTTGTTAAACGATTCACTACCACCCAAATAGAATCATGTCCACCTGGAGCTCAAGGTAAACTAGTAAAAATGTCTATTGAGACTTCCTCCCACTTCCACTGAGGAAAATATGATGGCTGGAGAAAACCACCGGGGACACGGTGCTCAACCTTGACCTTCTAGCAGACCAAACATCGAGACACAAACTCCCCAACTGCATCCTTCAACCCAGGCCCCAAAAAATGACTCCTCAAGGCTCGGTACATATTTCTCTTGCCAGTATGCACTGCTAAAGGCAAACTATGGAACTCTCTGAGAACTGTCTCACGCATTTCCAATGGAACAAATATCTTTATATGATACAACACTCGGTGTTGTTCATCCTCAGAACAACCATCAGGGGCCTCACCACAAACAACTCAGTCTCTTTAGACCAACACATCTAGATCCCCCAACTGGGACTCTTCCCCCTGTTGCACCAGAGATGACTACACTTTCATCTGAAAAAGACAACCTCTACCCCTAACTTCTATCATATCAGGATGCAATGTTGAAAGTTCTTCTATAACTCTCCAAGAATCACCATATTCATGCACTGCATCACTACGTGACTTTCGGATCAATGCATAAGCTACAACATTACCCTTTACAGGTGTATACAATATTTTGAAGTCTTATTCCTATAATAACTCCATCCATTGATGTTTTCGTAAGTTCAAGTCACGCTGGGAGAAAACAAACCTCAGACTCTTATGATCAGTGAAAACCACAAAACGCTCTCTAATGAGGTAATGTCTCCAAAACTTCAGAGAAAACACCATGGCTGCCAACTGAATATCATGGGTGGAATAGTTATGTTCATGGGGACACAACTGCTGATACCCATAAGAAACAATCGATCTCTGCTGCATCAGAACACAGCCTAAACCTAGATGTGTAGCATTGCAGAAAACATCAAACTGAACTCCCTCTGCTGGAAGACAAAGAACTGGAGCACTTACCAACTTCTCCTTCAGATACTCAAAATATTCCTAACACTAATCAGTCCACACAAATTTCTGATCCTTCTTGTTCAATGTTGTCATAGGAGTCACAACCCAAGATAAATCGGCTAAGAACCTCCTATAGTAGCCTACAAGACCAAGGTAACTTTGCACCGCTGCCACTGGCTTGGGGGATTCCTAAGACAAAACTACTTATATCGTCGATGTAACCACAAATATTCTCTTTTGGGACACAACAACCCCAAGAAACAGACTTCTTGAGCCCAAAACTCACACTTCGACAACTTCCAAAATAGCTAATGTTGACGAAGAACTCCCAAAATAGCATGTAGATGCTTTGCATGCTCCTCCTCAGATGTGGAGTATATAAGGATTTCATTGATGAAAACCACCATGAACATATCTAGGAACTCAAAGAACACCAATTTCATCAATCCCATGAACACAAATAGGGAATTAGTCACACCGAACGACATTACAACGGACTCGTAATACCCATGACGACAATGAAAAGCAGTCTTTGGGATATCCTCATCCATCACATGCATCTGATGATATCCTGACCGCAAGTCAATCTTTAAGAACCAACATGAACCCTTCAGTTGATCAAATAAATCATCAATCTGTGGAAGATGATAGCAATTATTCACTGTCACTTTGTTTAAGTGATGATAATCGATATAAAACTGCAAATTGTCATCATCCTTCTTCATGAACAAAATCAGTGCACCCCGAAGTGACACACTCGACCGAACAAAACTTCATTGTAATAGACCATCAAGCTATATATGTAGCTCTTTTAACTCATAAGAGGTCATCCTATATGGAGACATAGATATAGGATATGCTTTTGGTTGTATCTCGATCCCAAACTCAATCTCTCATCAAAGGGGTAATGCTTCAACCTCTTTTGGAAATACATCAGGGTACTCTTCTATGACCATGGGAAATGCCAACTATTGAACCTTTGAAGAACTCAGCATTAGATCAACCATAATGGATGATAAGAATGGAACACGCCTCTGACCCATCTGAGGGTCTCGCTCGCTATCAAACACCACTGGCTCTCCATCCGCATCGAAGAACAAAACCTACCTCCTGAAGAAATCCATGATATCCTGCACTGAATAAAACCAATCCATGCTGAGGATGACATCATATGGTTTTATCTGTAAACATAGGAAATATCCCAAAAAGCGGTGATTCCCTAGCACTATCTCACCGTCTCTATATACTTCAAACAAGTCAGTTTGACCTCTAACTAGAGTAGTCAACGCCAAGGGAACTAGAATCCCCTCTACCTAAAGTCCCAAATCATGGAAAATGGTAGGTGATATGAAGGAGTGTGTCAATACTAAAACAAAAAATGCATACACCAAAGTATAAAACAAGAAAAGGGTACCTCGAACGACGTTTGGAACACCTAGAACTGGCAACGATAAAGCATGAAGTTGACCATGGCCTCCTCAATGGCCTCTCTAGCCCTAATGAAGACCACCACCATGACCGTGATTTACTCTCTAAGGATGGGTAGATTCACGGGGTTTTCTTCTACCTGCCCCCTCTACCCTCTACTGATCTAAAGATGGTGAAACCTGCTGCTACTGACTCAGCTGGAACTGCCTCAACGGAGGAACCTGGAGTGGAACACCTAGTGCACAATGACTTCTCTGAAATGTCGAGATCTCTCGTTGTTGATGACCTCGACAACCATAAGAAAAACAAGTGAATGATCCCTTGGTATAGGATTTAGATCCATTTCCCCCTGGAGAAACAAGATGCTGAGGGCTGGGACCTACCCCCGGCTGAACGAAAACTCTTCTACCCTGAAAACCGGGAACCCCAAACCACAACTCTACTTCATGAAGAATCATGTAAAATCCCCTCAAATGATGATCTGGTTCGGACCAATATCCTCTCGATGACCTCTACCCTTTATAGCACCTCAATATATGTCTTCACCATAAATGTGGTGACCTGGCGCTGGATCTCTGGATGCAAAGACTCCTTGAAATTCCTCTCCCTATCCTCCTCATCTAGAAATAGGTCTGAACCATATCGTTAAAGGTTCCTAAAATGGATTCCAAACACTCACACACTAGAGCTCCCATGTTGAAGGGTAAGAAGCTCTTGGAGATTGGACGTCTTTGCGGTCAAAGAAAGAAACTCAATTCTAAACTTGTCTCGGAACTCCTCCCATGAGATCGCCAACTCCTCGTGATCCCTGAGAAAAAAGAACAACCACTGCCTCGCTGCTTCACACTGCATCATCACAACCAAAGACACCTAGTTCTTCTTTTGAGCTCGAATCGAACTGAAGCCTATCTCGACCTCCTCCAACCAGTTTTTTGTGATTGCATCGGAAACGGATCTCGCGTACTTCTAAAAAAAATGGCATTGAAACTACTAGAGTGTCCTCCTCCATGTGTCGTCATTGTCAACCTCTAACCTATGGTGATCTGATGGAACAACTTTTTGGACATCTTCTGCGCGAACCTAATGAGGATGTCGTCCTGGAGCCATACATACAAAATAAAAAAAATAGTTAGAGCTCGTTAACCTGTAATATGGAAGACTCAACATTAATTAATTAATTTTTTTCTTTTATTCATTTTTGTTTAACCTATACCAAGTTCTACCCATTCAAACACAAGCACAAAGAGGAATGATGCATGATCCTTTTCAATGTCTCCACCCAGTAACTAGTATCACCTTGTTTAATAGCCATTGTAAACTTAAAGGTCCATGCACCAGATCACAGGGGGCCCTAAACACCTATGTCTCAGCTAGTCTCTAGTGTTTACATAACTTTTTAAACATGACTGACATTGTTTCCCTACCAACCCATGCAACCACACATGTTCCTAACACCAAACTCCATCCTATCCCTCAACCTCCCTCTAATACCACTCTTTCACGACCCCCTCCCCACAAGGTGTACCCTTCCTAGTCCGGCAATGTAAGAAGAGATATAATGACCCCTGAGTCCCGCCTCTAGTAGGCCCCAGGTTGGCGAATAGCACCGAGGGTATAGTAAACACACAAATGGGAGGCATTACACTCAAATAGAACACATGAAAAGCATATAGATAAGATAAAACCCAACAAACTCCAAATCAGAAAACAATATAAAATAAATCCCAAGTACACATATGTAATGTCATGAAAAACTACTACAAATTAAAGGGGAAATTGAAATTACCAATAGAATGTAAAAATAGTAGCAACCACAAGCCCGAACAGCTCCTGCAACCCAAAGCTAGTAGAAACAAACTTGATCTCCAACCTGCTACAAGTGACTTGAAAAACAGCTTATATATATATAGGGTGAGTATAATATTATACTTAGTAGGATCCTCCCCGGAGCCTCTTGTGCAAAAGTAAACAAAGCATGCTAAAGCACAGTGAACAAAAAGTGAAACTAACTTGTTACCTAAACAAGAATACTAAGTTCCTAGCCTCACCATGGATACTCTCACCAAGTATTGCATACAATAGTATATAATATAATAAATAATATCATGGGTACCCTGATACTACTTCCCCACCAGAGTTCCTCTTTTCCCCAATGATGCACGTCCTAAGCATCTCTCTCCAAAAAGGCTTACCCGCGACCACCTGGGCGAAGCACCACAACATGCACCTCATGCAAAAAACACACCATGTCCACATAAACAAAGTAACCAATTAGTTTTCGGGAGCCACCACATCTCTCATAATGTGTATCATACATCAGGAATTATACCTCAAGCCATTATAGCCCATACACCGAGTAAGGATCCTCAAGAAATCACAACCTATACACGTTACACCTATAGTATTCCATATGAAACTATATCCAGAATATATGTGTCTGAATAGCCATAAGTCATTTGAGCCCTATACAGGCATATATGGGGAAAACTAATTGTTGTTCCTACCAGCATAAGTAACTAACAAGAGAAGGGAGTGGGGTAAAGGGGGTAGTCAACCATCCATCCTCCCACTGGAATGTTGGGGAAAACACCCCATGTGGATCTGAATCTCTAGGGTGTTAATTTCCCTAACTAAAGAGGTGGAGTAGCATATAGAAACAAAAAAATTACAAAATATACTAAAACTCACAACCACACTATGAGAATAATCTAGTCTTAGACTCAACTGCAGCTAACATCTCTCGGAATCTTGGTTGCCACTTCTAATACTAGGTATACTATAATCACATAACCATTTAAAAAAATTTATTACATTTATTCATTCCCTTTTTATCAGTATAAATCTACATTAATTAAATCTTTAAACATTAATTAAACATTAAAAAACCACATTGTATTTCACTAGCATCACACCCAAGGTACAATATTCCATTAAATTGAAACCTCATCATTGTGTCCCAGAAAGCTCCAACCCCATGGGTTAACATAATTTATTCAGTCATTTATTAACAACATTACTTTCCCATATTCCTAAGAATTCTAGAAAAACATTCTAAGATACTAAACACAAGGGGATCAACACAGTGATTAGGTGAACTACCCATTAATTATTTTCCACCTATAGCAAGATCATATACCAATCCTCCCTCGAGAATCTAAACATGGAAAGCACATGTCAAACCCCACATGTCTTCGTCCCTTTTAGAATAAGGGTAAGAAAGACCAGCTACCTTGAGCAGTGGGTAAAGTAAAGTAGATAAACAACCAACTAGATTCATCAAGTATCTAAACATTCACATCCAACCCGTTTCATTATCTCCATTGTCCTCTTCAACACCCACATGCATAAACCGATGCATCTATCTACTCTATGTGTCAACTACTTCCACAACCAATAGGCCTCCCTACCCCCACATATCACAACTACCTTCTAGGTTCACATCACAACACAAGAAGCAGGTAAACAAACATCATATCAAATAGGATCTTAGCCCTTAAGCAAGAAAGATGGTAACTCAAAACTCTACTAGGAATTATCATTTAATAAAAAAGCTAGTTATTTAATTCATCTAGAATTAACTGATTTATTATTTATAGGTTCCAACTATGGGAAACCTAAACAGTAATATATCACAAATAATTAAACATGCTTACTGCATTAATTTGATTAACATAAAATTACAACAAGAAGAACCAGATTCATTTACATGCCTCTTTATCTTTGAAAATTAATTTACAATTAATCCCAGTTTACGTTCTTTACCAATTTCCATCAAGAATGAAAATCTAAACAAAGAAAACATAAATATCACGCTATTTAGTAAAATAATAGGTAGTAAAATATGATCGATATCAATTTATTTATCAGGTTCAAATATTTATTATGTCAATTCCATTGTGATCCAGTGATCTAAAACATGCTAACTCTACAGTTTCATGTAAAATAATAGAGAAGCAATGAATATCATACCTCAAATGGTTCTTGACATTCTTTATACGAGAACGATCCACACAATGGATTACGATCTCCTCCCCCATGACAACTGTATCCACTTGAGGACGTCATGGAAAGAATGCACCATCCAACAACCAGGAGAAATCCATTAGAATATTAGAGATCACATTCCATAGCATGGTAAGGAGAAAAAGGAGGATAAGGATTGAAGGAAACACAATAATAGAGGTAGATCATACCTTCTATCAATGAATGATTGAAACTTGCTACTTGCACCAAAAAGGGGGGGCACAAGATGCAGGAAGAAACTTCAAGGGGGAAATGATCCAAGGATTGAGGTTCAATCACACTGCTCCTATGGGATGAAATAAAGGTTTGAGCATCTTGCACCAGGGAACAAGAAGGTAAAACAAGGGAGGAAGATATATTGTCCCTTTAGAAGATTTACAGAGTAGGTTTAAGATACACTAGATTTTCCATTAAAATAGGATTGCATTAAACCACGTGGTTTGACCAAGTAAAAGAATCTCAAGCCTTAAGAAAATTAATATAGGAGTTCTGGTATTTTATTCGGCCTTAAATCCATTAAAACAAGGCCTTAAATGCATTTTACATCAAAGGAAACATCAAAGGGGAGAAACTATAGGAAGCTGGAAACACTATACACCAAACATGAAATTTGAAAGTGTTGGATGACTCTCTGTTCTAGAAACCTCACTGGTCTAGAAACACTATAGAACCTCACTAGTTTGGAAACATCACCAGTCTGGAAACACTTTAAAACCTCACTGGTCTAAAAACCTCATCAGTCTGGAAACCCTGTATAACCTCACTGGTTTGGAAACCACGCTATTTTGGAAATACTATAGAACCACACTGGTGTGGAAACCTCAATAGTCTGGAAACACTGAAGAACCTCACTAGTCTGGAAACCTCACCGGTCTGGAAACATTGTAGAATCTCACTAGTCGGCAAATCTCACCAGTCTAGAAAAACTATAGAACCTCACTGGTCTGGAAACCTCACTGGTTTGGAAACACTATAGAACCTCACAAGTTTGGAAACCTCACTGGTCTAGAAACACTATAAAACCTCACTGGTCTGGAAACCTCACTGGTCTAGAAACACTGTTCATGAACTAGAAATTTGGAAAAGGAAAAAGGAAGTTGTTGGAAGGCTGTTGTTGGACGGCTACTATTAGAAATAGCCTACTATTCTAGAAACACTGTTCCTGAACTAGAAATTTGGAAAAAGAAAAAGGCTTTTGTTGGAAGGCTATTGTTGGAAGGCTGCTATTGGAAATAGCCTACTATTTTGGAAACACTATTTATGAACTAGAAATATGGAAAAGTGTTGGGAATAAGTCACCTCGACCTCCCAGAACACCACTAACACTAGATTTCATCAAATTAATGGATCAGAGATGTTTGAACCATTACATATATGTATTTGGATGAGTTATGGTGTTTAAATTCATTGTTTGTGAGTGTTTGTTTTCTTATCTTTCATAATCAGTTCACTTGAATACATGAATGGAAGTTCGTGTAAGATGAAGATAAACATCCAGAATTACTATTACATACTGTTATTGATATTACTAAAGTTTAAATGATTTTATGAAGGATTTGGTTATATACCATGAGAATGATTCAATAAATAAAAGTTAATGATGACTGTTTTATGTTAATTTTGGTGGTTTTTTATCACAAAGAACTTGTTTTGTTTTATCATTTTTTATTATGTGTATAAGTTAGTTCCATAACATAAAAGGGGTTACAACAAAAACATTACAATGTCTTTTCAACCATTTCATGGTTTTATTTTAAGGATCTGAATGCAGCGAAAGCGTGGCGGTTGAGAAGGGCCCAACATTTCCTTTTATGTAATCGATGACCAATCTGGCATCAATACAATGATAAATGCTAGTATCCAAGGATTAAGATCAAAGTTCTAGACAAAAGAATTAAAGGGTGCTAAATCCTAGAGAGAGGATCTTGCGCATAATATTTATAATTAATTTAAAAAATTCCTACATAAATTAAATATCGGGATCTTCAGTACAATCTTTATTGATGATATTGATCATCCAGAATGACCCTTCCGGATTTTCTCGTTGCACTAGCGAGGATTCAAACCAAAATCCCTCTAGTAGTAATCCACATGTTTTTTGGTGGTTTCTAATCGACACCACTCATTATCTGAGTGCTACCACTGTGAAGCGAGTGTCTTGGGTCAGTCGTTCTTGACCACATGTTCTTTGGCCTTGAAGAACGTCTCTCTTTCTTGAGAGGGGATAGGAGAGGATTCAAGAGAGAAATTGTTTTGGCTCAAAAATTCTCTCACCACCGGAAATTCGGTTCACCATTCATAATGGCACAATAGAAATACATTTCTATTTAACAAAATGGGGTTCATGTTACTATATTTAATTGTTTAACAGTAATTAAATACATTCATAACCATAGAGAAAACCCATCCTACATAATAACAATAACATCACAATTTTCATGGTGCGCCAACTTGTGCAAAACAGAATCATAAATAAAATCTCGTGCCACATAATGAAAACAACGTTATTATTATTTTGTCTTGTACCAACTAGTTAAATAATTATTTATCATCTTGCAAGTAATTATTTTACTACCGAACCGACCTTGGTCTGCTCAAACTCCACCTCCATTTATTGAATATCCTAATAAATAAATAAATAAATGATTCTATTAAATAAAAATTTTATTTAAAAAATAGTAAATAAGTATTTATTAAATGTTCAATAAAATAAATAAATATATTTAATTTAATTTATATGATAATTTTAACTTGAATAAAATTATTCCATGGTCTTGACAATAATATTTATTCCATTAATTAAATTCAAATATAACTTAATTGAGACCACAATAAATACTTAGTGTGTGACCCTCTAAGATTATTTCTCATTGGAATTAGGAAAGATTTCCTAAAGTCCAAGAGTGTCATCTATAAATGGGTCAAGGCACCCAAGATAAATAACTTAAAGTCGCAATGATGAAAACCACATACAAACACTCGCTGTGTAATATAATCCATTTGTCTCAATATCTCATTAAGAAGGTTTCATGATGTTTTCATCAATCTATTTTTTGATTCAACTTTCTTTGACTACCTGAAATGAACTCATCATTACAACCTTGCCGTGGAATTTGGGGTGATGGTTCTATTTTTTTCAAAGGGACGAGATATCAACTTCCATAAATGGAAGGGAAAACCCTTCCTTGAATTATCCTCTAATAACATGTCAGTCATGATGCACCCAATGTACCCTACTTCCCACCAACATATGGCATGATGATTTTCGTCGGTAATTCAAATTGATCGAGTTGTGACACACATAAATGATAATATTAATGTCTAAGAACCATTAAACACACTCGCAGATAATAATATTCGATGATACCAAAACATGTGGAATTCCTACAGGCAGGTATGTTCTCATAACCTCCCATCATGGAGATTACCAAGTGAAAACTTCATGATAATAAGTCTCATATGCTTAAGATTACTCACACCTAACGGTATGTATACTATGTGTCTCATCATAGTATTTCATCCAACCGTATAACTATATTTGAGAGTATTGTCATAGCACTTCAAATTTCTCATCATATCGGGGAACTTCTATGACATTGTCAATGTGAAAAATACTCTAAGATATCATTGCATCATAGTCATGTAGAACAATTAACAATATGTAATAAGATGTTTAATATTTAAATAAATTAAATATTCGTTTAATTAAAGTATAAATATTTGGTTCTATGACACCAACTCTATCAAACTCCCACTTGAACTAGAGCCAACTGCATATGACTTTCAGTCTGCTAGACCTCACATGATGATCATGTTTTTGCTGAGTCAAGGATTTAGTCAAGAGTTCCACCATGTTGTCTTCTATGGAAATGATACTCACTTAAACATCACCTCTTTGAGAAAAAAACCCTCAAGAGATGGTACTTCAGAAGTATGTACTTTGTCCACTGATGTGATCTTGGCTCTTTGACGAGAGCCACCACTACAGTATTATCATAATAGAGTGTGATAAGATCTTTACCACTAGGTACCAAATCTATCTCTTGGATGAATCTTAGCATCCAAACTTCTTCTTTAGATGCCTCAAAATCTGTGATATACTCGGAATTTTGTTTGGAATCTGCAACCACACTCAACTTTGAGTTCTTCTAGCTCACAATACCTCCATTCAATGTGATGATGTATCTCTTTTGTGACTTCATGTCATCCTGATCAGTCTAGAAACTAGAATCTGCATATCCTCTCACCACTAGTTCTTCATCTCCTTCATAAATCAAGAGCATATCCTTAGTATGCCTTAGATACATAAGGATAGTCTTGACTTCCATCCAATAGCAGTCACCTGGGTCTGTTTGATATCTGTCTGCCGCACTTAATGAGTAGGAGACATCTAGCCTAGTATATAGCATGACATACATGACTAACCCAATCACTGATGCATATGGATCCCTTTCCATTCTCTCTCCTTAATCATTCATTTGAGGACACATTTTCTTGGAATGATGATTACCACATGATGCTGGCAATAATCCCCTCTTGGATTGTTCCATACTGAATCTCTTTAGTATCTTGTCAGTGTATGTACTTTGACTTAGGCCTAGAAATCTCTTGGATCTATCACAATGGATCTTGATCCCAATAATATATCCAGGCTCTCCTAATTCCTTCATGGATAAGCATTGATTCAACCATGCCTTAACAGACTGGTATCTTGTTTCCAATAAGTAATATTTCATCAACATATACTATTAGGAAAATGTCTGCACTCTCACTAAACCATTTATAGAAAAATGGTAAACATTATTTCTTTATAAAATCAAATTCAATTATGGCTTCATCAAAATGAATGTTTCATGACCTAGATGTTTGCATTATTCCATAAATGGATTTTTGAAACATGCATATCTTATTGGAATCCTTTGGAGTCACAAACCCTTAAGGTTGTGTCATGTAGACATCTTCCTGAAGGTTCCCATTAAGGAAGGCTATTTTGACATCCATTTTCCAAATCTCATAGTCATGGTAAGCAATAATGGATAATAGAATTTTGATGGATTTCTGCATCGCAAATGGTGAAAAGGTTTTGCTGTAGTAAATGCCTTGAAGTTGTTTGAACGTTTTGAAACCAGTCATGCCTTATAGGTACCGACTTGTCCTTCCATGCCCAGTTTCTTATTGAATACCCATTTGAAACTAACATACATTAATTCAACTGGAGGATCTTCCAAAATTCAGACTTGTTTTTGGAACATGGAATCTATTTTAGAATTCATGACTTCTTTCCACTTGGAAACATCGGTGCCACTTACCTCTTCCTTGTAGGTTAGAGGATCATTATTATCAACTAATAATTAGTCACCATCCTTGGTAACTAGAAAACTGTACAGTTCCAGTTCTCTAACCTCTTTGTACTCCTACACAGTACATGTGACTGTGGAATAGATCTTTATTTAATAGGGATTTGTGTAATCTACTCCTGTAAAAACTCTTGTGTACCTCGAACCTTGACTTCATCGAAGTCTATATCACCCCCCTATCTATTTTGGAGATGTTCTCCCTCTCAAGGAATATGGTGTGTCTTTCTACTATAACCTTTTTTTCTGAGGGGTCATATAGGTAAAATTCCATTGTTTCCTTGGGTTATCCTATAAAGGTACACCTTGTGCCTCGGGGTGCCATTTTGTTACCTAAATAGGCCTTAACAAATGCTTTGCTACCCCACACATGTAAATTTGATAACATGTCTTTTCCTCTACTCCAAATCTCGTATAGAATACCATTTATTGATTTATTTGGTACTTGGTTTAGTATGTATTCCCCTATTTGTTACACATATCTCCAAAAGGATAATGGAATACTTTCATGACTAATCATTGATCTCACCATGTCCAACAAGTTATGGTTTATCCTTTTTCTTACACCAATCCACTGAGGCGTGTAAGGAGGATTGAGTTTGGATAGGATCCCAAAATCCTGTATGTAATCAATGAAGTCTTGATTAAGATACTCTCTACCTCAGTTTGAGCAGAGTTTCTTAATATTCCTATCAAGCTGATTCTCAACTTAATTCTTGTATTATTTTAACTTATTAAAATAATCATATGTATACCTCATTAAGTAGATATATCCATATCTACTAAAATAATCAGTAAAAGTTATAAACTATGAGTACCCACCCTCTTCTTCAACTGGAAAAGGTCCAAACACATCGATATGAACCAATTAAAGAATCTCTTTGGCCCTTTCACCTTTCCCACTAAATGAGACTTTGGTTATTTTTCCTTGTAACCACACGTGATATACACCAAGTGGTTTTAGTTTGAAAGAATATAAATTTCCATCTTGATGTAACTTTGTTAGACATTTCTCGTTTACATGAATTGGCTGGTGATTCCAATGTTGGTTGAGGTATGAGTCATCTAAAGTATCTTTTTTATCGATTTCCAATACTTGGTTTGTGTAATCCAACACGTAAAGACTGTTGCATAAATGTGCCCTACAAAAACAAATGCTATATTTGTACAAGAAGAAGCATTCATTTATAAACTTGAATAAATCCATATGTATCTAGTTTGGATACATAAATATATTTTTTGGTCATATAAGTCACATAATAACAACCCTTTAACACCAAGAACATCCTAGTCAGCAACGTGAGGTGGTAGTCCCCGACAGCTACAGCAGCAAGTCTAGATCTGTTGGTTACTCATAGATCTACCTCCCTTTGGTCAAATTTCTTGAATCTAATTGGTTTCTATATTTGAGTATATATGTGAGCACCAAAATCTGTATCCAATACCAAATTTATAGAAACAAATAAATTTCACTTGATAACAAACACACCTAAATCTTCCCCTTGCTTCTTTGGTTGGGTGCAGTTTTTCTTCCAGTGGCCCTTCTTGCCACATGTGAAACAAACAGCTTCATGTTACCTTGCATCCCCCTTGATCTTACTTTTCTTGGAAGGTCGTGAAGAAGATTTGGGATTAAAGATCTTCACCTTCCCTTTCCTCTTATTCAACATAAGGACAGAAGGCTTTTCGTGCTTCATATCTTTGTCTACTTAGTGAATGAGGATAAGAAGACCTGATAGAGACTTTTCAATGTTCTTCATATTGAAATAAACTACAAAAATAGAGGAGGGAGTGATGTCAGAATGGGATTAGTACCAAGTTATTCAAAGATTTTAAACCCTATAACCTCCAGGTGCTCAATGTAGCCAATGATCTTGACTATGTGAGGCCCAACTGGGTCACCCACTCCAAGCTTACTCTAAAAGAGTGCCTTGGATATCTCAAAACTTTATCATCTTACTCTCTCTTCATAAAGACCATGGAGGTGCTCAAGCATGCGGTATGTATCCATGTTTTCATGAGACTTCCTGAGTTCACTAGATATTTATGAAATCATCAAACATTGAACATCATACATAGTGTTCATATGTTTCTCATAGACTAGAAAATCCTCATCACTTGCCTATTTGATAGGAAGATCAGATAATGCTGACTCCAGCATGTAAGACTTCTGCTCATGGCGTAGAATAACCCGAATCCATTTAAACGATTCATGGAAGTTACTACCAGTGAGAATGTTGTCTTTATCTAGAATTTATCATAGGGATAGTGTGGATGATCATTTCATTTTATTCTAAAATTAAAAGAGAATATCTATTAGTACTTTATTGCCTACATTTTATGAGAAATAATAAATGAATTTTATTAAGTCTCCCACAATTTTATCAATTCCCAATTTCCCTCACCATTGAACTCTGAATGTCTATTTTCTTGGAAATTCTAATGGAAAGGATCCATATTCCCATTCGCATTACCCCAAAAAGGTTTGGTAAAGCTATTTGAAGGTATTTAGGTAGGAAGGTCTTTTCCAACTATTGTCTTGCAGCTCCTTGATCCATTGAGTGGACTCTCCAATCCTAAAATCCTGACATGGATTTCCTCAACACTTGCCTCCAAAATTACACAAATTCTAGCAAGTGATACTCCACTTAATGTAATATGGTTAAGTCAACCCAAAAAATACATAAGGTATTCCTATATAAAAGTAAGTGTCCCAACAAAGGTTGGTCAAACACATAATTTTATTGAGTCTTTCCTATATTCAAGTAATGAATGCCTAAGCTTGACTTAATATTTTATTGAGGGATTTTTATCCCTTATGGGTAAATTTATTATTATCTTTATCACATTCTTTTTAATATTAACCATGTCTTGATAATATTTATGCATAATCCTAGCTAATTTTAGTTTCATCTTGCATGCTTATTTAATTCATTTATTATGTGATCGCGACAACACATCCATAATAATAAACCATGAAAATAACAGAAATAAAATTAAGTAAAGCGAATGATCATGATATTTTCTAATGGTTAGTTTATCTAGAGGTTGAGAAACTAACCTTGACCTAGGGGAGAAACACCTTTAACCTTTTGGGTTCATGTTTAAAACATTCCACCTATCCACCTTTGTATCTCTTGGGATTGGTTTCATCTCGTCCCCATCTTGAACCGCCTCCACTAGCTTGAGAGCTCAATCCATTACATATGATTTTTAACTCACACGTAGGCGAAGGGTAAAAAGGGGTTTTACATAAAAGAAATCATGGTAAAACAGGCCCTATGTATTAATGTAGAGAGATGGATCATAGAACAATAATTTAATTTAAAAAATGAATTAAAATGGAAACCAATTACATACAAAGTCCTGGTCTATCTCATGATCATCCACATACATGCAACGAGTTATGGAATTAATAAAACTATCATTCAATTATTTAATCGTTCTTATTAAGAAAAATTACACATGAATTAATTAATTTTTATCTTTAATTAATAAATCCTTTTATCTTAATTTCTTTTCTGAATTTCCTTGTGATTCTCATCCTTGTACATAAATGTACCTTGGAGGTAACCTGATGAATACAGACTTGAATCTACACAACATGTATTATATTCATATAATATTTTACTCTTTTGACATATGGAATATATGATGCTTTAATGCATGGAGTAACAACCTGTAGTATGATTTTTACATGATAAGTAGTTCTGAATATTACACAAACATTAAAGTTTTAACTTTGTGTAATTTGGTAAAGTACACAGCATGTAGTTCCGATTACATGGCATGTACTACCTTCGCCATATTTCCCAAAGTAAAAACCTTGGAACTCGGTGTGTGAAACGTACTTCAAATATTTTGGAGTACATGTCGTGTCAAATGGGCCATACTCCATGTTGTCTTCACATTACACAGCTACTAGTCGTCTCAATCCGTGTATGGGATACACAGATTAGCCCCTAAACCAAAGGGACTGCATGAAAAGTTCATTGGGCCACATGGCGTGTAATCCGATAAGCATGTGCCTATTTGTCCTATTCAACACATGGTGTAAAAATAATTACACTATGTTTAATAAATGCACACGACTTGATTAATTGTTGATGTACTCCTGATGCACTGAACACAACTGAACGATGTGTATTTCGGATTGCACGTCGTGTATGGTAGAGAACACGATGTGAAAATCTGAACACATGGTGTGTAATTTCATGTCACCAGAACAGAATCATCGACGTCTCCTGATGAGTTCCTCACTTTAATTTTAATCCAAAAATTATTCATTTTTGTTAGATCTTCAAGAAACGAAAGAGGAAGAACAGATCTCAAAATCCATATTACAATAACGATGAACCTTGAATTGAGAAACTAAATTATTAAATTGTAAATCAGAAAAGAATTATTTAAATAATTATAGATGATGATGAACCCTACTCTGATGCCACTTGAAGGATCTAAATGCAGTAAAATCATGGTAGTTGGGAAGGGCCCAACTTTTCATTTACAGTAATTGATGACCAATCCGGGATCAATACGATGATAAATACTAGTATCCATTGATTAAGATCAAATATCTATGAAAAAGAATAAAAGGGTGCTAGATCCTAGAGAGAGGATCATGTACATCATGTTTATAATTAATTTAAATAATTTTTTTTAGAAATAAAATACCTGGATCTTCGGTGCTTTCTTCGTTGATGGTGTTGATCATCCAGAATGACCCTTCCAGATTCTCTCGTTACACTTGTGAGGATCCAAACTAGAATCTATCTAACGGTGATCCACATGTGATCTGATAGCCTCCGATTGACACCACTCATTCTCCTGGTGCTAGCGCAGTGAAGTGAGTGCCTTGTGTCAGTTGTTCTTGATCACTTATTCTTTAGTTTTGAAGAGTGTCTCTCATTCTTGATAGGGGACAGGAGATTATTTTAGAGAGAAATTGTTTTGGTTCAACAATTCTCTCACCATCGGTAATTTGGTTCACCAGGCGTAATGGCACAACAGATATACCTTTCTATTTAACAACATGGGGTTTCAGTTACAATATTTAATTTCATAATAGCAATTAAATACATTCATAACCTTATATAAAATCCATACTACATAATAAAAATAATAGCACCATTATTCTAGTGCACCAACTAGTGAAAAATATAATCATAAATGAAATCTTGTTCCACATAATGATACCAGTGTTATTATTATTTTGCCTTATAACAATTAGTAAAATAATTATTTACCGTCTTATAGATAATTATTTTACTACCAAACCGGCCTTGGTCTGCTTGAACTCCACTTCCATTTATTGAACACCTGAATAAATTAATAAATAAATTATTTTCTTAAATAAATATTTTATTTACAAACTATTAAATAAATATATATTAAATGATCAATAAAATAAATAAATATATTTTATTTAATATATGAGATCATTTTAGCTTAAATAAATTTATTCCACAGTCTTGAGAATAATATTTATTACATCAATTAAATTCAAATAAAATTTAATTGAGACCACAAGAAACACTTAGTGTGTGACCCTTTAGGATTCTTTCTCGTTGGAATTAGGTGGGCTTGCCTAAAGTCCAAGATAATTGTCTAGCAATGGGTCAAGGCACACAAGAGAAAGAACATAAAGTCACAATGAAAACATCCATATATGAATGCTCACTGTGTAATATAATCCCTTTATCTCAATATCTCATCAAATAAGTTTCATGATAGTATCATTAACCCATTTTCTTGAAACGTCTTTCTTTGACTACCTGAAATAAACTCGTTGTTACACCATGGCCATGGAATTTAGGGCGAAGGTTCTATTTTAATCAAATGGACAAGATATCAACATCCATAAATGGAAGGGAAAAATCCTTCCTTGACTTATCCATTAATAACATGTCACTCATGATGTACCCAACATACCCTACATCCCGCCAATATATGGCATGATGGTTTTCATCAGTAAATCATAGTGCACGAGTCATGAAACACAATAATGATAATCATAAAGTGTGAGGAACATTACACATGCTCACAGATAGGGAGATATGATGATATGAAAACATGCAAAATTCCTATAGGTGGGTTTGTTCTCATAACCTTCCATATTGGAGATTACCAAGTGAAAACTTCATGAGAAGAAGTCTCATCTTATTATGAGTACTCACACCTAATGGTCTGTATACTATGTGTCCCATCATAGTATTTCATCCAACCACAGAACTATATTTAATAATATTATCTTATCACTTCAAGGTTCTCATCATAGTGGGGAACTGCTATGACTTTGTTAATATGATAAATACTCTAGGACATTATTACATCATAGTCATGAAGAACAATGAAAAATATGTAATAAGATGTTTAACATTTAGATAAATTAAATATTCATGTAATCAAAGTACAGAAAGTCGGTTCTAGGACACCAAATCTAAAATTTTTAACATCCTTGAAGTCATTTATGGAATATTAAAGTTCATTACCCACGATGTCGGTAAATTGACACTTCACGGGTGACAATTTCATTTTTATGATAAGAGAGAGGGGGAGGGAGGAGTTTGATGTTGGATATTCCATTAACAAGATATAATTCCAGTACATGTAAGGTACTGAAGTTATCATACAATTTTTATGAAGGTAGGTGAGGATATAATAAGAAAAGAAATTGAAATTGAAAGGAAATTAAAAGAAAAGAGGGAGGATTTACCTCTTGAATTATCCTTTTAAGATCCTCCTCAAGGCACCTAGACATGGTCTTTTCATGAGACCAATAGCTCCTAAACATGGGGGAGGGACTAGGGAAGAGTATTGGGTAGAATATATGCAAGGCTAAAATATTGAATGAGTGAGGAGAAGAGGGTGTGAGGGGTAGTATTTATAGTGGAGGAGAGAGGTGTTTTCTTATTATTTTAATCATTAGTTTATTATTTTGATCAAGACGAGAAATAGAAAGGATTATTATGAATAAATACATTAATTAGTTCATGTGAGTTCAAACCAATGGTCACATACATTATCAATGAATCAAGAATGACTCAAAAATTTAGTTATTAACATTTATAGTAAATTATCGTATTCTAATAATCACAAAAAATTCATGTATTTTAGAAAAATCCCAAAAAAACACCTTAATAATTTTTTAATGTGTAGAACTCAAAAAATAAATTCATTTTATGAAAATAATTATCTAAATATTATTAATTTAATTTTTAATTAAAATCATCATTTACTTGGAAAATACAAATTTCAAAATTTTAACTGATTTTATAACTCTTTGAAAAATTACTTAAGGTCTCATAAAATTATCTTAAAATCATAAGACATAAAAATATTAATTTATAAATACATTTTGTGAAAAAAAAATTTATTTTAAATTAATAATAAAATATTTTTTATTTATAAAAATACCACCACTTAATTAATAATTATTAAAATGTTTATTTACTTATAATATGATATAACTATATCATATTGTCACTTATAAGATGGATAAATTTTATTTATCTTATCATTGGTATGATTACTATTAACATGGTTGATTTACTATTCATAAGGTTCATATTACTATTCATAAGGGAAACATTACTATTTATAAGGGTAAGTTATTATTCACAAAAAATTAAGTTTGTCCTATCAGACTCTAAATATCTTACTGATCATAACCGTGTATCTCGTATTTTCAAAATTCAAAACACAAAATTGGAAAAATTATGTTTAATGGCTAGGCTATAAAGGACCCATAGTTTTTAGTAGTTCACTTAGGCATGATGTGGCATTGTGTTTCCTAATATGATTTTATGTGACATAATTATAAGAAGAGAATTTCCATTTGATAAAACTTTGGGTCATTACATTCTTCTCCCCTTTTGAAATTTCACCCTCAAAATTCTGTTTTAAAAAAACAGGTGAGGGTACTTCTCCTTCATCTCCTCCTCTGATTTCCAAGTTTCTTCTTCATACTTTAACAAGGTGTGTTGTCTTGTTTCGTAGAACCTTATCTCTCTAGTCCATAATTTTTATTGGCTTCTCTTCTTAAGAGAGATTATATTTTAGTTGTACCACCTCTGAGTTCAGTACATGTAAGAGATCTGGTATGTACTTCCTCTGGAGTGATACATAGATTACATCATGAACTTGATCCATATTTGGTGGAAGTGCAAGCCGACAGGCCATAGCTCCTATGAGATCAATGATATAAAAGGGGATAATGTAACTTGGGTGTATATTCCATTTCCTTCCAAACTTTGTGACTCTCTCCCATGGTGATATTCAAAGGAAGAATTTATCTCCAACGTTGAACTTGAATCCCCTTTGACGGTTGTCAGTATAACTCTTTTGCAGACTCTTAGTAGCTTTGATATGTTGCTAGATGGATTCAACCTTTTCAATCATCTCTTGTACAAGGTCAAGTCCAAGTAGATTTATTTATCCAACTTCATCCCAACAGGTTGGAGTTCTACATCACTTTCCATATAGAGATTCATATGGAGCCATCTAAATACTCATGTGGAAGCTATTGTTGTATGAGAACTCAACTAATGGGAAATGAATATCCCATCCAAATTTGAATTATAATAAGCAAGCTCTTAACATATCTTCGATTTTCTGAATAGTCATTTCAGATTGGCCATCAGTTTGGGGGTGATATTCCATGTTGAAATTCAATTTAGTACTCAAGGCATGTTGAAGACTCCTCCAAAATTTATATGTGAACCTAGGATCACGATTAGAGATAATCGAGAGTGGAACCCCATGTAGTCTCACCACTTCCTTCACATATATCTTAGAATGTTGTTCAAGAGAGAGATCTCCCTGAATAGTGATAAAGTGAGTAGTCTTGGTGAGTCAGTCCACCACAACCTATATTGCATTATATCCTTTGGATTTTTTGGGAGACCAGTGAAAAAGTCCATCATGACATTCTCCCATTTCCACATTGGTATAATAAATGGTTGCATTATCCCTTTGGACTTTTGTCACTCTGCTTTAACTTGTTGACATATCAAGCACCTTGAGATATACTCTATGGTCTCCTTATTCATGTTGTCTGACTAGAAGTGTTTTCAGAGATCACGGTACACCTTGGTGCTACCAAGATGGAGAGAGAAGGTTAAGCTATGTGAATTATCCAATAGCTCCTTCTTTATCCCAGGTGATGAAGGAACATAAATCCTCATTCCAAACTGAATCACACCATCATCATCGATATGGAACTCTTACATATTCTCTTCTGTTACTGCATTCACCCACTTTTTCAACTCTAGTTCATCCCTTTGGGCCTCTTTAATCATCTCTTGGATAGATGGTTGGGAAATAATTTGGGTAAGGTAATATGTATTCCTTTCCATTTTGATTTCAAAATCAATCCTTTTCATGTCCAACAAGATATATTCTTTCTCAATTCTCAACTTTGATAGAGTAGTAAGTTCTTTTTTACTAATATCATAATCTACCTTGTTCACCTTACCAGAATGATAGTGAATAGATCAATCGTAGTCTTTGATTAGCTCTAACCATCTCCTTTGATGCATGATGAGATCCTTTTGTGTGAATATATACTTTAGGCTCTTGTGATTAGTATATATGTCACACTTCTCACCATAAATATAGTGCCACTAGATTTTAAATAAAAAAATCATAGCTGCTAGATCTAGATCATGAATCAGGAAGTTTTTCTCAAGGATCATCAATTGTTGTGAGACATAGGCTATCACATTATCATTTTGCATGAGTAAAAAACCCAAGAAATTCTTGGAAGCATCATTTTATAACCCAAAACATTCTCCATTTTTGGGTAATGTGAGTACAGGTGTAGTGATAAGCCTTATTTTTATCTCCTTGAAGATTTCCTCATATTCTTCCATCTAGACATACTTTGACCCTTTCCTTATTAACTTAGTTAGCGATCTTGAAAATCGTGAGAAATTTATCAAAAAACATTGATAGGACCCTTCTAATCCAAAAAAAACTATGGATTTCTGTGACACTTGAGGGTCTGGGCCGTTCCTCAATTGCATTTTTTTTAAGGGTCCATTGAAATTCCCTCACATGTGATCACTTGTCCAAAGAACGTGACTTGTTGTGTCCAAAAGTCACACTTGCTGAACTTGGCATACAAATTATCCTTTTTTAATGTAACCAACAAAAGTCTTAGATTTTCTTTATGTTCCTTAATTCTCTTAGAGTAGATGATAATGTCATCAATACACACTACCATAAATTTTTTTAGGTAATTTCTAAAGACTCTGTTCATAAATTCCATGAAGATCGTAGGGGAATTAGTAAGTCCAAAGGGAATCACCAAAAACTCATTGTACCCATACCTTGTATAGAAGGAAATACTTTTAATATCTTCCTTCTTAACCTTTATCTTGTGATATCTATAATGGAGATCCACCTTTGAGAAGTACCAAGCTCCTCCCAACTGGTCAAACAATTCATAAATCCTCGGAAGAGGATACTTGTTCTTTTATGGGGATATTTTTGAGTTCCTGATAATTGATACAAAACCGCAATGATCCATCCTTCTTCTTGACAAAGAGCACTGGCACACCCCAAGGTGATGCACTAGGTCATATGAACCCTTTTTCCAAATTCTATGGTAGCTGCTTCTTTAACTCCTCAAGTTCGATCAGACCCATCCTATAGAGACACTTTGAGAAAAGAGTAGCTCCGGGTATGAGTTAGATTGAGAACTCTACCTCATGATCTGGGGGTATTTTGGGTAACTCTTTGGGAAATACATCATTGTATTCCATCATGATGTGAATTTCCTCTAGGTTGGCACTTTCCTTTGAGTCAACCATTCGAGCGAGGTATTCTTCTTCATAGGGAATCAAAACCCACACTATTGAAGTATTTTTCAAAGGATATTCATGATCCTTCTTGAATTTATAGAGGATAATAGGATGGTTAAGAATATAAAAAGATGTTTCCTTTTTCCCGACTGTTTATATGTTCTCTATATAGAAGGATCCAATCCTTTACTGGTATAGCATCGAATTCCACCAAGGGTAGTATTGCAATATTCGCTGGAAGAATATTCCCACATACGGCAATAAGAGAAGATTCCAATACTTAGGTTGTAATGATTTCACCACTAGGTGATTTTATGGATATATCTACTTCAAGGTTTAGGGGCTTCGATTCAATAGTTCTAGAAAACTTGTGAGATATAAAGGAATGTGTAGAATACAAATCAAATAATACTTTTTCCATTATTGAGTGAATATGAATTGTACCTTGTATGAATTCATTTTATTGATCCACTTCAGCAGTAGTGATGGAATAATACTTCCCTTCCTCTATTTTATTTTTTGGTTTATGACACTGATTACCCTTGAGGGCTCGAGGTTTAGTTCATTGGCTTGCATAGTTCCCTTTCTCCCTATAATTATAGCATTAGACCATGGGTGGTTCTCTCCTTTCCTCTACAACATTATCCTTATTACTCATGTTTTTCGACATTCATGAGATTAGTGTCCTTCTCTCCCACACTTGAATCATTTCCCCCACCCCTTTGAGGTTGTTTACATGATGCTTCATCCCATATTTTTAACATGTGGGTGGTTGAGTTTTCTTTCCACCTTTTTTACTATATCCTCCAGCTTGAAACTCCATCATTAATTTATTACCACCATATCCATGGGACCATTATCCAAACACCATATCCACTTTTAGAGCACTTCAAAAAACTTCTTCATAACTCCCAAATTCTTGAATTTTAAGATCCTTCCAAAGGTTTGGTTTTAATCCACTAAAGAATCTATCAATTTTTCTATCATTATTGATAAACAAACCCAAATTGTACCTTGAAAGACTTTTGAAATTTTCTTCAAAGGCTGTGAAAAATTATCCTTTCTTTTTCTTCAGCTATATGAATTTTCTCTCCATCTTATTTTAAAGAATTTGAGGGAAATAATTGTTAAGAAACATTATCTTAAAGTCTTCCCACTCTATATCTTCAATTTTTTCCTCATCTTGGTGTTCTTAATCAAATCCCAACATTGATCAAACTCTCTACTTAGACGATAAACAACAAGATTCACCTTCTCCATCATAGAATAGTAAATCACATTGAATATCTTCCCCATTGATTTGAACCACTATTCTGTAACAAGTGCATCAAAAGATCCATTAAACATCGGTGGTCATTTCAACATAAAACACTCGATATCTGGTTTCTCCCTCTTTGGTTAATGAGGACATTCCATATTATTTAGTTTATTATTCATAACCTGAGACAGATGGGTATGAATTACCATGAAATTTTGAACTTCACCTCCCAAAGCATTGGGGATTTCATTCGGGTAATCACTGCATTGTCCCTCACATAGTTTTTTGGCCTGGTTTCTCCTGGTTCCCATCATTTTCTAAAATAGAAAAAGGTTAGAAGAAAGAATAAGTCAAAAATTCATGAATATATAATTTATTCCTTTATGAAATTAAGTATAAAGGCATATCATGTGGGAGCCCTGTGTTTAGAAAATCATCTTGGGTGCTAAATTATACTTAGTCTCATATTAAAGGTTTTCACTAAGGTTCTCTAATCCTAATTCCCAAATTAACTAAATCGTCCTCTGACACCAACTATAGTGACCCTTCTTTTTCGTATATTAGTATTACATCATTTTAAGGATAAAAACATAAAAACATAACATAATGAGGATCCAAATGTTTAGTGTCTTGGGAAAACTAGAACCATACATAACTTTTACATCATAAAACATAAACATTTATTTAATTCCTTCTTCTCTAACTTATGATTGTCCCTTGTGTTCTTATTACTACATGTAGTCTCCAGAGGATATAAATAAAAAGGGGGTGAGATAAAATCCCAATAAGATGATAGATAAGTACATGAAACAACATAACAAGGGGTGGGAATAATCATTATCAACATAACATAGTCATAGGATCATAATCATGAGATGAATCATTATGAAAAGACTTTGAATGTGGAAATGCATAAAAATAAAACATCATGTCTTAGTGGTCAACTACCACACATAGTTATGAACAAAGCTAGAATCATGTTCACATATATTTCACTTTAATCACGAGTTTCTTCAAATTAACCAATGCATTGGATCACTATATAATTCTAGGTGCACCCTTCACATCATAACATTTACATTGTGCTATATAATTCTGAGCACACCCATCACATCATAATATTTACATTATCATGCATGACACATAGAAAATATATCAATAATGAACAAAAATAACCCATGGAAAGTAATGTATTTAATTTAATAAAAATACATTCATAAAATTTGGGTTCCTAAATGAAATGGTAAATAGCATACTTGATATAAGAATCATAAACCTTGAGTTAAAAGTAAAAGGTGTGTTTTGAAAGAAGATTTCTCTTGGAAAAAATTGTGTTTGTCATAAACTCCATTAGAAAAAATATATATCCTTGAAGATATAAGATAATTATTAAGAAATTATTTTTAGGGAATATCTATATTGAAAATGGGGGTGAAAGAGGGAAAAACCAAAGAAGGAGAGTTGGGTTCGAGAAATCCCCTTACCTTTTGTCGGAAAGCTTCCTTCACATTAATATCCAATATAATCACATTATATTCATTAAATAAAAATTAAAAAACCTTTTATACATTATTATTATTCATTATGGTCTTATTATGTTCTTTTATAGGTATTTTGAGGAGTTTTAGTGTTTAAATTCATTGTTCGAGAGTGTTCATTTTCTTAGTTTTCATGATCGGTTCACTTGTATACATGAACGGAAGTTCGTGTAAGATGAGGATAAACATATAAAATTTTTATTATATTTTTTTAATGATATTAATTAATTTTAAATGATCATATTATGTATTTTGTTATATAAAATGAGAATGATTCATTAGAAAAAAGTTAATGATGAACGTTTTATTTTAATTTTGGCCATTTTTTATCACAACAAACTTGTTTTGTTTTATCATTTAGTATTATGTGTATAAGATAGTCCCAGAACATAAAATGGGTTACAAAATAAACATTAAAATATTTTTTGAACCATTTAATTATATTATTAACATCCTTTAAGGTGTTTATGGAAAATGAAAGTTCATCGCCCACGATGTCGGTAAATTGAATCTTCACGGGAAACGATTTCATTTTTAAGATAAGAGAGAGGGGGGAGGAATTTAATGTTGGATCTTTCATAACCATGATATAATTATAGTATATGTAATTTAATGGAGTTATCATTCCATTTGGATGAAGGGAGGTGAGGATAGAATAATAAAATAAATTTAAATCGAAAGAAAATTAAAAGAAAAGTGGGCGGATTTACCTCTTGAATCCTACTCTTGAGATCCTCCTAAAGGCACATAGGATTGAACTTTTTATATTACCAAGAGATCCTATATATGGTGTAGGGACTAGGGAAGTGTACTGTGTAGAATATAAGCAAGGCTCAAAGTTTGAGAGGTGTGAAGGGTGGTATTTATAGTGGTGGAGAAGCGTGTTTTCTTATTATTTTAATCATTAGTTTATTATTTTTCTCAAGAAAAGAAATCGTGAGGATTAATATGAATAAAGATAATAATTAGTGCTTGTTATTTTGATCCAATGGTCAATTACCTCATCCATGACTCAAGCATGAATAAAAAATTTAGGTATTTTGCATTTATCGTAAATTATTGTATTTTAATACTCACAAAAAAAATCATGTATTTCAGAAAAAATCCCAAAAATTAACCTTAAAAGTTTTTTGATGTGTAGAATTCAAAAATTAACTCCATTTTATGAAAATAATTATCTAAATATGAGTACTTTATTTTTATATTAAAATCATCATTTACTTGAAAAATAAAAATTTTAAAATTATAACTGATTTTATAACACTTTGAAAATTTACTTAAGGTCTCATAAAATAATCTTAAAATCATAAGAAATCAAAATATTAATTTATGAATACATTTGATGAAAATAAAATTTCTTTTAAATTAATCATAAAATATTTATGATTTATAAAAATACCAACACTCAAATAATAATTTTTAAAATCTTTATTTACTTATACTATGATATAATTATATCATATTATCACTTATAAGATGGATAAATTTTATTTATACTATCATTGGAATGATTACTATTCACTTGGATGATTTACTATTCATTAGGGTCGTATTTCTATTCACAAGGGTAATATTACTATTCATAAGGGTAAGTTACTATTCAAAAAAATTAAGTTTGTCTTATCATACTCCAAATATCTTACTGATCACAACCGTGTATGTTAAATTTTAGAAATTAAAAAAATAGAAGTGGAAAAAATATGTCTAACAGATAGGCTATAAAGGACACATATTATTTATTAGTCCATTTAATCATGATGTGGAATTGTGCTTCTAAATGTGATTTTATGTGACATAATTTTAAGAAGTGAATTTACATTTGATAAAACTTTGGGTTGCTTAACTCTAGGTTATAATTCGCTAAGAGTTAGACTTATTGAATGGAGACAGTTCATTAACACCATGGGATATCAAGATTCAGGCCAATGAACGTAGTACACGGAACACAACTAAACATAAAATTTTTAGCGGAAGTAGTGTCATTCCTCTCAGCAGATGATGGGTGGTGCATCATAGAAAATGAATTCTTTGTGGAAACATTATAATGGTGCAACCAATTATGGGAGTGTAGATGAGGTTCGTTTGAAAAAACAAACATGGTGGAAACAATCATGTTCTAGATGAAGGAGTGATGCAGACTGAAGGGGAAACTTTTGGATGTGACATAGAGTTTTGGAGGTGATGATGGAAGTGCAGATGTCATGGATGAATTGTACCCTAGAAGGTCCTTTTATGGTGAGGATTACCCTTGACTAACCTAACAAAGTCCCACAAATATAATAGCATGGTGGCATTCATACAACGAAGATTTGTTAGTTGTGAGGACCGAATGACCTGTGAAGTTCCACTATAAACAATGGAGTTGTTACACTGTGGAGTAATTACTAACATCCATCTTGCATTAGATGATGGAACACTTAGTTAGTGATCCATCGGATGGAGGCCTTACTATCGAAGGTCATATTGGAGTTTACATCCTAGAACTAAATGTTTGTACATTTTGATTGCATGTATATTTAAAGAAGTGAATAATTAAAACATCTTATTACATGTCATTCATAGTTCTGTGTGACTTTATTGTAATAATTAAAGTGTTTTGATATAGTCTAATGAAATTTATTAGAACAATCAAAATAAAATAATAACCCTTCATTGAGAATATCCATGCAAGATAATTTGAAATTTTCGATAAAAACTGAAATGAAGAAATTCTGTAAAACAGGCATACCTTACACAAAAGAGGAATCAGACCATATTTAAATGCCATAATGTGAGTTTGAGAGAGATCAATAAGTGGAAAAAAAATCATCCCACATTTAATGTGTATCAATGGGATTCACATGAATCATTCGACATTTGGATGTGATCCATATTCTCTCCATGGTATGCTAGTACCTCTAATGAAAAGGGGGAAGATTAGAGATAGTTTTTGGGTAGAGGGAGGTTCATCCAAAGTTAATCATCTATATCCACCATCATCCCATGGAATTTGATTATATTAGAAATAAATTATGATCATTAATTTCAGCTATATTTATCCATTCATTATTATATATTAATAAATGATTTGGCTAGTGTACATTAATCATATGAATATTTCACCTCCAATAAGTTTCAACACTTTTCCTTGGGAATATGTTACTTAAAGTATATCTTTAATATTTAAGTGAAAAACTATGTAAAATAAAATTCCTAGGGGAAAGGAGTTGCACATCTATAACCTTCTCCATCACCAGAAACATATTCCTGCTTGGAGTGCTCAGAGAAACAACAGCTCAAGAAGACAAGCTTTCATGAGAACCGAATGGGAAATCTAAAATAGGCTTATAGAGTTAGTATATAATCTATCGGTTCCTACCCCTTGTGGTGGTTTGGTCAATCCCATATCATGAAATGGTAAGAACCACCTTTGATCATTCATGTAGAATATATATTTCTCAACACCCTTCATATAGGGGTGAGATCCCTTCCCTTGGCTCCATGAGTAAACATGAGTAGTAGGTTGAATCAACCAATTTAAAAAAACACATACCGCTAGTTATAACCTTTGAAAATACCAAAATAAAAACAATGTACACAGTAATAAATAATTAAATGAAACATTAGGTAGGCCCAAAACTTCATCTCATCGTCTTCTATTTTGACCTTTTTTCTTTGACAAAACGTTCATACAGTGGATTACAAATTTTCATTATTCATTGAAATTTGCAAATGTTTTTACTAATTAAAATTATTCCTTGATTATATATATTTTCTAATTATTAAATTATAATATTTCCATTATGAAGGTTTATTTACGGGTTTTGGCTTCATTTTAAAAAAAATAATACAATATATTAATATATATGTGATTGTTTGTGAGTTTTTTATGTGTTTTTCTAAATAAATTAAAATATGTGTAGGATAAAAATATTTTTAAAACTATACTTGAATGCAGAAGGCGTGCTTCCACCTTTTGATCCAGTCCAAAGGTGGCAGCGCACCTTCTTCCTTTCTACAAAAAAAAATAATTATATATGTTATTATATTTATAAATATATAGATTTTTATATTATAATATATATATATATTGTTTTTATGTGGTTTTGAATTATGTCAATAACATTTGAAAGTTTAAATGTTATGTTTTTAAGTAGTAAATTTTGTGGCACTCAAATTTGAGACATTTTTAAGAACTATATATGGGTTCTGGTTGATCTTCACATTGATATAAATATCATTGTGTGAAAATGGGTCTTTAAGAGAAAAATGGTCATCGAAGTTAATGTTAATAGATATAAATAAAGGGTAGTGACTAAAGGGTTTAAAAAATAATAAGGCATTGGATATAATGAAAACTTTTCATCTATGTCGTCTACCTAGATCATGCTCACCACTTGGTTTATTCATCTATGGCACATGGAATTTTCTAGTTCGTCAGGGTCATTTCAACACTACCTACCTATCAGGGGAATTGATTATGCCACAGTCTTTCTCCCAATTTTTTATGTGATGAATCAATCATTTTTTCTTTGGATCCTCCTCGACATTCCTTCTTTTCACTCTCACTTCCGAGTAACCCTAGAGTGACATTTTAGAACCTTGGTTTTCATCCACATAACAGATTCTCAATGACTTCCAATGGAGATCCTCTCACCTATCCATCATCCTAAATGAGATCTCATCACGGTGTACATTTCTAATGGAGATCTAGTTCCCATCTTCAAGGTGTAGTCTTTGACATGCATTCATCTGATCCATAACTGGTTATCACCATGGAGTATCAACATACAAATGTTATGTTTTTAAGCAATAGATTTTTTGGCGCTCAAATTTGAGACATTTTTACGAACTAATTATGGTTTTTTTGTTGATATTCAAGTTGATATAAATATCAGTGGGTGAAAATTGGTCTTCAAGAGTGAAATGTTCATTTAAGAGAAAATGGGAATTTAGCAGGGTTCAATATCTAGGGTAAGTTTTAATCTAAAATGTTACAACTTCATTAACATGTTATTAAAAATTAAATTTTAGTATTTTTTTGAACCATTAAAATGGTAGTTATAATATTTTTTTACATTACTTTCATTTTCATTTATTTATTTTATTTATGAAACTCATTTTATTTTCAACAACTTTTTATATGTTTGGTATATTTTTAAATTTTTATTTAGATTGTTTTTATATTGTATATTTTACATGAATTTAAAGTTAGTGACTTGAAATTTAATAATTATTCCTATGTTTTAAGTAGTCGACTTTGTAAGATTATAAAATATAAATTGTTCCCAAAATATTAATGAAAACTAAAACACTGGATAAACATGTAGAAAGGGCCAATAATAATAATAGTACCATAATTTCAATAGACATAAAACATATACATGAATAAGTAAAATCAATTTCTATGTGGAGGAGGTTTTGTACCACATGGTGGACTACAAAGGGTATGCCTATATCAAGATCATCGAGCTCTGTGATGGGGTGGAATATGATGACCTACAGAGGGCTAATCCTTAGTCACTAGAATAAAATAGTCACATGCTCCACCTATTTTTAGTGGGAGGAGGTATCAACTACATGTCGTACTGTGCTCCCGATCCTTCTCCCACTAGGGTAGTAGAAGGACATGCCATCATCGCAATGGAGAACCAAGCCTGCGATGGATCTAGACCCTAAGTCTATGATGGATCTTGACACAAAGGCTACAATGGATCTCACCCCCCTCCATTATCTTTTGTAGGAGAGATTTTGGAAGCCTAAACCTAGGTGGTGGTATCATTTCATGATTCAAACTATATTTCTTCCTCTGTCAGTCTCACTGGATACGCATTGGTAATTTCATCATTCATCTTGTTTCATTGTTCATTTTTATTCATATCAAGGGAGTTATTTTAGTAAAAACTAATATACCCTATTTCCAGGTTTTTCATCCATTTTTCTATTTTCTCCTAGTTTGTATCAAATTAGAGGTTGATAATGGATGACTGTTCTACCACGAGTATATGATAGGCGGTCTATACCTTTTCCTAAAGGTTTGGAGTTTTATATAGCCAATTGCAGTTGTGCCTCATGTTGGACTTTCTATTGTTACCCCTAAAATTAATTTAATGTCTATTTAGGTTCCCACTAATACTTTTGTGATTTTTGGATGTTGTTATCCCTAACCTAGGACACCCATGGGGTGTGTATTTGTATCTCCCTTATTTTATACCAACCTAGTGGGTGAGTATGAGATAGCAACTTGTTTTTCTAGAATTTTTAAATTAAATGAGAATTAAATGAATGGTTCAAAGAAGGCACTGCCTCATTTTCAATGGGATGACATGTTGTGAATTGATTTAACTATTTAAATGGTAAATGTGGAATTGGGTTATATAAACTCATTGAATGTGAATGATTGTGAAATTTTGGAGGAAATGAGATGATTAATTTATTATGGAAGTGGATTCCTAGGATGATCTCTCTGGATCCTCATTCCATAGGATTCCATGGAAATTTCTACTCTATGGGTCTTGATTATGGTAGTGGGTGTCTTGGATGAGCTCCTGGGATTCTGATTCCATTGGAATCCATATAACTTTCTACTCCATGGGTCTTGATTGCTCTAGTGGATTCCTTTTTCATGTTTTCTCCTTAGATAATGATTTCTTCGGATTCCATGGGCCTTTCTACCCCTTGGATCTGGCTTGCTTGGAATTACATTAGACATGATCTATTGATATACTCCTTGGACTCCACCCAAGTCTTTATCGAGTTTCCATTGAGATTATTCTGGGACTCAATGAGGATCTCTTGGTCTTATATACCATGGATTAAACCCTTTTTGGTTTGACACTTGATTACACGGTGTAGCCATTGGGGATATTATACACTTGATTACATGGAATGTCCGTTGTGGATATTATACATTTGATTACATGGAGTGGAATTTGTGGATGTTATACACTTGATTATACAACATAGACATGGTGGATATTTTTCTATGCTTATAGATAGCCTTAGTATGGGTATCGTTTTATAGTTGTTAGAATGGATAATTATTACACTTGTTTATTTATGCATTACAGTAGTCCTTATTTTGGAAATCTTTACAGTTGTTTATAGGGAGTTTTGTATGGCTGTACAGGATCACACTTACTTTATTTTATATTATACAAGTGATATATTTCGTACTGATTCTATTTATATTACACAAAATCAACTTGTTATAGACATTGCTGGTGGTGGCCTTCTAAGTGTCATCTCACAGCCTCTTCAAGACACCATTTCATACCTGTACTAGCTTCATGAATTTAGGTAGGGACCAGGGAAAGCACTAGTTTTTTGATGTTTTATTATTATATACTAAGTACTAGGGGCGCACATGATTGAGCTAAGATCATGATGATATATAGATATAGTTATTTTGGTATTTTTTTTGGTATTTTGATACATGTATTATACTAGTTTCCTATTCCCTTTTATTTCCTTCTAATTTTTATAGATACATGACATGATCATCATGTTTTATATAAATACTTTCGACTTGTTTATTAATATATTCTTTTGGAAGTTTATCTTCTATATTGATTTATATTATGTTTATGTTATTAATTGATATGTTTAAAATTCTATGTTACATTCTAAAATGAGGGTATAGTCTCCCCACAAACATGCCATGGGCCCTCATGGATAGTCAGAAGCCTCTGGTGCAAATGGAGGCACATTTGAGGCCATGTGACCCACTGGCTTGGGGCACCGTTAAGTTGATTTTGGGTCGATACATTACAATCATTTTCAAATAATGATCCCTGATGAGGTAATTTATTCTTTCAATCTTAATAAATTAATTATAAATTTGACATGCAAGATCCCCTCTTGAGGTTTTTAGAAACAATAAATTAAAAGAAATTTTTATTTTACGCCCCCCACTGATGCTTCCACTATGCCTAGAACCTACAATTATTACACGATTCCTCACACACACTATTATTAAAGACTCTACACGATCAATTTTTGGCTACAATATACCCACACGTGCTATATTTATTCCATTATTATCCATATGGTTTATAGAACCTTCCATCCATCTTATATCATTCAATAAAAATCCAAATTAGTCTCTACCTAGATTTTTAATAACACTAGAATCAAAAAATAGTTACAAAAATCAGAAATCTCCTCAACAAAATTACAATAATTATAGTATAAGATATTTTGTTCACTTTTAATAAGAATTTCACTACTTTTTTTAGATCAAGAAAACCAACCTCTTTTAATATTCTTTTCTTTAGATAATTCTTCATAACTCCATGCTAATTATACCTTACATTACTTATCACTCCATGATTATCATGGTTCCACAAACCATTCCAAGATTCATATTCATGGGTGTATTTATGGATATCAAATGGAATTTTTCTTAGACATGAATAACCTCTTTAATATTGTTTATCCTTGACTTGTGTGTCATCTCAATCTTCAATAATGGCTCACTTTGACTTTTAAAGCATTGGTGTGGGGTGATAATCGCATGACCTTCCACAGATTCATTAAATAACATAAAATCATGACCAACGGTTATATCACATTTTTTCTACTTATGCCTTACTAGTGATAAGATCTAACATTTTGTTGTTCACGTGATGATCGGCCTAATGCTGGGTTGCGAAAAAATAAAAAATGAACCTGAATTACTACAGTAATAGTGGGACCAAAGTTGTCTTTAGAGAAGAGAGTGCTTTGCTTGTGTTCTTTAGCTGATTAATGGGTTCTATGTGTGAAAACAATAATTGAAGTATTTTTTATTTTAAATTTAGTGTTTGAATAAAGTGTCATAACCTTGGATATCCACTCACTTTTCCAGTTAAATCATTATTCTATTTAATCTCTCTTATTCTCTCTCTAACCAAGTGAAACTCACTCAATTATCATCAAATGGAAGTTTTAACATGATTATGGGGTGTAATAATCACTTAATTAGCTAACATCACCTATCCCAATGATTAGAGATATCTAATCTCCCTTTGGTCAATCCACTAATCATGGTCACAAATAATGGAGAGACAAAGACACCATCTGAAATTTTACCACCTATGGTCAGATCATCAATGATTTGAGGATGTCATTTGGAATTTAGATCCAATGGTTAGACCGATCACATTCCTAGGATGTTATGTGGTTCACACTATCCCATTAAGGGATAATAGATGATTTGAATTATCATTGGCCAAAGTAGGTGGGGTCATGTGTCATTGTTTCCTCATTAGCACATAATGACCTAATGTGACTGATTTCATTTCATATATTACAACTTTATTTACATATATTTGATGGTATATATAAGGGGTTTTATTGGGGGTTACCTATTGAGTTTTATGCTTACACAACTCACATGTACCTTGGTGCACTTGTAGAGCCTTATGTCTATTTTTTAGATAACAAGTTGTACAGGAGATTTGGTTAGATTGGCTAGATGGGGTTGAGATATAGGACCAAAGTGGGACTCAGGATTTTATGGTGATGTCTCCAATTATATATTTTTTTGTTTTTTGTTTTTTTCATCATCGACGTAGTGGGTGATATTTCTAATATATGTATACATGTTCAACCTGGGAGCATTATTTTTATATCATGTCAATATATATTTTTCATTGATGGAAAACTCTTGGCTGTAATTTCTTATTCTTACTCTAATGTTGTTTGATGGTTAGATTATTTATCTTTTATTTCATGTTATGATACTGAGATTACAACCTCTCCATGTTGGTTTTATACTCTCATCACTCACCAATAGTCTATAGTGTACATGTATTAATGCCCATGGTTATGTAAATCTACTATCTTGGTCACAGTTCTGGCTACCTCGGCCTAGGGTGTTACACACACCCATACCCATGCATGAACCCACACACTAACACACCCACAAACAACCATATCCGTATGTATGATAACCCACAATCCACCCCCCTGCACACCCATGCACACTTGGACACCCACACTCACTCACACCAACACTGATGCAATAGAAATTTCTTTTTTCATTGCTAAAAAAGTGATAATTATATAGTATTCTTTAAAATCCAGTAGATTTTTTTAGTGCTAAAAAGCACTAATAAAGAGACTCTTCATCATCACTAATAAAGTATACCTTGATCTTCACTTTTTGTCATTGATAAAGTTTTTATTTATTAGTAATAAAAAAAACTAATAAAAATATAAAAATATTTGTTTAAACTTATTTAGGTACTACACTCACGCCCCCTATCATTATCCCCCATCCATTAGCACTCACCCCTACCCCCACCCCTCATTCTCATGTGTGGCACTCACACCCTTTGTATTCAAAAAATCTATTCTCCATCCTGGATAGTCAACACACATTTCATTTAATTTACACAATGTATATTAATTACATGATGACCCGAAATCCACACAGGTGTCCCTATGAAATGAACAAGGATACATAACATGTGACAAAGAATTACATGTCATGTAACCTTTTTTTATCTAGTCATAATTCTTGGCATCACTGAATGGGTTCTTTATAGACATTCATCATTAATTTTTAACCAATTGTATTAATATGATTGAGAAATGAAGAGTAGGAAGAAGAGATTTTGACGAAGTGTCAAAAATGAGTTAAAACTTTAAATGAATTTTAAATTTTTAAATAAGAATGATTATCAGAAAAATAAATAATTATAAATTTGAATGTGGTTGCTCTGATATCATTTGATGGTTCCAGGCATAGTGGAATCACATATCAGGTTCAATACTAACATAGTAATTTTCGGATTCAATGGTTCATTCATATATTTTTCAAGACATAAACATCATGATCAACAAAATATTTCCAAATAATATTGAAAAAGAAGGTTGTTGGAACCATGAGGATATATTTTCACATTAAATTTTTCATCAATTTAAATATATCAAAAGAAATAATAACAAAGTATTGATATCATTATTCAATGAAAAATTATGATCATCTAAAACCCTTTTCTATCAACTATTATTATGTTTGTAGGATCCAAGTGTAGAATCCATATAGAAGTGCTCCACACATGCTCATATGATCTATGAACAATGATGATAGATTGTTTTGTGATATCATAGTGGATGGATCATCTTGCAGTGTTCATCTTGATCATTGTAATGATTCCTTTGGTCTTGAATAATCATCCATGTAATCTCATTCTTAATATTTTGGAGGATAAAGGAGGATCCCTAGAGAATTATTATATCCTTGATAGAGAGTTCTAGATTTCATTGTGCACAATGATTCTCAATTTTGATAAATCTTGACATAATCGACATAATAATTTATTTATAGAGATAGTTATAGGGTAAAAATATTATTTAGTTTCATAAAAAACCATTAAATAATATAATAAACCGTATATAACCTGATTTTAGGTATTAATAATAATATTTTTATTATTTTCTCATGGAGTGTTCTAACTGTAACTCTGATAAATATTATTTTACTAGCTTGAAAATTAATATTTATCATTATATACAATCTTGGTCTACAAGTCCTCATTGGAATTTATACATAAATATTACATATATGTATAAAAATTAAATACCTTGAGAATAAATATTTATTTAATTTATTCAATTAATAAATCATAAATAGAATTATTCATATGAATTGAGAATAATATTTATTCCAATTATTTAAATTCAAATAGAATTAAATTTTGATCAACAGAAGCACTTAGTGTGTGCCCCGCTAGTCTTATTTCTTATTTTCATTAGAAAGGCTTTCCTGAAGTCCAATATTGTTGTAGAATAATGGGTAAAGGCACCTAAGAGGAATAAGTCAATGTCTTAACATCAATAACCCCACATGAACTCTTATTGTGTAATATAATCCCATTATCACAATATCACATCAAGTAGGTTGTACACCCACATCATCAACATATATTCTTGATACTCCATTCTTGGACTGTTTGAAATAAACTCATCATTACACCATGGTCCTAAAATTTAATGTGACACTTTCATTTCAATATAATTTTAGATATATCAAAATAAAGAAGGGATAAATCCTTTCTCAACTTATTCATTAATAACAAGTCATTCAAGACACACCCAAAGTACCCTACATCCTGCAAAAATCTCAAGACATTATTTTGGTGAGTATATCAAGGTACAGAAGTCATGATATGAATCAATAATAATCATAAAGTCTAATGACCATAACACACATTGGCTGATAATAATATCCAATGACACTAAAAATGAAAGATTCCAACTGGTGGTTCTATTCTAATAATATATTGTCTTGGAAATTACCAAGTGAGAAATTCATGATATGAAGTCTCATCTGCTTACAAGTACTCACACTTGATAGTTAACATACTATGTACCCCATCATATAATATTATTTGACTGTAGAAATAGGTTTAAGAATTTCATTATGGAATTTTAAAGTTCTCATCATAATAGGGAACTAATATGACCTTTTCAATGTTCCAGAAACATTATGAAATTATTACATTAAATCCCCATATAACTATGAATGATATGTAATAAGATGTTTTAATTATTCTCTTATTTTACTGTATATGAATTCCAAAGTACACACAGTTGGTTCTAGGATACACAATCTAAATAACCTCCAGTGCTAAGGCCTCCGAACCATGGATTGTTGAATTGGTGTTCAATAATCTATTACATAATGTATGTTAGGAATTCCTTCACAATATTGCCACTCCAATATTTATAGTGAAACTTAGCAGGCCATCCAATCCTCATAATCGATCAATCTTCATGGTATGAATGACTTCATGATATAATATTTGTGGGACTTAATCTTGTTCATTAAGGGTAATCACTACCTCAACTAGACATTTTTCTTAACAATGAACACACCACATTTACACTTCCATCACTACCTCCAAAAATCTATACCGCATTCAGATGTTTCCTTATCTGTCTGCATCACTCCTTCCTCTGAAAAATGTCCATTTCTTCAAATTTTATGTGTTGAATGAACCTCTTCCTCACTCCCACACTTAGATACACCATTATATTGTTTCCACCAAGAATTTTACCACACAATTGTGAAGGTTCTAAGAAAATTAGAAGTGTGGGTGGTGGTAAAAAAACCAAAACGTTTTTATCAATTCAATGGATCATTCATAATTTTTTTATTAATTTAAATTCCATCACTAATGATAATGTTTCCATTCAGATATTGACTTAAGAAAAACCAAAAACCCAAATAGGATCTTTTCGTGTTAAATTTATAATTAAAACATTTAGATTGGTATAAAAATGTTACCTAATCTAAGGAACATTCTTCAACAATGATGTTGGTCTTGAATAACCCTTCTTGTATTACCTTCATTGTGTTAGGAGGGTCCAAGTGTAGAATCACTCTATTTGTGTTCCACACATTCTCTATTGATCACTGAATGATGCTAATTGATCTTTGGGTATTGTCATGGTGAATTAATCATCTTGTGTTTTTCATCTTGATTGTTCACAATTTGGTCTTGACTGATCCATTTTTGATCTTATTGTTCTTGAGAGGAATATAAGAAGAATATTCAATAGAGAAATCCATTGTGCCAAATAAATCTCTATTCATGATTTCATGATTAACAATTATCCCTACATAATAGTCAAAACCATCTATTTATAGTTTAAGGGTTTAGGTTAAAATATTATTTAATTAATATTATTTAATTGTATACAAGACCTTAAATAATATATTAAGTTTATTAATCCTCATACCAAAAATAATAAAATTATTATTATTTTATGGCATGCATTCTACCTTTCACAATAAAAAATATTAGTTAACTTTATTTTAAATTAATATTTTTTACCAAACATGTTCTTGGTCTATTTGAACTCCTAAAAATTTATTGAATTCATGAATAAATATTTTAATTAAATATTTCATTCACCAATAAATATTTTCTATTGATAAAAAAATTTAAAACTTATTACTCAATTTTGAAAATTATATATATTCCATTAATTAAATTCAAATATAATTTAATCAAGATCAATGGAAACAATTAGTTTGTGACCCTTTAGGATTCTTTCTCTTTTGTGTTAGATGAGCTTACCAAAAGTATAGTATTTATGTCTAGTAATGGGTCAAGTAACCCAAGAGAAAGAACATAATGTCACAATGATGAAAACCACATATGAATGCCCATTGTGTAATATAATCCCTTTGTCACAATATCTCATCAAGCATGGTGCACATCCATGCCATTAACCTAAATTATTGATATGAATTTATTTGACTATCTGAAATAAACACATCATTAAACCATGGACATGGAATTTAATGTGATCATTATATTCCAATAAAAGGGATAAGATATCAACTTCCATAAAGATGGAAGGGACATATTCTTCTTCAACTGATTATTTAAAAACACATCATTCATGACACACCCAATGTATCCAACTTCTCCATGAATTTTATAATCATATTTTATGAAATATATCCAAGTGCATAAGTTGTAATATGTATTAATAATAATCTTAAAGTCTAAGGACCATTACACACACTCATATATAAGAATATCTGATTACATAAAAACATAAAGAATTCTTACTCGTGGGTTTGTTCTCATAATCTCCCATCTTGGAAATTACCATTTGAAAGCTTCATGAGAAGATGCATCATCTGCTTATAGGTAATCTCACTTAACGGTCTATATACTATGTTCCCCATAATAGTACATTATCTAACCATATAACTATATTTAATAATATCACCATATAATTTCATGTTTCTCATCATAGTAGGGAAATTCTACAATATTATAAATATGACAGATACTCTAAGACATTATTACATCAAATTCATGAAGAACAATCCATTATACCTCACATGATAATCATGTTTCTAATGATTCAAGGCTTTATTCAAGGGGTATTCCATGGTTTATTCTATATAAATACTTCTCACTGCAATATTACCTACCTTAGAAAAATTCATCAAGATATGATACATCTAAATTATATGTTTGTTCTACGGATGTGACCTTGTAACTTTGGAAAGGGACATCACTACAGTATTATCACAATGGAGTTTGAAAGGATCTTTACTACTGGTTATCATGTCAAGATATTGGATAAAGTTTTGTATCTATATTACTTCTTTAGCTACCACCAAAGTCACAATATACTCCAAATCTACTATAGAATTTGTGAACACATCATGATTTTATCTCTTCAACCTCATGACACCTATATTTAATGTGAAGATATATCCCATTTTCAATTTCATATCATATTGATCTATTTGAAAACTAGAATCATCGTATCATCTAATGAAAAATTCCTCATCTCCTTCATAGACCAGGAACATATCCTTAGTATGTATCATATACTTAAGGTTAATCTTAACTAACATCCAATTGTGTTCTCCTAGATCAACTTGATATTTATCTACCATACTCAATGTGTAGGAAACATATAGCATAGTACATATCATATCATACTTGAAAAATCGAACTGTTTATGAATATATAATCATTTCCATTATTTTTCTTTCTTTTTGTGTCTAAGGACACATTTTATTAGAAATATGAATACCATGTGACATTGGAAACAATCCAATCATGGGTTTTTCCTTATTGAACCTCTTCTGAATTTTTTCAATATATACTCCTTGAATTAGGATGAGTAGTATCTTGGATCTATCATAATGGATATTAATCCCAATAATATATGTTTTCTTTCCTAAGTCCTGTATGGAGAATCATTTATTCAACAAGGCCTTCATAGACTATAAGACTTTTATTTAATTTCTAATAAGTAATATGTCATAAACATATACTATTTAGAAAATTACAAAACTCTCACTAAATTGATAGTAGATACAAGTCTCAAATTCATTTTTTTATGAAACCAAATTCTTTTATGGACTCATCAAAGTGAATCATCCATGACTTAGATTCTTTATTTAATCCATAAATGGATCTTTACAATTTGAAAACCTTGTTATAATAATTTGGGGTCACAAACCCTTCATGTTGTATTATATATACTTCTTCCTAAAGTTTCCTATTAAGGAAGCCTATTTTGACATCAATCTACCAAATCTCACTATCCTGGAAGGTCGTAGATGAAAGTAAATTTTTTGTGGATTTCATCATTAAAAACTGGTGGAAAGGTTTCATCATAGTCAATGCCTAAACTCTATTTAATCCCTTTTTAAACTATTTTGTCCTTATAAGTACTGAATTTTATATCCATTTCCATATTCTTCTTGAATACCCATTTAAAACCAATAGGATTTACATCAACTGAAGGATCTACCAAAATAAATACATGGTTTTGGTACATGGAATCCATTTTAGAAGTCAAAGCTTCTTACCACTTGCAAATATCTATTCCACTTAATACTTCCTTTTAGGTTAGAGGATCATTATTTTCAATTAATAATAAGTCTCCATCCTTGGTGACTATAAAACCATACAATTTTGGTTCTATAACCTCTCTTATACTCTTATTTAGTACTTGTGTCTTTGAAATAACTTCTTCTTCCATGGGGCTTTATTTAATTTGTTCTTATGCCAACTCTTGTGTACATTGATCCTGGATTCCATCGAAGTATATCTCTATCCCACTATTTCTTTTAGATATATTATCCTTCTCAAGGAATGTGGGATATTTTTAAACCAATTCCTTTTTATCTGAATTATTTTATAGGTAATATCCTTTTATTTCCTTGGAATATCCTACAAAGATACACTTTGTGTCACATGGTGCAATCTTATTTCCTGAAGAGATTTTAATAAACACTTCATATCCCAATGCATGTAAATACAACAACACGGGTTTCTTTCCATTCCACAATTATTATGGTATACCATTCTTTGTTTTATTTATCACTCATTTTAGTATTTATTTTTCAGTTTTTAATGCATATGCCCAAAAGGATAATGGGAGACTCACATGACTCATCATCGATCCCACCATTTCCAATAAGGTGTGGTTCCTCCTTTTTATTACATCATTCTAATGAGTTGTATAAGGAGGATTGAGTTGAGATAGAATCTCATACTCCCATAAATAAGCAATGATGTATTGACTAAGATATTATCCACCATGGTCTGAGTGGAGTTTCTTAATATTCATACTAAGCTGGTTCTCAACATCATTCTTGTATTCATTGAATCTCTCAATGGAATATGACTTATACTTCATCATGTAGACATATCCTTATATACTAAAATCTAGAGTAAAAGTTATAAATTATGATTACTCACCCCATACTTCAACTAGAAATTTTTCACATGCATTGGTATGAACTATTTCAAGAATCTCTTTGGCCCTTTCACCTTTTACAATAAATGGGGATTTGTTCATTTTTTCTTATAAACATGTGTTATATACACCAATTAGTTTTAGTTTATCATAATATAAATGTAGAGACCCAAAGCTTGATGTACATGGACATTACATTACTTTTTTGGAATACTTAATACATTACAAAAGGAACGCCCAAAGACCGTATTAGTTTAGTGTCTTTGGAAACATGGAACATAATCTTCTAATCTTGGTAAAAGATCTTCAACATATCCCATAAAGGTATTCCCTTTTTTTACCTAAAACCTTTCTTTATATCCTGGGGAAAAGAAAACATATAAAGGGTGAGCTCCAATGCTCAGTAAGGGTAAGAATGGAGAAAACAAACCATATACATTTGAACTTCAAAACATGAACACAAAGTTTAAACATCAAAATCATGAGTTGTGAAATAAATCTTGGAAGTATGTGAGGCATAGATCATAATGAAACATCAATCATCATAAAATATCATGTGAATAAAACATGTAATTGTGGAAAAACATTAATCACTTTATATGATTTCCATAGTAGCCAAGGCATTGCTTCCAAGACCATCTTAGTGGACAAATTCCCTTACTGAACCGAGTTCACTTTTCGTTACAGTCCTGTATCACTAAACCGGATTAACATTTCATTCCATCCATGTCTATATCATGAGATATAAATCTTTACCCAATGCATTGGAGGGAGATATAGGTCCCACCCATCTCAAAAATAAATCATTCTTACTTGTTCCACAACATAAACATAAATCATTCATCATAACCCAAAGAATAGAACGGTTTTCATAAACATCATCCCATCATAACATAATCCATATAAAAAAATGGATATCATTTCATCATAATAAAAGTGAAACCATGTAAATCATAGAGACATTATACTTGAAACATACACATATGAAATAATTCCATCTTATATGGAAAATGGTTTTGACAAAACACTTGAAATGAATTCTTGAGGAAAATATCCTTTCTTCTTTAAAATCATTTTCTTTTCACAAAATTCCATTCAATTTTAAAATAAAAGGATTTTGTTGAAAATATTAATTAAATATTGTAGAGTAAGCTTCATGAAAATAAGGCATTATGAAACCGTAAAAATCGGTTCATGTTGTATAAGAAAAAAAACATTCTTCTCGTACTTTTGCCGGAAAAGTCAAAAAGTACCTCGTATGGTAAACAAAATAAAGATTCCTTACATACCATGTAGTAAAATTCAAAATGGGTAAAAATGAATTTAAACATACATGAACCATTTTTATAAAACAGGTACATGGATGATAAATATAACCCCAGTAAATACTTACGAATAAACAATCTTGGCTAAAAACAAGATTGGAAAATTTATCCCTTACATTAGGTCTAATATGCTTCGCACGTATCTGAACCTCTTGTATAATGATTTAAATAATGTAATTGACTTATTACAGAATCATATTCATTGTTATGATATCATATATGGTTCACTTATGACTTTATATTATCCGTTCTTTTGTAAATTCCATGTTAAAGCAGTGTTTTGGGTAAAATCGTTTTATTTATCGTACGTGTTTGGACTTTTTGTTCTTGATATTATTATTACTTATATCATGATTTAATTACTTCCAGAATGTAAATAATGATTTATATATCATATATATTTAGTATATATATTTATAATAGATAGATAAATGAAATTAAATACACCATTCATGGAGATGGTAGGTCGTACGTACGCATGAATGTTGTTTTCCTTTCCCTATTGACTTGAATAGAAGTAAGTAGATGAAATATATATATATATATACATAAATAAAGTAGCTTTATAATGTCATATATTTCATTATTATTCATTATATATACTTTATAATCATTCTTGAGTGGTTAACATGGAGAATGAATCTCATCGCGTCGTGGAGACGGTAATCCGTACGTACGCACGAGCGATGATATCGTTCCCATAATTATTGAATTGAATTGGAGTGGATGATATAATATCTCAGAATAATTATTATGTTATAATAACTATATATAGTCATTATTCACGCCATTATACCCATCCAAGTAAGGTGGTGGTGGAAAAACAGATTACACCACGGTGTGGAGACGGTATTCTGTACGTACGCACACGCGGTGATTTCATTTTCCGTAGGATGGATAGAACGTGAAATGGGGTTGTTTCATATTTATAATAACATATCAGTATATTAGTGATAATGATGTTATTACTTTATAATGAAACAACTAAAGAAGAATAATTTGAAGAAGAAAGAAAACTTGAAAGAATCGGTAGAAGAGATTACCTCTTCTTCGATGCACCTCTTTTAAGTTTCCTCTTATGGCACTAGATATGGTCTTCTGAGGAGACCAGAACCTCTATAATGTTTCTAGGGAAGTTGATAAGGGAAATGGGCAGGGTGTGGCTGAGCTTTAAGGCTCAAAAATGTTTAAAGAGAAGAGGGAGGTGGTTCCCTTTTATAAGAGAGGAGAGGGGCACTTTAGGAAAAAACTTAAAATATTATTTTATAATAAAGTCATATTCAGTTAATAATGGATCCAAAGTGACTTATTTAGAAGATAAAGTGGGTATGGGTCTAAATCCTCTCAAACAATAGGTTTTAGAAAAGTTTAGGTTACTATTTTAACCTTATCATTTCGATTTAACTCTAAGTTAAATAATTTAACTTTTACCGTGTCTTCTTGTTTTGTTACACTATATGGTTAATAAACTTACTATAACAAGCCAAAAGATCCCCAAGTGGTTAATTAGTCATATATATAACCTTATCTATTTCATTTTTATGAACCTTAGATTTTTAAGAATATAATAACTATTAATAATATAATATGTGTTTTAAAAACTATTTTATGTCAATTTTGAAACTATTTGGTAATTGATTTTTGTGAAAATCATAACAGAATTATTAGTTCGAAAAAAGTTAATTGAATCAATACTAACATGTCATATTAATCTAAAAAATTAATGGAATTTATAAAAAGTCTAAAATTACATTTATTTGGGTATTTATAACATCAGTTATGTTAATATTTCATTAATAAGGTAATTACTGCATCATCATTGTGTCATAAATAAATTAAATTATTTAATGTCTAAAAATTATAAATAAAATATCATTATGTAGGAAATATTTTTATCTTTATAATTAATATTTATAGTCGAATTTATCTTATGTATAACCCTATATTAAAATTTTTTTAGTTATTAAACATTGATTTTAACTATTTTAACTCTTCTTTAAATAAAATAATAATAAATGTCCTAATCTAATCCAAGTAGACCTAAAGAGTAATATTTTATTCCTAAGGTTGTTTTTGGTAGAATTACACTTATCCAATAGAATTAGAACATGTGTTAGGGTACTAATAATATCATTTTTACCCTTAATTACCTTATTTACTTATAACCGTGGTAAATAAAAGTAAAAAAGTTACTATTCACCAAAAATTATTTTTATCTTATTGAACCACATTTTACTCCTTGATATTAACCATGCCTCTTGTATTTTCGAAATTCCACTCACAAAAGTGTTAAAATTAAGTTTTATTTAATTTTCAAATTCTCCTAGGAGGTGGGTAAAAGACGGTGAAAAGATCAATAAAAATTTTATATATATAAAATTATTATAAAATGACTCCAATGAATTACATTGAACTTATATATGTATTATGTATCAATTTTTACCTAAAATAAATTAAAATAAAATAAATAATTATTTTAAAAAAAAAGTCGGTTTATAAATAGCAACCTAGTGTTTTCACTATTCACTAAAAATTGAAAGTTTTCAGAAAAACACCAAAAATTCACCCTAGGATAATTTCGATATACCGAATCCAAAAATGAAGTCCATTTTGAAATATAAAATTTATAAAATTTCAAAAAGTGGGTATTACTATTCATAACGGCTAGTTTATAATAATATAATAATATCTCGTTTAGTGAAACTTGGTATTGCGTACTACACACGCTATCGAAGAAAGTCTTGATTGCATGTAATGCAAGCCAAGTCAGGCCTGTGTGTAGTGAAAGCTCTATTTGGTGTAGCATATAACATAATCAAAACTTATTTCATTTATACATTAAACAATATCTGTACTTAATCATGCGTAGAATAATTTCCACAAAACAAACTTGAAATTGTGTGTAACACGAGCCAAAAATAGTGTTGCGTATACTGCAAGCTAATACGGTATTGCGTATTGTACAAGCTAATCTTGGTGTAGTGTATAATAGAAGACATCAAAGAAATTAAAAAGAATGCATCTCATAAAATCTTGTGGTGTTACATTCTACCCCCCTTAAAATGAATTTCGCCCTCGAAATTTGTTGGGGTTATAAATCGTTTACCACTTGAAAGTTTCATTCATAGAAACCCACATCGTAAAAAGGAATACTAAAACTTAATTTTTAAAAAGTAAAGTAAGAAATGTAACGGTTACCCAAATTAACTCATCATTAGGTTTCCATATAAGTGAACATAGGTGAAAATATGGATATGGAAGAGAAATATAACCATCAACTTCTGATGAAGAGTGGTAGAGGACATGGCTATGAAAAATACAACAATCACAAAGTCATAAATTTGTGATGATCTAAGGCACCATCTAATTCATCAGATGTGAGGGCACTAGGACAACATTTTTTTTTTGGTTTTCAAGATCATTTCCCTAATGTTGAATAATTTTTTAATTAAAAGAAATACTTACTTGATTTTAGTACAATATTACCATTTCTCGGGCCTTGAACAATTTCCACTTCATCTCTTAAAGAAATGAAGTTGAATTTGTCTTTTGCGAATTGTTAGCAGATATAATGATAGTTCATTCCATCTGTCTCAAACATAAGGTCAGCAAAAGTTATTAAATATACATAAGTCCATCTATGGTGAGATTAATTGTATATGGTTCCTAAAATGGACTTATAGTACATATATAATAACACATAATAAAATATAACTAATTTCTACTAACCAGGGACTTCCTGTAGGTCATTGGTAGATGATAAAGGCATGTCGCACTTCGGTGGTGGGTTCGATTCCCACAACCTAGTCCGACGCGATGGGTTGTTGCTCGTCCTGTAGGTTGTCCCTTTTTCTAAAACTACATTATTATAACATTCCTTCAATAATATCGAAAAAAAAATTATCCTTAAACAATACTATCTTAGTCTAACTTAATTTTTTCCAATCTTTAGGCTTATCCAAAATACTTCGGTCCAATCTCATAGTATAAAGAAAACGATTACTTGAAATGTCACATAACAAACACGTGAATACCATCATTTATCCCCCGTAAATCATAAGATATATCTTTTTGGTCACATTCTAAACATGTCAATACCTTGATCATGTATTCTCTTGAAACATGAGTTACCATAGAACCTTAGTGAATGCATGAAATCTATCAAAAGTTAACTCTTTCCACATACCAAAATCCCAAAATTTCTATATAATCAAACCATGATATCACTTTGTCCTTATATCAGTCATGATCTCATTAATAATATCAAACATTTCATTATCTCTTTATCCTTTAATTATGCACATATCATCTTCTTTCAAAAAATATCTGAATAACCTTTCTTGGTTACCGGTACCATTCGACATATACTTTCAAATACTTTATGAAAACAAATAGTGTAACAATCCTTAGATGTTTCTTTATTCTATAGTACCATTAAATTACCTATACAACACTACTCTTGATAAACATAAAATCATTCCACTAACTTCTTAATCCACTGACCGAGCTTCAAAAATTCTTTCATCTCACATATCATTTGTAGTCTCTTCATCATCATCAACATAAATACTACCTGTATGACCATGCATATTCTCTTCATGAGACTTTCCCTTAGGGCATTGGTTTGCATAATTCCCATACATTCCACATTTAAAACATTTAATCATTGTTGATGTCTTATCAATACCATTATCCTTGTCCATGGTGTTAAATGAACCTTTTCCTTTGCAATTACTGGCTTTGTGTCCTTCTTTTCCACACCCAAAGAATCTTCTAGTTCCTTTGAAACATTCTCCTTGATTCCTCTTCCCACATGATTTACCTGAGGGAAATTGAAATTTCTTTCCTCTATGATCATCATGAAACTCTATCTTTCTCTTATTAGCCGAGTCAGGAAACTTACCAAAGTTGATATTATTGATCATATTATGAGATTTCTGATTAGTCATAATAACGTTGTTTGGACATCCAAATCCCATTTCATTTGGTTGATCATGAAGAATATCTTTCCATTGTCTATCATATTCTCCATTAACATGAATCCTCCTGTTCCCCACCATTTCTTAAAACCCAAAAATAATAGTATGAGAGGAAAAACTCGTACTAGAAAAAAAAATATAATCAAGGGGGGTTACTTTCAATATATAATATATTAGGTTTAATTATATGATCATTACCGTAATTATAGGACTATAACCTATACTTATACTTAACCTTAGGGACATCCCTAGACATTCCTTATAAATATCTCTAGGGATCTCACTAAAGTTTTTGCATCCTAGTTTCCAAATGTTGACTAAACCTTCACTCTGAGACCAACTGTAGAGACCCAAAGCTTAACGTACATGGACATTACATTATTTTTTCGGAATACTTAATACATTACAAAACAAACGCCCAAATACCGTATTAGTTTAGTGTCTTTGGAAACTTGGAACACAATATTCTAATCTTGGTGAAAGATCTTCAACATCTCCCATAAAGATCTTCCCTTTTTTACCTGAAACCTTTCTTTATATCCTGGGGAAAAAAACATATAAAGGGTGAGCTCAAATTCTCAGTAAGGGTAAGAATGGAGAAAACAAACCATATACCTTTGAACTTCAAAACATGAACATAAATTTTAAACATCAAAATATTGAGTTGTGAAATAAATCTTGGCAGTACGTAAGGCATATATCATAATGGAACATCAATCATGATAAAATAGCATGGGAATAAAACATGTAATTGTGTAAAAACATTAAGCACTTGATATTATTTCCATAGTATCCAAGGCATTGCCGCCACGACCATCTTAGTGGACAAAGTCCCTTACTGAACCAAGTTCACTCCTCATTCCAGTCATGTATCACTGAACTAGATTAACTTTTCGTTCCAACCATGTCTATCTCATGAGATATAAATCTTTACCCAATGCATTGTAGGGAGATATAGGTCCCACCCATCTCATAATAAAATCATTCTTACATGTTCCACAATATAAACATAAATCATTCATCATAACCCAAAGAATAGAATAGGTTTCATAAACATCATCCCATCATAACATAATCCATATAAAAAAATGGATATAATTTCATCATAAGAAAAGTGAAACCATGTAAATCATAGATACATTATACTTGAAACATACAAATATGAAATAATTCCATCTTATATGGAAAATGGTTTTGGTAAAACACTTGAAATGAATTCTTGAGGAAAATAACATTTCTTCTTCAAAATCATTTTCTTTTTAAAAAATTCCATGAAATTTTAAAAGAAAATGATTTTGTTGAAAATAGTAATTAAATATTTTAGAGTAAGCTTCATGAAAATAAGGGGTTATGAAACCATAAAAATCTATTCATGTTGTATAAGAAAAAAAACATTCTTGTCGTACTTTTTCCAGAAAAGTCAAAAAAATACCTCGTATGGTAAAAAAATAAATATTCCTTACATACCATGTAGTAAAAATAAAAAATGGGTAAAAGGACTTTAAACATACATGAAACCATTTTTAGAAAACAATGACATGGATGATAAATATAACCCCAGTAAATACTTACGAATAAATAATCTCAGATAAAAATGAGATTGGAAAAGTTATCCCTTACCTTAGGTACGATATGATTTGCACGTATCCGAACCTCATGTATAATGATTTAAATAATGTCATTGACTTATTACAGAATCATATTCATTGTTATTATATCATATATGGTTCACAAATGACTTTATATTATCCGTTCTTTTGTAAATTCCATGTTAAAACAACGTTTTGGGTAAAATCGTTTTATTTATCATACATGTTTGGAATTTTTGTTCTTGATATTATTATTAATTATTTAATGATTTAATTACTTAAAGAATGTAAATCATGATTTATATATCATATATATTCAGTATATATATATAATAGATAGATAAATGAAATGAAATACACCATTCATGGAGACGGTAGGTCGTACGTACGCATGAACGATGTTTTCCTTTCCTTATTGACTTGAATAGAAGTAAGTAGATGACATATATATATATACATAAATAAGGTAGCTTTATCATGTCATATATTTCATTATTATTCATTATAAATACTTTATAATCATTCTTCAGTGGTTAACATTGAGAATGAATCTCATCGCGCCGTGGAGACGGTAATCCGTATGTACGCACGAATGATGATATCGTTCCCATAATTATTGAATTGAATTGGAGTGGATGATATAATATATCAGAATAATTATGATGTTATAATAACTATATATAGTTATTATTTACACCATTATACCCATCCAAGTAAGGTGGTGGTGGAAAAACGGATTACACCACGGCGTGGAGACGGTATTCTGTACGTACACACGCACGGTGATTTTGTTTTCCATAGGATGGATATAAAGTGAAATGGGATTGTTTCATATTTATAATAAAATATCATTATATTATTGATACTTATGTTATTACTTTATAATGAAACAACTAAAGAAGAAGAAGTTGAAGAAGAAAGAAAACTTGAAAGAATCGGTAGAAGAGATTACCTATTCTTCGACGCACCTCTTTTAAGCTTCCTCTTATGGCACTAGAGTTGGTCTTTTGAGGAGACAAGAACCTCTATAATGTTTCTAGGGAAGTTGAGAAGGGAAATTGGCAGGGTTTTACTGAGCTTGAAGGCTCAAAAATGTGTAAAGAGAAGAGGGAGGAGGTTCCCTTTTATAAGGGAGGATAGGGGCACTTTAGGAAAAAACTTAAATTATTATTTTATAATAAGGTCATATTTGGTTAATAATGGCTCAAAAGTGACTTATTTCGAAGCTAAAGTGGATATGGGTCAAAATAATCTCAACCAATAGGTTTTAGACAAGTTTAGGTTACTATTTTAACCTTATCATTTAGATTTAACTCTAAGTTAAATAATTTAACTTTTACCGTGTCTTCTTGTTTTCTTACACTATAAGGTTAATAAACTCACTATAACAAGCCAAACGATCCTCAAGTTGTTAATTATTCATATATATAACCTTATATAAGTCATTTTTCCGATCCTTATATTTTTATGAATATAATAACAATTAATAATATAATATCTGTTTCAAAAACTATTTTGTGTCAATTTTGACACTATTTGGTAATTGATTTTTGTGAAAATCATAACAGAATGATTAGTTCAAAAAAAGTTAATTTAATCAATACTAACATGTCATATTAACCTAAAAAATTATTTAAATATATAAAAAGTCTCAAATTACATTTATTTGGGTATTTATAACATCAATTATGTTAATATCTCATTAATAAGGTAATTACTGCATCATCATTGTGTCATAAAGAAATTAAATTATTTAATGTATAAAAATTATAAATAAAATACCATTATTTAGGAAATATTTTTATCTTTTTAATGAATATTTATAGTTGAATTTATCTTATGGATAACCCTATATTAAAAAAAATTTAGTTATTAAAATTTGATTTTAACTATTTTAACTCTTCTTTAAATAAAATAATAATAAATGTCCTAATCTAATCCAAGTAGACCTAAAGAGTATTATTTTATTCCTAAGGTTGTTTTTGGTCGAATTAAACTTATCCAATAGAATTCGGACATGTGTTAGGGTAATAATAATATCATTCTTACCCTTAATTACCCTATTTACTTTTAACCCTGGTAAATAAAAGTAAAAAGTTACTATTCACCAAAACTAATTTTTATCTTATTGAACCACATTTTACTCCTTTATATTAACTGTGTTTCTCACATTTTCTAAATTCCACTCAAAAAAGCGGTAAAATTAAGTTTTATGTATATTTTCAAATTCTTCTAGAATGTGGGTAAAAGACGGTGAAAAGTTCAATAAAATTTTTATATATCTAAAATTATTATAAAATGACTCCAATGAATTACATTGAACTTATATATGTATTATGTATCAATTTTTACCTAAAATAAATTAAAATAAAATAAATAATTATTTAAATAAAAAGTCAGTTTATAAATATTAACCTAGTGTTTTCACTATTCATCAAAAATTGAAAGTTTTCAAAAAAATACCAAAAATTCTCCCTAGGCTAATTTTGATATTCCAAATCCAAAAATGAAGTCCATTTTGAAAGATAAAATTTATAAAATTTCAAAAAGTGGGTATTACTATTCATAACGGCTAGTTCATAATAATATAATAATATCTCGTTTAATGAAACTTGGTATTGCGTACTACACACACTATCGAAGAAAGTATTGATTGTGTGTAATTCAAGCCAAGTCAGGGTTGCGTGTAGTGAAATCTCCTTTTGGTGTTGCGTATAACATAATCAAAACTTATTTCAATTATACATTAAACAAAATTTGTACTTAATGTTGTGTAGAATAATTTCCACTAAACGAACTTGAAATTGTGTGTAACACGAGCCAAGAATAGTGTTGCGTATACTGAAAGATAATACAGTATTGTGTATAGTAAAAGATAATCTTGGTGTAGTGTATAATAGAAGACATCAAAGAAATTAAAAAGAATATATCTCATAAAATCTCAAGGTGTTACAATAAATATCAAACTTTGTGTAATTTACCCAAATGATTTTCTTTTACATGACCTAGCTGGTGATGCCAAATTTGGGTGTCACATGAGTCATTTGAAGTAGTTTCATTACCGATTCTCATTACTTTTTGTGTATTCCAACACATACTTTTTATTATTTAAATATGGCTTACCATAAAAAAATCTATCCATATAAACTAAGTAACATTTATTCCAAAATTAAAAAAAATCTATCTATATCAAGTCAATATAAAAAAATAATGTTTTGGGTAATGGATGGAACATAATGATAATCTTTCAAAACTAAGATCATTTCAGTTGGAAACGTGAGTTAGTAGTCATTGATATCTACAGTAAAAATTTTAGATCTGTTGGTGGCTCGTAGATCTACTTCCCCTTAGTCAATATTTTTTAATCTACTTGGTTCCTATATTTGAATACATATGTGAGAACCACCAACTTTATATATGTCACAATTTTTAGAAATAGATAAATTTCACTTGATAACAAACTCACCATAATCTTCCCCTTACTTCTATGGTTGGTTGTAGTTTTTCTTATAGTATCCCTTCTTTCCACATGCGAAAAAATAGCATCATGTTCTATAGATTTATCTTTAACAAGCCTCTTCTTATAAGGTTGTTCCAAATAACCTTTAGGATTAGATCTCTTCACTTGGTCTTTATTTTTTTCCACTATAAGGATCAAATGATTTTTTCACTTTTTATACTTATCTACATGGTGAAGAAGAGTAATCATATCTAGGATAGACTTTTCAATGTTGTTCATATCAAAATTTACAACAAATATTGAGAAGCTATGAGGGTGAAATGCAAGTATATTTTGTTAGGGATTTTAAACCCTAAAACCTCTAGTCACTCAATATATCCAATGAGTATAACTACCTAAGGCCCAGGTGGTATAACATCTCAAACATTTCTCTATAAAAGAGCCTTGGAGATCTCAAATTGTTTAAATCTATCTATCCCCTGGTACAAACTATATAGATTCTAAATCATTCTATAAGTATCCAATTATTCCTGATAGTTCATGAGTTCACTAGATAGATATTGTAACATCAAACATTGAACATCAACCACATCACTCAAATGTTTTTCATAGATAAGGAACTCTTAATCACTCACCTCCTTATTAGGAAGATTAGGAAGTGAGGATTCTAGAAGCTAAGATTTTTGTTCATGGCATAACACAACCTGAAGGAGTTTTAACCATTTATAGAAGTTACTGTTAGTGATGATATGGTCTTTATCCAGTATATATCAGAAGGATTGTGTGGATGAAAATCTTGTAATTTATTCTACAATTTAAAAGAGTATATTATTAGTAAATTTCTTTGATTAAAAATTATGTGATAAATAATAATTTATTTTATTAATTCTGCAATTATTTTATCAATTCCCAATAGTCCTCTCCATTTAACATGAAATTTCTAGTTTCTAGAACATTATTGTGGAAAAGATCCATATTTCCCTTATTAATGATCTAGAATTTGGACATGAAAATCCTAAGAAAGTGTTTAGGTAGGTGGACTTTCCAACTGCAGGCTTACAGCTCCTTGATCCATTGAGTGGACTCCCCAATCTTGAAATTCTAAATTTAATTCCCACAACACTTGCCTCCAAATTTGTATTGAGTAGACATTATCCATTAAGCCTAATATAAATTTGGTTAAGTCAATCCAAAACCCTCATTAGAACTTCGTTATAAAATAAAGTGTCCAAAATTTTTCCATGTAAACACATGATTTTATGGTTTAATTCCCAATCATGTAATGGAAGATATAATGACTTAACATTAAATTGAGAGATTTTTTTATGTTGTGTAAAATTTTCTTGTTTGATTTTTTACCTATCTTTTTAATATTAAATGGATTCAACTTAAGTGAATAACGTTGTTGGATAAAATAGTTACGCATAATCCATTTCATTAAATTCCATATTTGGACATTAATTCATTTATTTATGTGACTACAATCTTGTATCCATAAAATAAATAATACAATAGATAGAAATAAATAAATAAATAAATTACCCTTTTTGAGCTCATCTAGCAATTTATTTATTGAGTGGAAAATAAATCAACCTTTGATATAGGGGAAATAACACATTGTGAAGGTCCTGGAATGAGTTGTTGCATTCCACTTGTCCACTTGTGTATCATATATGTTGGAATCATCTAGGTTCCGTCTTAAATCACCTCTACATGCCTAGGGATACTCTATTTGTTATAATTATTTGTAACTCACTCACAGGTGAGGGGAGACCAAGGATTTATTTAAGGGGATACCATAAATATCCTTGTACACATAGGTCCTAGATAATAATGGAGGTAGATATGAAATGAAAACCATATTTTAATTTAATTATTAATAATTGAAAACCCATTAAATAAATAAAATTAAATAAAACCAACACATACACTGGTCTTGGTCAAGCTCATGAATGTTTATCCACAGACATCAAATACACAAAATTGCATTGACTAACATTCATTTCTATTCATTATTTATTATTAAGATCAACATGCTTGTATTAATTAATTAATTAGTTAATTCCCTTTTATCTTAATGACCCTCTTAATTTTATTGGTGATATCCATTATAATGGAATTCATGAAAAAAATGGTTGAAACAAAAATGATAGATTATTACTATAAATTAATTGATTATTTAATAATTCATTAAAACCATTGTTAAGTTGTTTGAAACAACATGTTACAATCAATATAATTAGGTTTTGAAGCTTCAATTTAAAATTTTATGTAATTTAATTATTCCATTTATTGGGAGACTACAAGTATTAATCTACTTGTCATGTATCTCATTTTCTGTATACTCGGGTTACATGCATGGGAATTTAGTGCATACCTCAGCTTGACTACATGGATTGCGCTATCTAGATACATGTCATGTATCCCTTTTATCGTGTTCTCAAGATACATGTCTGAGACTTTGGTGTGTATCTCGGCAGATTACATGGCGTGTACTAAAAAGGTACATGCCATGTGGTATTAATGTCATGTGTTCATGCAACCATCCACAGTACTTGGTGTGTTCATCGGGCACATAATTACATGTCATGTATAATCTAGCTACATGTTGTGTGTCTCACATGTTATGAGTCCACACATCCCACCAAAGAACTCTGTGTACTCATCGTACTCATGGAGAAACGATGTGTATAGGCTAGTTACACACCGTGTATCTTGCATGTAGTGTGTCATCTTGTCTCATTGAATGGATTGGAATGTACTTTAGGCATGGGAAATTATGAACTACATGTCATGTACACTGAATACACATCATGTATGTCATTATTTATCTAGGTTGTAAGTCTCACATAGTTTGACTTTGTATATGACCACATAGATAGCGCAAATTTCACCCATAAACTGTATAGACTACATGGTGTATATGAAAACTACACATCATATAATCTGACATTCCATGTGCTAGGTTGTCCCGGACTACACATGGAGTGCAATAAATTCACTATGTGTAAACACTGCTTGGCCTGTCGTGTATCTTGTGACACTGACTGGTGCAGTGCACATGGGTACATGACGTGTACTTTGGCTACACATCATGTAGTCCAATGTTATCCATCCAGAATCCTATACACTTCTCGATGACATCTCTGGTTGTTCTCCATTTGTTCTTAGACCTTTAAGAAAATTAAACACTAAACAATGATGACTAATATGTTAAAAACATGTTAATTAAAATAATATTAAAGAACAAATATACTATAAAGGAAAGACTAACAACAATTTTACATATAGATCAAAAATCAAATAAATAGTTATAAATTTGTAACATGACCCCTATGATACCACATGAAGGTTCCAGGAGCTACAGAAGCACTGACGGTGAGTGATAAACCAAAATGTATTAGTTGATCTAATGGATTATTCACAATATTTTTTATAACATAAATGCCACAAGTAATGAATTTTTTCCATTCAGATATTGTCTTATGAAAAACTTGAAACATTGAGAGGATCTTTTCATGTTAAATTTATAATTAATTTATTTAGATGAAGAGAAAATATTACCTAATTTTAGAAACATTCTCTCATGATAATGTTGATCTTCCAAAGAAAACTTCTCAGATTACATTCATTGAACTAGGAGGATCCAAGTGTAGAATCCCTCTTGATATGACCACATGTGATCCTTTGATCTTTGAATGATTCCAATTGATTTCTGGGTGCTAGGGTGGTGAATTAATTATCTTGTTTTGTTCATCTTGATCTATCATCATTTTGTATTGAAGGATTTTCTCTATATCTTCTCATTTATTATAAAATGAGAGAAAGAGTAGTTGAGAGAGAAATACATTTTTCACAATGATTCTCTATTCTCTATTTCATGATTAATGATTAACACTACACAATAGACATAACCATCTATTTATAGTGTTAGGTTTTAGGTTAATATATTATTTAATATACCAACACTTAAATAAATAATATTATTTATTAAACACCATGCCAAATATAATAATGTTGTTGTTGTAGTTTTATGGTGGGCAAGAAAACTTGTGTAATTGTTGGTTCTGGGCGCAGCAGAAGTGCTGTGTTGGGAGGACCCAACTTTTCTTTTTCCATAATCGATGACCAATCCTAGATCAATACAACAATGAATTCGAGTATCCACTGATTAAAATCAATGATTTATACAAAGAGAAGAAACCCACTGGATCTGAGAAGGAGGATCTTGCACATCATGGTTATCATTAATTTAATAATTTCTGAAGAAATTAAATACCTGGTTCTTGGTACTTTCTTAATTGATGATCATTGATCATTTGGAATGACCCTTTTGGATTTTCTTCATTGCACTTAGGAGGATCTAAAGAAGAATCCCTCTAGTGGTGATCCACATGTGTTCCAATGGTCTCTGAACAACACCACTTGTTCTCTGGATGCTAGCGTAGTGAAGTGAATGTCTTTCATCGATTGTCCTCGATCACACATTCTTCAGTCTTGAAAAAATTCCCTCATTCTTGAAAGGGAGAGATCATAGGATTTGATAGAGAAAATGTTTGGTTCAACAATCCTTGATTCACCGGGGTTTGGCACAATAGGCGTACCTTCCTATTAATTGACATGGGGTTTTAGTTACAATATTTAATTGTGAAATAGAAATTAAATGAAATTATAACTATTAGAGAAAACCCATGTGACATAATAAAAATAACAACACCATTATTTGTGGTGCACCAACTTGTGCAAAACGGAACAATAAATTAAATCATATGCCAAATAATGATAACAGTATTATTATTATTTCATGTGCTAAATGGATAAACAAAATTTACTGACTTGTAAATAATTAATTTATCAACAGAAATATTCTTGGTCTGTTTGAACTCCGATTCCATTTATTGAAAACCTAAATAAAATATTTTATTCTATTAAATAAATTTTTTTATTTACAAGCTAGTAAATAAATATTTATTAAATGTTCGATAAAATAAATAAATAAATTTTATTCACAATCCAGTGAATAGTTATTTATTTAATATATACGATCATTTTTACTTAAATAAAATTATTCCTTGGTCTTGAGAATAATATTTATTCCATTATTTAAATTCAAATAGAATTTAATCAAGACTACCAGAAACACTTAGTGTGTGGCCCTCTATATTTCTTTCTCATTGGAATTAGTGTTGGAGTTGGTGGTATAAAACCAATTACTTTGTACTTTATTCATTAAATAAAAAACTTATCACATATTGATTTTTCTTCTGCATGACATGTCATGTGATAATGTCCTAAGTACAGCTGTTGCATTAAAGGGTCGTAGCGGATCCCTGCTATGATGAGAACCCGGAAGTGTCATAACACTGTTCTTGAATGTATGTTCTATGGCCAGATGATATTATTTGAGGGACACAAATAATATAGGTCATTAGGGGTGAGGACTCATAAAACTTTGAGGAACCTTCTCATGGTGTGCACCCTTGGTAATATCCAGGAGGATATTATGAGAACGAGACTCGCCAGTAGGAAATCCACATTTCATAGTGTCATTAGATGTTCCTATCTACGGACGTGTGTATTGATCCTTAGACTTTAAGATTATTATTAATGGGTATTACAACTCGCGCACTTAGATGTATTGATGAAAACTGTGACGACACACTGTTCGCAGTGAGGTAGGATACGTTGGGTGCGTCACGAGTAATACCGCATTAATAGATAATGCAAGAAAGGATTTGTCCCTTCCGTTCCATAACGGAAGTATATATCTCAGGCCCTTTGATGGAATTGATATAGCCTAAATAAATCCATTTCCATGGTAATGTATGGGCAAGTTCAATTCCAGGAAGTAAAAGAAAGAATAATCAAGCACATTGGTTGATGGAACTAGCATGCAACCCGCTTGATTGGAGATATCGAGACAAAGGGATTATATTACACGGTAAGCATTTGTAGGAGGTGACACGTCATTGCGGCATTAACTTCTTTCTCTATGGGTTCCTTGGCGTGTTGCTAGATGCTAACCTTGGACATTAGGCAGGCTCAGCCTAATGCCACTGAGAAAGAGGCCTAGAGGGTCACACACTAAGTGTGTCCATGTATCTCAGTTAAATATTAATTTAACAAGTTAAATAAATATTATTCCCTTCTGTGGTTTAATAATTATTTAAGAATTCTTGATCTCATTTATTTTGACACTATTTATTCGAGAGAATATATTGTGGACGAAATAATATATTTATTAGCGAGTAATGCAGTCAAATTTATTTAAGAAATAAATAGTCATTACTCAAGGTCTAATAAATGTGGTGGAGAAAAATGGAAAATAAAAGTACATGCTGTGTATTAATTATTACACGCCATGTAGTTTTTCCAGTTGGGATTTTGAAGATTTAATATTGTTTTATTAAATGATATTTATTATAATCAGCGTGGGTGCATGTCAAGGAATTAATAATTCGACATGGGGGTTTTCAATAAGAGTTAATGAAATAAATAAAACGCGTAACACGTTTATTTATTGTTATAAATCTATTAACCTCAAACTTGATTATAAATATCCTCGCAACCCCAATATATTGACAGCCATTGTTGTGCACAACAGATTTGGAAATACTCTCAAGCCAAGAGAGAATTCCCTTTCCACCAAGAACGCCTTCAAGTTACGAGAGCAAGATCCTCCACCAGATCAAGGCGGTTGAAGGCGGACATCGCAAGCGAAGGTTCTTCCGTACCAGCACTCAGAGATCCCTTCGGCGACGTCCGGAGATACGTGACACACGTGTGGATCACCACTAGAGGAATCCTACACTTGGATTCTACGACGCAACGACGGATCACTGAATCATGACCGGACACATCAACGAAGAAATAATTCCAATGAGGTAATTATTATGAATTAATTAAATTAATTATAATCAACATATGATGATCCTCCTCAAGGGTTTCGGGACTCTTATTTTCTTTTCATTCTTCGTTCTATTCCAAAGATTCGGAGTTTTATATCGTGACGGATCTCGGATTGAATGTTGTTTAACGCTAAAATTAAAGTTGGGCTAACACACCAATGCGCTTCCATTGCGCCCAGAACCTACAAGTGGTATCAAAGGGAGGTTATATCATTGGTTATAATTATTTAGTTTTTTGTTGGTGATTTATGCATTTAATAATTTAGTTATTTCAAGTCATGTTTAATCGTTCTCGAAATCTGAATCTCGAGATCTGTTCCTCCTCCCTCGTTTCTTGTTCACCTCACAGAAACGGTTTTTTCTTTTAATTTTGATTAAAATAAAATAGAGGAACTCATCCGGAGGAGCCAAACGTTTTTGTCCGTATAACACCAGAATACACGGCGTGTATTCAGAAGTACACGACGTGTAGTCTAGGTTCAATGCATTGACTGATCCGCCAAATCAGGCCGGGTATTGTATTCTTTCTAAGAATTTAAGACACTGTGTGTTGACCAGAAACAGGTGGCACACGATTTCCAGAATACACGCCATGTGGTCCAATGAACACGACGTGTAGTCCCTTCGGGTTAGGGTTGGTTCGTGTACTCCGTACATGGCTTGCCCGGCTGGAAACCGTGTAACGCGGAAACTACACGGCGTGTGTCCCACTGTACACGTTGTGTACTCCGAAAATTTCTGAAGTACATTAATACACCCTATCCCCGGGCGTGTACTTCGGATGGACGGTGAAGAAAAGTACACGCCGTGTAGTCGGAACTACACGTCGTGTACTCACCCAAATTATGCAGATTTATTAAAATTTATTATTATATTATACAAACCCTTGAGACGTGTACCATGGTGCAGGAGTAAAGCTGAGGCACAACACGTGATAGGTGTTTTATATATGTGTGTTTAATTTAACATCTGTGTAATAAATGGGAATTCGCCGGGTTTCCTCCAAGGTATAAGTTACGTACAAGGATAATTTTATATGAATTTATTTTTTTAAAATTATGATGGATGAGAATCTCAAGGAAATTTAGAAAAGGGATTTAAGATAAAAGGATTGATTAATTAAAGATAATTAATTGATTCGAGCGTGATTTATCTTAAACAAGAATGATTAAAGAATTGAATGCTAGTTTTATTTATGCGTAAATATCGTTGCATGTATGGATGATCATGAGATAGACCGAGACCTTTGTATGTGAATGGTTTCTTTTAATTTATTTATTTAAATTAAATTTGTTGGCCTGCGAGCCATCTCCTCATTAATATGTAAGGTCTGCGCGCCCAAGGATTATTTTATGTAAAAACCCCTTTTGACCCCTCACCTGCGTGTGAGATAAATGCATATGTAATGGATGGAGCTCCAAAGCTAGTGGAGGCAGCTCAAGTTAGGAGCCAAGGTGAAACCAATCCAAGGAGATACAAAGGTGGACAGGTGGAAAGCTGTAAACACGAACCCGAAAGGTTCAAGGTGTTTCTCCCCTAGGTCTTGGGTTATTTTATCAACCGCTAGATAAACTAACCAATAAAAAAGCTCATGATCATACCATTTATTTTATTTCTGTCAGTTGCATGGTTTATTTATTATGGGTGTGATGTCACGATCACACAATTAATGAATTAAACGAGCATGCAAGATGGAACTAAAATAAAAATGGCTTATACGTAAATATTACCTTAGACATGGTTAATCACTTAAGTATATCCCACTTTATATTAACAAGCATGTAATCAAAGATAATAAAATGGAAATTTACGTATAATGATAAAATCCCTCAAAATAAATATTAAGTCAGCATAGCCTTCCATAATCTTGGTTAGAATCGAACCATAGTTCAATGTGATTGACCAACCCTAGTTGGGGTGATTTCAATTATCGGGGAATTCTAATTCAAGGTTTTGTGTTGACTTGACTTGGTTCGCATCAAGGGTTGACTGCCACAGCAGGACTTGGTGTGACCAAGAGGCAAAGGCTGAGGAAATCCAAAAAGGATTTCAGGATTGGGGAGTCCACTCAGCGGATCAAAGAGCTGTGAGTTAATGCAGTTGGCATTTGGAATGCCTACCTAAAACCCTTCAAGTTTCTTGACCAACCCTACTTGGGGTAATGCGAAGGGCAATATGGATCCTTTCCACTAGAATATTCACGTAACAGAATATTCCGAATTCAATGGTGAGGGCTATTGGATTTCAATAAAATAGTGGGAGACTAATAAGTATTAATTTATTTATTTGTCTCAATTTTTGTAATAAAGTAATAAACCTTTGCTCATCTTAATTTGTAGAAACGAAAAGAAAATGACTTCAAACATATCATTGTGCACCATACTTGAAAAATAAAACCTTCTCACCGGCACCAATTTCCAAGAGTGGCAGAGGCATTTACGCATCGTCCTTCACCACGAAAGGAAATTATATGTGCTGGAAGAGCCTATTCCAGTTGCGCCTGGGAAAGAGGATAGTGATGAGGAATTATCTCTCTACATGAAACACATGGATGATGCCACAGATGTCCAGTGTTTCATGCTATCGGCTATGTCTAATGAGCTCTTGAAGCAACATGAAAACATGGACGTGTATAGCATGATGTCTCACCTTAAAGATCTCTACCAAGAGAAGGCGAGACAGGAGAGGTATGAGATCTCAAATTCTTTGTTTACCACAAAGCTTGGAGAGTCTGCGCCAGCTGGGCCTCATGTAGTCAAGCTTATTGGCTACATTGAACACCTGGACATCATAGGGATTAAATTCCCGGATGAGTTGCGTACAGATCTCATCCTATCATCACTGGCCAAGACCTTCTCTAACTTTATTGTCAACTATAACATGAGCGGCAATGAGAAGAGTCTATCGGAGCTTCTGACCTTGATTCTCCAGGTAGATAAGGACATGGGGAGTGACAAACCCACAATCCTTATGGTGAACAAGAAAAGGAAGGACAAAGCAAAGGGGTCAAAGACTTATAAACGGTCTGAAGCCCCCGAGCACCATCCCTCCAAGAAGGGGAAGATCCAGAGGCAGGGCAAGGAATGGGAGGCAGTGTGTTTTGCATGTGGCAAGCAGGGCCACTGGAAGAGGAACTGCACCCAGAAGCGTGGGGACGCTAAAGGTGCGTTTTTTATCGAGTGAAATCTTTCTATTTCTACACATTGGGTATTAGATACAACTTGTGGGGCTCACATCTGTATTCAAATGCAGGAACCAAGTAGATTTAGAAAGATCGCCAGAGGAGAGGTGGATCTTCGAGCTGCCAATGGCGCAAGGTTGGATGCGTTGTCTATTGGCGACTATCACCTCTCATTGCTGACTGGGATGATTTTTGTTTTACATAACTGTTATTATGTGCCTAGTATTACCAAGAACATAATTTCTGTATCTTTTTTGGATATGGATGGATTTGTTTTCAAATTTGTAAATAAGGGTTGTCTCTTTTATAAGAACAACGTATGTTATGGTATGGAACATTTAAATAATGGTTTGTATGTATTGAATTACGAAAACCAAGTGTTTGCAATCGATAACGAAACAAACTCACATGACTCATACATCACCCAGTTCTGGCATCACCGCCTTGGTCATGTGAACGAGAAGCTTTGGACAAAACTCTGCCAAGATGGCTATTTAGACTCTACTGAGCTAAAACCACTTGATATATGTCATGCTTGTTTACAAGGAAAAATGACCAAGCCGCCTTTTGGTGGACAAGGTGAAAGGGCCACAGATCTTCTAGGATTGGTACACACGGATGTGTGTGGACCATTTCTAGTAGAAGCTAGAGGTGGATATTCTTACTTCATTACTTTTACTGATGATTTGAGTAGATATGGCTATGTCTACTTAATGAGGTATAAGTCAGAGTCCTTAGAGAAATTTAAGGAATTCAAGAATGAAGTGGGGAATCAGCTTGGTAAGAAGATAAAGAAGCTTCGATCAGATCGAGGTGGAGAATATCTGAACCAAGAGTTCACCGATCTTCTACGGGAGTCTGGGATTCTATCTCATCTCACTCCTCCTTATACACCAAAGTGGAATGGTGTTAGTGAAAGGAGGAACCGCACCTTGTTAGACATGGTGAGGTTGATGATGAGTCATGCAGATCTTCCATTATCCTTTTGGGGATATGCATTACAAACTGCAACATACACATTAAACCGAGTACCAACTAAGGCGGTAAATGGAATTTCATCCGAGTTATGGAATGGAAGGAAACCCACTTTGTCACACACACGTGTATGGGGATGTGAGGCGTTTTTTAAGGCCTTCTCAGGCAAAAAACTAGCACCCCGAGGCACGAATTGTATCTTTATAGGATATCCCAAGGAAACGAAAGGATATTACCTATATAACCCTCAAGACAAGAAAGTGACTGTCGCCAGACAAGCCGTCTTTCTTGAGAGGGAGCACATCCTCAAGAAGGATAGTGGGAGAAAGATTGACTTCAACGAAGTTGATGCTCAAGATACACAAGATTTGGTACAAGAACAAGTTCCACAGGTCCCCGTGGAAGAGGTTCTAGAAACACAAGTACTGCGTAGGAGCTCAAGAGAGGTAAGGGAACCAGAGAGATTTGGTTTCCTAGTCACCGAGGATGGTGAGTCATTATTTTTGGACAATGATGAACCTCTCTCCTATAAGGAAGTAGTAGAAAGCTCAGAAGCTACAAGATGGATAGAAGCTATGAATTCTGAGATGAATTCCATGTATCAGAACCAAGTTTGGGTTCTGGTCGATGAGCCAGTTGATGTAAAGCCTTTTGGATGAAAATGGGTATTCAAAAGAAAGATGGACATGGAAGGTCAAGTTAGCACCTATAAAGCAAGGCTAGTGGCTAAAGGATTCAAACAACATCAAGGAATTGACTATGATGAAACCTTCTCGCCAGTTTCCATATTTAAATCCATAATAATCATACTTTCCATAGTAGCTTACCATGACTATGAGATTTGGCAGATGGATGTCAAAATAGCATTCCTTAACAGGAACCTTCAGGAAGATGTCTATATGACACAACCAGAAGGGTTTGTGACACCAGGTGAAGCCAAATGGGTTTGCAAGTTGCAGAAATCCATTTATGGATTTAAGAAAGCATCTAGGTCATGGAACATTCGATTTGATGAAGCCATAAAGGAATTTGGTTTCATTAAGAACGAATGTGAGCCATGTGTTTATAAGCAGTTTAATGGGAATGCAATCATCATCCTAGTGGTATACATTGATGACATATTGCTTATTGGAAACGACGTACCAGCCTTACAGTCAGTTAAGGACTAGTTGAACAAGTGTTTATCCTTCACGGACTTAGGAGAAGCAGCCAACATTCTAGGGATCAAGATCATTCGTGATAGATCCAAGAGGCTGCTTGGACTAAGTCAGGGTACATACATTGACCAGATACTAAAGAGATTTAGTATGGAAAATCCAAGAGGGGATTGGTTCCAGTGTCACATGGCTTACATCTTTCTAAGAAAATGTGTCCCCAGACACAACAGGAGAAAGATAGGATGAGAAAGATCTCATACGCTTCAGCTATAGGATCCATCAAGTATTCCATGTTATGTACCGGGCTTGATGTTGCCTATGCACTGAGCATGGTAGGCAGATATCAAGCAGATCCAGGAGAACAGCATTGGACTGCTGTTAAGACTATCCTTAAGTATCTGAGAAGAACTAAGGATATTTTCCTGGCGTATGGAGGATACGAGGAGCTTGTCATCAGAGGGTATGCTGATGCTAGTTTTCAAACAGATCAAAATGATCTGAAGTCGCAATCTGGATATGTTTTCTGTCTCAATGGAGGAGCTGTGAGCTGGAAGAGTTCAAAGCAGCCAGTTGTCGCTGATTCTACAGCAGAGTCCGAGTATATAGAGGCTTATGATGCAACCAAGGAATTCGTCTGGATTCGGAACTTTGTCCAGGAGATTGATGTGGTGCCTAGCAGTAAAGATCCCATTACATTGTATTGTGATAATACTGTAGCGGTGGCTCTTGCAAAAGAACCAAGGTCACATCAGCAGACAAAGCACATACTCCAGAAGTATCACCTCTTGAGGAATTTCTATCAAAGGGGTGAAGTTGCAGTGAGCAAAGTGTCCACGGAAGAGAACGTGGCGGACCCCATGACTAAAGGCATATCTCAGCAGAAGCATGAATATCATGTGAGATCTAGCGGGTTAAAGGTTGTTAGCAGTTGGCTCTAGTCCAAGTGGGAGTCTGTTGGAGTTGGTGGTCTAAAACCAATTACTTTGTACTTTATTCATTAAATAAAAACCTTATCACATCTTGATTGTTCTTCTGCATGACATGTCATGTTATAATGTCCTAAGGATAGCTGTTGCATTAAAGGGTCATAGAGGATCCCTGCTATGATGAGAACCCGGAAGTGCCATAACACTGTTCTTGAATGTATGTTCTATGGTCGGATGATATTATTTTCGGGACACAAATAATACAGGTCATTAGGGGTGAGGACTCATAAAACTTTGAGGAACCTTCTCATGGTGTGCACCCTTGGTAATATCCAGAAGGATATTATGAGAACGAGACCCGCTAGTAGGAAATCCACATTTCATAGTGTCATTGGATGTTCCTATCTATGGACGTGTGTATTGATCCTTAGACTTTAAGATTATTATTAATGGGTATTACAACTCACGCACTTAGATGTATTGACAAAAACTGTGACGACACACTATTCGCAGCGAGGTAGAATACGTTGGGTGCGTCACAAGTAATACTGCATTAATAGATAATGTGATAAAGGATTTGTCCCTTCCGTTCCATAACGGAAGTATATATCTCAGGCCCTTTGATGGAATTGATATAGCCTAAATAAATCCATGGACATGGTAAGGTATGGGAAAGTTTAATTCCAGGAAGTCAAAGAAAGAATAATCAAGCACATGGGTTGATGGCACTAGCATGCAACCCGCTTGATTGGAGATATCGAGACAAAGGGATTATATTACACGGTAAGCGTTTCTAGGAGGTGACACGTCATTTCGGCGTTAACTTCTTTCTCTATGGGTTCCTTGGTGTGTTGCTAGACGCTAACATTGGACTTTAGGTAGGCTCAGCCTAATGCCACTGAGAAAGAGGCCTAGAGGGTCACACACTAAGTGTGTCCATGTATCTCAGTTAAATATTAATTTAACAAGTTAAAGAAATATTATTCCCGACTGTGTTTTAATAATTATTTAAGGATGTCTGATCGCATTTATTTTTACACTAGTTATTCGAGAGAATATATTGTGGACGAAATAATATATTTATTAGCGAGTAATGCAGTTAAATTTATTTAAGAAATAAATAGTCATTACTCAAGGTCTAATAAATGTGGTGGAGAAAAATGGAAAATAAAAGTACACGCCGTGTAGTTTTTTCAGTTGGGATTTTGAGGATTTAATATTGTTTTATTAAATGATATTTATTATAATCAGCGTGAGCGCATGTCAAGGAATTAATAATTCAACATGGGGGTTTTCAATAAGAGTTAATGAAATAAATAAAACGCGTAACGCGTTTATTTATTGTCATAACTCTATTAACCTCAAACCTGATTATAAATATCCTCGCAACCCCAACATATTGACATCTATTTTTGTGCACAACGGATTTGGAAATACTCTCAATCCAAGAGAGAATTCCCTTTCCACCAAGAATGCCCTCAAGTTATGAGAGCAAGATCCTCCACCGGATCAAGGCGGTCGAAGGCGGACATCGCAAGCGAAGGTTCTTCCGTGATAGCACTCGGAGATCCCTTCGGCGATGTCCAGAGATACGTGACACATGTGTGGATCACCGCTAGAGGAATCCTACACTTGGATTCTACGACGCAATGATGGATCACCGAATCGTGACCGGACACATCAACGAAGAAATAATTCCAACGAGGTAATTCTTATGAATTAATTAAATTAATTATAATCAACATATGATGATCCTCCTCAAGGGTTCCGGGACTCTTCTTTTCTTTTCGTTCTTCGTTCTATTCCGAAGATTCAGCGTTTTATATCGTGACGGATCTCGGATTGAACATTGTTTAACGCTAAAATTAAAGTTGGGCTAACACACCAACGCGCTTCCGCTGCGCCCGGAACCTACAATTAGGTGGTCTTGCCGAAAGTCTGTTATTATTATCTAGAAACGAGTCAAGGAACTCAAGAGAAATAACTTAAAGTCGCAACAATGAAATCCACATACAAACTCTCCCTATATAATATAATCCCTTTTTCACAATATCTCATCAAGTAGGTTTCATGATAATGTCATCAACCTATATGCTTGATTCATCATTCTTTGACTACCTAAAATAAACTTGTTTTTTCACCATGGACATAGAATTTAGGGAGATGGTTCTATTTTAATCAAAGGATAGGGATATCAACTTCTATAAATTAAGGGTACAAATCCTTCCTTGACTTATCCATTAATAACATGTCATTCATGATGCACCCAACATACCCTACTTCCCACCAACTATGGCATGATGATTTTTTTCAGTAAATCAAAGTACACGAGTCGTGACATGTATTAATGATAATCATAAAGTCTAAGGACCATTACACACACTCATAGATAGGAATATCTCATGACACCAAAACATGAAGAATTCCTATTGGTGGGTCTGTTCTCATAATCTCCCATATTGGAGATTACCAAGTACAAAAATCATGAGAATAAGTCTCATCCACTTATGAGTACTCACACCTGATGTCATGTGTACTATGTGTCTAATAATAGTATATCATCCAACCACAAAACTATAATTAAGAATATTGTCATAGCAATTCAAGGTTCTCATCTTGGAGGGGAACGACTAAGAACTTATTGATGTGACAAATACTCTAGGACGTTATTACATTATAGTCATGAAGAAAAATTAACAATTTATAATAAGATGTTTAATATTTAAATAAATTAAATATTCATGTAATAAAAGTACAAATAGTTTGTTCTAAGACACCGACTACAAAAAACACCCACTTAGACTAGATCCAACTGCCTATGACTTTCAGTCTGCTAGACCTCACATGATATTCATGTTTTTGATGAGTTGTGGCTTTAGTCAGGGGGTCCTCCATGTTTTCTTCCATGGAAATACTACTCACTGAAACTTTACATCTCTGAAAAAAACTCCCTTAAGAGATGATACTTCAATATTATATGCTTCATCTGCTGATGTGACCTTGGATCTTTTGCGAGAGTCACCACTATACTATTATCACAATATAGTGTGATGAGATCTTTACTGCTAGGAACCACATCCATCTCTTAGATGAAGCTATGCATCCAAACTGCTTCTTTAGCTACCTCAGAAACTGTGATATACTCGGACTCTGCTATAGAATCTGCGGCCACACCTTGATTTGAGCTCTTCTAGATCACAACACCTCCATTCAAAGTGAATATGTATTACGTTTGCGACTTCATGTCATATTGATCAGTCTGGATACTAGCTTCTTCATCTCCTCAGATGACTAGTTCCTCATCTCCTCTATAAAATAGGAACATATCATTATTTGCCTCTGATACTTGAGGATAGTCTTGACTGACATCCAATGACAGTCACCTAGATCAGCTTGATATCTTCCTACCATACTCAATCTGTATGCGACATTTGTCCTAGTACATAGAATAACATACAAGACTGGCCCAATTGATAATGCGTATGGAATCTATTCCATTCTCATTCTTTACTCATGCATCAATGGACACATTTTCTTAGAAAGATGGTGGCCATGTGATGCTAGAAACAATCCCCTATTAGATTGTTTCATACTAAATATCTTTACAGTCTTTTCAATGTATGTAATTTGACTTATTCCCAATAATATCTTGGATATATCACGATAGATCTTGACCCCAAGAATATATGCTGCCTCACCCAATTCCTTTATGGAGAATCATTTATTCAACTATGAATTAAATAAATGTAAGACTAGTATTTTTTTCAAATAATTAATATGTCATAAACATATACTATTTGGAAAATGAATGCACTCCCACTAAACCGTTTGTAGACACAAGGATCACATTCTTTCTTTATAAAACCAAATTCTATTGTGGATTCTTCAAAATGAATGTTCCATGACCTGGATGCTTCCTTTAATCCATAAATGAATTTTTTTTGATCTTGCATATCTTATTGGCATCATTTGGAGTCCCAAGCCCTTCAGGTTGTGTCATGTAGACATCTTCCAGAAGGCTACTATTAAGGAAGTCTGTTTTAACATCCATTTTCCAAATATCATAGTCATGGTAAGAGACAATGTCCAGTATAATTCTAATGGATTTCATCATTGCAACTGGTGAAAATGTTTCATCGTTTTCAATGCCTTGATGTTGTTTAAACTCTTTTGCAACTAGTTGGGCCTTATAGGTACTAACTTTTCCTTCCATGTATAGTTTATTATTTAATACTCATTTTTAACCAACGGGCTTTACATATACTATAGGATCTACCAAAATCCCAACTTGGTTTTGGTACATGGAATCCATTTCATAATTCATAGCGTCTTGCCACTTAGCAACGTCTGTTCCGCTTATTTCTTTCTTATAGGTTACTAGATCATTATTATCAACTAATAATGAGTCACCATCCTTGGTAAATAGAAAACTATACTATTTCCATTCTATAACCTCTATTGTACTCCTACATAGTACTAGTGTCTCTAGAATAGGTTTTCCTTCCACAGGTCTCTGTGGAATCTTCTCTTATACCAACTCTTGTGTACCTTGATCCTTGACTTCATCGAAGTTTATCTCACCCCCACTATCTCTTTTGGATATGTGATCACGATTAAGGAATATGGAATGTCTTGGCATTATAACCTTTTTATCTGAGGGTTTGTGTAGTTAATATTCTCTTGTTTCCTTAGGGTATCCTATAAAGGCACACTTTGTACATCGGGGTGTGAGTTTTTTACCTGAAGAGGCCTTAACAAATGCTTTACTTCCCCAGACATGTAAATTAGATAACATGAATTTTCATCCACTCCAAATATTATATGGAATACCATTTATCGATTTAGTTGGTACTTGGTTTAGTATGTGTGCCACTGTTTGTAACTCATATCCCCAAAAGGATAATGGAAGACTTGCATGACTCCTCGTTGATCTCACCATGTCCAATAAGGTGTGGTTCCGCATTTTTATTACACCATTCCAATGGGGCATGTAAGGATAAGTGAGTTAGGATAGGATACCAAACTTCTATAAGTAATCAATGAAATCTTGATTAATATATTCTCCACCTCAGTCTGAGTGAAGTTTCTTTATCTTATTACCAATCTAGTTTTCAACTTCATTCTTGTATTCCTTGAACTTATAAAAATAATATAACTTATACTACATTAAGTAGATATATCCATATCTACTAAAATAATCAGTAAAAGTTATGATGTATGAGTACCCACCCATTTCTCCAACTGGAAATGGTCCACACACATCAGTATGAACCAATTCATGAAGCTCTTTGGCCCTTTCACATTTCCCACTAAATAGGGCTTTGGTCATTTTTCCTTGTAAACATGCATGACATACACCAAGTCGTTTTAGTTCGAAATAATCTAAATATCCATCTTGATGTAACTTTTTCAAGTGTTTCACATTTAAATGACCTATCTGGTTATGCAAAAGTTTGGTGTCGTATGAGTCATGTGAAGTAGCTTCATTATCGATTTCCATTACTTAGTTTGTGTAATCCAACTTGTAAAGACCATTATATAAATATGCCTTACCAAAACAAAGGTTTTATTTATAAAAGAAGCAATATTCATTTCTAAACTTGAAAATAAATCCATATGTATCTAGTCTAGATATATAAATGATGTTTTTGGTTACAGAAGGAATGTAATTAAAACCTTTTAATTCCAAGATCGTCCCAGCCGGCAATGTGAGGTGGTAGTCCCCAATAGCTACAACAGTAAGTCTTGCTCTGTTGGCTGCTCGTGGATATACCTCCCCTCAGTCAATTTTCCTTAATCTACTTGGTTCCTATATTTGGATACATATGTGTGTACCACAAGCTATATCTAATACCCAATTTTAGAAATAGATAAATTGTACTCGATAACAAACGCACCTGAAGGTTCCCCTTGATTCTTTAGATGGGTTCAGTTTTTCTTCTAGTGGACTTTTTTGCCACATGTGAAACAAACATCTTCTTGTTCCCTTCTTTTTCCCTTGATCTTACTTTTCTTGGAAGGGTGTGAAGAAGCTTTTATCTTAAATCACTTCATCTTCCCTTTTCTATTATTCACCATAATGAGAGAATTTTTTTCATGCTTCATGACTTTTTCCACTTGGTGAAGGAGGATAAGAAGATCTTGTAGAGACTTCTCAATGTTGTTCATATTGAAATTCATAAAAAACTAGAGAATACCTAAGGTGGTGATATGAGAATGAGATAGGTACCCAGTTATTTGAAGATTTTAAACCCTAGAACCTACAGGCACTCAATGTAGCCAATGATCTTGACTATGTGAGTCCCAGATGGGGAACCCTATCCAAGATTACTCTGAAAGAGTGACATGGAGATCTCAAATTGTTCCTATCTTACTCTCACCTAGTAAAGTCTACAAAGGTGGTCAATCATGCTATAGGCATCCATGTTTTCATGAGACTTCATGAGTTCACTAGACATTGATGATAACATCAAACATTGAATTTCGACCACATCATTCATGTGTTTCTCGTAGACCATGAACTCTTCATTACTCACCTCTTGGGCAGGCAGATCAGGTAATGAGGACTCCAACATGTAAGATTTATTTTCACGATGTAGAATGACCTGAAGGCATCTAAACCATTCTTTGAAGTTACTACCAGTAAGGATGTTTTCTTTATCCAGTATTAATCCCAAGGATAGTGTGGTTGAAAAGCTTGTCTTTTTTATTGTATAATTAAATGAGAAGATAATTAGTACTTTATTGATTATACTTTATGAGAAATAATAAATAAATTATATTAAGTCTCCCACTATTTTATCAATTCCCAATGGCCCTTATAACGACCCATACTTTACATACATTATTAATACTTCAAAATTGAAGCACACTTATTACAACATATGACAAAACCACAAAGGACCGTATAGGTATAGTGTCTTTAGAAACTGGGAAACATAAACAACTGGTTCATAAATCTTCTACAGTGTCTCCCATTTATTTCATCATATCTAGGGTCCCTTTTAGCATATTCTACTTAATATTCATCTTCCTGACCTGGGGAAAAGAAAACATAAAAGGGTGAGCTCAAATGCTCAGCAAGGAAAAATAAAGGAAATAAAAATCATATCATATCTTTTTGAAAATCATAACCTGCAAAAGAGATCATAATATCTTAACATGGAACCAATCATAGAAGTGAAAATGAGATCCCCATAATCAAAACATGAAACTTGAAACTTTGTGGCATGCACACATAATCATGGAAAATCATTTCTTGTTAGTCATGACTCATTGCCAAGACTATCTTAGTGGACAAAGTCCCTTTCTGAACCGAGTCACCCTCGTTCCAGTCATGTTTCACTGAACCGGTATAACCTACCGTTCCAGACATGTCTATCTCATGAGATATAAAATCTTTACCCAATGCATTGGAGGGAGATATAGGTCCCACCCATCTTATAATGAATCCTTTCTTATGTGTGCCACATAATCATAAACCATACATCATAGCGTAACCCATGTAATAAAAATGGAATTCTTAAACAAAATGACATCATAAAACAATTCATATAAGATAAAGGAATTCATAAAAATATTTCCATCACAACATAATCAAATCCATGTAATAATAGGGATAAAAAAAGAACCCTTTTATTATCTTAGATGGAAAATAATTTTGATAAAATACTTGAACTCCATTCTTGAGGAAAATATCCTTTCTACTTCAAAAACATTTTTCCTTTCATAACATGTCATAAGACTTTAAAATAAAAGAAGATGATTAAAAATAAACTTGAAAACTTGTAAAGGAAGCTTCCTGGAAATAATGTTTTAAAAATCCATTCATGCCGTATAAGTTAAAAAACATTCTTTCATACTTTTGTCGGAAAAGTCAAAAAGTACCTCGTACGAAAAAATGACAAAATATTCCTTTCATATTCTTTACTAAAAATACACCGAAGGGTCAAATTGGATTTAAACTATTTTAAGTGGATGAAAACAATATTACATATTGAGGGAACATGGATGTAGATGATAAAATAAACCCCAGTAAATACCAAAGTATAAACAATCTCGGATAAAAATGAGATTGTGATATTTCCCTTACCTTAGGTCCGATTTGCTTTGTATGTGTCCGAAGCTCCTTTATAATGGTTTAAATAATGTTATTGACTTATTCCAGAATCATAAATATTGATATGATATCATATATGGTCATATTCTTAGCTTCTTGTTAGTAATATTTCATTGTTACTTGTTACTCGGGTCTTTATTGCCTTTTGTTCTTATGCGTGTTTTGCCGAATAAATTCTTATTCTTCTTTTAAGGTTATAGATACCTTATATCCAGAATGGTATTAGTGTAACATATATCATATTTATTCATTCAATTCATTTATATAATTACTATGTAATGATGATCATGTAGAACGAGTCGCATCACATCGTGGAGACGGTATTCCGTACGTACGCACGAGTGATGATATCGTTCCTATGATCATGGAATTGTATTGGATTATATGTATATTATTTCAGTATCAATATTAATTTATAATAATCATAAATAGTTACTCATTACACCATTATACCCATCCTTGTAAGGTGATGGTGGAAAATAGATTACACCACGGCGTGGAGACGGTATTCCGTACGTACGCACGCGCGGTGATTTCATTTTTCCGTAAGATGGATAGAAGGTGAATTAGGTTTGTTTAATATTTATAATAACATATCAGTATTTAATTAATACTGATGTTATTACTTTATCATGAAACAACTAAAGAAGAAGAAGTTGAAGAAGAAAGAAATTGAAAAGATCGGTAATGGATATTACCTCTTCTTTGGAACGCTTCTTTGAATCCTCCACTTAGGGAACTAAGATTGGTCTTTGAAGAAGACCAGGACCTCTAGGATTATTCTAGGGAAGTGGAGAGGAGAAAATGGCAGGTGTTGGCCGAGCTTGAGTGCTCAAATTGGTGTGAGGAGGAGGGGGAGGAGGAGCCCTTTTATAAGGGAGGAGAGGGGCACCTTAGGAATATCTCAAAATATTATTTTATATTAAAGTCAAAATCAGTTTATAATGGTTCCAAAGGGTCTTATTTCGAAGCTAAAGTGGGGATGGGTCGAAATCCTATCAACCAATAGGATTTAGACAAGTTTAGGTTATTATTTTAACCTTATCAATTAGATTTAACTCTAAGTTAAATAATTTAACTTTTACCATGTCTTTTTGTTTTCTGACACTATATGGTTAATACACTTACTATAACATGCCAAACGAACCCCAAATTGTTTATTATTAATATATATATCCTTATCTAAGTCATTTGGCCTAACCTTAGATTTTTAGGAATAAAATAACAATTAGTAATATAATATTTGATTTAAAAACTATTTTGTGTCAATTTTGACACTATTTGATATATGATTTTTGTGAAAGTCATAACAGAATTATATGTTCGATCCAAATTGATTAAATCAACACTAATATATCATAGTAACCTAGAAAATTAGTGGAATTCATAAAAAGTCTCAAATTACATTTATTTTGGTGTTTATAACATCAATTATGTCAATATTTCATTAATAAGATAATTACTGCATCATCATTGTGTCATAAATAAATTAAATTATTTAATAAATAAAATATCATTATGTAGGAAATCTTTTTAGCTTTCTATTGAATATTTATAGTCGAATTTATCTTATGTATAACCCCATATTAAAAATGTTTTAGTTATTAAACTTTGATTTTAACTATTTTAACTATTCATTAAATAAAATAATATTAAATGTCATAATCTAATCCAAGTGGACCTAAATGGTCATATTATATTCATAAGGTTGTTTTTGGTCGAATTACACTTATCCAATAGAATTAGGACATGTGTTAGGGTAATAGTAATATCATATTTACCCTTAGTTACCCTATTTACTTTTAACCGTGGTAAAAAAAGTAAAAATTTACTATTCACCAAAAAATTATTTTCATCTCATTGAACCACATTTTAGTCCTTGATATTAACCGTGTCTCTCGGATTTTCGAAATTCCATTCACAGAAGCGGTAAAATTAAGTTTTATGCAAAATTCAGTTTTTAACCTACCACTTAGTGGTTTCACTATTCATCAAAAATTGAAAGTTTTCAGAAAAATACCAAAATTTCACCCTAGGCTAATTTCGGTATTCCGAATCCAAAAATGAAGTCCATTTTGAAAGATAAAATTTATAAAATTTCAAAAAGTGGTTATTACTATTCATAACGGCTAGTTTTAATAATATTTTAATAGCATACCGTTGTTTAGTGAAACTCGGTATTGCGTACGACGCAAGCTATCGAGGAAGGTCACGATTTCGTGTAAAGCAAGCCAAGAAAGTGTTGTGTAGAAAAAGATTCCTTTGATGATTTATATAACATAAAAGTCTCGGGTGTTACATTTTACCCCCCTTAAAAAGAATTTCGCCCTCGAAATTCGTCACTTTGTAACAAACAGATGAGGATACTTCTCCCTCATCATATCCTCAAGCTCCCATGTAGCTTCTTCAAGTTGGTGGTTCCTCCATAAAACTTTCACCAATAGAGTGGTCTTGTTTCATAGGACTTTTTCGCTACGATCCAGAATCTCTATCGGTTGTTCTTCATAAGAAAGATCTTGCTCCAGCGGTACAACTTCTGAGCTAAGTACATGTGAAGGATCAGGTATGTACTTTCTCAGGAGAGATACATGGAACACATCGTGAACTTGAGAGAGATTCGGTGGAAGCGCCAATCGGTAAGCTACCTTTCCAACACGATCCAGTATTTCGAAAGGACCGATATATCTAGGGCTCAACTTCCCCTTCTTTCCAAATCTCATAACCCTCTTCCAGGGAGATATTCGTAAGAACACTTTATCACCCACTTCAAACTCTAGGTCTTTTCTTCGGTTGTCGGCATAACTTTTCTGTCGACTCTGAGCTGCTCTTATGTGTTGTTGAATAGATCTGACCTTTTCTGCCATTTCATCAATGAGATCAGGTCCTAATAGCTTTCTTTCCCCAACTTCATCCCAGCAAGTTGGAGTCCTGCATTTCTTTCCATAGAGAGCTTCATAAGGAGCCATCTGAATACTGGAGTGAAAGCTATTATTATAAGAAAATTCCACCAAAGGTAGGTGTTGATCCCAACCTCCTTTGAAATCCATAGATCAAGCTCTCAACATATCTTCTAGGGTTTTAATTGTTCTCTCAGACTGACCGTCTGTCTGGGGATGATAAGCAGTGCTGAAACTCAACTCTGTATCCAGAGTATGCTGAAGACTTCGCCAGAACTTCGAGGTAAATCTCGGATCCCGATCAGATATAATAGAAAGTGGTACTCCATGCAATCTTACCACTTCCTTTACATATATCCTGGCAAGCTGATCTAGAGAGAAATCCTCTCTAATAGCAATGAAGTGTGCAGACTTTGTAAGACGATCAACTATGACCCAAATAGCATTATTGCCTTTGGATTTTTTAGGAAGTCCTGTGACAAAGTCCATAGTGATGTTTTCCCATTTCCATTCGGGTATGGGTAATGGTTGTAACATCCCCTTAGACTTTTGTCTCTCAGCTTTAACTTGTTGACAAACCAAGCATCGAGAGACATATTCAGCAACATCTCTTTTCATGCCATCCCACCAGAAGTACTCTTTCAGGTCCCTATACATCTTCGTGCTTCCAGGATGAATAGAGAATGAAGAACTATGAGCCTCATCCAGCAGCTCCTTATTTAATTCGTGGATGGGAGGAACACAAACCTGATTCCTGAACTTTATTATCCCATCACAATCAAGGTTGAATTCAGGAACATTTCTCACCTTCTTTTGTAACTCGACATCTTCTTTCTGTGCCTCTTTAATCTTCACATGTATAGATGGTTGAACATTCATTTGAGAAAGATAAGATTTTTCCCCTTCCATTATAATTCCAAGATCCATCCTTTGTAAATCCATAAATATTGGATCTTTTGTGATACTCATCATGGATAAACTAGCATGGTCTTGTCGACTTAATGCATCTGCCACCTTGTTTGCTTTCCCAGGGTGGTAATGGATTGAGCAGTCATAATCCTTAATCAGCTCCAACCATCTTCTTTGACGCATATTCAGCTCCTTTTGTGTGAAAATATACTTTAAACTTTTATGATCAGTATAAATATCACACCTTTCACCATAAAGGTAATGCCTCCAAATCTTTAATGCAAAGATTACCGCAGCCAACTCCAAATCATGTTTTGGGTAATTTTGCTCATGGATTTTCAACTGTCGTGAGGCATAAGCTATCACCATATCATTTTTCATAAGAACACACCCCAATCCCTTCTTGGATGCATCACTGTAGATCACAAACCTTTCTCCACTACAAGGCAGTGTGAGCACAGGTGCACTGGATAACCTTCTTTTCAACTCCTTGAAATTCTCTTCACATTCCTCTGTCCAAACAAACTTAACTCCTTTCCGAGTCAACTTGGTGATTGGATTAGATAATCGTGAAAAATCCTTTACAAAACATCGATAATATCCAGCCAAACCAAGAAAACTTCGGATCTCAGTTACTGTTGTTGGTCTCGACCATCTTTCGATAACCTCTGTTTTTGCTGGATCCACAGATATCCCCTCTTTTGAGATTATGTGACCCAAAAATGCAACTTTTTGAAGCCAAAATTCACACTTGGTAAATTTGGCATAAAGCTTCTCCTTTCTTAGGGTCTTCAATATAATTCTCAAGTGATCTTCATGCTCTTCCTTGCTCTTTGAATAGACAAGAATATCGTCTATAAAGACTACCACAAATTGATCAAGATAGTCTCTAAAGACTCTATTCATTAGATCCATTAAGATAGCAGGGGCATTAGTAAGACCAAATGGCATCACTATAAATTCATAGTGTCCATACCTTGTACGGAAAGCCGTCTTTGGTATATCCTCCCTTTTGACCCTTAATTGATGATACCCTGAACGAAGATCAATCTTGGAAAAGTATTGATCTCCGCGTAGTTGGTCAAATAAGTCATCAATGCGTGGAAGAGGATATTTGTTCTTGATAGTGATCTTGTTAATTTCTCGATAATCAATGCAGAGTCTCATTGATCCATCTTTCTTCATAACAAATAGAACAGGTGCTCCTCAAGGTGACGCACTAGGGCGTATGAATCCCTTATCAAGATTCTCCTGGAGTTGCTTCTTCAATTCCTGCAACTCAATTGGGGCCATTCTATAAGGTGTCTTTGAAATAGGCAAAGCACCCGGTACGAGTTCTATTGAAAACTCAACTTCATGATTTGGTGGAAGACCCGGTAATTCCTCCGGAAAGACATCATCAAACTCCCGTACGATGGGCATATTCTTAATCGCGAGTTTCTCACCAACCATTTGAGATAAATAACCTTCATTTAGTGGAATCAATACCCATAAAATGGAAGAAATTTCCACTGGAAGGTTATGTTCATCCTTGCATTGATAGACGATCATAGATTGATCTGGAATATGAAATGTGACTTCCCTTCTTTGGCAATTGATATGAGCTCCGTATAAAGAAAGCCAATCCATGCCAAGAATCACATCAAATTCCACTATAGGAAGGATCACAAGATTTTCAGGAAGCACTTTCCCACAAACTTCGATCGGAGAAGAATTATAAACTTTTGATGCGATTGATGTGCCATTAGGTGTTGTCACAGCTAACTCAACATCTAATTGTTGAGGTAATACGGTGATACCCTTAGAAAATTCTTCAGAAATAAAAGAGTGGGTGGATCCAGAATCAAATAAAACATTTGCTACTTTAGAGTGGATGGTAAGTGTACCTTTCACCACTTCGTTATCGTACTCCACATCGCTGATAGAAATTGCATGTGACTTTCCTTTGTCTTTAGCCTTAAGAGTTTGTTGACGTCGACCATCATCATCAACCCTTGGATTTGGGCATTGATTGGCATAATGCCCCATCTCCTTGCACTTGAAACATTGAAGTGCAGTAGGTTCATTCTGTGTATCCCTTCCTTTGTTTGCATCATTAGAAATCTTCTTCCCATTATCGCGACATTCAAATGCCCGATGACCTTCCTTTCCACATTTGAAACATTTACTTGTCCCTTTAAGACAACTCCCTCCATGTTTCTTTCCACACTTTGAGCATAAGGGAAAGCTCATCTTCTTTTCAGTGTGCTCTTTATATTTTCCTTTGAATTCCATTTTCCTCTTCTTATCAAACCCATATGACTGATGGGTTACTCCAATCTCCATCTTGAATTTGAGAGCACATTGAACGATTTCCTCATAGCTATTGAAGTCCCTTATGGCTAACGCCCTTCGAAGACTTGGTTTTAAGCCACTAAAGAATCGATCGATCTTACTCTCAGGTTGGATAATAATACCAGAAGTGTACCTTGCAAGTCTTGTAAAATTTGCTTCATAGGTACCAACAGATTCATCATCCCTTTGCTTCAGTTCAAGAAACTCTTTCTCCATCTTTGTTCGGAGAATACGAGGGAAGTACTCATTGAAAAATAAGTTCTTGAACTCGTCCCATTCCATGGACTCAATTTCATCCCTTTGCCTCGTATTCTTAATAAGATTCCACCATTGATCAGCATCTCCTTCCAAATGATACACTGCTAGGATGACTTTATCATGTTTAGAACATTGAAGAACTGAAAATATCTTTTCAGTAGTACTAATCCATTGTTCAGAAACTAATGGATCAGTAGACCCGCTGAAAGAAGGTGGACGCTTCCTCATGAAGGATTCAACAGAATGTTGCTCCTTCCTTTGCTCGTTTGGAAGTTCTGCATGATTCATAGCTTGAGAAAGTTGTGTGATCATGGCTACAAGATTTTTCATTCCAGCTCCCATATCGTTTGGTTGCTCAGGGGGACAATCATTGCATTGCCCATCGCATTCCGCATTAACACGGTTCCTTCGGGTTCCAGCCATTGAATAAAACCAAGAAGAATAGTGTGAGCAACACTAATTATAATAGGAAAACCACATAATTCAAGAATAAAATTTTCACGCTTAAGGTCTTATCCTAGGTTATTCATGGCCATTTCTAAAACACTAAGATTGTGTTCTATGCTTAGACTTATCCTTATGGTTCTTACTAAGGCTTTCACATCCTAGTTTCCAAAGGTTGACTATACCTTTCCTCTGATACCAACTATAACGACCCATACTTTACATACATTGTTAATACTTCAAAATTAAAGCACACTTATTACAACATATGACAAAACCACAAAGGACCGTATAGGTATAGTGTCTTTAGAAACTGGGAAACATAAACAACTGGTTCATAAATCTTCTACAGTGTCTCCCATTTATTTCATCATATCTAGGGTCCCTTTTAGCATATTCTACTTAATATCCATCTTCCTGGCCTGAGGAAAAGAAAACATAAAAGGGTGAGCTCAAATGCTCAGCAAGGTCAATTAAAGGAAATAAAAATCATATCATATCTTTTTGAAAATCATAACCTGCAAAAGAGATCATAATATCATAACATGGAACCAATCATAGAAGTGAAAATGAGATCCCCATAATCAAAACATGAAACTTGAAACTTTGTGGCATGCACACATAATCATGGAAAATCATTTCTTGTTAGTCATGACTCATTTCCAAGACTATCTTAGTGTACAAAGTCCCTTTCTGAACCGAGTCACCCTCGTTCCAGTCATGTTTCACTGAACCGGTATAACCTACCGTTCCAGCCATGTCTATCTCATGAGATATAAAATCTTTACCCAATGCATTGGAGGGAGATATAGGTCCCACCCATCTTATAATGAATCCTTTCTTATGTGTGCCACATAATCATAAACCATACATCATAGCGTAACCCATGTAATAAAAATGGAATTCTTAAACAACATGACATCATAAAACAATTCATATAAGATAAAGGAATTCATAAAAATATTTCCATCACAACATAATCAAATCCATGTAATAATAGGGATAAAAAAAGAACCCTTTTATTATCTTAGATGGAAAATAATTTTGATAAAATACTTGAACTCCATTCTTGAGGAAAATATCCTTTCTACTTCAAAAATATTTTTCCTTTCATAACATGTCATACGACTTTAAAATAAAAGAAGATGATTAAAAATAAACTTGAAAACTTGTAAAGGAAGCTTCCTGGAAATAATGTTTTAAAAATCCATTCATGTCGTATAAGTTAAAAAAAACATTCTTTCGTACTTTTGTCGGAAAAGTCAAAAAGTACCTCGTACGAAAAAATGACAAAAGATTCCTTTCATATTCTTTACTAAAAATACACCGAAGTGTCAAATTGGATTTAAACTATTTTAAGTGGATGGAAAAAATATTACATATTGAGGGAACATGGATGTGGATGATAAAATAAACCCTAGTAAATACCAAAGTATAAACAATCTCCGATAAAAATGAGATTGTGATATTTCCCTTACCTTAGGTCCGATTTGCTTTGTATGTGTCCGAAGATACTGTATAATGGTTTAAATAATGTTATTGACTTATTCCAGAATCATACATATTGATATGATATCATATATGGTCATATTCTTAGCTTCTTGTTAGTAATATTTCATTGTTACTTGTTACTCGGGTCTTTATTGCCTTTTGTTCTTATGCGTGTTTTGCCGAATAAATTCTTATTCTTATTTTAAGGTTATAGATACCTTATATCCAGAATGGTATTAGTGTAACATATATCATATTTATTCATTCAATTCATTTATATAATTACTATGTAATGATGATCATGTAGAACGAGTCGCATCACATCGTGGAGACGGTATTCCGTACGTACGCACGAGTGATGATATCGTTCCTATGATCATGGAATTGTATTGGAGTATATGTATATTATTTCAGTATCAATATTACTTTATAATAATCATAAATAGTTACTCATTACACCATTATACCCATCCTTGTAAGGTGATGGTGGAAATAGATTACACCACGGCGTGGAGACGGTATTCCGTACGTACGCACGCGCGGTGATTTCATTTTTCCGTAGGATGGATAGAAGGTGAATTAGGGTTGTTTAATATTTATAATAACATATCAGTATGTAAGTAATACTGATGTTATTACTTTATCATGAAACAACTAAAGAAGAAGAAGTTGAAGAAGAAGGAAATTGAAAAGATCGGTAATGGATATTACCTCTTCTTTGGAACGCTTCTTTGAATCCTCCACTTAGGGAACTAAGATTGGTCTTTGAAGAAGACCAGGACCTCTAGGATTACTCTAGGGAAGTGGAGAGGAGAAAATGTCAGGGGTTGGCCGAGCTTGAGTGCTCAAATTGGTGTGAGGAGGAGGGGGAGGAGGTGCCCTTTTATAAGGGAGGAGAGGGGCACCTTAGGAATATCTCAAAATATTATTTTATATTAAAGTCAAAATCGGTTTATAATGGTTCCAAAGGGTCTTATTTCGAAGCTAAAGTGGGGATGGGTCGAAATCCTATCAACCAATAGGATTTAGACAAGTTTAGGTTATTATTTTAACCTTATCAATTAGATTTAACTCTAAGTTAAATAATTTAACTTTTACCGTGCCTTTTTGTTTTCTTACACTATATGGTTAATACACTTACTATAACATGCCAAACGAACCCCAAAATTGTTTATTATTAATATATATATCCTTATCTAAGTCATTTGGCCGAACCTTAGATTTTTAGGAATAAAATAACAATTAGTAATATAATATTTGATTTAAAAACTATTTTGTGTCAATTTTGACACTATTTGATATATGATTTTTGTGAAAGTCATAACAGAATTATATTTTCGATCCAAATTTATTAAATCTACACTAATATATCATAGTAACCTAGAAAATTAGTGGAATTCATAAAAAGTCTCAAATTACATTTATTTTGGTGTTTATAACATCAATTATGTCAATATTTCATTAATAAGATAATTACTGCATCATCATTGTGTCATAAATAAATTAAATTATTTAATAAATAAAATATCATTATGTAGGAAATATTTTTAGCTTTCTATTGAATATTTATAGTCGAATTTATCTTATGTATAACCGCATATTAAAAATGTTTTAGTTATTAAACTTTGATTTTAACTATTTTAACTATTCATTAAATAAAATAATATTAAATGTCATAATCTAATCCAAGTGGACCTAAATGGTAATATTATATTCATAAGGTTGTTTTTGGTCGAATTACACTTATCCAATAGAATTAGGACATGTGTTAGGGTAATAGTAATATCATATTTACCCTTAGTTACCCTATTTACTTTTAACCGTGGTAAAAAAGGTAAAAAGTTACTATTCACCAAAAAATTATTTTCATCTCATTGAACCACATTTTAGTCCTTGATATTAACCGTGTCTCTCGGATTTTCGAAATTCCATTCACAGAAGCGGTAAAATTAAGTTTTATGCAAAATTCAGTTTTTAACCTACCACTTAGTGGTTTCACTATTCATCAAAAATTGAAAGTTTTCAGAAAAATACCAAAATTTCACCCTAGGCTAATTTCGGTATTCCGAATCCAAAAATGAAGTCCATTTTGAAAGATAAAATTTATAAAATTTCAAAAAGTGGTTATTACTATTCATAACGGCTAGTTTTAATAATATTTTAATAGCATACCGTTGTTTAGTGAAACTCGGTATTGCGTACGACGCAAGCTATCGAGGAAGGTCACGATTTCGTGTAAAGCAAGCCAAGCAAGTGTTGTGTAGAAAAAGATTCCTTTGATGATTTATATAACATAAAAGTCTCGGGTGTTACAGCCCTATCCATTGAACTTGGAATGTACAGTTTCTAGGATATTATAGTGAAAAGAATCCATATTCCCCTTCACATAACCCCAACAAGGGTTGGTCAAGCTATTTAAAGGTATTTAGGTAGGAAGTTCTTTGCCATCTGCGGGCTTGAAACTCCTTGATCTGTTGAGTGGACTCCCTGATCCTAAAATCCTGACTTGTATTTTCTCAAAACTTGCCACCAAATTTACACCAAGTCTAGAAAGGGATACTCTTATTGATGTAAAATTGTTAATTCAACCCAAAAAAATTATAAGTGATTATTGTATAAAAGTAATTGTACCAATAAGGGTTGGTCAAATACTTAGTTTTATTGAGTATGTCCCTTAATCAAGTAATAGAAGGCTTAGTTTGACCTAATATTTTATTGAGGGATTTTTATCTCTTATGAGTAAATTGCCTTATTATATTTATCACATGATTTTTAATATTAAGTGTAACTTACTTAAGTGATTAACCATGTATTGATAATATTTACGCATAAGCATGGTTTATTTTAGTTCCATCTTGCATTCTTATTAATTCATTAATTATGTAGTCGCGATAATACATCCATAATGAAAAACTATGCAACTGATAGAAATAAAATAAAGTAAAGGACATGATCATGATCTCTTCTAATGGTTAGTTTATATAGCGATTGATAAACTAACTGTTGACCTGGGGGAGAAACACCTTGAACCATTTATAGTTTGTGTCTACATCTTTCCACCTATCCGCCCTTGTATCTCCTTGGATTGGTTTCACCACGAATCCTTACTTGAACTGTATCCACAATCTTGGGAGCTCCATCCATTACATATGTCTTTTAACTAACACACGGATGAGGGGTAAAAAGGGAGTTTAAATAAAATAAATCATGGTAACACAAGCCCAACATATTAATCAAGAGAGATAGAACACAAGACAATAATTTAATTTAAAAAATATTAAAAGGAAACCAATCACATCGAAAGGTCTGGTCTAGCTCATGATCATCCACATACATGTAATAAATTACCTATTTAATAAAACTATCATTGAATTATTTAATCATTCTTATTAAGATAAATCACGCTCGAATCAATTATTTATTATCTTTAATTAATCAATCCTTTTATCTTAATCCTTTTCTTAATTTTCCTGAGATTCTCATCCATAACCTTGGAGGTAACATGGTGAACACCCATTTGAATCTACATGATATGTAATTTTGAACATTGCACAAACATTAATGTTTTAATTCTGTTTAATTTGGTAAAGTACATGGCGTATAGTTCTGAATAAACGGTGTGTACTCCCTTAAAAATATTATTTTAATTACACACCTAGGGACTCAGCATGTGAGGTGTACTTCAGAAATATCAGAGTACAAGGAATTTCTAGTGGGACACATGTTTTTTTTCCTCTGGGTTACACGGTTACTAGTTGTCTTAGCCATGTATGGGATACACAGTTTTTCCATTGACCCGAAGGGACTACGCGCCATGTCCCATGGGCCACACGGTATGTAATCTAGCTGATTGTGTGCCAATATATCTTGTTCAACAACTGGTGTAAGAATTAACTACACCATGTGTCATTAATGCACACATCTTGAGTAATTTCTGAATTACCCTCGATGCACTGAACACAACTACATGGTGTGTAATACAGATTACACAGTGTGTATGGAAGATTACATGGCATGTAACTCTGAATACATGGATTGTACTATCGTGTTACCTAGACAGAATCATCGATGCCTCCTGATGAGATCCTAGATTTAATTTTAATCAAAAAAAATTTGTTTCTATTAGATCTACGAGAAACAAAAATAGGAAGAACAAATATTGTAATTCAGATTGCAAGAATTATTAAACATGAATTGAAAAACTAAATTATTAAAGAATAAATCATCAAAAAAATTATTTAAATAATTATAAATGATGATGAGACCACTCTGATACCACTTGTAGGTTCTGGTCGTAGCGGATGTGCGGCAATGGGAGGGACCAACTTTTCTTTTTCCATAATGGATGACCAATTTGGGATCAATATAATGATGAATGCTAGTATCCATGGATTAAAATCAAAGATTTAGATAAAGAGAAGGAAACTGTTGGATCTAAGAAAGAGGATCTGATACATCATGTTTATAATTAATTTAATAATTTCTGAAGAAATTAAATACTTGGGTCTTTGGTACTTTCTTCATTGATGATCATTGATTTCCTGGAATGACCCTTCTGAATTGTCTTTGTTGCGCTCACGAGTGTCCAAAGTATAATCTCTCTAGGGGTGATCCACACATGCTCCAATGGTCTCCGAACAATGCCACTCATTCTCCGGGTGCTAGCAAGGTGAAGCGAATGTCTTGTGTTGATCATTCTTGATCGCTCATTCTTCGGTCTTGAAGAACTTCTCTCGTTCTTGAGAGGGAGATATGATAGGAGTCGAGAGTGAAAATGTTTGGCTCAACAATTATAAATTCACTAGGGATTGGCATAATAGTCATACCTTCATATTAATCAATATGGGGTTTTATTTACAATATTTAATTGGGAAATAGTAATTAAATGAAATTATAACTATTAGAGAAAACACATGCAACATAATAACAATAACATCACCATTATTTGTGGAGCACTAAGTTTTGAAAAACAGAACCATAAATGAAATATCATGCCACATAATGATAAAATTATTATTATTATTTCTTTCACCAACTGGATTAACATTATTTACTGACTTCTAAATAATTAATTTATCAACGGACATAGACTTGGTCCATTCGAACTCCTCTTCCATTTATTGAACACCCGAATAAAATATTTTATTCTCTTAAATAATTATTTTTATTTATAAACTAGTAAATAAATATTTATTAAATGTTTAATAAAATAAATAAATATATTTTATTCAACATATAGTGAATAAATATTTATTTAATTTATGTGATCATTTTAAATTGAATAAAATTATTCATCAGTATTGAGAATAATATTTATTCCATTAATTAAATTCAAATAGAATTTAATGAAGAACACTAGAAAAACTTAGTGTGTGACCCTATAATATTCTTTCTCATTGTCATTAGGTGGGATTTCATAATTTCCAAGATTACTATATATCAATGAGTCAAGGTATCCAAGAGAAATAACTTAAAGTCAGAGCGATGAAATCAACATACAAATGCTCACTCTGTAATATAATACCTTTGTCATAATATCTCATCAAGAAGGTTCTATGATAGTTTCATCAACCTATATGCTAGATACATCATTCTTTGACTACCTGAAATAAAATAATCATTACATAATATCCATGGAATTTGGGGCGATAGTTCTTTTTCAATCAAAGTTCTGAGATGTTAACTTCTATAAATGGAGAGGACAAATCCTTCCTCAAATTATCCATTAATAACATGTCATTCGTGATGCACCCAACGTACCCTACTTCCTACCAACATATGGCCTGATGGGTTTCATCGGTAAATCAAAGTGCCCAAGCCGCGACACGTATTAATGATAATATTAAAGTATAAGGACCATTACATATGCTCATAGATAGGAATATTTGATGACACCAAAACATGTGGAATTCCTACTGGAAGGTCTATTCTCATAATCTCCCATTTTAATATTACCAAGTGCAAACTTCGTGAAATAATTCTCATCCTCTTATGAGTACTCACATCTGATGGTCTACATAATATGTGCCTCGTCATGGTATGTCATCCAACCAAAAAACTATATTTATGAATATTGTCACAACACTTCAAGGTTCTCATAATAGTGGGGAACTTTTATGACTTTATTAATGAAATAGATACTCTAGGACTTTATTACATTATAATCATGAAAAACGATGAAAAATATGTAATAAGATATTTAATATTTAAATAAATTAAATATTAATGTGATCAAAGTACAAACAGTTGGTTTTAGGACACCAACTCCAACATAAATAAAAAAATCACTTAATGGGCTTGTAAATTAATATTTTTTACCTTACACAGTCCTAGTCCATTTGAACTCCTTAGAATTTGTTGAATACCCTAATAAAAATTTTAATTAAACATTTCATTCATCAATAAATATTTTTGATCTATAAAACATGTATAAAATTATTCATACATCTTTAGAATAATATTTATTCCATTAATTAAATTTGAAATACAATTTAATCATGATCAATGAAAATACTTAGTGTATTACCGGATAGAATTCTTTCTTGTTTTCATTAGGTGGGCTTGCCTAAAGACCAATATTACTATCTAGAAACAGGTCAAGGTAGCCGAGATAAATAACTTAATGACCCAATGATGAAAACCACATACAAATTCTCGCTATGTAATATAATCTATTTTTCACAATATCTCATCAATCAGGTTTCACATCCATGTCATCAACTTATATGCTCGATACAACTTTCTTTGACAATCTGAAATAAATAAGTCATTATACCTTGGCCATGGAATTTAATGTGATGGTTATAATCCAATCAAAGGTATGAGATATCAACATCCATAATGATTTAAGGGAAAAATCCTTCCTTGACTTTTTTATTAATAACACATCACTCCTGAGATACTGAACATATCCAAATTCTACCTGAACTGTATTTTCATAGTTTTAGAAATGAATCTAAATGAGTGAGTCATAATATGAATTAATAATAATCTTAAAGTCTAAGGACCATTACATATGCTCATTGAAATTAATATATAATGACACCAAATACATGTAGAATTCCTATTGGATGGTCTGTTCTCATAATCTCTCGTCTTGGAGATTACCAAGTGAAAACTTCATGAGAAGAAGTAACATCCACTTATGAGTAATTTCACTTGAAATTCTATATGCTATGTTCCCCATAATAACAAATTATCTTACCACAAGACAATATTTAAGAATATCATTATATAATTTCAAGGTTCTCATCATAGTGGGGAATAGTTGTGATATTATAAATGTAAGAGATACTCTAGGAAATTATTACATCAAAGTCATGAAAACAATAAACAATATGTATAAAGATATTTTTTTAATATTAAAATCATTTAATATACATGTAATCAAAGTACAAACAGTTTTTTCTAGGAAATCAACTCCAATAAGTTACACCTCCCTGCTTCTACTGAGCAGACTGACACTATATCTGCTAAACATTGTCCATTTAATTGTGTCTGGTGTACTATATCCAATAGCCTGAATCTGGACTTCCCATGGTGTTAATGAATTATATCCATCTAATAAGTGTATCTCTTAGAGACTTATGATCCAACGTTTCCAACATATTGACCAAAAATAAATTTAACCCCAAAACATAACGTTTATTGCCCATGGTTAGGCTTGTAGAGATCTAAGACAACACCTAGCAATTACTTCCCATGGTCAGACTGACTGAGAGTCTAGATGCCTTCAAGCATTTATTTCCCATGGTCTAATCGACATAGAGCCGGAGACATCATATGGAATTTGGTGCCCATGGTCAAAATAGTAGAGTGTTCAGGAAGCCATTTAGCATTTTTCATCCATGGTGAAACCCATGGAGAGACCAGGACACCATCTGACACCACGTATGGTTTGATTGGCAGTGAGCCCATGAATACATTTGGAATTTAGTGCCAATGGTTAGACTAGCTGTGTGTCTGGGATGTCATTAATTTCATTGTTTCTCATTGAGGGATGATAGAGGATTTACATCAGCACTGGTCAAAGTAAGTGGGGTTAGCTGTCGTGGATTCCTATTTAGCACACATTTAATTGACATGCACCACTACAAAGTTGGGTTTATCCAACACTAGGTCTTTAACAGCGCTGGCTAAAAATGTTGTTAAAGACACCCTTTTTCAGCGCTACAAATGTAGTCTTAAAAGGGGTATTTAAAAGCACAAAAAATCACTTTTAAAGGGGCCTTAATCATCACTTTTAAAAAAGCCTTGATAAGCAGGGTCTTTTATTAGTGCTTGTAAAAAATGCTGATAAAGGGGGGGTTATCAATGCTTTTTAAGAATAACTGATAAGGGGCCCCCTTTATCAGCACTTTTTTACAAGCACTGATAAAATTATACTTCAAAAAAATATTTCATTAAAAATAATATATTTATATTGATATAAATATAATATATATTTTCTGAAATATGTTTTAGATGATGTAAATAGAAATTTACACTTAATATATAATATTTTCTTGAAAATGGTTTATAAAATAACTAAAAAATATTTTTAATTAATAATTTACTTATTATTACTGAGTAATAGTCATTTAATATCAATTTGAAGATAAAAAAATCGAAAAATTAATAAAAGATCTAAAATAAGTGGAAAATGTAACCCGAAATTAAAATGACCATAACTTTTGATCCAAGTGTATATTTGGGCTCTATCACATATAAAATAAAATTATGCGATGATATCAACGCTCTTAGTGACCTGATAAACCTCTATCTCATTTTTTGAGGCCAAAAATGTCTCAGAAGGCCTCCAAAACTAGGTTTTTAGTTGGGGTACCCTGATTTTTTAACATTTGTTGGATTTTCAGCCTCATTTAATGGGGTCTTTTTTCCCTTTCTCAGTGGGGACTGAATTTATTCCCAGGTATTATATTCATATTGATATTATGGTTTTAAAATTTTATCATTTTTCACAACATAATTTTATTTATAATTAAATATATGAATGTTTTATTATATTTACTTATAAGAAATCGCTTATATAAATACATATATCAACATATTTACATAAAAATGTATATTCTAATATATCTAAATAAATATATATTCCAAAAATTTATTTAAAACAATATCTAACCATTTTTTACATTATAAAAATATATTTAAAATGATTATATATACATCTGTGTGTGTATTAATAAACAGATATGTATATTATATTCTAATATATCTAAATGAATATAATATATAATATATTTTAATAAACATAAGTATATATGTATCACACACACACATATTACATAAATGTATTTAAAAATAATTATATAAATATATGTAAATATATATATATAGAAATATCATTAAAGAGAACAAAACAAAATGGTGTAGTCATAAAGGCATTCCATATTTGAAGGAGAGGTGTAGGGTTCGAATCTAGGTAGATGTGCATGAGGCTGAAAATTCACAAAGAACTGATAAAGGGGTGGTGGGGTGAGAAGTGAAAATAAATGGGGTGTGGAATGCTGATAAAGGGGTTTTGGAAGTGCTGATAAGGGGGTAGAGTGCATATAGGTGTCTGAATTTTTTTCCCCTTTAATAGTGCAGCCTTTATTAGCGCTAAAAAGAACTATTAAAGGCACCCTTTAATAGTGCTAAAAAAGTGTTTTTAAAAGTTCCCTTTAACAACGCTAATAAATGATCTGGTAAAAGAACGTTTTAACATTGATTTTTTAGCACTGTTGAAGGGTGCCTTTAGGAGTTCTTTTTTAGCACTGATAAATGTTTCAATCTTTTAACTATGCTCTGATTATTAGTTCTTTTTTAGTGCTGATAAATGTATTTTCTAGCACTTTTAAAGGCCTTTTTTGTAATAGTGATGATTGAATACATGTTGTATGTTGTTTTATTTGTTTTTTGTGCACACATACACAAATAAGATGGTTTATATAAGGGACATCATTGGTTTTTCCCTACTGAGTTCTGTGGTCACGCATTGAACAAGTACCATAGTGCACATGTAAACCCTTATGTCTAGATTTCAAGTAACAAGTTGTGCAGGAGATTGGGTTGGATTGGATGGATGAGGTTGATAGAAAGATCCAAATAGGGACTTGGGTTTTTATGGTGATGTCTCCACTTATAGATTTGTTTTAGTTTGATTTTGTTCTTAATCTACCCAGTGTGTGATCTTTTGATGTATGTATACATGTTCAACATGGGAGCATTATTGTTATAACATGTTGATGTTTATTTTTCATTGATGGTTGACTCTTGACTATAATTCCTTACACGTACTCTAATGGTGTATGATGGTTCAATTATTTATCTGTTATTTCATGTGATGATACCAAGTGTACAGTCTCTCTAGGTTGGTTATAGGCTCCTGGTGCTTGCCAATATTCTCTAGGGTATAAGGAGGTATGCCTAATGTCATGTATTATCATTGGATCAGTTGCGGTTCAGGAAACCTAGGGATGAGGTGTTACACACACCCATACCCACACACATATGCACACACTAACACACCCACACCCACATGTGTGCACCCACACTCACTCCCCTCCCCCACACCCATTCATAATTTCACACCAAAACTCTCTCTCCCCCACACCTGTGCGTTAGAAATTTATTTTATCTCACTAAAAAACTCTATTGATTTTGGTGTCTTTAAAAGTCAATAGTTTTTGTAAGTGCAGCAAAAGCATAGATAAAGACATTCTTCATTATCACTGATAAAGTATACCTTCATCTATGGTTGTTTTAAAGGGTGTATTTATTAGTTCTAAAAAAGAACTAATAAAACTTGAAAAATATTTTTTTTCCAACTTATTTAGGTGTTGCTCTCATGGCCCCGATCATCCTCCCCCCCCCCCCCTCTTGCTCATGTGTGGTGCTCACCCCCTAATTTAGTGCTCCCCCACCCCCAGCAGCATTGCCACCCTCCTTGCCCAGTCATGAGTGCCTTGATTCAAACCTGGGACCTTCACGTGTAAAATGAACATTCTTACCAATACTCTATATTGTTTTATTCTAAATTTTTAATTATATACATTTATTTATATATATACTTACATATTTTGTATCCATTATTTATTCATATATTTATATATATTTATATGATCAATTTTAAATATATTTATAAAATATGTGTTTTGTATGTGTGCATAGGTGGAGTTTATTTTAATGGGTTTTATGATTTAAAAAAATGTGATATATTTTTGAATATTTTAAAATTTGGGTCTGAAAAAGCATGAACCCTGTTCATGCTTCTGCCTTCGCTAGGAAGAGTGAACGGGGTTAGTGCTTCATATGTAAATTTTCTTAAGGAATAGTTGGAATTGGATTTTAAATATAAATAAATATTACTTAAATATTAAATAAATATTAATAAAAAATAATAAAAAGCAAATAAATATTCATAAATAATAATAAATATTAATCAAATATCTATAAATATTAAAAAATAATAATTTTATATTCGTCAATATTAATAAACTATCAATAATTATTAATTAAATATTTATAAATAGTAATAAATATAAATAATCATTAAATAAATATTAATAAATACAATTAAATATTATTGATTAAATATTCAAAAATATTATAAAAATATTTTTTTAAAAGTTGGGGTCAAAGCATCTTTTTTTATTGAAACAAAGAACGTTTTTTTGTAGAGGAGACCCATTACATGACCCATAGGCTCATAGGGAATTAAAGCCCATTACATAATGGCTTGTAGGTCATGGGTCTTGGAAGCCCTAATTTGAGGCCCAAAGACTCATTTTTTAGCGCAAAGGCTCCTTCAGTGAAAAGTACTGCAACAGTACCTCGACTGCTACAATGCTTGCTATAATAACATCACCACTACAACCCTGCTACAGTACCACTATAGTGGTGCTATAACCTGCTCTCAATGGGTTTTGAACACTCAACCTTGATGTACTATTATGGAGTGCATATGCCTAAGCTAAACCCCAACTACATTAAATAAATATTCATAAATATTAATTAAATATTGATAAATATTAATGATTATAAAGAAATATTCATAAATATTAATAAATAGTAATTAAATATTAATAAATATTAATTAAATATTCATGTTCCTTAATTAGATATTCTTAAATATTCTTAAATATTAAAAATATTAATAAATTTCAATTAAATATTAAATACATATTCATAAATATTCATCAATAATAAAAATTATTAACAAATATCAAATAAATATTATATAAATATTAATAAATATTAATTAAATATTCATAAATATTAATTAAATATTAGTAAATTTTAAGGAATATTAATAAATATTTATTAAATTTTAAAAAATATTAATTCTTTTTGTATTTATGAATTTTTATGAATATTTCTGAATATTTATGGATATCTATTTAATATTTATTTAAAAGTGGTAATTAAATTGTAATAAAATATTAATAAATATTAATTATATATTCATATATAATAATTTAATATTCATAAATTGTCAAAAAAATCATAAATATTCATAAATACAAAAAAAATATTAATAAATATTAAACAAATAATAAATAATTATTAATAAATGTTAACAAATATTCATAAATATTTGTAAATCAAAAACACAAATATGGATTTTAAAAGTGCTAGAAATCACTTTTATCAGTGCTAAAAAAATATTGATAATCGAAGCGCTATTAAAAGGGGGTCCCTTTTATCAGTGTTAAAAAAACACTGATAAAGTTCCATTTTATCATCGTTAAAAAAGCACTGATAAAAGGGGCCTTTATCAGTTCTTTTTTTAGCACTGATAAAAGTCAAAAAAATTTAAAAAAAATGTAAATCAGGGGCCCTTTTAATAGCTCTGAACCACCCCTTTAATAGTACTCACACCCCACCCCCTACACCCACCCGATTGCCCCCCCCCCCACCTCTGCACCTGCCTGCACACCCACCCACCCCCCTCCCACCCGCACACCCCTTTAATAGTGCTAGACCTACTTGGACCTGCCTGTGCACCCCTTCTGCCACTTGGATCGAACCTGAGACCTCTCTCTTGCGCGCCTGCACCTCTACCACTCATTTATTTTGTTTCATTCTCCCGTTAATGATATATATATTTTTTATATATATATTTAGTTATATTTATTCTTATATTTATATATATTTATATTAATATATAGTTATATAGTTATATTAAAATATATTTATAAGTTTAGTTTTAAATAAATTTATAAAATATGTTTTTTTGTGAGTTTATAAATAAATAAATACATACATCCATATATATAAGGAATGTGGGATGTTTATAAACCACTTCCCTTTTATCTGAATTACATTATAGGTAATATCCCTTTATTTCCTTGGGATATCCTATAAAGATGAACTTTATGTCACACGATTCAATCATATTACTTGAAGAGATCTTAGCAAACACTTTAAATCCCCATGCATGTAAATTCAATAACATAGGTTTCTTTCCATTCCACAATTCTTATGGTATACCATTTTTTGTTATATTTTAGACTCTGTTTCATATATATTTTGATGTTTTTAATGCATATACCCAAAAGGATAATGGGACACTTGCATGAAACATCATTTATCCCACCATGTCCAATAAGGTGTGGTTCCTCCTTTTTCATACACTATTCCACTAAGGTTTATAAGGAGGATTGAGTTGAGATAGAATCTCAAACTCCCATAAATAATCAATGAAGTATTGATTAAGATATTCTCCACCACGATCTGAGTGGATTTTCTTATTATTTATATTAAGCAGGTTCTCAACATCATTCTTGTATTCCTTGAATCTCTCAATGGAATCTGACTTATACGTCATCCAGTAGACATATCCATATCTACTAAAATCCTGAGTAAAATTTATATAAAGTATGATTACTCACCCCATTCTTTAACTATAAATTTTCCACGTGCATTGTTATAAACTAATTCAATAATCTCTTTGGACCTTTCACTAAATGGGGATTTGTTCATTTTTCCTTGTAAACATGTGTGATATACACCAAGTGGTTTCAGTTCAATAGAATCTAAATATCCATCCTTATGTAATTTAGTCAAATGCTTTTCTTTTACATGACCAGGCTGATGATGCCATATTTGGGTATAGTATGAGTCCTGTGAAGTAGTTTAATTATTGATTATCATTAGTTTTTTGTGTAATCCAACACATAGTGATCATTATTTAAATGTGTCTTACCATTACAAATTATATCCTTATAAAATAAGTAACATTTATTCCCAAATTTAAAAATAAATCTATCTATATCAAATAAACATACAAAAATAATATTTTTGTTAATGGATGGCACATAATAAAAATCTTTCAAAACTAAGATCATTTCAGTTGGCAACGTGAGGTGGTAGTCCCTGATAGCTATAGTATAAATTTTATATCCGTTGGAGGCTCATAGATCTACATCCCCTCAGTCAATATTTTTGAATCTATTTGGTTCATATATTTGAATACATGTGTGAGAACCACCAGCTGTATCTAATGCCCAATTTTTAGAAATATATAAATTTCACTCGATAACAAACACACCAAAATCTTCCCCTTACTTCTTTGGTTGGGTGTATTTTTTCTTCTAGTGTCCATTCTTTCCACATGAAAAAAATAACATCATATTCTATAGATTTTCCTTTAATCTTCCTCTTCTTAGAAGGTTGTTCCAAATAACCTTTAGGCCTAGATCTCTTAGCTTGGAATTTCTGTTTGTACACTATAAGGATCAAAATATTTTTTCACTTTGTATTTTTATATACTTGGTAAAGAAGAGTAATCAGATCTCAGAGAGACTTTTCAATGTTGTTCATATCAAAATATCCAACAAATCTGGATAATCAATGAGGGTTTGATGCAAGTATGTGATCGGTGAATAGTTAGTTAGATATTTGAAACCCTAAAACCTTTAGGCACTCAATATAGCCTATGAGCATAACTACCTATGTCCCATGTGGTATACCCTCTCCAATATTTCTCTAGAAAAGATCCTTGTTGATCTCAAATTTTTCAAATATATCTCTCTCCAGGTAGAAACTATAGAGATTCTTGATCATGCTATAAGCATCCATGTCTTCATAAGAGTTCGTGAGTTCACTGCACAGATATTGTAACATAAAACATTGAACATTGACAACATCACTCAAATGTTTTTCATAGATAAGGAACTCTTCATTACTCACCACCATAGCAGGGAGATCAGGAAGTGAGGATTCTAGCACCTAATATTTTTGTTCATGGAACAGCACAACACAACCCGAATGAGTCTGAACAATTCATAGAAGTTAGTGTTAGTGAAGAGATGGTATTTATCCAATATAGATCACAAGTATGGTGTGGATGAAAATCTTGTGATTTATTCTACAATTTAAAAGAGTAGATTATCAGTACTTTCATTTGATTACAAATGATGCAATAAATAATTATTAATTTTATTAATTCTAAAATTATGTTATCAAGTCCTAATATTCCTCTCCATTGAACAAGAAATTTATAGTTTCTACAACATAATTGAGGAAAATATCCATATTTTTCTTCTTAATGATCTAGAATTTGGACATGAAAATCATAAGAACGTATTTAAGAAGGTGGGATTTCTAACTGCAGGCTTACGGCTCCTTGATCTGTTGATTGGACTCCCCAATCAAGAAATTATAACTTGAATTCCCTTAAAAATTGCCTCCAAATTTTTATTGAATATAATTTATCCATTAAGCTCAATATAAGTTTGGTTAAGTCAATAAAAACCCTCATGAGAACTCCACTATAAAATAAAGTGTCCAAAATTTTTCCATGTAAACACATAATTCTATGGTCTCATTCCCAATCATTTAATGGAAGATATATTGACTTAATATTAACTTGAGGGATTTTGTTTTATGTTGTGTAAAATTTTCTTGTTTGATTTTTTACCTATCATGTTAATATTAAATGGATTTAACTTAAGTGACTAACCATGTTGGATAAAATAGTTACACATAATCCATTTCTTTAAATTCCATATTCAAACATTAATTCATTTATTTATCTGATTATGGTCTTGCATCAATAAAATAAATAATATATAAGATAGAAATAAATAAATTACCCTTTTATGAGATTATATAGGAATTGATTTATTGAGAGTAAAATAAATAAACCTTTGATATAGGGGAAATAACACATTGTGAAGGTCTTGAAATGATTTGCATCATTCCACTTGTCCACCTGTGTATCATCTAGGTTGGAATCATCTAGGTTCCATCTTAAATCGCCTATACATTCCTAGGGATACTCTATTTATTATAAATATTTATAACTCACTCGCGAGTGAGGGGAACCAAATGATTAGTTGAAGGGGATAACATAAATAACCTTGGACACATAGGTCCTATATAATAATAGAGGTAGAGATGACATGAAAACCATCATTTTAATTTAATTATTAATAATGGAAAACCCATGGAATAAATAAAATTAAATAAAACCAACACATACACTGGTATTGGTCAAGCTCATGAATGGTCATACACATGCATCAAATACACAAAAGTTCATTGACTAACATTCATTTCTATTCATTATTTATTATTAAGATCAAAAATATTGTATTAATTAATTAATTAGTTAATTACCTTTTATCTTAATGACCCTGTGAATTCTCTTGGTGTTATATATTATAATGGCATTCACGGAAAAAAATGGTTGAAACAATAATGATAGATTGTTACAAAAAATTAATTGAGTATATAATAATTCATTAAAACCATTATTAAAATGTCTGACACAACATATTAAAATCAATATAATACAGTTTTGATGCTTTAATTTTAAATTTGATGTAATTTAATTATTCCATATATTGGGAGACTACACGTCGTGTCCTATTAAGCTACGCATCATGTATCTTGTTTTCTGTATACATGAGTTACACACATGGGACTTCGGTACGTAACTTGACTTAACTACATGGCTTGAAATATCTAGCTACATGTCATGTATCCCTTTTATCCTGTGCTCAAGATACATGCTTGAGACTTTAGTGTGTGTATCGGCGAATTACATGGCTTGTACTGAAGAGGTACATGCCACGTGATATGAATATCATGTGTTCATGCAACTAGTCATAGTACTCGGTGTGTTCATCAGGCACATAACTACATCTCATGTACAAGCCAGCTACATGTTATGTGCCTCGCATGTTATGAGTCTACACAGCCCTCCAATGAACAATGCGTGTTCATCAAACACATGGCGACATGATGTGTATAGGTCAGTTACACATTGTGTATCTTTCATGGCGTGTGTCATATTGTCTCATCGAATGGATCGACATGTACTTAGAGCATGGGAAATGATGAACTACATGTCGTGTACACTAACTACACATCATGTATGTCATTATTTCTCTAGGTTGTAAGTCTCACACAGTTTGACTTTATATATGACCACATGGATTACACAAATTTAACCACTAAACCATGTAGACTACACGACGTATATTTTATATACACATCATGTAATCCGAAATTCCATATTCTAGATTGTCCTAGTCTACACATGGAGTGAAATAAATTCACTATGTGTAAACACTGATTGGTGGGTCGTGTAACTTGTGACACTGCCTGGTGTAGTGCGTAGGGGTACATGACGAGTACTTCAGCTACATTTCATGTAGTCCCATGATATCTATCCCAAATCCTCTAAACTTCCTGATGACATATCTAGTTGTTCTCCATTTGTTCTTAGACCTTTAATAAAATGAAACACTGAATTATGATAACTAATATGTTAAAAACATGTAAATTCAAATCAGATTAAAGAAGGAATATAATTGAAAGGAATATCTAACCACTATTGTGCATATATATCAACTATCAAATAAATCATTATAAATTTGAAACATGACCCATATGATACCACTTGAAGGTTCCCAGAGCTACAAATGAAATGGTGGTGAGTGATTAACCAAAAGTTCTTAGTCGATCTAATGTATTATTCACAATATTGTATGTAACGTAAATGCCACAAGCAATGAATTTTTTCCATTCAGATATTGACTTATGAAAAGCCTGAAACCTGGAGAGGATCTTTGAAGGTTAAATTTATAATTAATTTATTTAGATCAGGAGAAAATTGTTACCTCATTTTAGAAACTTTCTCTCATGATGTTGTTGATCTTCCAAAGAACCCTTCTCAGATTACCTTCATTGAACTAGGAGGTTCTGAGTGTAGAATCCCTCTTACGATGATCCGCATGTGCTCTTTTGATATCAAAATGATGCCAATTTATTTTTGGGTGCTAGGGTGGTGAATTAATTATCTTTTTATATTAATCTTGATCGCTCATACTTTTGTATTGAAGTATTTTCTCAAGTTCTTCTCATTCATGATAAAATGAGAGGAAGAGGAGTCGAGAGAGAAATCAATTATGCACAATGATTCTATATTCTCAATTTCATGATTAATGATTATCCCAACACAAATAGACATAACCTTCTATTTACAATGCTAGGTTTTAGGATAATATATTATTTAATTGTATACTGACACTTAAATAAATAATATTATTTATTAAACCCCATGCCAAAAATAATAATAATATTGTTGTTATTTTATGGAGGGCAAGAAAACTTGTGTAATAAAAAAAATTATTTAATGGGCCTGTAAATTAATATTTGTTACCGTACACAGTCTTGGTCAATTCAAAATCCTCAACATTTGTTGAATACCCTAATAAAGAATTTAATTAAATATTTCATTCATTAATAAATATTTTTGATCGATAAAACTTATATAAAATTATTTCGTAATATTAAGAATAATATTTATTCCATTAATTAAATTTGAAATATAATTTAATCATGATCAATGAAAACACTTATTGTATGACCAGATAGGATTTATTCTTGTTGGAATTAGGTGGGATGTCTAATATTATTGTCTAGCAATGGGTTAATGCATCCAAGAGAAATAACTTAATGTCAAAATGATGAAAACCAAAAAAAAAATGCTCATTGTGTAATATAATCTCTTTTTCACAATATCTCATTGATCAGGTTGCACATCCATGTCATCACCCTATATGCTTGATACATCTTTCTTTGAAAATATGAAATAAATTTTTTATTACACCTTGTCCATGGAATTTAATTCAACGGTTATAATCCAATCAAAGGGATGAGATATCAACTTCCATAAATATGGAAGGTAAAAATCCTTCCTCAAATTATTTATTAATAACACATCACTCATGAGATACTAAACATATCAAACTTCTCACTGAACTGTATTTTCATGGTTTGAGAAATGAATCTAAATGTGCGATTAATAATATGAATTAATAATAATTTTAATATCAAAGGACCATTATATATGCTTGTACGTTGGAATATATAATGACACCAAAACATATATAAATCCTATTGGAGGGTCTGTTCTCATAATCTCTCGTCTTGGAGATTACCAAGTGAAAACATCATGAGAGGATGTCTCATCCTCTTATGAGTAATTACACCTGAAATTCTATATGCTATGTACCCCATCATAAAAAATTATTTTACAAAAAAACTATATTTAAGAATATCATTATATAATTTCAAGGTTATCCTCATAGCAGGGAACTGTTGTGACATTATCAATGTGAGAGATACTCTATGACATTATTACATCAAAGTCAGGAAAAAATAAACAATATGTAATAAGATATTGTATAAATATTCAAATCATCGAATATACATGAAATAAATGTACAAACAGTTGGTTCTGGGAAATCAACCCTAATAAGTTACACCTCCCAGCTTCCACTGAGCTAACTGACACTACAGCTGTTAAACATTGTCCATTTAGTTGTGTTTAGTGTAATACATCCACTAGCCTAAATCTAGACATTCCATGGTATTAATGAATTATCTCCATCTAATAAGTGTAACTCTAAGAGACTTATGATCCAACATTTTCAACACTTTGACCAGAAATAAATTTAACCCCAAAACATAACATTTATTACCCATGGTCAGGTTTGAAGAGAGCTAAGACAACATCTAACATTTACTGCTCATGGTCAGACTGAATGAGAGTCGATATGCCTTATAAAATTTATTTTCCATGGTCTAATATACATAGAGCTGGAGACATTGTCTGGAATTTAGCACCCATGGTCAAACTGTTAGAGAGTTCTGGAAGCCATTTGGCATTTTTCAACCATGAGGAAATCCACGGAGAGATCGGGATGCCATCTAACATCACCTATGGTTTGATCAGTAGTGATCCCAAGGATCCACTTGGGATTTAGTGCTAATGGTTAGACTAGATTTGTGTCTAGGATGTCATGCATTTCACAGTATCTCACTAAGGGACGATAGAGGATTTACATCGGCACTTGCCAAAGTAGGTGAGTCAGCTATTGTGGTTTCCTAGTCTGCACACGTTGAATTGACAAGAACTACTGCAAAACTAGGTTTATCTAGTGCTAGGGCTTTAAAATTACTTGTTAAAAACATTTTTAAAGACCCTTTTTGTCAGCGCTAAAAAAGATCTCTTAAAATGGGTCTTTAAGAGTGATAAAAAAATACTTTAAAAGGGGGCCTTTATCAATGCTTTTAAAAAAGCCCTGATAAACAGGGTATTTTATCAGTACATGTAAAAAATCACTAATAGAAGTATAATTCAAAAATAATATTTCAAAATAATATATTAATATATAAATATTTTTATATTGATATAAATATAATATATATTTTTTAAAATATGGTTTAGATAAGGTAAATAGACATTTACAATTAACATATAAGATATTTTGTGAAAATGGATTATAAAATAACTAAAAAATATTTTTAATTAATAATTTGATTATTATTACCGAATAATAGTCATTTAATATTAATTTGAAGATAAAAAAATCAAAAAATTAATAAAAGAACTAAAATAAGTTGAAAACGTAACCCGAACATCAAACAACCATAGTTTTTTATCCGAGTGTCTGTTTGGGCTCTACTGCATATGAAATTGAATCATGCAATGAGATATATTCCCTAAGTGACATGGTAAATAATTGTCACATTTTTTGAGGCCAAAAAAGTCCCAAAAGGACTCGAAAATTGGGATTTTAGTATGTGTGCCCTGATTTTTTAACATTTGATTGATTTTCAGCCTCATTTAAAGGGATATTTTTACCCCTTTTTAGTGGGTACTGAATTTATTCCCTAGGTATTACATTCATATTGATATTTTGGTTTTTAAATTTTATCATTTTTCAAAACATAATTTTATTTATAATTAAATATATACATGTTTTCTTATATTTACTTATAAGAAATCACTCATATAAATACATATATCAACATATTTATGTAAAAATGTATACTCTAATATATATATATATATATATATAAATAAATATTCTAAAAATATATTTAAAACAATATCTAACCCTTTTTACATTATACAAATATATTTATAATGTTTATATATACGTATGTGTGTGTATTAATAAACAGATATATATATTATAATCTAATATATGTAAATGAATATAATATATAATATATTTAAATAAATATATGTATATATGTATCACACACACACACATATTTTATAAGTATATTTAAAAATAATTATATTAGTATGTGTAAATATATATATATGTAAATATATATATAAATAAACAGAAATATTATTAAACAGACAGAAAAACAACATGGTGTAGTGGTAAAGGCACTCCATTTTTGAATGAGGGGTGTAGGGTTCGAATCTAGGTGGGTGCGCATGAGGTTTAAAATTGGTTGTGGAAGTGCTGGCTGATAAAGGGGTTGAGCGCATATAGGTGTCTAAATTTTTTACCCCCTTTAACAATACTGATAAATGTTCCGGGCTTTTAATCACGCTCTGATTATCAGTGATTTTTTAGTGTTGATAAAGGTCTTTTCTAACGTTGTTAAAGGCCTTTTTGTAGTAGTGATGATTGACTGCATGTCGTATGTTGATGTTTTATTTGTGTTTTGTGCACACATACACAAATATGATGGTGTATATAAGGGAAATCATTGGTTTTTTCCTTACTGAGTTTTATGCTCACACATTGCACAAGTACCATGGTGCACATGTAAACCCTTGTGTTAGATTTCAAGTAACAAGTTATAAAGGAGATCAGGTTGGATTGGCTGGATGAGGTAGAGAGACAGGACTAAGGTGGGACTCAGGTTTTTATGGTGATGTCTCCACTTATAGATTTGTTTTAGTTTGATTTTGTTCTTAATATACCCAGTGGGTGATCTTTTGATGTATGTATACATTTTCAACATGGGAATATTATTATTATAACATGTTAATGTTTATTTTTCATTGATGGTCGAATCTTGACTATAATTCCTTATGCGTACTCTGAGGTTGTATGATGGATCGATTATTTATATGTTATTTCATGTGATGATACCAAGATTACAGTCTCTCTAGGTGGGTTATAGACTCTCAGTGCTCACCAATGGTCTCTAGGGTATAGGGAGGCATGCCTAATGTCAGGTATTTTCATTGGATCGGTCACGGTTTAGAAAACTCAGGGATGAGTCATTACACACACCCATACCCATGCACATACGCACACACTAACACACCCACACCCACATGTTCGCACACCCACACTCACTCTCCTCCCCCACACCTATGCATACTTTCATGCCCACACTCACTCTCCCCCACACCTGTGTGATAGAAATTTCTTTTATCTCGTTAAAAAAGCTCTATTGATTTTGGTGTCATTACAAGTCAAAATCTTTTGTAAGTGCAACAAAAGCAGTGATAAAGAAATTCTTCATCATCGTAGATAAAGTATACCTTTATCTATGGTTTTTTTAAATGGTGTCTTAATCAGTGCTAAAAAAGAACTGATAAAACTAGAAAAATATTTATTTTCTAACTTATTTAGGTGTTTTTTTCACAACTCCAGTTCCCCCCCCCCCTCTTTCTCATGTGCGATGCTCACCCCCGGATTCAGTGCACCCACACCCCCAGCAGCTCGGCCACCCTCCTTTCCCAATCACCAGTGCCTTGATTCGAACATGAGACATTGATGTATAAAATGAATGCTCTTACCACTACTCTATATTATTTTATTCTAAATTTTTCATTCTATAAATTTATTTATATTTATATATATACACATACATATTTTGTATCCATTATTTATTCATATATTTATATATATTTATATATCACTTTTAAATACATCTATAAAACACATGTTTTGTGTGTGTGTGTTTATGTGTGTGTGAACATATGGAGTTTCTTTTAAAGGGTTTTATTATTTAAAAAATTAAAAATTGGGATAGATTTTTTAATATTTTAAAATTTGGGTCTAAAGAAGTGTGAACATTGTTCACACTTCTTCCTTCGCTGGGAAGAGTGAACGAGGCTCACACTTCCTATGTAAATTTTATTAAGGAAGAGTGTGTATTGGATTTCAAATATAACTTACTTAAACATGAAATAAATATTAATAAAAATTAATAAAAATCAATTAAATATTCATATATATTAATAAATATTAATCAAATATCAATAAATATTAAAAATAATAATTTAAGATTTGCCAATATTAAGAAAATATCAATAAATCTTAATTAAATATTTATAAATATTAATAAATGTTAATAAACATTAAATAAATACTAATAAATATAATTATATATTATTGATTAAATATTCAAAAATATTAGAAAAATATTTCTTAAAAAGTTGGGGTCAAAGCATCTATTTTTATTGAAACAAAGAAAGTTTTTTTTGGAAGAGGAGACACATTACATGACTCGTAGGCTCAGAGGGAATTAAATCCCATTACATAATGGCATGTAGGTCATGGGGCTTGGAAGCCCTAACTTGAGGCCTAAAGACCCATTTTTTATCCCAAAGTCTCCTCCAGTGAAAGGTACTGCAACAATACCTAAGATGCTATAATACTTATTATAGTACCGTCACTACTACAACCCTGCTACAGTACCACTATAGTGGTGCTATAACCTGCTCTCAATAGGTTTTGAACCCTCAATCTTGATGTACTATTATGTAGTGCTTACACCTAAGCTAAACCTCAACTACATTAGATAAATATTCATAAATATTAATTAAATATTGATAAAAATTAATGAATATAAATAAATATTTAAAATATTAATAAATATTAATTAAATATTCATGTGCCTTAATTAGATATTCTTAAATATTCTTAAATAATAAAAAATATTAATAAATATCAAATAAATATTAATAAATGTAAATTAAATATTAAATACATATTCATAATTATTCATCAATACTAAAAATTATTAAAAAATATCAAATAAATATTAATTAAATATTCATAAATATTAATTAAATTGTAGTGCCTCAGTTTTTCTGTGTATTATTTTTAAATATTATATGGAATTATTATGAGGCCAAGCACAGAGACAGCACATCATTCTGAGGTCTGGTGAGCCAGGAATGGTGGTTTGAACTTTTTAAGTTAATTGAGTCGGCATATGTGCACGGTTGTGGCGGTTTCCGAACGGATGTCCGGATTAAAAATATGAGGGCACCATTGCATCTGGGACGATGACTTTACCTAAGAATAAGTCTAACCTCAACCGACGTGGGTCGAGGTAAAAAGTTAATTTTCATACGTTTTTAGTGAAATAAAATAAAATAAAATAAAATAATTCACAAAGTTTGTTTTATTTTATTTGGAAACATTCGTTGCAGCATAACAACGGGGCAGTTGTGTCGATAATTAATGTCATGACATAATCACTCTGAAACAACAATGTTGACTCATTAATGTCGCAGCGTAACGATAGTGAATTAGCGTAACAGAATGCTGAAACGTGTTCCCTCCTTTTAATGGGTTAATCAAATGTTGCTCATTGGCAGAAGGTGGAGAGAAACACTGCATAATTCTCAGAACTTTGGAGAAAACTCTCGGTGATAAATGAAAATGAATCAAAGGTGTGAATCGTTGCACCAATGAAGTCGAAGGATCTCGGCAACGATGGAAGCACAACCCCTTCGTCAGTGATCAATCCCTTCATGAGGTAGGGGTTGTTATTTCAATTCTTCTTCCCCATTCTTGGATTAAACGACGAATGCAGATCATCCCACGAACATGTTGATCTTTGGATTCGTACGTTCTTCCGGGAGGGTGTTTATTTGGGTTGATCTCGGGGAAATAATCCATGTTAGATTATTGTTTTTGATTCTGCTTCGTTTGATCCTACTGACGGGAGTGGATCAATGCTGTGACGAATGATGGCAGAGGTTCATTCCTCAATTTTCTTTTGGATTTCTTTCCCCTTTATTTTCCTCGTGTGTTCTTCGCGTTCTTCGTAGGGGTGACGAAAAACAGATCATTTCACATCCAATTTTCTATGAAATGATCCCAAATTAAATATCTGACATCAAAATGACCTAGTGGAGGTACGATGACAATAGCGGACGACTAATCAGACCGGATCGGGAAAGACCATTCTTCGAGCGTTCTTCACGCAGGTGGATCTTTACTTGTTTTCTGAGCCGATCAGAGGTACGAAACAAACAGAATTGGATTCATGGTGTCGGGGAAACCTAAACCCTTGAGTTTCATGGCGATCGAATGGCCGGATCGATGAACAGAGTAGCACGGAAGGCCCAACGGCAGAGGTTCACGATTCTGGAAATTTCTGGAGTACACGGCGTGTATCCTGATGAACACGCTGTGTGGTACCGGTGGTAGTGGCTAGGGTTTTAGGGGTTATACAGGTGTCACATGATGTGTGACCCCGGTCACACGGCATTTTGGACCTTCCTCGAAGCTCGGTGTGTATTTTGGGAAGTACACAGACACGGGATGGACTACACGGCTGCGGAACACAACATGTAGACCACACGCGACATGACAGTAGGGGATATGCGGGACTCAGCGTGTATCGAGGGGATACACAAACACAAGGTGGAGTACATGGCCGTGTACTCCACCACTCGGCCAGGCGAGGCCAGTAACGCAGGTCACCCGGTGTACCGATTGCAAGGGTTGGCATACATGGGTTGAGGCCGTGTATGGGCACATGGCTAGCGTACATGGAGCCGACCCCAGTTACTCGGGCACGACGTCTAATATTCACTACAAACCATGTACTGATTTTTCTACATGATCAGCCTTGTGACATGGGCCGTTGTACACGGGCAGTACCCGGGGTTAGAAGACACGGTGTGTGACACTTCTACATGCCATGTACTTTTCGGAACATGGATTGATCTTCTTTTCCACCATATATTGGACATGTTTTGTTTGGGTTAGTGCCCCTTTTCCTCATTCCCCTAAAGGTTAGGTATCATTTCCTACTACATGAGTATGATCCCTTCAGCAGGACTTTCCGAGATAGAGTCAGGTATCCCTCCGAGGGTCCCGAAGCGAGATCCTCTATCCATTCATGACCCTAGGTAGAGTCAGGTATCGACATGACCACTTCCACAGGGTGATAATCCTATACCTAGTAGGTGAATCTGGATGAGTCGCGGTATCCGTCGATGCCCTGGTAGTGATCATCATCTATGTATCGTAATCTTTCCCACTCAGGAGTGTGTTCTCCTGTAATGAGTGTATCCATCTCTAGTGAATTTTCCTGACTGATAGTACTTCTCGGACGGACGTCATCAGAGCAATCACACACGTGGAGTGAGTTCTCTCGGACGAGTGCTTCATGGAATCTTTGAACTGAATCCCTAGCGAGGGTATGCGGTTGTGTGACTTGTCTCTAGACTATGGGTCTGGGTTTCAAGTATATTGGGATATTTTATGTTACTCTTTATATATGTTCAGTAGACATATTTTGCAGAGCTGACTATACCTTTCCTGTGTTTATTACATTGTGGTTTTTGGGGTCCTCTACTGAGTATTGTTATACTCACCCCTGCACGGGTTTTTCCCGCACATGTCATGTCTTGTGCAGATGAGCAACCTTTTGACAAAGTCCAGGGCAGACTAGGACAAGACCGATATTTCTGAGTTCCTTACAGGCCGAGGTGTTCCTACAGCTATGAGCAGCAGTCTGAGTACCTCTTGTGTTTACAGGTTGGACTTTGTAGTTTTCAGAATCTTATTTTTGGTGCGCTATTATTCTGGCCCAGTTTACTTTTAGTACTATACTTTTCGTTGTACTCTGTTGGTTGGATTTAGTTGTATGCATACATTTTTTTCCTTAGTTTTTTTACATTTCAGCATTATGGGCTTAAAGATGTGTCCATGTGTACAGGTACTTAGGCAATGCCTTCCTTGTTAGTAATATGCCAACTCGTTGCTAGTCACCAGCCTCTGGCCTACTAGAGGTAGGCTTGGGGAGTCACGGTGCGGGCCCCACTGGGACGGTTCGTGACAGAGTGATATCAGAGGTGGTTGGTTCTACCTTAGGACCAAGAGTCTGTGATATTGGTTTGGGGAAATAGTGTTAAGTGTTTCGAGCTCAAATTTTAGGCCATAGACTCCAATGTTGGTGCGGGAAGCCGATGTATCCATACACCAGGACTCTGATAACCTGATTTTCGACTCAGTACAGGAAAACACTAGTTACATGGAAGTAAAAGATTGGTACATGCATCATATAGGAATGGTTTGTATTTTCCATGTCCTTTGTGTCAGCTATCCAGATATACTCATTAACCATGGTACATATTGTTTCCTTACAGGATGCTTCCGTGACACATACCCGCTAGGATTCAGCAGCGCGATCACGAGAATGACCCCATCAGTGACGGGGCTTTGATATAAGGACTAGTTCCCCATGCATTTCCACCTGGTGGTGCACCTGCAATACCACCACCATTGGAACAGCTCTTGGTACCCGCAGTACCGACCGAAGAGGGGCGTAGGCTGAGCGTGTTCCATTAGTTCTAGAGACAGAGACCCATTAGGTTTCATGGAAATCCCGACCCTTAGGCGGCTAAGGACTGGCTTGAGGCAGTGACCAGAGTTTTCCATCTAGTGAGGACACTAGAAAACCAGATGGTGATCCTAAGAGTAAGACTTCTTTAGGATTCAATGGGACGATGGTGGAGTCTGACCACACAGACTCACAACAAGGAGACTCTTTCGTGGATGGAGTTTGAGTGACTCTCTATGGAGGAGTTCTCTTTGGTTACGCTGAGATCAGTGTGCATCCAAGAGCTTCTTCAGCTCCACCATGGTAGTTTGATGGTAGCTGACTATTCATCGATGTTCACCAACCTCACCAAGTACTCAATGGATATGGTCAAGGATCAGTACTTCAGATCTCGAACCTTCGAGCAAGATTTGCAATTGGATATCTGAGCTAGTGTCATGCCTTTACGCATTTCAACTTATGCTGGAGTGCTCGAGCGGGCCTTGGTGATCGAGAGCTTCATGGCGTAGCAGAGACAGCCGATGGAAGTTAGCAGCAGGGAGACAGGTGTGGAGACCTTGGCAGTAGGGAGCCGACGTCAATCACAGGGATCAGGACGTGGGAGATGTCATAGGATGACCTAGGATAGGGGATCGACATTCCAGGGCTCTCAGGATGGATCCAGTCAGCCTAGGGAGAAATGATGCGACTCGTGAAACGGTAGGGGACATCTCGCTAGGGATTGTCCAACCCACCAAGCTGCTAAGAGGGAAGCGATGGATGGACCACCGAGGTAGATACAGAGAGTGGAGCAAAAAAACCCTCCAGGAGGCGGATGTGGAAGAGGAGCTGGGAGAGCTTCAGGTGGTGGAAGACGCTTCGATTTACTTCCACCACCACCCCCATGAGGTCCACACTAGGCTTAGGGAGCTGAGGGACAGGGGTGGGGATAGCTGCATGTGGTCGAGGTGTAAGACCCAGGGACTCCAAGAATGATCCAAGGTACGATCTGTGTCTTCTCTACCTTAGCTTACGTACTTATAGACACAGGTTCCAGTCATTCCTTCATCGACACATGTCTTGTATGAAACCATGATATTACGGTAGAGCCTTTGACTCGATCCTTACGCTTGGAGACACTTACAGGAGGAGACTCGATGATCACGTACCTTTGTAGACAGTGTGATCTTACCCTTGGAGGTGAGATTTTCGGTAGGAACCTCTTGGTGGTATCATTGAGGACTTATGACATCATTCTCGGTATGGATTTCTTATCTTTGGTCCATGCCTAGATTGATTGTTTTAGGTGAAGAGTGAGATGTGTCTATAGTGATTGGAAGAGGTTTTCTTTTTTCAGAGAAAAGGAGACTCAGGAAGCACAGAACGGGATCTTGTATAGGAGGGTGCATCCGATCACTCATGATTTGGCTAGCCTTTCCCTCGGAGCAGCAGATGTTATGAGCTCCCAATTCCTAGCAGTAGTGGAGAAGTACGAGGAATTCTTGCCCGAAGATGTTCCAGGACTACCTCCCCACTGGAAAATCGACTTTTGCATCAACCTACACCCCAGGATGGCACTGATTTCCTTACCATCATATCGGATGGCTCCCAAAAAACTTCGCGAGCTGAGGGTGCAGTTGAAGGATTTTCAGAGCAAGGGTTTCGCAAGACACAGTGTTTCACCCTGGGCGGCCCTGGTTTTGTTTGCCAAAAAGGAAAATGGGAGTTTGAGGTTGTGCATGGATTATCGGTGCCTGAACCAGATGATGGTGAAGAATAGGTATCCACTAACTAGGATTGACAACCTCTTTGACCAGTTGAGAGGGGCATAATGGTTCTCGAAGGTTGACCTTTGATCAAGTTGTCACCAGTTATGATCACAGGATGAGGATATACTAAAGACGACATTCAGATGCCGCTACAGTCACTATGAGTACTTGGTGATCCCTTTCTATGTGACAAACGCCCCTGCAGTGTTCATGGGACTCGTGAACCAGATCTTCAAGTTGTACTTAGACCGGTTCTCAGTGGTCTTCATCGACGACATCCTTGTGTACTCAGCGTCACAGGAGGAGCACGCAAGACACATATGGATAGTTCTAGACCTACTCCGAGAGCACTAGATTTATGGGAAGCTCTTGACGTGCCTATCATGACCCATCCCCTAGGGCCCCTGTCGTAACTACCCCAAGCCCGCCTTCCATAGTCTAGAGGCTGGCGACTAGTACCAAAGGAGTAAATCCCTAAACTGGGAAGGCATTGCCTTTATAACTGCAAACAAACACAACTAGAGAACAAGCGGAAGCAAACTCTAAGTAAAAACTGAATACTGAAGAAGTGCTGGAAAGTACAAGGGCCAGAAATACAAGCCCAACAGTAAAGTATAAGGAAAGGACAAATAGGTACAACTAAAAAGACAAATAGCTAGAAGGTGCCTAGAATCTCCTGGATCGTCCACCATAGATCCTACCTGAAGGGTAGGTATAGATAGCCTCTTCAATGCTCCACGTCCATCCGTCTCCTCTGGGTACCGACTCGTTGTGAGGTCCACCTCCAGGTACCGTCCAGTCCTCGTACACTCCGCCTCGGTCAGTGTTTTCTGTCGTCTGCATCCAACACAACGAGGTGCGGACATAGCCCATGAAGGGGTGAGTATAACGATACTCAGTAGGGATCCCGAGACCCTCAAGGTCTCACAAAATCCAAAAAGGATAAACCAAAGTAGAAAGATATAATCATGAAGTATCAACCAACCCTACTTAGGTATATGCTCATACATATACCTAAGTTATCAATCACAGTTAGGCTCCAACTCTCGAGCCCAAGCACAAACCATTCCACAAAGTAAGTAAGTCAATCACTGTGTAGATAATGGTTGAAAGACATGACTTAGCTCACACATGTATACAACTCACGAAGAGGGGTATAGATGATTAGATGTAGCCTCTGAATCATCTCCTCTGTCGAACCCATGTAGGATCCTGGAACAATATCAGCGCTGTCAAACCCACGTAGGATCCTGGCACAGAAGTTGTCACTTTCGAACCCACGTAGGATTCCGGTACAGTAGTTATCGTTGTCGAACCCACATAGGATCCTGGTATAGAAGTCGTCACTGTCAAACCCACGTAGGATTCCAGTATAGTAGTTATCATTGTCGAACCCATGTAGGATCCTGGTACAGAAGTCACTACTGTCGAACCCACAGAGGATCCCGGTACAGAAGTCATCACTGTCAAACCCACATAGTATTCTGGTACAGTAGTCATCGTTGTCGAACCCACGTAGGATCCTGGTACAGAATTCACTGATGTCGAACCCACGGAGGATCCCGATACAGAAGTCGTCGATGTCGAACCTATAGAGGATTATGTCATCTCAATCGCAGCCAGCCCTAGGGTTCCCGCACACAGCACGCTCGATTCCGGGAGGGTCCCCTCCTCGAGCCAAGTGTAAATACATCAAATATCATGAATTCTGGAGTTGATATATCTCTTAGCTCCATCTCATCATGAGGAACCCAACGCGATAGACTTTGCGTCAATCAGACGCCCGGTCTGAGAGTTATTAGCATTTCTATTCCAAGGGGCCGGTTGGATTTCAGGTACAATCCAACCTGGCCATACTCCAACATCATCCGAATCCTATGTGGAGTATGCCAAAAGGACCATCTCATCAAAATGAATCCAACATAGTTGACGGCACATCAATCGGACGTCTGATCCTTTAAGTTATAAGCGTTTCCGCTCCGAGGGCCCGATTGGTTGCGGGTTCGAACCAACCTGGCCATACACAAACTTCACCAAAACCTTGACTGTAATATACCGAAACGACTTTCATGATTCAAGTAATCCTATGCAATAGACATTGCATCGATTGGAGGTCCGCAGCTCAATTTATTAGTGAAAAACCAAAAGTGGTCCGAAGAGGGGGGTCTGGGTCTGGTCCGACCTGACCCAACCCGCCCTGGGTCGGCCCAAACCGGGTCAACCCAAACCAGATCCAGGTCCAGCCCGGTGAGCGTGGCCTAGCCCGGCGGCTATAGCCCGGCCCGCGCGAGTGCGGCCCAGCCCGCGCGGCAGGCGCGGCCCGCGTGGCACGGCTCGGCTCGCGCGGCCGGTCGCGGCTCGGCCATCTGGCCAAGCGAATTACCACGTGGCGCGCAGAGCGGGGGGGGGGGGGGTGCCTCATAACGGCGGCACCAGCTGGTGCCTCTTTTCCTTCCCGGAACCTGTACATGGGTTCCGCTCCACCGCTGCGGCCGATGCCGGCCGCCACGCTCTTCTGTGGGCCATCAGAGTCATTCTGGTGGTCCGTTTTGCCTCCCGTCTCTGCCTACGTCCTCCTCGGGTATTGCTCTTCACTACAACGGTCTCAAATCAGGGTTTCCATTCCGTTCACCCATCTCCCATCAAACCGCACATCAATAACGAATTGGCGGAGGGTCTAGACTTGTTTGTTAGCATGTGCCCTCCGCGTTAGAGGCTCAAACAGTAATCCAGCATATTATTGAACCAGAATCAAACCCCAGTTTAATCTCTAACCCATCCCGCAATCAACATCTGTTCTGCGGATTGACATGTTTGGGGGGGTCGATCCGCGGTTGTTGTTTTTATCCAAGGAAAAGAAGAACTTAAAAGAAAGTAATTTAACCTCGAATTCAAAACCCTACCTCGATTTCAATGTTCGCTTGACGGTGTTGAGGGAAGAGAATTCGAAGATGACGTCGTACGTTGTGCCGTCACACGCCGTCGATCCTGGGCTCGAGCATCTTTCTCATTCTACGTCAGAGGGGACGTCGTTCTTCGTTGGAGGAAGGCATTCTTCGTCAAGAAGATATTATTCCTCCATGAGTTCCTCCCAGGAGTTCCTCCCAATCCCAAGCCAAAAATTATTCCAACTCCCACCATAATAATATATCACATATTATTATGTTGGCATAATCAATTCAAAATTCAAACACACAAATCAATTAATTAAAACATTAATTCAATGTGTTGGCACCTTAAAGGAGGAGGAAGATGGAGAGTTCACCCAAAATAAATGAAGGGTGGTGGCTTTATTAAAGACGAGGGGAGTTAAAGGGTTAGGTGCTCGTGTGGGCCTCGCCGCACAATATCCTTCCATTGAGGTTATTTGGGGGTGGGCCCCACCTCCAACTTCCCATTGGAGAAAACAACCACCACCCAAATACTTTAACCACCTTCAAATAAAAATGTGTTAATCACACATTTTTAATTAATCTTTAATTTTTTGATTAGAAACCCCAATTTACAACTTCCATACACGTTGAAACAAAACTAAGGTAAAGGCCTCCTTAAGCGAATATCGGCGCTACGAGTTCAACGGTGCCCTCGGATTTCAATTCTGAGCATCGGTTCAAAAGATATAAAATTTTTCACGTATGTTTACTGAACGTACCCGAAAAAAACTTCAGAAATTGATTTCGGGCACACCAGGCCTCAGAATCAGGCGTCGTTAGAAACCGCGGACTCGTAAAATTCCCATGTATTTAAGAAAAAAAATTCCACAGGATTTCTGGGTCCATACATTCTCCCTACCTCAGGGCTTTACGTCCCCATAAGTTATAACACACACTAAGGGAACAAATGGGGTTACTGAGCACGCATATGAGCCTCTCGCTCCCATGTGCTCTCCTGGAGGTTCCCATACTGCCAGCAAACACGCACCAGAGGAATCGACCATTCACGTAGGACCCACTCTTGTTGATCCCCAATCCCCACTAGAACCTCCGTGAAAGTCGCCCCATCATCTATATCTAGCTCCCCATGGTCGATGATGTGGGACGGATCGTGCATGTATCTTCTCAGTTGAGATACGTAGAAGACGTCGTGCACCTGGTACAACTGAGGTGGAAGGGCCAAGCGGTTAGCCACCTCGCCTACCCTACTAAGGACCTGAAAAGGTCCGATGAATCGTAGAGATAACTTGCTGCCTCGGCTAAATCTCTATATACCTTGTCGAGGTGAGACCCGTAGAAAGACGTGGTCGCCATCCTCGAATTCTAGTGGTCTCTGTCTCTTGTCATCATATGACTATTGCCTACTCTATGCAGTCTTCATCCGCTCCTGGATGATCTGCACCTTCTCCGTCATAGCTCGTACCATCTCTAGTGAGTAAGAAGTTGGCCGACTTGATAAGTCGGTCGATGATCACCTAAATTGAGTCGTGACCCCTGGACGTATGTGGAAGACCTGTCACGAAGTCCATGGATATCTCATCCCTCTTCCACTTTGGGACCTCTAGAGGCTGAAACAAGCCTCCAGGTACCTGATGCTCTGTTTTCACTTGCTGAAAAGTGAGGCATCGAGAGAAAAACTCCGCTACTTCCTTCTTCATACCTGGCCACCAGTGCTGTCATCGAGGTCCTAGTATATCTTTACCACTCCTGGATGTACCGCTAACGGGAATGTATGGAACTCCCACAACACTTCCTCCTGAAGTGAATCTGGTACCATTGTACGTCCTCTGTAAGGAATGACATGCTCCCCACCTTCAGAAAAAATCCTTCGGGTTCCTGCCCTGAGGATATATGAGCACGTCGTGTCTCGCCGTCAGTGTCCCCATGTTGCGCCTCCCTGACTCACTAAAGAAGTGGGAAAGTGACTGTGAGAGACTATAGAAAGGCTGATCCGTCCCGATCCACAAAGGATATCTGCAATGCATCCAGCTGCTCTATCGCCTCTCCTAGAAGCCGAATGCATGTTCTCCTACTGAGATCATTGGATACAACATTCCCCTTTCCAGGAGTATAGATTATCTCGAGGTCATAGTCTTGGAGGAATTCAAGTCATCGCCACTATCTCAGGTTCAGGTCCTTCTGAGAGAAGATATACCTGAGACTCTGGTGGTCAAAGTAGGCTGTAAAGAATTCGCCCAATGAACTATGGGCAAGACTAGCCAATTTAAAAGAAATCGTCTACACCCTTCTTCACCTACGTCCTACAAGAGCTGTTAAGATTTCTCCTTTGACGAAAAGAGAAATCTGGTCTCATCCCCTGGATGAACCACACCCATTTCCTAATATAGTCTATCCTGACATGAACGGTACTATCTCATGCCATGGATGATGTCGTAAGTCCTCGATGCTACTACCAAGAGATCCAACGGTTACTCTCACCTCAAAGGGTTGAGTCACACTGTCAGCATCAGTGTGTGGTCATTGGGTCTTCTCTAGTGAGAATCTCAAATGTGAGGGTCAAGTCAATGGTTTTATCCAGAATCTCTTAGTATTATCCACACAAAAGGTAGGAAATCAAATGTCACAAGGACAAGTATCTTATATTACTACATCTCAAAGTACAAAGACACAAATCTACCCCAAACAATGACATCAACGAAGCTAGAAGCATCATGAACAAAGGACTCTATGCCTGGATCTAGTCCTGCTCCTGTCCACCTGCTCCTGGAGCACTATGGTCATAGGAATCAGCTGCCTGAATTTGAGATCTCCCTTGTCAACATGTTCCCTATGGTTGGGGTGGACCTCCTGGTGGTGGTGGTGGTAGGACCTCGAAACATCTTCCACCACCTACAGCTCGGCCAGCTCCTCTGCCACATCTGCATGCCCCCAGCGGACCACCATGGTCAAACCTATGCCTCTGCTTGGGAGGTCCCTCTACTACCTACTGCTCATCTTCAGGGTGGGTCGGGCAGTCTCGAGCAATGTGACTCTACCCACCGCATGCATAGCACTACCTGATTCTCGTATAGCTAGCTTTGTCTCGTGTGCCCCACACAACCAAACCTGAGTCGTGCATTCGACCACCTATGGGTCTGGTCCTCTTGGACCCCTACGTCATCTGTCTACTGCCAGCTGTAGAAGACTCTGGTGTGTGTAGACTAGTGGTGGGTCTCGCTGCTGGAGACTGTTCAATAAGGAAACTCTCCACTAGGAGGGCTCGATCCAATACCCCCATCTGCGTCAGAATGTTGAGGGAGATCATCGAAGCCCTGATCTCATGCCTGAGTCTCTGCTCAAAGGTCTGGGCCCTGAATAATGGGTCTCGTACCATATCCGTAGAGTAGCACGATAGGTTGGTGAACCTCATGGAGTACTGAGCTACTATTATATTGCCCTACTGCAGATAAAGTAACTCCTAAATCCGCACTGCACGAAGGGTGGCTGGTACAAACTCTACCCAAAACAGGCTCTCGAAGTCTGTCCAGAGTAGTGATGCCTCATCACGCACCTGGAGCATCAGGCTCCACCATCTGCCTGCTGCTGCCTACAGGAGACTCGCGTCAAGGATCACCATGAGGTTGGCTGTTGTCCCTACCAATATGAAAACTCTCACAACAGCCTCCATCCAATCCTCAGCTGCCTTTGGGTCCATCTCTCCCTGGAACCTGTGTGGCCTCTATCACTGGAACTCGTGCAATGCACTCAGGCGGCATGCACTCTATGCTGCTAGAGCTAGTGGTATCGGTGGCCCAGCGGGTAGTGGTACCGCTGGTACCTCCACTGTGATGGGGCCCTGCACCGAGGCCTCGTCGCTCGGTGGGCTATCATCTTATACGTAACTCGTAACCCTAGTTGGCTACCTTTGTGGGGCCATCCTGAAAAGAAATAGGTGTGCCACATTTAAATCAGCATACATGGTGCGCTGACTCAAATTAATCACAAAGAAAACTTTTAAAAGGAAACAAACACGCAATCAGTGTTTTTGTGCACTGGGTTGGAGACCAGAAGTCATAGTCCTGGTTTATGGATACGCCGGCCTCCGCACCAACATCGGTTTCCCTAAACTGATAACCACACCCAAAAAACTTAACACTATTGTCGTTAAAAGAATCAGAGTCTAAGTTCTACGGTAGAACTGACTGCTCTGATACCAATTTGTCACGACCCGTCCCCTGGGGCCCATGTCGTAACTACCCCAAACCCGCCTTCCATAGGCCAGGGGCTGGAGACTAGCACCAAAGGCATAAATCCCTAAACTGGGAAGGAGTTTTTTTTTATAACTGCAAACAAACACAACTAGAGAACAAGCGTAAGCAAACTCTAAGTAAAAACTGAATACCGAAGAAGTGCTGGAAATTACAAGGGCCAGAAATACAATCCCAATAATAAAGTACAAGGAAAGGACAAATAGGTATAACTAAAAAGACAAACAGTTGGAAGGTTCCTAGCAGCTCCTGGATCATCCACCACAGATCCTACCTGAAGGGTAGGTACAGATAGCCTCCTCAGTGATTCACGTCCGTCTATCTCTTCCGGGTACTGACTCGTCATGAGGTCCACCTCTGGGTACAGTCCAGTCCTCGTACACTCTGCCTCGGTTAGCGTTGTCTGTCGTCTACATCCAACACAACGAGGTGCAGGCATAGCCCATGTAGGGGTGAGTATAACGATACTCAGTAGGGACCCCGAGACACTCAAGGTCTCTCAAAATCCACAAAAGATAAACCACAGAAGAAAGATACAATCACGAAGTATCAACCAACCCTACTTAGGTATATGCCCATGCATATACCTAAGTTATCAATCATATTCCGGCTCCAACTCTCGAGCCCAAGCATAAACCATTCCACAAAGGAAGTTAAGTCAATCACCACATTGATAATGGTTGAAAGGCATGACTCAGCTCACACAGGCATACAACTCGCAAAGAGGGGTAGAGATGATTAGATGTAGCTTCTGAATCATCTCCTCTATCGAACCCACATAGGATCTTGGAACAATATCAGCGATGTCGAACCCACGTAGGATCCTGGCATAGAATTCGTCACTGTCGAACCCACGTAGGATTCTGGTACAGTAGTTATCGCTGTCGAACCCACGTAGGATCCTGGTACAGAAGTTGTCACTTTCGAACCTATGTAGGATTTCGGTACGGTATTTATCACTGTCTAACCCACGTAGGATCCTGGTAAAGAAGTCACTGTTGTCGAACCCACATAGGATCCCGGTACAGAAGTCATCACTGTCGAACCCACGTAGGATTCTGGTACTATATTTATCGTTGTCGAAGCCACGTAGGATCCTGGTATAGAAGTCACTGCTGTCAAACCCACGGAGGATCCCAGTACAAAATTCTTCTTTGTCGAACCTACGGAGGATTCCGTCATCTCAGTCGCAGCCAGCCCTAGGGTTCCCGCACACAGCACGCTCGATTCCGGGAGGGTACGCTCCTCAAGCCAAGTGTCGATACATAAACTATCATGAATTCTGGAGTTTATTTATCTCGTAGATCCCTCTCATCATAAGGAACCCAACGCGACAGACGGTGCGTCAATCAGACGCCCGGTCTGAGAGTTATTGGCATTTCCGTTCCAAGAGGCTGGTTGGATTTCGGGTACAATCCAACCTGGCTATACTCTAACCTCATCTGAATCCTGTGTGGAGTATGCCAAAAGGACATTATCATCAAAATTAATCCAACTTAGTTGACGACACTTCAATCGGACGTTCGATCCTTAAGTTATAAGCATTTCTGCTCTGAGGGTCCGGTTGGTTGCGGTGTACCCATACTTCGCCAAAACCTTGAGTGTAATATACCAAAACGACTGTCTCGATCCAAGGAATCCTATGAAACTAACGGTGCATCGATATAAGGTCCGTAGCTCAGGTTATGGGTGAAAAACCAAAAGTGGTCCGAAGAGAGGGGTCTGGGTCCGGTCTGACCCGGCCCAACCCGCCCTGGGTCGGCCCAAACCGGGTCGACCTGACCTAGATCCAGGTCCATCTAGGTAGGACACGGCCCGACCCGCGTGAGGGCGACCCGGCCCACGCGGAAGGAGGCCCGGCCCGGAGGCGGGCGCGGCCCGCGTGGCACGGCTCGGTCAGCTGGTCGAGCGCATTCCCGTGTGGCGCACGGAGCGGAGGGGGGGGGTGCCATGTAACAGCGGCGCCAGTTGGCGCCGCGTATCCTTCCTGGAACCCGCATGCGGGTTCTGCTCCACCGCCGCAGCCGGTTCCACGGCGACGCGCGAAGGGCGCCGCCGCCCCCAAGCGGTCGGCCGCCGCCTCCGGTCGTCGGCGCCGCCGCGCTCTTTCACGGGCCACCAGAGTCGTTCTGGTGGTCCATTTTGCCTCTCGTCTGCGCCTACGACCTCCTCGGGTCCTGCTCTTCACTGCGACAGCCTCGAATCAGGGTTTCCATTCCGTTCACCCGTCACCAATCGAACCGCGCATCAAGAACGAATTGGCGGAGGGTCCAAACTTGTTCGTTAGCCCATGCCCTCCGCGTTAGAGGCTCAAACAGTAATCCAGCATATTATTGAACCAGAATCAAACCCCAATTTAATCTCTAACCCATCCCGCAATCAAAATCCGTTCTGCGGATCGACATGTTCATGGGGGTCGATCCGCAGTTCTTGTATTTATCCATGGAAAAGAAGAACTTAAAAGAAAGGAATTCAACCTCGAATTCAAAACCCTACCTCGATTTCAATGTTCACTTGAAGGTGTCGCGGGAAGAGAATTTGAAGATGACGTCGTACGTTGCGCCCGTCACACGTCGTCGATCCCGGGCTCGAGTGTCTTCCTCGTTCTATGTCGGAGGGGACTTCATTCTTCGTTGGAGGAAGGCATTCTTCATCGAGAATATATTATTCCTCCAAGAGTTCCCCCCAATAGTTCCTCCCAATCCAAAGCCAAAAATTATGCCAACTCCCACCATAATAATATATCACATATTATTATGTTGGCATAATCAATTCAAAATTCAAACACACAAATCAATTAATTAAAACATTAATTCAATGTTTTGGCACCTTAAAGGAGGAGGAAGATGGAGAGTTCACCCAAAATAAATGAAGGGTAGTGGCTTTATTAAAGACAAGGGGAGTTAAAGGGTTAGGTGCCCGTGTGGGCCCCGCCACACAATATCCTCCCATGGGAGGTTATGTGGGGGTGGGACCCACATCCAACTTCCCATTGGAGAAAACAACCACCACCCAAATACTTCAACCACCTTCAAATAAAAATGTGTTACACACACATTTTTATTTCATCTTTAATTTTTTAATTAGAAACCCCAATGTACAACTTCCATACACGTTGAAACACAACTGCGGTAAAGGCCTCCTTAAGCGAATACCGGCGCAGCGAGTTCAACGGTACCCTCGGATTTCAATTCCGAGAATTGGTTCAAAAGATATAAAATCCCGCACGTACGTTTACTGAACGTACCCGAACAAAACTTCAGAAATTGATTCCGGGCACATCGAGCCTCAGAATCAGGCACCGTCAGAAACCACAGACTTGTAAAATTCCCGTGTATTTAGGGAAAAAATTTCCATAGTATTTCCAGGTCTTTACAGTGCCAGATCTGGATTCAGGAGTTCCACTTTAAGGGACATGTCATCTCAGCAGATGGTGTAGCTATGGACCCAGCCACGGTGGAGTCAATTTTATCATGAGAGCCACCTTGGAGCGTGATGGAGGTGTGGAGCTTCCTTAGGTTGGCATGATATTACCGGAGATTCATTCCTGATTTCTCCCAGATATCAGCACTGATGATGACCTTGACCAAGAAGGGGCAACCCTTCATGTGGACAGAGAAGTTCCAGCAGGCTTTCGAGTAGTTGAGACAGAGTTTGACAAGTGCCCCGGTATTGAGATTGTTGGAGGTGGGTGTCGAGTACATAGTTTTCTGCGATGCATCAGGGACCAGGCATGGTTGTGTCCTGATGAAGAGGGGGGCATTGATTTCTTATGGTTCACGCCAACTTAGGTCACATGATCATAACTATGTGACCCATATATGATCTCGAGTTGACAGCAGTAGTCTTTGCGTTGAAGATGTGGCAATAGTACCTTATGGGAAAGCGGTTTGTCATCTACTCTAACCACAAAAGCCTCAAGTACATCTTCTCGCAGAAGGATCTGAACCTGAGATAGAGGCGTTGGCTAAATTTCCTCTAGGACTACGATTTTGAGATCATCTATACTCCTGGGAAGGGGAACAAGGTGGCAGATTCCCTTAGTCGAAGGTCGAGCTCGTAGCTGTTGAGTGAGGCGATAGAGTAGTTAGCCACGTTACAGTTATCCTTTGTGGATAGAGAGGATGCATCTTACCTACGGTCGATGGTTGTCACCCCTCCACTCTTACAATGAGTTAGGGAGGCATAGCTTGGGGATGTCGACTGTGACATTTTACATTCTTAGTTATACACAGAACATGCTCCTGATGGATATTCGCAAGGTGGGGAGCATGTACTTCTTTTTAGAGGACACACTGTTGTACCAGTGGCATTGTAGGAAGAGGTCCTAAAAGAGTCTAATACATTCCCTTTGGCAGTACATCCTGGAGTGGCGAAGATGTACCTGGATCTCCAACGACAGTTCTGGTGGTCAGGCATGAAGAAGACAATAGCAGAGTTCGTTTCTCGATGTCTTACATGCCAGCAGGTGAAGGCTGAGCACCAGGTTCCAGTGGGATTAGCTCACCCACTGGAAGTCCCAGAGTTTAAGTGGGATGTAATATCTATAGACTTCGTGACAGGCCTACCACAGACATCCAAGGGGCATGATTCCATCTGGGTGATCATTGACCGACTCACCAATTCGGCCCACTTCCTAGCTATCAGGGAGAAGAGTTCCATAGCAAGATTGGGATGCATCTACATGCAGGAGATAGTTCATCTTCATTGCATCCCTTCGACAGTAGTCTTGGATCGATATGCCCGCTTCACATCCCAGTTGTGGAAGTGATTGCAGGAGGCTTTTGGAACTCAGCTACGGTTGAGCACGATGTTCCATCCCTAGACCGATGGTCAGACGGAGAGGACCATTCAGGTTCTGTAGGATATGTTGTAGGCCTATATCTTAGATTTTGGTCACAGTTGGGAGGACCACCTACCACTGGTGGAGTTTGCATACAACAACAGCTACCACTCCACCATTGGTATGGCACCTTTCGAGGCAGTATATGGGGGACCCTGTCGGTCACTGCTTTGCTGGACCGACCCCAGAGAGTCATCACTCATGGGTCCAGAGTTGGTGTGAGCTACCACCGAGAAGGTGCAGGTCATCCGGGAGCGGATGAATACTAGACAGAGCCAGCAGAAGTCTTATGTTGACAAACGGTGTAGACCTCTGGAGTTCGAGGAGGGAGACCACATCTTTCTTCGAGTCTCACCTCGATGAGGGATATGGAGATTTGGTCGGGGAGGCAAGCTATCTCCGAGGTTCATCAGACCTTTTCAGATACTGTGTAGAGTTGGAGAGGTGGCGTACTGCCTAGCTCTACTGCCACAGTTGCATCGGGTACATGATGTCTTCCACGTGTCATAGCTGAGGAGGTACGTGCATGACCCATCACATGTCATCGACTAGGGAGGGCTGGACATCGATGATGGATCAATCTTTGTTGAGTACCCAGTGGAGATCGAGGATCGGTAGGAGATGATCCTTTGTGGGCGATCGATTCCCTTGGTGTACATCCGGTGGCAGCATGGGAATCTTCAGTAGAGCACGTGGGAGCGGGATGCTCAGATCCGTGCCCAGTACCCACATCTTTTTTAGTAGCCTTTGTTTTAGATTTTTGGGGACGCAAAGCCCCAAGGTGGGGAGAATGTAATGTCTCAGTTTTTTCTGTGTATTATTCTTAAATATTATATGGAATTATTACGAGACCAAGCGTGGAGACGACACATCATTCCGAGGTCCGGTGAGCCCGAAATGGTGGTTTGAACTTTTTAAGTTAAGTGAGTCATCATATGTGTGCGTTTGTGTCAGTTTCCGAATGGATGTCCAGATTAAAAATCTGAGGGCACCGTTGCGTCCGGGACGATGACTTTACCTAAGAACGAGTCTAACCTCGACCGAAGCGAGTCGAAGGAAAAAGTTAATTTTCAGACGTTTTTAGTAAAATAAAATAAAATAATTCACAAAGTTTGTTTTATTTTATTTGGAAACATTCGTTGCAACGCAACGACGAGGCAGTTGTTTCGATAATTAATGTCATGTCATAATCACTCTGAAACAGCAACGCTGACTCATTAATGTCGCAGTGTAACGACAGTGACTCAGCATAACAGAATGCTGAAACGCGTTCCCTCCTTTTAATGGGTTAATTGAATGTTGCTCATTGGCAGAAGGTGGAGAGAAACTCTGGAGAATTCTCAAAGATTTGGAGAAAAATTTCGGCGATGAATGACAATGAATCAATTGTGTGAATCGTTGTGCCAACAACGTTGAAGGATCTCAGTGACAACGGTAGTGCGACCCCTTCATCAGCAATCAATCCCTTCTCGAGGTAGGGGTTTTTATTTCAATTATTCTTCCATGTTCTTGGATTAAACGATGAATGCAGATCATACCACAAATAGTTTGATTAGCGGATTCGTACGTTCTTGCGGGAGGGTTTTTATTTGGGTTGATCTCGGGGAAATAATCCATGTTAGATTATTGTTTTTGATTCTTCTCCATTTGATCCTACTAACGAGAGTGGATCAGCGTCATGATGAACGATGGCAGAGGTTCGTTCCTTGATTTGCATTTGTATTTCCTTCCCCATTCTTTTCCTTGTGCGTTCTTCGCATTCTTCATGGGGGCGACAAACAACGGATCGTTGCGCATCCGTTTTTGTCACACACGGTTTTTCTTTTCTTTTCTGTCATTGTATTGATCCAGCCCATTAGAAATACCGATCCTTTTCATGGGTATTTGATGAGATAAATCTTGAGTTTTGAAGTTTCATATATGTCTAACCATCCAAATTTGGGATCCCCATTGTTTTTTTAGTAGTTTTTGAAGAAAGGGTGGTTACTTCATGATTTGGGTCAACCGTGAGCCCATTCCCAGTTTTAAAAACCGAATTTGTTTCTTTTATAACTCTTTTGTTTTTCATCCTTTTTCACCCATTAAACTTCCCACTTGTCCTATACTGAAATATTAAAACTTATTTATCCTTTTGGACCCATTATAAATTCATAGGCCGGGTGAATTTGGGTTACTCATTTAGGTATTGGGCCAGCCCATGGGCCCATTTCCTGTTTAAAAAAAATAATTTGTTTCGTTTATATCTTTTTCATTTTTTACTATTTTTCGGTTATTCCACCTCCCCCACGAATCCAATAACCCTACCCTAACCCTCCTAATAGATTTTATCTATTTGGAGCTCATGTGGGTCTCGAATTAGGGCGAAATTCTCAGGAAACCTCAAATCGCCCAGAATTTCCAAGGTAACTTTTATCATTCATAAATCAATCAATTTGTACTCCTTTAGCCACCAATCTTCTTCCCCTGGTTCGTCCAGACCTTAGGAGTCTCTACAAGAATTTTCAAGCCATTCCCTTTTCTCTATGTCTTCATATCTAATGGAAGATGAAGATTTTTCTAGGGTGAAAGGTGAGATTCCTTCTCCTTTCTTCTTCCTCTTCCCCCACCTTTCATTATTTCTTGGTTTTATATTGTACCCTAGTCTTGATAGACCTAGGGTTTTGTTATACCATGTTTTTTGATGGGGTTTCTGTTTGTTTAGGTCTGATCTTTATAGTTTTATGGTTTATAAACCCGCGGCGGGTGATTTTGGGTGTGCGTTTCAATTACGCCAAAGATTTGAGGTAGGATACCCCTTGCACATGACTTTATTATTTAAGTTTCATCATTTTATTATATTTAACACCAGATATATATGTTTATTATTGTTTTTCATCCTTTGGAAAATTTTATTGGTGTTCAAAGTGGTTGTTTAATCATTGGTTTGTGAACGGTACTGTTGTTTTGTCATGAAAGTTCTCAACAAGTGTTTGTTTAAATGTTCCGTTATCTTTTGGAAATATTTTGTGAGGTTTATAATCTGGTCTATGGTATTTTTAACATGTTACAGTATCTTTAATGAAAATATGGCTTTCAATTGGTGTTTTATTCCTTTTCATGTACTTAAAATAAATTGTTTTGTTTAAAAAGGGCATGTCACGTGTTCGGTAAATTGCCCGGTTGGCTTTTATGTGTGATGTGTGATTTAAAAGTTATTTGTTTGGATTTATAAAGGAATTGGAATAATGATAAATGGTATTTTTGGGTACTTATATGGATTTCCTATTTGTATTTGTTTTTTTTAATCAAGTGGATTTTGATTTACAACATATTTTGGCCCGAGTTGCCCAAAAATGGACTGTTTCACATCTTTATGAAAATGGTTGTGTTTTGAATATGTAACCTGAGTATTATAAGAGATTTATGAATGTGTTTTTCTGCTGTAAATTGTGTTTATACAGATCCTTAATAGAATTAAAATTCATACCTTCTTCAAAGGATAGTTTTGAGAAAATAATTAAAGGCCCGTTTGGCATTTCCTAGAAATGAAGGAGTGTTTTACTTGTATATAACAATTTGTGCAATTGGGATTGTTTTATGGTCCATTAAATGATTTTATTAAATGTTTATTGGGCTGTCAAATATTATTTGGTTTGGTTATGATGTGTGTTTATAATTTAAAGAGTGTTTTTGAAAAAGTTTTATGTGCAAAGCCTCAATACACTTCATGAAATTGTTTTACCAAAATATTTAGCGGTTTGTTGATTAGTGTAAGAAATGTGAAGAATGATTATGGGCTGTTTGTGTTTTTATGGTTTTGGAATGGAATGGGGATGTGAAATGTGTATTTGATAATATGTGTAACTTGATTGAGCACTAAAGGGAATCCCGGGTATCTAGGTGGGCGGACGTGTACTAGTATGCTAGTGATTCTGTGGGGGTTGGCCCCTGTTTCACGTAGCAAGTTTGACGATGACAACACTAACTAAACTATGATGATGATGATGATTGGGGACCACTAGGTTATGGGTATGTTCCCTACTAGTGGCTCGTGCACGAGAATGGATATTTATTATGGTTACTTTCACCGAGATACGAGGTACCTGGGGCTCACAACTAACTAGTGCCTAGGGGTATTCCTGTGACTAGTGCTCATTGGCTATTTTGTACTCACCGTCGGCATACGGTGTGTTTGGTTGGTAAATTCAGTAGTATGTGTTATTTATTTGAATGTTAAAATTCTTTAAATCAGCCCTCTTGAAAACTATTTTCATTTTGAAGTTTCACCTCTTTGAAAATAATTGTTACTTGCATTTTTGTTTATTAAACATGCTTGTTTTTGTCTGATAATTATTATAGCATGGAACCTCATTTGAAAACCATACTTTCAAATCTTGAATTTAAAACTATAAATTGATGTTTCTTTTATTTTAAAGTAATGTGCATTGGGAATAGAATATCGGGCTAACCTACTGAGTTTTAATACTCACGCCTATAGTCTTCTTCTTTTTTTAGCCCTTGTGCAGGTTTCATCTTTAGTTCGATCACCTTGGGCGACTTTTTATCATTGTGTTGGAGAGTGACCAGAAGTGTCACATGGAGTTTTTTTTTTATCGGGATTGTTCAGTTGAGTTGTTGGTTTTGTTCTAATTTTAGTTTCTTGTACAAATAATATTTAGTTCAATTTTTATATAGATTCATTTTGGGCTGTCCGTTTATTTCCGCTCTTTGTTTGATTGTTTATATATGGGCGAAATCCTTCCCTTGTGTACTCTATTGATTCCCTTGGTGCTTGTCACCATCCCGGGAGGATCGGGAACGCCTCTCGGGACTTGTCGCGGGCTGGCCTGGGTGACCGGTTCAGGGTCGACTCGGGCTGGTTCGTGACAAAATGGTATCAGAGGAGGTCGGCTATTAGCGGACCTTTCTTTTTAGAGAACCCTTGTTATTTTGGGGATGTCAAGGTAGATGGAGTAGGATTTTTGGGACTTGAGGGGTAAGTTCAAGAAGAGCGTCGCGAACTCTTTCTTGTTCTAATCCTCAGGTTTCCATGGAAGTCCGGTTTTATTAGTGTCCTTTGTTCTAGTTGATTGTTTGGTATTAGGATATGACAAGGGGAGTCTGACCAATGGCCTTCATGAGCTCACAGGGCCTGGCAAGCCATGTGGAGCTGGGGAATGGTCCTAATAGGTCTCTCTGTGTTGGTTTTGTGTTTGGCATATGGCCGCCAACCATATGGTCAAGTCACCCACCGACACTAGTTCCCTTTTTCTTGGGTCTCTTGAACCTTTCTTGAATTCTGAATTTTTGTTTTTAAAATCCTTGTGTGAGAATTGTGGAAATGGGTTTTAATGTAAGGATTAGATATTGAAAAGTTAAAAAAATGGGGTTTTCAATAATTAAATATAATAATGGTTTTGGAAGGTTCTGTTTTTGTGAAAAAAAAATGGTGGGAAGCAGAAATGATTTAAAGGGATTGGATTATCCATAATCTAAACTTGTGGTTTGTTGAAATAAAATGTTTTGAAATTGTGAATCATTTTAAAGTGATTCTGGATCTTTTTTTTTAAATGGGGTATTTTAGGATGTTAAAAAGTTTTTGAATCGGATAAATTAGTTTTGGAAATTAGTTTTGATCGGTTGGTGTTTTACTACAAACGGTATTGGTCTCAATGGACCTCGGATTATGAAAATATACCTTTATGAATTTTTTTTTTTAAAAAAAAATGGGAAGGGGTTGTTTGGAGTGGCTTGGTTATTTAAAATGTTTTTAAAAATGAAAATGGGTAGGTTTTTAAGAAAATGGTTCTTAATTAATTGTGGTTTTTTGTGAAATATGAAAAAAAAAATTGACTTGGTGGTTGGTGTTCCTTTTGAAGGTAAATTGTTTTTTTTTGAACTATGATGTTTAATTTTAGCCTTTGGTGTTTTCATGGGTGCTCACATGTATGGTTTTATTTATATCTGGAAGTATGGCCTATATGTTATGGTGGTTGGGTGCCAGGGGTGGCATGGAAATGTGCATGTGGGTGAGACTTGATGAAACACCATTGGTGAATGTGGAAACCCACCAAGTTAGTTTGATTTTTCAAAATTGTTTTGAGCTGAAAATTGTGGCCTTTTTTTTTAACCAATGGTTATGTGGCTTGATTTTTCTATGTCTTAGAAGAGTTGTTTATTTGGTTAGCTTCCATGTGATCTATAATTCATACTCTTGTTCTATCTAGTGATGAGATCTTGTTGGTGGCTCGGTTTTGGAGTAATTTTCATTGGGTTTCTAAAAATGTGTTTGATGTTGTGATGTGGCCATGGATAGTTCTGCATTGGAAATCTTTCCTGCTGATCAACCTAAGGATTCCTTTAAAATTTTAAATCCACCTATTTTGATGTTGCCTCAACTTGTTTGTTGGAATAGAGAGCTGTTTGGGATCTATTAAAAGTGTTTCTAGGTCATGATAATTCTTTTGGACAGAGCAGTTGTGTTCGGTGATGTTGATGTGTTTCGTCGTATTCCTTGTCCATTCTGCCCCTCGTTTGGAGTGAGATAGAATTTTGATATGTATCTATGAGTTCCTATTTAGATTAAGGTTTTTTTTGGTGATCAAGTGTGGTTTTTTTGAGTGGTGTGATCCTTATCACTTGACTCCGGTGCAGCAAATGCTTCAAGAATCAGGGCTCCAGCCATAGGCCTCGGAGTGAAGCTTTTCACGCAGTCAGAAAATCGACAGAGGTGTGGAGTGCTCGATTATGACCCTTACTCCTCTGTTTTGTTAAGTTATTTTCTATGTCAATGTTTTGGTTCTTCATTTCTATGAATTTCCCTTTGTCGCAACAAGCGTGGTGGACTTAACCCCTCACACAGTGTCTATGGTTATTCCTTCATGGATGTGGGTTTTCAATCAATGTCCCTATGTGGACCGCCTGTAAAAATAAAGTTCAGTCTTGGTGTTACCTATTCATAGGGGAGATTTTTGGGTAGTTTCTTTTTTCTTTTTTTGTTTCAGTGGCCAAATTATTGGGTCCCCTTCCCTCCCATCCCCAAGTGACGGGGGTCCAGAATTGTGCTGAATGTGTCGACCAAGTTATTGTCCCCTCCATTCGGGAGTGGGTGGTTTATATGTTCATGTTGTAACTCTATTAACTTGGTATAGTAGGTTTTTGTAGGAGGGTTTTTTTTGGGCTTGTGTGAGTGAGTCCCAACTCTAGCTCATGTTCAATTCTTGTCTATTCATTGCTAGTTGGTTTCTAATGGTGGGGAGACCCACCATGGGTCTCCTGGATTTTCATCCTAAGAACATTTCTAGTTCTAATTGATTCTTAATAGTGGGGATTACATTTTTGAATCCTTAGGTTTTGTTTTTTTTCAGCCAGAAAGTTTTATGGCTTTCCGGGGGCGGAAAGCTTTAATGGGGGGGAGAATTGTCACACACGGTTTTTTTTTTCTTTTCTGTCATTGTATTGATCAGGCCCATTAGAAATACCGATCCTTTTCATGGGTATTTGATGAGATAAATCTTGAGTTTTGAAGTTTCATATATGTCTAACCACCAAAATTTGGGATCCCCATTGTTTGTTTAGTAGTTTTTGAAGAAAGGGTGGTTACTTCATGATTTGGGTCAACCGTGAGCCCATTCCCAGTTTTAAAAACCGAATTTGTTTCTTTTATAACTCTTTTTTTTTCATCCTTTTTCACCCATTAAACTTCCCACTTGTCCTATACTGATATATTAAAACTTATTTATCCTTTTGGACCCATTATAAATTCATAGTCCGGGTGAATTTGGGTTACTCATTTAGGTATTGGGCCAGCCCATGGGCCCATTTCCTGTTTAAAAAAAATAATTTGTTTCGTTTATATCTTTTTCATTTTTTACTATTTTTCGGTGATTCCACCTCCCCCACGAATCCAATAACCCTACCCTAACCCTAATAATAGATTTTACCTCTTTGGAGCTCATGTGGGTCGCGAATTAGGGCGAAATTCTCAGGAAACCTCAAATCACCCAGAATTTCCAAGGTAACTTTTATCATTCATAAATCAATCAATTCGTACTCCTTTAGCCACCAATCTTCTTACCCTGGTTCTTCTAGACATTAGGAGTCTCTCCAAGAATTTTCAAGCCATTCCCTTTTCTCTAGGGCTTCATATCTAATGGAAGATGAAGAGTTTTCTAGGGTGAAAGGTGAGATTCCTTCTCCTTTCTTCTTCCTCTTCCCCCTCCTTTCATTATTTCTTGGTTTTATATTGTACCCTAGTCTTGATCGACCTAGGGTTTTGTTATAACATGTTTTTTGATGGGGTTTCTGTTTGTTTAGGTCTGATCTTTATAGTTTTATGGTTTATAAACCCGCGGCGGGTGATTTCGGGTGTGCGTTTCAATTACGCCAAAGATTTGAGGTAGGATACCCCTTGCACATGACTTTATTATTTAAGTTTCATCATTTTATTATATTTAAAACCAGATATATATGTTTATTATTGTTTTTCATCCTTTGGAAAATTTTATTGGTGTTCAAAGTGGTTGTTTAATCATTGGTTTGTGAACGGTACTGTTGTTTTGTCATGAAAGTTCTCAACAAGTGTTTGTTTAAATGTTCCGTTATCTTTTGGAAATATTTTGTGAGGTTTATAATCTGGTCTATGGTATTTTTAACATGTTACAGTATCTTTAATGAAAATATGGCTTTCAATTGGTGTTTTATTCCTTTTCATGTACTTAAAATAAATTTTTTTGTTTAAAAAGGGCATGTCACGTGTTCGGTAAATTGTCCGGTTGGCTTTTATGTGTGATGTGTGATTTAAAATTTATTTTTTTGGATTTATAAAGGAATTGGAATAATGATAAATGTTATTTTTGGGTACTTATATGGATTTCCTATTTGTATTTGTTTTTTTTAATCAAGTGGGTTTTGATTTACAACATATTTTGGCCCGAGTTGCCCAAAAATGGACTGTTTCACATCTTTATGAAAATGGTTGTGTTTTGAATATGTAACCTGAGTATTATAAGAGATTTATGAATGTGGTTTTCTGCTATAAATTGTGTTTATACAGATCCTTAATAGAATTAAAATTCATAACTTCGTCAAAGGATAGTTTTGAGAAAATAATTAAAGGCCCGTTTGGCATTTCCTAGAAATGAAGGATTGTTTTACTTGTATATAACAATTTGTGCAATTGGGATTGTTTTATGGTCCATTAAATGATTTTATTAAATGTTTATTGGGCTGCCAAATATGATTTGGTTTGGTTATGATGTGTGTTTATAATTTAAAGAGTTTTTTTGAAAAAGTTTTATGTGCAAAGCCTCAATACACTTCATGAAATTGTTTTACCAAAATATTTAGCGGTTTGTTGATTAGTGTAAGAAATGTGAAGAATGATTATGGGCTGTTTGTGTTTTTATGGTTTTGGAATGGAATGGGGATGTGAAATGTGTATTTGATAATATGTGTAACTTGATTTATCACTAAAGGGAATCCCGGGTATCTAGGTGGGCGAACGTGTACTAGTATGCTAGTGATTCTGTGGGGGTTGGCCCCTGTTTCACGTAGCAAGTTTGACGATGACAACACTAACTAAACTATGATGATGATGATGATTGGGGACCAGTAGGTTATGGGTATGTTCCCTACTAGTGGCTCGTGCACGAGAACAGATATTTATTATGGTTACTTTCACCGAGATACGAGGTACCTGGGGCTCACAACTAACTAGTGCCTAGGGGTATTCCTGTGACTAGTGCTCATTGGCTATTTTGTACTCACCGTCGGCATACGGTGTGTTTGGTTGGTAAATTCAGTAGTATGTGTTATTTATTTGAATGTTAAAATTCTTTAAAGCAGCCCTCTTGAAAACTATTTTCATTTTGAAGTTTCACCTCTTTAAAAATAATTGTTACTTGCATTTTTGTTTATTAAACATGCTTGTTTTTGTCTGATAATTATTATAGCATGGAACCTCATTTGAAAACCATACTTTCAAATCTTGAATTTAAAACTATAAATTGATGTTTATTTTATTTTAAAGTAATGTGCATTGGGAATAGAATACCGGGCTAACCTACTGAGTTTTAATACTCACGCCTATAGTCTTCTTCTTTTTTTAGCCCTTGTGCAGGTTTCATCTTTAGTTCGATCACCTTGGGCGACTTTTTATCATTGTGTTGGAGAGTGACCAGAAGTGTCACATGGAGTTTTTTTTTATCGGGATTGTTCAGTTGAGTTGTTGGTTTTGTTCTAATTTTAGTTTCTTGTACAAATAATATTTAGTTCAATTTTTATATAGATTCATTTTGGGCTGTCCGTTTATTTCCGCTGTTTGTTTGATTGTTTATATATGGGCGAAATCGTTCCCTTGTGTACTCTATTGATGCCCTTGGTGCTTGTCACCATCCCGGGAGGATCTGGAACGCCTCTCGGGACTTGTCGCGGGCTGGCCTGGGTGACCGGTTCAGGGTCGACTCGGGCTGGTTCGTGACAGTTTTGTGATGCAACGATCCCAAACTGAAGATCTGAGGTCACAACGACCTAGCGGAGGTGTAATGACGATAGCAGATGACGAATCAGACCGGATCGGGAAAGATTGTTCTTCGAGCATTCTTCACACGGGTGGATCATTACGCATTTTCAGAGCTGATCAGAGGTACGAAACCAACGGAATTGGATTTGTGGTGTCAGGGAGACCTAAACCCTTGAGTTTCATGGAAATCAGACGACCGGATCGATGAATGGGGTAGCACGGAAGGCGCGACAATGGAGGTTTGTGAATCTGGAAATTTACGGAGTACACGGCGTGTATCCCGACGAACACGCTGTGTGGTACCGGCAGCAGCGACTAGGGTTTCGGGGGTCAGACAGGTGTCACACGGCGTGTGACCTCAGTCACATGGCATGTTGGACCTTCCCCGAATCTCAGTGTGTATTCTGGTAAGTACATGGACACGGGATGGACTACACGGCTTCAAAACACGGCGTGTAGACCCCACACAGCATGACAGTGGCGGCTACGTGGGACTCGGCATGTATCGAGGGGATACACAGACACGAGGTGGAGTACACGGCCATGTACTCCACCTCATGGCCAGGCGAGGCCAGTAACGTAGGTCACCTCGTATACCGATTACACGGGTTGGCATACATGGGTTAAGGCCGTGTACGGGCACATGGCCAGCGTACACGGAGCCGACACCAGTTACTCGGACACGACATGTAATCTACACTACACGCCGTGTATAGATTTTTATACATGATCAGCCTTGCGACACGGGCCGTTGTACACGGGCCGTTGTACACGGGCAGTACCCGGGGTTAGAAGACAAGGCATGTGACACTTCTACACACCATGTACTTTTCGGAACATGACTTGATCTTCTTATCTACCATATCTTGGACATGTTTTGTTTGGGTTAGTGCCCCTTTCCCTCGTTCTCCTGAAGGTCAGGTATCATCTCCTACTACAGGAGTATGATTCCTTCAGCAGGACTTTCCGAGATATAGTCAGGTGTCCCTCTAAGAGGCCTGAAGCGAGATCCTTTATCCATTCTTGACCCTAGGTAGAGTCAGGTATCGACGTGACCACTTCCACAGGGCGTCGATCCTCTACCTAGTAAGTGAATCCGGATGAGTCACGGTATCCACCAAGGCCCTGGCAGTGATCCTCGTCTGTGTATGGTGATCTTTCTCACTCAGGAGTGTATTCTCTCGTAATGGGTGTATCCATCTCTCGTGACTTTTCCCGATTGATAGTACTTCTCGGACGAACGTCATCAGAGCTATCAGACTCGTGGAGTGAGTTCTCTCGGACGAGTGCTTCATGGAATCTTCGAACAGAATCCCTAGCGGGGGTATGCAGTTGTGTGACTTGTCTCTAGACTACGAGTCTGGGTTTCGAGTATATCTGGATATTTTCTGTTACTCTTGTTATATGTTCAGTAGACATATTTTCCAGAGCTGACTGTACCTTTCCTTTGTGTATCGCTTTGTGGTTTTCGGGGTCCTTTATTGAGTATTGTTATACTCACCCCTGCACGGGTTTTGCCCGCACGTGTCGTGTCTTCTATAGATGACTAGCCTTTTGACAGAGTCCAGGGCGGACCAGGACAGGACGGAGCTTTCTGAGTTCCTTACAAGCAAAGGTGTTCCTACGGCTACGAGTAGCGGTCCCAGTACCTCTTGTTTTTACAGGTTAGACTTTGTAGTTTTCATACTCTTGTTTTTGGTGGGCTTGTATTCTGGCCCAGTTTACTTTCAGTACTTTACATTTCGTCGTACTCTGTTGGTTGGATTTAGTTGTATGCATGCATTTTGTTCCATAGTTTTTTTTACATTTCAGCATTGTGGGCTTGGAGATGTGTGGGTGTGTATAGGTACTTAGGCAATGCCTCCTTTGTTAGTAATATGCATACTCGGTGCTAGTCACCAGCCCCTGGCCTACTGGAGGCGGGTTTGGGGAGTCGCGGCGCGGGCCCCACTGGGACGTGTCGTGGCATAAATATTCATCAATATTAATTAAATATTAGTAAATTTTAATGAATATTAATAAATATTTATTGAATATTAAAAAAATATTAATACTTTTTTGTATTTATAAATATTTATGAATATTTATGAATATCTATTAAATATTTATGAATAAATATTAATTAAATTGAAATAAAATATTAAAAAATATTAATTATATATACATATATATTAATTAAATATTCAAAAATAGTCATAAATTTTCATAAATACAAAAAAAATATTAATAAATATTAAATAAATATCAATAAATATTAATAAACGTTAACAAATATTCATAAATATTAGTAAATCACAACCACAAATATGGATTTTAAAAGTGTTAGAAATCGCTCTTATCAGTGCTAAAAAACACTGATAATCGAAACGCTATTAAAAGGGGATCCCTTTTATCGGTGCTAAAAAAGCGTTGTTAAAGGGTTCTTTTATCAGGGATAAAAAATGCTGATAAAAGGTGTCTTTATCAGCGCTTTTTTTAGCGCTGATAAAAGTCAAAAAATTAAAAAAAACAACTTTTTTTGTAAATCAAAGGCCATTTTAATAGCGCCCTACACCCGCCCGCTCGCCCCCCAACCCCTGCCATAAATATTAATAAATATTTATTAAATATTAAAAAATATTAATACTTTTTTGTATTTATGAATTTTTATGAATATCTATTTAATATTTATGAATAAATAGTAATTAAATTGTAATAAAATATTAATAAATATTAATTATATATTCATATATATTAATTAAATATTCATAAATAGTAATATATTTTCATAAATATTCATAAATACAAAAAAAATTAATAAATATTAAACAAATATTAAATAAATATCAAGAAAGATTAAAAAATTTTAACAAATATTCATAAATATTAGTAAAACACAACCACAAATATGGCTTTTAAAAGTGCTAAAAATCACTCTTATCGGCACTAAAAAAACAATGACAATTGAAACGCTATTAAAAGGGAGTCCCTTTTATCAGTGCTCAAAAAAGCGCTATTAAAGGGGTGTTTTATCAGTGCTAAAAAAATACTGATAAAATGGGCCTTTATCAGCGTTTTTTTAGCACTGAGAAAAGTCAAAAAATAATTAAAAAAATAATTTTTTTTGTAAATCGGAGGACCTTTTAATAGTGCCCTACACCCACCCTCCTTTCGCTTGAATTCGAACCCAAGACCTCTCCATTGCGCATCTGCACCACTACAACTCACTCATTTTGTTTTGTTCTCCTTTTAATGATATATCTATTTATTTATATATATATTTAGTTATATTTATTCGTATATTAATATAGATTTATATTAATATATATATAGTTATATTAATATATATTTATTAATTAGTTTTAAATACATTTATAAAATATGTTTTTTTTGTGTGAGTTTATAAATAAATAAATAAATACATACATATATACAACATACATACATACATACATACATACATATATATATATATATTATATGTGTATCTGTAAATATAATTATACATATTTATATATATTTATATATATTTACATATATTATATATTAAATGTATATACATATGTTAGAATATATTGATAATATATATAAGTTTGTTAATACAGACACACACTAATACACACACATGCACATTATATGGATTTATAAATGTTCATATATTTGTATCTAAAATAAAATGGATATTTGTTTTTATTTAGATCAGGCTTAGATATTGAGAAATATATTTTATATGTAAATATGTTTAATTATTTATTTATAAAATTAAAATTTTTATGCGTGAATATATTAAAAAATATGTATATATTCTTATATATTGGATTATAAATAACAGTACATTGTGAAGATCGATAAAATTTCAAAGTCGCAATATCAATATGAATGTAATCCATAGGAATAAATTCAGTCCTCATTGAAAAATGGAAAAAAGACCCCCTTAAACGAGATAGAAAATCCATCGAATGTTAAAAAATTGGGGTACCTCGATTAAAAACTCAATTTTGAAGACCTTCTTAGCCTTTTGTGGCCTCAAAAAATGTGACACATGGTTTATTCTAAGTCCTTAGGGTGTAAAGCTTGTCATTGGTTTCGATTTGATATGTGGTAGAGTCCAAACGGACACCCGGATCAAAAGTTATGTCGTTTGAAGTTCGAGTTGCATTTTCAACTTATTTTAGATCTTTAATTATTTTTTATATTCAAATTGTCAATAAATGACTATTACTCGATAAAAATTATAAAATTATTAATTAAAAATAATTTTTAAATTATATCATAAACCTTTTTACTAAATATCTTATATATTATGTTTAAATTTCTATTTATCCTTTTGTAAAAAATATTTAAAAAATATATATTATATTTATATCAATATTAATATATTAATATGTTATTATATTATTATATTATTTTTAATGAAATATTTTTTTTGAAATATACCTCATTTATCAGTGCTAGTAAAAAAACTCTGATAAGGGTGTCTTTATCAGCGCTTTTAAAAAATCGCTGATAAATGGGTATTTTTAATAACGTTTTTTTAACGCGGATAAAAGTACCTTTTATCATTGATTTTTGTTAGTGGGGATAAAGGTACCCCTTTATCAGTGTTTTTTTACTAGCGCTAATAAAGGGTAGCATTGCTCTTGCATTGATTTGTGGTAGTAAATATTAATAAATATTACGAAAGATAAATTAAATGTTAATAAAGAGTAATAAATATTATTTAATATTATTTAATAATCATAAATATTCATTAATGTGTTTTTTTTTTAAAACAAATATCAATTTCATTTAATCACATCTAGTATTTTATGGATATCAACCCACCTTTAAGAAAAAACTAACTGTGATCGAAAATTATAATATATTTAATTACAAAAAGAAGAACAATACTATTTTGCAGGCATCAGGGAGAGGAAATCAATGTGAAAATCGCAGATATTGCCGGAGGGAAGTCAACGGAAATGATGTAAACAATTAAAAACGAACTCCGATAAAAGGGAAATTCATTTCGATGAAAATATTAAATGTTAAATTTAAAATATTATTTTCGAAATTAAATCATATTAAGAACTTTAAATCTAAAAAATAATCCTAATAGATGTGATTTTGAAATTACATTACATTTTCTAAATGAAAAAATAAATCATAAATATAGTAAAGTCAATCAATATCAAGAAATAAACCATTTTAAATTCCTCAACTTGGAATATAATTATTTTTATTGCATTGAGTTATAGTCAATATCTTGTTTGCCACCGTTATTAAATGTTATTTTAGTTAAATGTTATAATGTAAAAATTTAATAAGAAAATAAATATTATTGTGGAAAATATTCGAGAAAATTAATATAAATTTTATTATTTTTTAAAATATAAAAATACGGTGAAAACCGACGGAACAAGTGGGCCTTGTGTATAATGGTATTATGACTAACAATAAATAAAATCATTAAAATTTTAGTTTCATAAATTAATAAAAAAATAGCGAACAATCACCTGTATATTAATATATTCTAAGATTTCTTTTCCAAAGAAATCAAACCGGTGAATGCATTTCCATAACGGAAATATTATAAAAATATATATATAATCAAATTATAATTTTTATCAGTAAAAACGATGACAAATTTTAATGAAAAAGACAATTTGTAATCCAATGCATGTTATTTTTATCAATGAAAAAAGATCAGAATGGAAGACGACGACACGTATAGGTGGGCCACCCCAATGTCTCATTTAAGTGTTTCTTGCGGTCAACATGGCCGTTCTTTCAGTCTTTTGAAAGGTTTAAACTGTTGAATAAAGTGGTGATTAATTTCAACGTTTTTTTCCTCTCCTTAATTTTCCCTCATTTATTAAGTCAGTTTGACATTATTAAAGCTTCTGTATGGTTTTTAATTACATTGTAAATAGATCTAGTTTTTTTGTTTGTGTATAAAAAGCAGTGAAAACTCCATCACAAAAGCATCAAAGTTTGCGGTATCTTGATTTCTGCTTTTTTTTTCTTTGCCATTCCAAGAAGTTCGCCTTTGTTTGCGGGTATTGACCAATCGGCATTTCCAACAAAAACTAGGGGATTGTGTGTTTTGTTAAAATGGGTTGCATGAACCCGCTGCCTGGAACATTTGCTGTTTGATCAGATGGAAGCGATTTACACTGATTTGGAAGCCTTGCAAACTTGAAGGAATATGATTGGAGATAACGGTTTCAAGCATGCATGTTGGACAAGCCAGAGGAGAAATGAATGGAGTGGTGGCGAGGGATCTTGTGTATGTGCATCACCCGAGTCACAGATCCTTTATTACTTTGAATGCCAGTCACCTGCTGATTCACAACCGCTTACAAATCAACTTTCCTGTTGCTCGGATCATAAATTCATAATTGCAATCAGACTTTGAATCAAAAGCTTTGGAAGCATGAGAATGGACCGGTCACCTTCTCTCTCAATGATGGCTTATATTCTGAAGCAGCTAATGAGAGCCTTGTTTCTCATACATTATCTCCGCACTCGGAGCGGGAACATGTTGGTGGTGATGGAGAAAGTTATCGAACTACAACGCCTATCCAAAGGAAGATTGTGATGTTCTTCAAGGAGATAAATTATCAGAAACGTCTCCCAGCGGTTGAGAAACACCTCTCAGACAATAACCCACAGGATCCATCACCAACTCAAAATGCGTCCTCAATGGATGACCCTGCAGAGGACCTTAAGGCTCAGTTTATTCAGAGAAGGGGCTACAGTATAAATAAAATCATGCAACAAACAGTACATGGATGAACTCGGCGAGACTCGAACTAGAGACCTCGCCGAGACCCACAGGAGCAGCTACCAACTGAGCTGCACCTTGGGGGCCTGCAAAGGACCTTAAGCTGATGGCAAGGATCTATGGGTGTAAAACACCAGTTTGTTTCCTCATTGTTATTCTGTTAGCAATTATTGTGTTTTTGGTATGGGGTGATGGCCCGAAGGATGAATGGTTGCTCCTTATCCCCACATAAATATGATGTGTGTGTGTCAGTTGTGTTTTTTCATATTGAATTTAGGCCATGTTTTCTACCATTTCATGCATCCAAATTGGTTGGAATTATTTTAAATCTAAAAAGTAATCCTAAATCGCATTAAATTTTTTAAATAATAAAAATAAGTCATAAATGTAATAAAATGTCAATCAATATGAAGAAATAATCCATCATTAAATTCCTCACTAAATAAAGTCATAATTGCATTATGAGTAACAATAAATAAAATAATTAATATTTTAGGTTGATAAAAAAAACGGCGGTGAACAATCACATCTATATTAAAATATTCTAGGATATTTTTTCAGAGAACTCAAAACCCGTAAATGAATCCCCATAACGGAAATATTATAATTTAATAATTAGAAAATCTATATAATCAACGAATATTATTAACGAGTAAAAACGTTGACAAATTTCAATGAAGAATGATATTCTGTTATCGACCGCAAGTTCTTTTTGTCAAGGAAAAAAGGTCAAAACGGAAGACGATTAGAGCAAGAAAATATTACACCTTAATAATAAGAAAATATATATTCAACGAATAATTTTTTGAAGTAAAAATGATGAAAATTTTGAACGAAGATAAACAGTCTGTAATCCACTACTGGTTATTTTTATCAAAGAAAAAAAGGTTAAAACAGACGATGAGGACACGAATAGTTGGGCCTCCCCAATGTCTCATTTAATTGTTTCATGCATTCTACTTGGCTGTTCTTTCGGTATTTTCAAAGGTTAAAACTAGCGGTACGTGTGTTGTTGTTTTTAAATCGGTTCCTTCACCCCGCTGCTTGTGTTTACTTAGCGAGCCATGGGAACGGATCTCACCCATTTACTAAGGGCATCGAAAAATGTAGTTAAGGATGCTGAGAGCCGTAAATCAGCTATGAAGTTCCTCAAATCACACGTTAAAGACTTGAGTTCGAGTACTGGATCTTTCTGAGTTCTCCAATGAATTAAGGTCAATGAATATATCATGCATGTATATATATATATATATGTGCATAAATAATGTTCATTTATAGATTATAATTACATATCACGTTGATGTGTTATTGTTTTATAATTCATTATGTTACCCATATAATATATATGTTATAAAAAATGCACACTTATAATTAAAATTAAATTATATTTAAAAAATAAATATATATTTTATTATATTTTCAATGATATATATATAAATATATCTTTCAAATAATTTTTAAGTATAATTAGAGATATATTTATTTAGAGTTATAATTATTAATAAATATATATATATTTATCATAAATATCATTTCATAAAAAATATAATAATATAAAGAAATTCTTAAATTTATACATTTATCAGCGCTTTTATTAGCGCAGATAAACTTTGTCTTCATCAGCGCTACAAAAGCGCTGATAAAGTGCAACCTTTATCAGAGCTAAAAAAATGCTGATAAAGGGGGTCTTTATCAGCGCTTTTCATTTTAGCTTTGATAAAGACCCCCTTTATCAGCGCTTTTTACTAGTGCTGATAAAGGTCCACGCGAGATTTACAAAATCTACCGGGTCCTCCTCCTCCTCGCACCCTGTCAAGCTTTCGCGGAAGCACTACCCTGCGCCGCTGCCTCCTTTCCGCCGCGGCCGTCGCCTCCTTCTCCTCCTCCTCTGCCGCGGCCGCCGCCGCCTCCTCCTCCTCCGGCGCCTACTTCTCCTCCTCCTCCACCGCTGCTCCTCCTCCTCCTGCGCCGCGGCCTCCTCTCCGCCGCTCCTCCTCCTCCTCCTCCTCCTCCCCCACGGCCTCCTCCTCCTCCTCCTCCTCCTCCTCCTCCACCGATGCCTCCTCCTCCTCCTCCGCCGCCTACTCCGCCTACTCTGCCTACTCCGCTGCCTCCGAGCTGCCTCCGCTGCCTCCGCGCTAACCCTCTGTTGCCTCCGCTGTCGACGCCTCCTCCTCCTCCGCCACCGGGTCCTCTCCTTAAGGTGAGTAAAATTGAATTTGCATGAATTAATTATGATTGCATTTATTGTGAATATTGAGATTAATTATGATTTGGTGTGATTCTTGTGTGTGATGCTTGTGTGTGTGACACATGTATATGTGGTTGGTTACTTGTTTGATCTTGATTAGCTCTCCCCACTTACGGTTGGTCTCACCATCACATCACATAAAAAACAATTTGAGGAGGGAATCTCTATAGACAACCTCTCACAAAACTACTCCAAACCAATACTAAGTGATCCTCATTTCTATATCTCACATCATATTATCATACAAAAAATGATCTCATGAGGGAATCACAATATCCAACCTCTATCACAAGTCAAAATGCACCATCAATAGGTGGATCCCATGGAAGTCACACACCAATCCCTTTTGACCAATGTCTTCTCACTCAAAGTAGGGTCCTACCAACACCTTATCACTTAAAAATAAAGGCCATCCATCTTGTCTCATGCCACAAAACATATAAATAGTAATCTAAGGAGGGTATCTAGATAGCCAACCTCTCGTACTAGCTAAACCACATCATCAATAGGTGGGCCCCATGGATGATCATACTTCAACTAGGTGAAAGTCATATGAAGTCCCAATCTCTGAGTCGGTCTGACCATAAATGATAAAAGTCACCATCCATTTAGCCTTGCATACTAATCTCCTTAAAACCATCTTGGTTATACATAAAAATTATTCCCAACCTATCAACATTCTAATTCCGCCTATAAGGGAATCTACTGGGTTCTACAAACCTAACCCATCTCTACTCATTGATACCAACACACACTCATCTCTACATGGTAATGTCACAACCCAGATGCTATACTTGATCTAGGCCTCGATAGTCTAGTCTATATCATCTTCTAATTCCCACATTAAAACTCATTAAAACTAAATAATGACCATCCTAAGAAACTCACACTAAGAGCCTTGGATACCCTATGCTAAGTCATCCAGACTATTACCATGACCCTCACTTAGGTACCATATCATATCTCCCCTTGGAGATCTCTTAATCCAATTATAAGGAGGAAATCCTCTATGTCACACTTCACCAAACCCTATATGGAATATCCTACTCATCACACACACCATGACTCTTATATATCCTTAAGAGGGTGTTTCTCATCATATGTGAGATATAAAACAATATGATCCACCTTCTTTAGGCCTAAGACTCTAATACCTACTCAAATCGCCTTAGAAAACCTAACTAGGCTATACAAATCTCATACCAAACCAGATCATCTCATAAACACAACTACTCCATGGAGACATAATCTCTGGATGATCACAAAATCACAAACATTCAATAAAACCCTCACTCTATCTCTTGGTGGATCAAAAACACCCTATTTATTTACCTTGGTTGCTCTTGATTTCTATCCCTTTCACTGGAACACATATACTCATGCATGAATGCACAATCATGCATAAATTGGAACATGGTTTTGTATTATAGGGTCCACCTACCTCAAAAAATGGAGTAACCCCCTCACCAAGATCAACTCATCCTCAACCAAGACTATACATGCCTTATCTAATCTTGTACCAATGATTGAGACCCAATCTCAAGGCACAATTCCCAAATAATTAATTATAGAAACTTATAATTAATTATTCACCTTAATATAATTAGGAATAATCTTTCAAAAACTCACTGGGAAACACAACACCACCTAAACCACACAAAACATGGTGCGTTCATCATATGAGGATAACCTCTAGCCAATACAAATAAAATCTACATCATCTGAATTGATTTGAAGATGATATAGTGAAACCATCACACAAATCCTAGTTAAAATCATCCCAAATCATAGGGAAATAAAGGATAATAGTAATGGAGGAAGTATGAGGGAAGAAATCACTAACGCACTATAAAAAACTCCCAAGAATCACCCCTCATCAGGGGGGATCGAAGAGAGGAGGAGAATGAATGAATCCCAAGAACCACCCAAGATTTGCTATTAATGAGCATGCCCCCACCATTTTTGAAGTATCTAGTTTTTTTTATCTAAATTATAATCATATTCCTTCTCCCCTAACCTATATAACCATCCTATGTATTTCAAATATGATGAATATAAATAAACAATGGATGAATTCCAATCAGTTGACAAAAGAGTATGAAGAAGGCGTGAATGAGTTTATCAAGTTTGCAAAAGATCATGCATGTGACCCTTCTCAAATCCTTTGTCTGTGTTTACGCTTTTGATATTCAAAACAAATTAGTCCAGAGGAGTTGGAAGAACACTTGATCTTTCACGGAATAGATTAGAGTTATACATGTTGGAATAAACACGGGGAAACAACGAATTAGGTAGAGGCTGGGATAACACTGCGCTTTATGGATCATCTGATATGATTACAAACATGAACAATGAAGATGAATGTATGGAGGATGTGATTACAGATGTGAATGATGATGGAGATCATATTGAGGAAATGACAAGGACCATCGAAGATGAACTTCGTGATTGCCCAAAATTGTTTGAGAAGTTAAAAAGTTGTGCAAAGACGCCATTGTATGCTGGTTGCACTAAATATACAGCATTGTCAGCCATACTGAAGCTATATAATTTGAAAAAAGACAACGGGTGGTGTGACACTAGTTTTAAGAAACTACTTGTTGTCCTGAATGACATTCTCCCAAAAGATAATGAGCTCCTGAGCCGAACATACGACGCCAAACGAATGCTACGCTCGATGGGTATGATCTCTGAAAGAATACACGCCTACCCGAATGACTGTATACTGTTTCGCAAGGACCACAAATCACTTAAAGAATGCCCAAAGTGTGGTGCTTCTCGATACAAGAAAGATGAATCCAGTCCTACTAAAGTTGTATGGTACTTTCCAATCATTCCAAGGTTTAGGCGCCTCTATGGAAGTGAGGAGGCTGCGGGACAATTGACATAGCATGCAGATACAAAAATTAAAAATGGGATACTACGTCACCCGACAGACTCTCCTCAGTGGAAGAGAATTTATCACGAGTATCCTGAATTTGGAAATGAGTTGAGAAACCATCGTCTTGCATTATCTATAGATGAAGTGAATCCTTTTGGTTTTCAAAGCAATAGTCACAGTACATGGCCGGTTATGTTGGTAAATTATAACTTACCACCATGGTTATGCATGAAATGAAAATACATCATGCTATCTATGCTTATATCAGGACCAAAACAACCGAGTAATGATATTGATGTTTATTTAGATCCATTGATCGAAGATTTGAAATTATTGCGGGATTCAGGTGTTACATTGTACGATGCTTACAGAAAGGAAGATTTTACTTTGAGAGCCATGTTGTATGGGATGATAAATGACTTCCCTACTTATGGAAATTTTTCAGGATATAGCATTAAACGAACTCAAGGGTGTCCCATTTGTGAACAAGGTACACAATCAATTAGGTTGAAAATTCATCAAAAACCGTGTTTCTAGGACATCACAGATTTCTACCCCGATGACATAAGTACCGTTCTTGGACGACATCATTTGATGGAAGTTCAGAAGAAAGTACAACACTGTCTCCACTAAAAGGCGATCAATTGTTTGATAAAGTTAAAAATGTGGACACTACTTTTGGTAAACCGGCTTTAAAAAACCTTACGAAAATCAGTTGGAAAAACAAATCAATTTTTTTTTGAATTACAATATTGGAATTGTTTGTATGTCGGAAATTTTCTTGATGTTATGCATGTAGAAAAAAATGTATTTGATAGTGTCATCGACACGTTGCTAAATACATCTGGAGAAACAAAAGATGGAATTAAGGCTAGGTTGGACACGGTTGAGATGGGAATACGAGAAGATTTGGCACCAGTGAAGGGTGAAAAACAAATATATCTTCCTCCTGCTGCTTACACTCTTTTCAGGAAGGAGGGATATTAGTTTTGAAACTTCTTGAATGACGTAAAGGTTCCAGAGGGGTATTCTTCAAATATCATGAACCTTGTGTGAATGAGCGACTTGAAGTTAAAAGGTCTGAAATCACATGACTGCCATGTTTTGATGCATGATCTAATTCCTATTGCTTTACGTTGCATTTTTCCCAAGAATGTCCATCATACATTAACGAAACTGTGTTTCTTCTTCAAATCTATATGCAGCAAAGTTATAGACCCGAAAAAATTTCCAACTATGGAAAGAGAAATTTTCGTCATATTATGTGAATTAGAAATGTTCTTCCCACCTTCATTTTTTGATATGATGGTTCATTTGATGGTCCACTTGGTGAGAGAGATTCAACTATGTGGTCCTGTACATTACAGATAGATGTACCCCATTGAACGGTATATGATGATTTTGAAAGGGTATGTCAAAAATCGAAGTCGGCCAAAGGGTTGTATTGCAGAGTGATATATTGTTGAGTAAGCTGTTGAATTCTATACCGAATACCTGTCTGGTGTGGAAAGCATTGGCCTACCAAAATCTTGTCACACTGGGCGGCTTGAGGGTGAAGGAATTTATGGAAGACAGGTTGTCACAATCAAAATTACAGATTGGGAGAAGACCCACGTTTATGTTTTGCACAACAGTTTCGACGTTGACCCATATGTTGAAATCCACAATGAAATTCTTAGGCATTTGAATCCATCTAGGGATGAAAAATGGATATTAGATACACATAATCGATAGTTTATAGGATGGTTTCAGGACCATATTTTTAAGAAGTTAGATGAAAATCTAGAGTCAATTTCAGAACGACTTCGATGGCTAGCCGGAGGACAAAGTGTGTATGTATTATCTTACAATGCTTATGTAGTTAATGGTTATACATTTTATACTAATGAACATGATGGAGACAGTACCATACAGAATAGTGGGGTTACACTTGTGGCTGAAGCGATGCATGTTTTCGGTGCTAAGGACATAAATCCAATTTAGGTGAATATGTCATACTTTGGAATCATCAAACAAATATGGGAGTTGGATTATAGGGAATTCCAAGTTCCGATTTTTCAATGCAAGTGGGTTGATAACAGGAGTGCTGTTAAAATAGATGAATTGGGATTCTTGAAAGTTGATTTTAGTAAGGAAGGGGAGAAAGACGATCCATTTATAATGGCATCACAAGCAGTGAAAGTATTTTATGTTCCAGATCCCGCAAACCGAAACTGGTCAATTGTTATGTTATCGACCAAAACAGATGAAGGGTCAGATGAAAATTCAACGGAGGATGATTCTTTCATTGGGGCTTCACAATCATTTCGCAGTGGTCCCAATGTAGACAATGTTTTTTATATTAGAGGAGACCACAATGAAGGGATATGGATAGTCGATAAAGGGGTCAAATCCCTTCAGCCTTTAAAAAAAAGAGAGTTCAATAATCATGTTATTTTTTTATTGTAATATAGATTGTGTTACATTATGTTATTATTTGTTCTCTGCTGCTTTTATGTGATCTAAATTAAATGTTAAACCAATTCTGCAGATAATGACTTCTGCACCTGCTGATGCACCCAATCCCGAGACACAACAGGTCTCTCAACCAGTTATAGTTGGTCCCACTGCTGAGGTACAACAGGTCTCTCAACCTGTTGCAGTTGGTTCCACTGTTGAGGTACAACAGGTTTCTCAACCTGTTGCTGCTAGTCCCAGTGTCGATGCTAGCACTTCAGAGGAACATAATGATGATGCAGAAACTGAGGAAATGGTAGGCAATGAAACCCCAACGACACAAAAAGAAAACAGGCGCGCCGTAGTTTGATAGTTTTAGCCAAAATACTTAAAGAAAAAGCAAGAGGCATCAAATATGAGGTGGGATGGAATAAGCGAGGCCAGCATATAAACCCCAAAAAAGCCATGTTTAGTAGCTACATTGGAATCGTCACTCGGCAATGCGTGCCGATTGATGTAGAGTCGTGGCACCATGTTGTCAGCGGGCTGAAAACATTAATGTGGGAAGATATTACGGTAACATTACGATATCATTTATTTAATTTATTAAAATAAAATAAAATAAAATACTGAAATATTGACTAAATCTTCATCATCTCTTGCAGAGTGCATTTATAGTAGATGTATCGCACAAAGAATATGTATTAAGACTGGCAGGAAGGGTTCATAAATGATTTCACACCATTTTAACGAAACATCATCCGAAAGATGCTAAAGGGAAAATCAAGCCGCACCCACCTCCTCTTTATGCACACTTGATATCCCAAGGAGCGTGGGATGCATTTTGCAACCGTTGTGCGGATAAGACTTTTTAGGTACATTGTGTTTGGTTACACATTGTTTAACGTTTATTGTATTCATCACTTTGATTGACAGTTTTTTATTTATGAAACAACAACTGAGTGCTAAAAATAAAGAACGGGCAGAAAAACTAGCATACCCCTACTGTAAAGCAAGGTTGTGGTACGCTTCAATTGAAAAACAATTGGTATGTATTTTAAAATTACTGTAATACTTTTATGTGACATAAAACAACACTGTAACCATGCTTATCTGTTTATATGAAGATCGATGAATCAAAATCCCAAGCCACTTCCATCCCACACCATGTGCTATGGAAGGAGGCTAGTATTAATAAAGAGGGGAAACTGGTAGATGAAAACACACAAAAAGTGTGGGAAACAGGTGTAAGTATGACATAATATAATTTTTTTTTGCTTTAAATCACTATTACATAATGATGATTACTTATTTTCCCATATTTTATATTTAACATAGTCACAAGAATAAAAAACACCCGCATCGGATGAAGACATACTTTCAACGGCCTTGAAACAACCAAAACAGTATGGTCGTGTCAGAGGTGTGGGTTTTGGGGTGACACCCCGGAAGTATATTCAGAAAAAAAACAAGAGGATGAACAAACTAATGTAATGAAAATGATGAGAGATAGAGTAACTACCCTTGAATAAAGAATCAAAAGTTATGGAGATTTGATAGCAACTTTGATGGGGGAGAGGCGAAGAGAACAAACAACTCAAGAACAACCCGCGTGAGAAGATCCCGCCCCACCCCCACCAGCTTTGAGGCGAGCAATTCCCCTCAAAGACCTGACTTAACCGAGGTAATAAATGTTCTAATATTTGTTTCTGTGAAATGTGAATCACATAGACACTGATACCTTTTTTGTAATGATATTTTACAGGGTGAAAATGACTGTGATTTATATCTGTCAACTCCCACCCATCGCCTTGTAGCGAGGGCTACGGTGTTCAATATGCAAAATGACATGATAAACTCCAAACCACTTTCAACCGGTCATGTCAAAGTGTCGACTAACATAGCTCATGAGATGAGCGCCGAGCTACCTGTGCCAAATGAAGATGATGACATTCATACGGTGGAAAAAGATGTTGCAACATTCGTTGCATGGCCGTCGAATCTTGTAAAAAAACATGTCGACCAGGAGGTATTCATTTCCAATTCATTTTTCAAGAAGAACCTTTAACATTAAATTAGAAAAGGGCTGAACCGATGAATGTTATTACAGAAGGTCAAAATGGAAGAGCTAAAATGAAAGAACGACTCAAAAGGATCAACCAACCGATCAAAACGATCTACTGAGAGCACCTTCACCCCGCCCATTCTATATCCACATTTAATATCATTGTAAGATCATGTGGATACAAAAATGAAAGGCGGAAAGAGTCACAAAATTATTTGTGAAAAATATATGTACGGAGAGGAAACATTAGATTTTGTTAGTGCTAACGCTGTAGCTGAAATCATCACATACGACTGGCTAGGCGCCTCAGTTATAAATGTATACATGAGGTATGTTTTCATGATTTGATTTTACGGAAGCTGATATACTATGATAATTTTGGCTAAATACATTTCATATTTTTCATAGGAGTATATATGAAAAACAATTGAAGGGATTTTCCCATGAACACAAATTTGGACTTGTTAGTCCTCACACTATTTCTATAAAATGAGAAGAAATAGATTCTGTTTTTCAGGTTGAATTAATGTCAAGCCTGCTCAAAACGTTTCAATGAAAAATTACGACTGACAAACTCTTTTTAATACCAACGTTGCAGGGGTAAAACTCTATATTTTAATCATATCAATTATATTTTCATTTCTATCAGTACTTATTCCTTTTTGTGTTTTTAGGCAACATTGGATGCTCATTGCAGTCAATTTGGATACTCCAAAGATTTATTTTCTGGATTCACTGCATGGATATCCAACAAACCGACCACACATGATGGTGATTTTCAATTCGTAATACACTATATCCAACATTTTAGAACTAAATATCTAGTTATATAATTTATATTATCTTTTAATGAGGATTCTGTTATGATAGGGCGGTGTATGAATATTGTCTAAAGGCTGGAATGAATCCAGGGCCTAAGGATAACAAGGCGCACAAGATCTAAAAATGGAGAAGTATCATGATATATATAATTATATTTCACTATCCAAATACATATCAAAATAGATTACTTATTTTTCTCGATGTTTCTGCAGTTTCTGAAACAAACAAACGACAAGGACTGCTGTTATTATGTTTGTAAATTTATGAAAGAGATCATATTTCATGAACAAACTAGCATCCCTGAAGAGGTAATTTTGAAAATAATTACTACTTCATTTAAAATAATTATTAATCCTTTATGTATTTATATTTTTTCAGTACTACTATGACTGTCGCAAAAACTCCTATTAAGAAGATGATATAGATGTGTTTAGAAATGAATGGGCAACGTACCTAATGGAAGAATGTAAACAAATAGGACAATGAAGGTGAATTTCTACTACTTATGTTATCTTTATATGATCATTGATATCTCCCTTGTTTACACTTATTGAGAATCTATGATCAACCTTTCTTATGTTTCATATCCTTAGATTATGAAGAATGGTTTTAGAAATGATTTGAGTTTCTAGTAAAGAATAACTTAATGAGAGACTCTTATAAACTACTGACATACAGAATACTAAGAAAAAATGTTCATATTATTTTGATACTTTAGGAAAACGATCCATGAGTCATTTGTGACATGTACGAATCAACCGTACCTTAATCTGAAGCACGATGTGACCGGTATGGCTAAAAGTGTCTGATATCAGTTTGAAATTGACATTAACTTTAGAAAACAACACAAGTGACATATGGAATACGGAGAAAATGTGTTCGGATTATTTTGATACTTTAGGAAAATGATCCATGAGTAATTTTTGACATGTATGAATCAACCACAACTCAATCCGACACACGGTGTGACCGGTATGACTAAAAGTGTCTGATATCAGTTTGAAATTGACATTAACTTTAGAAAACAACACAAGTGACATAAGAAATACCGAGAAAAAATGTTTGGATTGTTTTGATACTTTAGGACAACGATCCATGAGTCATTTGTGATGTGTAAGAATCAACCGCACCTCAATCCGACGCACGATGTGACAGGTATGGCTAAAAGTGTCTGATATCAGTTTGAAATTGACATTAACTTTAGAAAACAACACAAGTGACATAGGGAATACTGAGAAAACATGTTCATATTGTTTTGATACTTTAGGAAAACGAACCATGAGTCATTTTTGATGTGTACAAATCAACCACACCTCAATCCGACGCACGGTGTGACCGGTATGGCTAAAAATGTCCGATATCAGTTTCAAATTGACATTAACTTTAGAAAAAAACACAAGTGACATACGGAATACTGAGAAAAATCATTCAGATTGTTTTTATACTTTAGAAAAAATATCCATGAGTCATTTGTGACGTGTAAGAATCGACCGTACCTCAATCCGACTCACGGTGTGACCGGTATGGCTAAAAGTGTCTGATATCAGTTTGAAATTGACATTAACTTTAGAAAACAACACAAGTGACATATAGAATACCGAGAAAATGCATTCGGATTGTTTTGATACTTTAGGAAAATGATCCATGAGTCATTTTTGATGTGTATGAATCGACCTCACTTCAATCCGATGCATGGTGTGACCGGTATGGCTAAAAGTGTCTGATATCAGTTTGAAATTGACATCAACTTTAGAAAACAACACAAGTGACATACAGAATACCAAGAAAACGCATTCAGATTGTTTTTATACTTTAGGAAAATGATCTATGAGTCATTTTTGATGTGTACGAATCGACCTCACCTCAATCCAATGCACGTTGTGACTGGTATGACTAAAAGTGTCTGATATCAGTTTGAAATTGACATAAACTTTAGAAAACAACACTACTGACATACGGAATACGAAGAAAACACATTCGGATTGTTTTGATACTTTATGAAAACAATCCATGAGTCATTTTTGATGTGTATGAATCGAACTCACCTCAATCTGATGCACGGTGTGACCTTTATGGCTAAAAGTGTCTGATATCAGTTTGAAATTGACATTAACTTTAGAAAACAACACAAGTGACATACGGAATACCGAGCAAACGCGTTCATATTGTTTTGATACTTTAGGAAAATGATCCATGAGTCATTTGTGACATGTAAAAATGGAACACACCTCAATCTGACGCACGATGTGACCAATATGGATAAAAGTGTCTGATATCAGTTTAAAATTGACATTAACTTTAAAAAGCAACACTACTAATATACAGAATACTAAGAAAACTCATTCGGATTGTTTTGATACTTTAGGAAAACGATCCATGAGTCATTTGTGACATGTAAAAAATAACATCACCTTAATCTGACGTACGGTGTGACCGGTATGGCTAAAAGTGTCTGATATCAGTTTCAAATTGACATAAACTTTAAAAAACAACACATGTGACATACGAAATACTGAAAAAATATGTTCGGATTGTTTTGATACTTTAGGAAAACGATCCATGAGTCATTTTTGACGCGTAAAAATTGACCGCACCTCAATCCGATGCATGGTGTGACCGGTATGGCTAAAAGTGTCTGATATCAGTTTGAAATTGACATTAACTTTAGAAAACAACACAAGTGACATACGGAATACCGAGAAAATGCATTTGGATTGTTTTGATAATTTAGGAAAATGATCCATGAGTCATTTTTGAAATGTACGAATTAACCTCACCTCAATCCGATACACAATGTGACTAGTATGGCTAAAAGTGTCTGATATCAGTTTGAAATTGACATAAAATTTAGAAAACAACAGAAGTGACATACGAAATACCAAGAAAACGCGTTCAGATTGTTTTGATACTTTAATAAAAATATCCACGTGTCATTTTTGATGTGTTAAAATTGACCGCATTTCAATCCGACGCACGATGTGACTGGTATGGCTAAAAGTATCTGATATCAGTTTGAAATTGACATAAACTTTAGAAAACAACACTACTTACTTACAGAATACCATGAAAACACATTCATATTGTTTTGATACTTTATGAAAACGATCCATGAGTCATTTTTGATGCTTAAGAATCAACCACACCACAATCCGATGCACGGTGTGACCGATATGACTAAAAGTGTCTGATATCATTTTCAAATTGACATTAACTTTAGAAAACAACACTACTGACATATGGAAAACCAAGAAAACGCATTTGGATTGTTTTCATACTTTATTAAAATGATCCATGAGTCATTTTTGATGTGTAAGAATTGACTGCACCTCAATCTGACGCACGGTGTGATCGGTATGGCTAAAAGTGTCTGATATCAGTTTCAAATTGACATTAACTTTAGAAAACAACACTATTGACATACGGAATACTAAGAAAATGCATTTAGATTGTTTTGATACTTTAGGAAAATGATCCATGAGTCATTTGTGACATGTGAGAATTGACCTTACCTCAATCGGATGCACAGTGTGACAGGTATGGATAAAAGTGTCTGATATCAGTTTTAAATTTAGATAAACTTTAGAAAAAAACACAAGTAACATACGAAAACCTGAGAAAATGTGTTCATATTGTTTTGATACTTTAGGAAAACGATACATGAGTCATTTGTGACGTGTATGAATCAACCTCATCTCAATCCGACGCACAATGTGACTGGTATGGCTAAAAGTGTCTGATATCAGTTTGAAATTGACATTAACTTTAGAAAACAACACTACTGACAGAAGAAATACCGAGAAAATGAATTCGTATTGTTTTTATACTTTAGTAAAATTATCCATGAGTCATTTTTTACATGTAAAAATTGACCTCACCTCAATCCGACGCACTGTGTGACCGATATGGCTAAAAGTGTCTGATATCAGTTTCAAATTGACATTAACTTTAGAAAACAACACTACTGACATACGAAAAACTGAGAAAACATGTTTGGATTGTTTTGATACTTTAGTACAACAATCCATGAGTCATTTGTGACGTGTACGAATTGACCTCACCTCAATATGATGCACGGTGTGACCTGTATGGATAAAAGTGTCTAATATCAGTTTTAAATTGACATTAACTTTAGAAAACAACACTACTGACATACGGAATACCAAGAAAACACATTCAGATAGTTTTGATACTTTAGGAAAATTATCCATGAGTCATTTTTGATGTGTACAAATTTCCCACACCTCAATCTGATGCACGGTTGACCGGTATGGCTAAAAGTGTCTGATATCAGTTTCAAATTGACATAAACTTTAGAAAACAACACAAGTGACATATGAAAAACCAATAAAATATGTTATGATTGTTTTGATACTTTAGGAAAACAATACATGATTCATTTTTGACATGTACGAATCAACCACATCTCAATCCGATGCACGGTGTGACCGGTATGGCTAAAAGTGTCTATTATCAGTTTCAAATTGACATTAACTTTAGAAAACAACACAAGTAACATATGGAAAACTAATAAAATGAATTCATATTGTTTTGATACATTAGGAAAACGATCCATGAGTCATTTATGATGTGTAAGAATTGACCGCACCTCAATCCGATGAACGGTGTGACTGGTATGGCTAAAAGTGTCTGATATCAGTTTCAAATTGACATAAACTTTAGAAAACAACACAAGTAACATACAGAAAACTGAGAAAACGCATTCAGATTGTTTTGATACTATAGGACAACAATCCATGTGTCATTTTTGATGTGTAAGAATCAACCACACCTTAATCCGATGCACGGTGTGACCAATATGGATAAAAGTGTCTGATATCAGTTTGAAATTGACATAAACTTTAGAAAACAACTCTACTGACATACGGAATACCGAGAAAAAACATTAGGATTTTTTTGATACTTTAGGAAAATGATCTATGAGTCATTTTTGACGTGTAAAAATCTACCACACCTCAATCCGACGCATGGTGTTACCGGTATGGCTAAAAGTGTCTGATATTAGTTTCAAATTGACATTAACTTTAGAAAACAACACTACTGACATACGAAAAACTGAGAAAACATGTTCGGATTGTTTTGATACTTTAGTAAAATTATCCATGAGTCATTTATGATGTGTAAGAATCGACCGCACCTCAATCCAATGCACGGTGTGACCGGTATGGCTAAAAGTGTCTGATATCAGTTTCAAATAGACATTAACTTTAGAAAAAAACAATACTAACATACAGAATACCAATAAAACGCATTTTGATTATTTTTATACTTTAGGAAAATGATACATGAGTCATTTGTGACATGTACGAATTGGAAACTCCTCAATCCGATGCACGTTGTGACCAGTATGGTAAAAAGTGTCTGATATTAGTTTCAAATTGACATAAACTTTAGAAAACAACACAAGTAACATACAGAAAACTGAGAAAAAACATTCATATTGTTTTGATACTTTAGTAAAACAATCCATGAGTCATTTGTGACATGTAAAAATCAACAACATCTCAATCCGATGCATGGTGTGACCGGTATGGCTATAAGTGTTTGGTATCAGTTTGAAATTGACATTAACTTTAGAAAACAACACAAGTGACATACGGAATACTGAGAAAACATGTTCGGATTGTTTTGATACTTTAGGACAATGATCCATGAGTCATTTGTGATGTTTATGAATCAACCTCACCTCAATCTGACACATAGTGTGACCAGTATGGCTAAAAGTGTCTGATATTAGTTTCAAATTGACATAAACTGTAGAAAACAACACACGTGACATACAGAAAACTGAGAAAACGCGTTCAAATTGTTTTGATACTTTAGGAAAATGATCCATTAGTAATTTTTTATGTGTACGAATCAACCGCATCTCAATCCGACGCATGGTGTGACCGTATGGCTAAAAGTGTCTGATATCAGTTTGAAATTGACATTAACTTTAGAAAACAACACAAGTGACATATGAAATATGAAGAAAAAGTGTTCGGATTGTTTTTATACTTTATTAAAACGATCCATGAGTCATTTTTGATGTGTAAAAATTTAATGCACCTCAATCTGACACACGGTTTAACCGGTATGGCTAAAAGTGTCTGATATCAGTTTCAAATTGACATAAAATTTAGAAAACAACACAAGTAACATACGGAAAACCGATCAAACACATTCAGATTGTTTTTATACTTTAGGAAAATGATCCATGAGTCATTTTTGACATGTAAAAATCGACTAAACCTCAATACGACGCATGGTGTGACCGGTATGGCTAAAAGTGTCTGATATCAGTTTGAAATTGACATAAACTTTAGAAAAAACACTACTAACATACAGAATACCAAGAAAATGCATTCTGATTGTTTTGATACTTTAGGAAAATGATCCATGAGTCATTAGTGATGTTTATGAATTGACCTCACCTCAATCTGATGCACGGTGTGACCAGTATGGCTAAAAGTGTCTGATATCATTTTCAAATTGACATTAACTTTAGAAAACAACACTACTGACATACGGAAAACTAATAAAACACGCTTGGATTGTTTTGATAATTTATGATGACGATACACGAGTCATTTTTGACATGTAAGAATTGAACGTACCTCAATCCGACACACGGTGTGACCGTTATGGCTAAAAGTGTCTGATATCAGTTTCAAATTGACATTAACTTTAGAAAACAACACTACTGACATACAGAATACCAAGAAAACACATTTGGATTGTTTTTATACTTTAGGAAAATGATCCATGAGTCATTTATAACGTGTATGAATTGATCGCACCTCAATCCAACACACGGTGTGACCGGTATGGATAAAAGTGTCTGATATTAGTTTCAAATTGACATAAACTTTAGAAAACAACACAAGTAACATACAAAAAACTGAGCAAACACATTCAGATTGTTTTTATACTTTAGGAAAACTATCCACGAGTCACTTGTGACGTGTACAAATCAACCTCATCTCAATCCAATGCATGGTGTGACTGGTATGGCTAAAAGTGTCTGATATCAGTTTCAAATTGACATAAACTTTAGAAAACAACACAAGTAACATACGAAAAACTGAGAAAACGCATTCTGATTGTTTTGATACTTTAGTACAATGATCCATGAGTCATTTTTGATGTGTTAGAATTGACCGCACCTCAATATGATGCATGGTGTGACCGGTAAAGCTTTTCACTGGATAAAGAATTAGTATTTATTAAATGAGATAAATCATCCAAAAACATATTGATTTTACATTATTCCATTTCAATGTTATCAGAATGAAAACATTTGCGTTTATCATTTTCATATTTTAGTTTCACATTTCCATATTAATGTATTCTTTAATATTAATTTTTTAATTTATTTCATTATTGTATTACTAATATAATATTTGTTTTCTTATATAGGTGATTTTTTTCCTTGAGTTCAGATGCTTTGTTCGGCAACAAATACCATGGACGACAATTTTTGAGAGCGGATCATGGATATCAAAGGATGAAACATTAATGTTTATAACTGTTATTGGATAATTGTAATTTTAACCATGTAAAACATTGTTTGAAATGTATATAGCAGTTTGTTTTTTTGTATTCATGACGTTAAGTAAATGTATATAGCATTGTTTGTCAAAATATTGTATGCGGGTGCTATTTTGTGCTGGTGTGCAGGTGATGGTTTGTGCAGGTATGCTGGTTTTTGCAGGTGTGCAGGTGTGTAGGTGCTGGTTGTGTAGGGGCAGGGGAAGGTGCCTTTATCAGTGCTTTTTTGAGCGCTGATAAAGGATACATTTAACAGTGCTAAAAGAGCGCTGATAAAGGGCCATATTATCAGTGCTCAAGGTAGCACTCTTAATGCCAGCATAGATAAAGGGGACCCCCACTTTATCTACGCCGACATTAACAACGCTTTTCTAGCGTTGTTAATGTTGGGTTTTAGCGCTGATAAAATGCCAAGTTGTAGTAGTGACTCTGGCTCCTCAATGGATGGCCCTGCTAAGGACCCTGTTGTTATGGTCTCATGTGAGGTGGGTCTTGAACATAAACTCAAACCTCTGGATCTTGGCATGGGAAGGATTTACTGGAAAAAACAGCAGTTTGTGGCCTCCTTGTGCTGGTTTTGATTCTTGCGTTTATGCTATGGGGTGATGGCTGGGTGGAAGAAGGGTTGTTCCTTATCCCCAATTGAATTTGATGTGTGGATTTTTTTTTCTTTTCACGTACTAAGAGAAGGGATGCATGTCAGTTTGGTTGTCACTAAGGAAAATATTTGCAAACGTCCTTTTCTCTCACTAATCAATGTCTTGTAAGAGCTTGTGCATACCAATTTTTCACTTTTTTCCTATCTCTTTCCCTCATGAAAATTTTAGAACATTTTTTTCTTGTATTTTATGAAAAAAATAATCCTTGTGATCATTGGTGTTTTCATCAATGCACTCGTGAGAAAACAACAAAACCAAATAGAACCTATATAGGTATACTGACCAAACCCAATCTCAACAAGACACACTGGACAAATAACGCAAGCCAAATAATATAATATAACATGAATCACATCGATAAGGGTATCCTGCACTACTTTCCCACTAGTATGCCGCTCTCACACCCCAACATCGTATGTCATGAATTTCCCATCTCTATCGTATACCACAATGCCCCAAAAGCACGATCACAACACATCCTGCCCGAACACACCTGGGTTTGCCGCCCCACATGTATGACCACATCACATCTCACTCAAAAACACCTAGGCAACAATACAACCACAACCAAAGCTAGAGTGTGGGAATAACTCACATCATATTTTTTTAATATTATTATAAGTTTAATATTATTATAATGGGATAATGAGGGATAAACTTTTCAAATTGATCAACTTTGATAGTGAATTAAATAACGACCCATTAAAATTGTTTTATCCCTATTTAAGGTTCATGTACTTTTCAATTATGTCTCAAACAAAATTTTGTTATGTTCCATCAAAACTGCTATCGAAGATAGAATAGAAAGAGGATATAAATCCTTTATGTGGGAGAAAATCAAAGATAGTCAAATCTAGAACATAAATGGATCAAGGTATGTCTTTTATTTTGAATTTTATTTATCTAGATATGTGATAAATATAGATTTTAAAGATCCTAAATTAAGTGAAATTGTGTTACATGCGGTATGAGAGCAAAATTTATGAAATTTTTTTTTCCATATTTAAAATTATTATGTGTTACATTAAATTTAGAAATCTAAATTTGTACTATTCTCATAATTAAATGATGTTTCAATTTCTTATAATGGATTTTTTTAATTATGAATCCATTGTGAATTTTTTTTCTCTTCCCAAAATGATGTTCAATTTTTTAGGAGTCTTAATATGTTTCCTATCCTCATGTTTTAAATTTTAAAATGTCTTATTTATTGTTATTATAATTTTTAATTGGTTTCAACATCCATGAGAATCTAATATTTTATGTGGAATTTTTGAGATCATGCATGCTGTGATTTTTTTTCGAAATCGCTATGCATTTTTTTTCTGAAAATTATAAAAATTGTTGTTATGATGTTATTATGCTTATGTAGTTTAATTTGTAAAAAACTAATATTAAATTGAATAATGGACATGTGATTTGAAATCATAATATGATGTGGAATTTTTTGAAATCCTCAAGATTTTAGAATTTGGTATTATTTATTTATTTATTATTATTTTATATTAAATGGGATGAAGTTGCAGTTAAAAAATGACTGTCATAATTTGAATGAGAAAATAATGATTATTGTTATAATTTTTTTAATTCTATTTTAGACCTTGGAATGTGTTGAATGTTATAATAAAAAAATTGATTTGTCATTATTTGAAATAATTATTAGATATTTAAATTAAAGAAAGTGTGAACAAAATTTGGATCTGGGTTTATTAAAATTTATTTATATTTATAATTATGTTATGTTATGATGTTTTATATTTAGAACATTACTGCGTGAGATTTTTTAATCACTAATGTGGTCAAGTCATAATGTTAAAATTGTTCCAGAATTGTGTTAAAATGATATATATTGATTGCTCATAAATTTGATACTATTATGATATTTTATGAGTAATTATAATTCATTATTATGGGATATTTATTAATTTTCCAATGGAAATTTTCATATTGTTATAATTTATGAATATAATTGTGGGTGATATTTATATGCATTATGAGATTTATTTATATATCCAAATATAATAAATAAATCTAATTTATACGTATATTATTTCCAAATAATGTTAATTTAATTAGTATTAATAATGTTTGTGTATTAGTGTATCGCCCAAAGGAGAACACTAATACACATTTTTGTTAAATGATTTTTCTTAATCAATGAGTTATTATTATTTAAAAGCATTAATTTCTTTGTATGTATTTATTGTAGTTATCTTTTCATCATCATTTCACTCACAAACATCAACTATTGTAATCTTTAATGGATTATTATTATTTGATTGGAGTGACAAAATCCAATTTCACTTTGGTGTAAAGGATATTGATTTAGAACTTCGAGCAGAAGAAACCTACTACTATAACGGATGAGAGTAGCAACGATGGTAGAGTATATTTTACAATATGGTAAATGTCAAACAGATTACGTTTGATGATCATGCGAATGATCATAGAAAATAACATCAAGTCTGGGCTCCCTAAAACTGAAAGTGCTAAATAATATATGAAATATGTGGGAGACCAATATCAAACTTCTAAAAAAATCACCTTTTGGGACATTAATGAGTACATTGAACACCATGATGTTTGATGGTTCTTATACCATGCATGAGCATGTCAAGGAAATGACACATATTACAGCAAGACACAAGTCATTATGAATGGAAGTGGATGATGTTTCCTTGTATAGTTTTTCCTAAACTCATTACCAGCTGAGTATGGATAATTCCCAATGAACTACAACGCTACCAAAGATAAATGGAATGTGCAAGAATTTAATAGTATGCTAGTTGAAGAGGAAACATGTTTAAAGAGTCAAGGAATCATCTCTGTCCATTATGTGTATCATCAAGGAGGAAAGAAGCATGGTATAAAGAATCATGAAAAATGAAAGGGGCTATTGAAGGTTAATGAGTCCTCTAGCAAGAACCAGAAGAACACAAATAAAGATAAATTCCATTTCTGTGGAAAAGTAGGATATTTCCAAAAGGATTATCTGAAATGAAGGGCTTGGTTTGAAAAGAATGGTATGAAATGTGCTAATACATGTTATGAATCAAAAATATTTTAAGTTCAACAAAATACACGGTGGATTGATTCTGGTTGTATGACTCAAGTTTTTAAAACAATGCATGGATTCTTTTCAACCCAAATCACAAGACTAATTAAAAATTTCATCTTCATGGGGAATAGAGTGAAGGTACCAGTTGAAGCATTAGAGACATACCATTTAATTCATGATATTAGATATAGTTTGGATTTATGTGAAACCTTTTATGTACCTTGTATATCAAGGAATTTGGTTTATTTATCGAAAATTCATTCTATTGGATAGTCATTTAATTTTGGGAATGGATACTTTAGTTTGTTTAAGCATGAACACATGATTGAATTTGGTTTATATATGATAATTAATATAAACTAAGTATTTATTATATGTTTGATGAAACACTTATGACCATAAATGGTACTAAATGAGGTTTAGTAAATGAAAATTATACTTATTTATGGCATAAAAATTTAGGTCATATTTCAAAAGAAAGATTCTAGAGATTGATTAAGATTGAAATCCTTCCAAATTAGAATTTTACTGACCTAAACATTTGTGTGAAACGTATTAAAGGAAAACAAACAAAACACACAAATAAAGGTTCCATAAGAAGTGATCCACTCCTGATCATACATACTGATATATGTGGACCTATTGATGTCAATTATTTCATTAAAGAAAAATACATTATCAACTTTATTGATGATTTTTCATGTTATAGATATTTCTATTTATTTCATGAGAAATCTCAAGAAATAAATTCCTTTGAAATTTATGTAAATGAAGTTGATAGGAAATTGGACAAAAATTTGAAGGTAATGAGTTTTGATTGAGGTGGTGAATATTATTAAACATTTGTTGATTGTGGACAAAACCCTGGCCATTTTCAATGTTTCTAGAAAGTCATGACATATGTATATAATGCACTATGCTTGCTACACCACAACAAGATGGTGTAGCAGAAAGGTATAATAGAACATTAATGGATATGGTTAGGATTATGTTAAGTAATTATTCTTTATCCTTATCACTGTGGATATATTCTTTAAAAATTTCCATGTATTTATTGAATAGGGTTCCAAGTAAAGCAGTTCCAAAGACTCCTTTTGAACATTGGATTGGTAGGAAACCCAGTTTGAGACACCTGCATGTATGAGGTTGTTAGGAAAAAAATAACATCATATACTCTACAAAAAAGAAAAATGGATGAAAGAACAATTAGTGGACAATTCATTAGTTATCCATATAAATCAAAGGGGTATAGATTTTATTTTCTTAACCATAGTATGAGAATTGTTGAAATTCAAAATTCTAGATTTATTATGAATGGTGAATCCAGTGGGAGTGATGTTCCAAAAAATGTGTAAATTAAAGAAGTTATCATTCAAGTTCCATTTTCTTGTATTCAAACTTCACATATTGTTGTTCCTCAAATTATTGCATCACAAAATAATCATGTAAAACCAGAACTGAATGTATCCGAAATTAACAATGAAGAAATGGTCAAAGAACCACAAGAGATAATGTTAAGAATACCTTAAAGGGAGAGAAGGTAAACTATTTTTTATGACTATTTGTTATATCTACATGAATTATAAAGTGATATTATAATTTATAATGATATAGTTTCATATTCTCTAGTCATCAAGTGTGATAATTCTGTTAAATGGTTAGATTCCATGAAATGTGAGTTGAATTTCATGGAACAAAATAATGTATGGGATATTATGTAATTCCTTGAAGGATTTAAAAGAGTTTGATGTAAATGGGTCTTCAAAACCAATAATGAATCTCATGGTAACCTAGAATGTTACAACGTCATACTTTTTGCTAAAGGAATCACTCAAAATGATGGTATAGACTATAAGGAAACCTTCTTGCTCGTTTCTAAGAAAGATTCTTTTAGACTTATTAGGGAATTGGTAGATTAGAATGATTAAGAGTTACATCAAATTGATGTTAAACAACTTCTATAAAATAAAACATAGAGGAAGATGTATACATAGATAAACCAACGAGTTTTTCCATTGAAGGAAAGGAACGCATGGTCGGTAAATTAAAGAAGTCAATATATGGACCAAAACAAGAATCCCGATAATGGTATATTATGTTTAATGATATTATTGTTTCTTTTGGATTTATAGAAAACATCATTGATTGGTGTATATACTAGTAGATCAATGGGAGTAAATTTATATTCATGATTATATTTGTTTACAACATATTAATTACTGCAAATAATCTTGGTTTATTACATGAGACCAATACATTCTTATCTAATAATTTTGAAATGACAGACATAGGAGTAGACAATAATGTGATTGGAATAGAAATATCATGTAAAAGAACTCACTTTTTATTGGTATTATCTCAAAATTTATACAATAATAAAATTTTAGAGAGGTTTAGGATGAAAAAATGACATGCATCACCGATTACAATTTAGGAAGGAGATAAATTTAATCTCAATAAATGTCCCAAAAAATTATTTGAAACAAAAATAAATGGAATGAATTACTTATGCGTATGTTGTAGGAAGCTTGATATATTCTTAATCATGTACAATTCTAGATATTATCTTTGTAGTTGGTATGTTGGGAAGATACAAAAGCAATCATGGAATGGATCATTGGAGGGATGCAAAGAAAATTTTGTGATATTTTCAAGGAACAAAGGATCACATGCTTACAAAAAAAGATCCAGTGATCTTGACGTGATTGGATACTCTAATTCATACTTTTACCATTGTGTTGATATAAGAAATTACACTATTGTTTTTTTGTATCTTCTAGTCAAAGGAGAAATATCATGGAAAACTGAAAAGAAATTAGTTATAGATTCTTTGACCATAGAAGTTGAATTTGTAGCATGTTTTGAAGTTACAATTTAGGGTACATGATTGCAGAACTTTTTTCAAGACTGTGAATTGTCAACAATATCACCAAGCCATTGAAAATTTATTGTGACAATACCACAATAGTATTCTTTTCAAAGAATGACCGATATTCCAATGGTTCTAAACACATGAAATTAAAGTAAATTTTCGTTAAAGAGGAATTTCATAAACATAAGGTTCTAATTGAACATATTATCACAAATATTATGTTATTTGACCCTATGATGAAAGGGTTACCACCCATGACATTTATTGGACATGTTGAAAGTATGGGAATTGTTATTGAGTAGGTTTCATTGTATGTATTGACTATTATGATTATTACATTTAAAACATGGACTTATAAATGTTTTGATCATGTTTCATGCTTTTTCAATAATTATACATGGTTGAATTGAATAATGATAACTAGCATAGTCTTAAATAAAGAGATTATCATTGGACCATTTATATATATCGCATTTTAATGATGATAGGGAAAATTTCCATATAATAGTACATGTAAGGGATTATATTAATATAGAATATATGACCACCATGAATCATGTTGAAATTATCCTTAATTATGATGAATGTTGTATTAATGAAAGAATAGACATAAATGTGCATAATGACCAATTGTATATTAAACATCATAAAGTAATAGCAGATGAGTTTAGTGGGAGAATGTTGGAATAACTCCTGTAATATTTTGTTAAATATTATTATAATATTCTTTTTTCTTTATTGGAAGGTAATTTCCAAGTGTGGCCTTTTCGAACCCTCCATATAGAGAAACCCCCCTCCACCCATGAAATCCGATTTATCCCTATTTAAAGGGTCCTATCCTTTCCAATTATATATCCGTCAAAATTTTGGTATAATCCATCAAAAATATCGTGGGAGAGAAAATTGTAAAAGGATATAAATCATTTTAAGTGGGAGAAAATCAAGGAGACCCAACTCTAGAACTTCAATGGATCAAGGTTTGTCTTTTATTTTGGATTTTATTTATCTAGATCACTGATAAATACAAATTTAAAAGATCATAAATTAAATGAATTTAACTTACATAGATTAGTTGGGTATCATGAACATGTAGTACATCAACCTCATTCCCTCCTCTTACTATGCATGACACCCCAATGGAAGTCACCCCAAAAGCACTATCATTTCACATATTTCCTGAAAACACCTAGGCCACCACCCTACATGCATGGTTGCATCTCTCCCCAAAACACCTAGACCATCACAACCACCATCTAATGAACTAACATACCTCTTACCATCACAACATGTGAAATACCTACCTTTCCTAAAAGTTAGAGTAGGAAAGAGTGGGTAACTAGTCGTCTATCCTCCTCATTGGATGTCGGAAAAAACACTCATGTGTGACTATGCAGGTGTCATTACATAGTTTTTGATGTGGGTCAGGTGTATATATATGTCACAAGAAATATATATATATATATATATATAAATATAATAGCAGACACTCAAGCCCAACTTATGGGTTCACAACCAAAAGCTAACCAAGTCACAATACCATCACTTTTACTATCACCTCCAAATGAATAACACTACACAACAAGCCACAATCTGGAATGCTAGATTCCATCCAATTTCATTTAATCATTCCAATATTTTCATTATTTTTGATCAACCAAATTTAACCACAAAACCCATTATTTAATTATTCATTAAGCATTTCAAACCTAGTAACTAAACAAACTCATGTCATTTCAATAATTATTAAAAAATTATTTATCCCAGCACTACCTGTACATCTAGAAAAATATAACCACATGTCACAAGTATCTCATAATTATCATCGTACAACCACCTCACTTATCTAAAAGCATGTCCAAACTACCACCTTGTCACCCTCTAAATGCATGGCCAAACAAACTACCTCCTCACTGCCCCAAAATCATGACCAACAAACCATATGCTCCACATGACCCAACCACACATCTCCATCCCACAAGCATTACCACACATTAAAACACCCCAAGATCATTTTATAGAATTAAAAAAGTCATTTTATTTCATTCCACTTTATTTTTGGGGCATTATCATACTATTCATAATCCTGGGGAAACTATTTCATTATCCAAATATAAGTGGTTAGTCAGTTTTCCATTTTATGATGATATCACAAAAATCACAAAAAAAGAAGCCTTCACAACACATATATCCTGCGTAGGAAAGTCCCCCAACAACCATAATTTTTAGTGAGGCATCAATCCCATACAATCCATAATATCATAAAATATCAAAGTTGTAAAAGCATGTGAATCAAACTCCTTTACCCATTCAAATTCAATTAAACTAGTTATTTATCCTTGATTAACCCAAAAAAACCATAAACCATAGGTAAAAAAAAGTAAACCCCTCCATAATGATATATAATAAAGAGAAATGAGGTATTCCTTACCTCAAAGATGCTTTGACGACTCACTACACACCACACGGTGAAGAAGAAATTCCCACAAACCATAGCCACCCCATGAGAAACTCTAGATCAAACACTGATCCAAGATGGGAATCTGAGAACCAATACCCATAAGATGAAATCTCAAAATGCTTGAAAGGGGAGACACTAGCCATTAGTAATGACAGAGAGTGAAGGGTTTGAAAAAACCCAAGCACTGCAAACTTTAAAATGCACTGGAGAGGGGAATAACACAACATGTAAACCATTTAATCATCATGCAAATGTTAGGGTTTGGTTTCTACTGAAATTTTTCCACCTTTTTAATATCCATCCCCAAAAATCTACACGTCATGTAAAACCCCATGAACCTGCCTTTAAAAGCAGTGAAACACACTTACACATCGTGTAAGATTTATATGTCATGTATTCACCATGCTTCTAGCATTTAACATCCAAAATCCTCCAGGCTTGCTCTAGGACTCATCCAAGCACCTCTAACACCAAAACCCAACAATGTAATGGGTTGGTAAGGAACATACCGTTACATCATATACCTCTCAATCTTTTTTTCATTCATGATAATACAAAACCAATCCTAGATGGAAAGGGGTCCAAACAACCACCCTATGAGATATCCCTCAAGGATCTCGTTATACCTTAAATGCCACCGCCAACCAAACATGGAATACCAAATGAACCCAAAAATATCTCTCACAAACTCATGACCACAAAATCAAAATGCACATCATCTCACATAACCACACAACCACAAAAACTACACAACCATCTTAACCTCCACATAGCCGAAACTGAAAACCACTACGACCAATGAACCACACCATCCCGAACATACAAATTAAGAAATTATGTCATCCATGTCAAGATACTATATGCTCTAGGAGGCACTAACTTTCCCACATACTTTTAATCGTATTGTAATTAATGTGTCTTGATTAGGAATCAGGTTCTCCCCTTTTAATATTTCAGGACTTTATCAAACATCATGCATCAAAAAACAAGAAAAACAACTCATTAGATAAAACAGGGTCCAAACATCACACTATAAGAAAAAGTAAGCAAAGCAAAACTCCAAATAGCTATGGGTAGTGGGAACACACCTATGTCTCATGTTTTAATGTACTTTTTTCCTGGCCACCATGCCTCCACAACACACGAACCAAATGAATGGTCCATCCACACAATGTTTTATCTTGGCATTCCTAGATCTCAACTAGCTGCTTCATAAAGATCACGCCATCCTAGATATCCAACTCTCCCCATTCAATGACATGGGAGTCATCATGAAGATACTAATGAAGATGAGAAGTGTGGAAGATGTCATGGATCCTCTTCAACAACAATGGAAATTCCAACCAATACTCCACCTCATCAACTCACTCCAACACCTCAAAGGCCCCAATAAACCTAGGAGAATTTTTACTCCCTCTTCCAAACCTTAATCTCACATGTCTCGGGGAATCATTTAAGAACACATGGTCCCTAACATATAATTCCAAGGACCTCATTATACTATTAACATAAGACTTCTATCAGTCCAACATTTCATTCATCATATCACAAAAAATATGAACCTTCTCTTTCGTGCTCTTCACCACATCAGGACCAAGAACTAATGCCTCCCCAATCTTCATTCAACACAATGAATAACAACTTATCCTCCCATAAAATGCATTAAATAGAGCCATTATAAAGGAAGAGTGATAGATATTATTATAATAAAACTCAACCAAAGGTAGGTGTCATATCAAAGATCCACCAAAGTCAAATACACACCGTTACAGTATATCCTCTAATGTCTGGATAGTCTGATCTATCTTCTCATCAGTCTGAGGGTGGGAAATAGTATTGAGGCATATCTAAGTACAAAAATCATGATGCAATACAATCCAAACTTCTGAGGTAAAACATGCATCCCAGTACGAGAAAATGGACCTCATAACTTGATGAAAAATCACCACTTTATCCACATAAATCTTATCCAAAGCATCCATTGCACCCGACTCCTTGATCACTAAGAAGTGGTATGATTTTGTCAACCGATCCACAATCACCCAGATGGAATCACAACCTCCCTGTGATCTAGGTAACATTGTAATTAAATCCATCAAAATTTCATCTCATTTACTCTTGAGAATATCCAATGTCTGCAACAAACATCCAAGAACACGATGATCAAATTTTACCGGTCGGAAAACCAAGCAGTTTTCCACAAACTCTGCTACTTCATGTTTCATCCTGGGAAACCAAAATTGAATCCCCATACCATGATAAATTTTGTAAGATTCTAGGTGTACCATCAAAGGTGATATATGAAACTCAAAAACCATACAGAACCACTGAAACAAACTCCCACGAAACAACACTCGGTTCCGACCATACATTTCGTGAGGTATGAATGTCGTGTGTTCACGCAACCAGCCACAGTACTTGGTGTGTTCATTGGGTGCATAAATACATTTCATGTACAATTTAGCTACATGTTGTGTGTATCGCATGTTATGAGTCCCCATATCCCACCAAAGAACTCAATGTGTTCATTAGACGCATGGAGACATAATGTGTATAGGCCAGTTACACGTTGTGTATCTTGCATGTTGTGTGTCATCTTGTCTCATCGAATGGATCAGCCTATAATTTGGGCATAGTAAATGATTAAATAAAAGTCATGTACCATAACTACACATCATTTATGTCATTATTTTTCTATGTTGTAAGTCCCACACTATTTTCCCATGTATATGACCACACAGATTGCACAAATTTCCCCACTAAACCATGTTGACTACATGGTGTAGACTCCAGCTTCACGTCATGTAATATAACATTCCATGTGCCAGGTTGTCTTGGTATACACATGGAGTGCAATAAACGAACTATGTGTAAACACTTTTTGGCGTGTCATGTATCTTGCGACACTGCCTGGTGTAGTGCACATGGGTACATGATGTGTACTTCGGCTACACGCCGTGTAGTCCCATGTTATCCGTCTATAATCCTCTACACATACCAATGAAATCTCTAGTTGTTCTCCATTTGTTCATAGACCTTTAAGAAAATTAAACACTGAATAATGATGAATAATATGTTGAAAACATGTTAATTAAAATCGGATTAAAGAACGAATATAGTTGAAAGGAAAGTCTAACCAAAATTGCGCATGTAGATCAATAATAAAATAAATAGTTATAAATTTGAAACATTACCCCTATGATACAACTTGAAGGTTCTAGGAGCTATGGAAGCCCCAATAGTGAGCAATAAACCAAAATTTCTTAGTCGATCTGATGGATTATTCAAAATATTGTATATAACATAAATGATATAAGCAATGAAAATTTTCCATTTAGATATTGAATTATGAAAAACACGAAACATAAAGAAGATATTTTCATGTTAAATTTATAATTAATTTATTTAGATCATGATAAAAAGGCTTCCTCATTTTAGAAACTTCTTCTTGTAGGTTTTGGGCCCAGAGGAAGCGCATTGTTGAGTGTACCCAACCTTAATTTTAGCATTAACAACGATCAATCCGAGATCCGTCACGATAATAAAATGCCGGATCATTGGAATAGAACAAAGAACAAAAAAGAAAGAGGGAGTCCCAGAACCATAAATACATGATCATCATATGTTGGTTATAATTAATTTAATTAATTGACAAGAATTACCCTGATGGAATTCATTCTTCGTTGATGTTTTCTGGTCACGTTTCGATGTGATTCGTCATTGCATGACAGAAGCCAAGTGTAGACTTCCTCTAGCGGTGATCCACACGTGCACCACGTATCTCTGGACGTTGCCAAAGTAATCTCTAGGTGCTACCGTGGAGAAGCCTTTGCTTACGTTGTCCGCCTTAGATCGCCTTGTTCCGATATAGGAGGATCTATCTCGGTCTTGAGAGTGTTCTTGGAAGAAGGAGTTCCTTTATCCTTGACAGAATTCTACAGAATTTTTGTGCACAATGATTATCTCTGGAAAAGTGTTGGGGTTGTGAGGATATTTATAATCAGGATTGAGGTTATAGAGTTATGACAATAAATAAACACATTACACATTTTATTTATTTAATTAACTCTTATTGAAAACCCCCATGTAGAATGATTAATTCCTTGACATGCGCTCACGTTGATTATAATAAATATCATTTAATAAAACAATATTATTTCCTCAAAATCCCGGCTGGAAAAACTACACGACGTGTAATCATTAATACATGGTGTGTACTCATTTTCCATGAAAACTACATGGCATGTACATTCAATGTACATGGCGTGTTTATCTTGTTTTCATTTTTCTTTATTTCCTCCATCACATTTATTAGACCTTGAGTAATGGCTATTTATTTCTTAAATAAATGTAACCGCATTACTCACTAATAAATATATATTATTTCACCCACAATATATTCTCTCGAATAACTAGTGTCAAAATAAATGTGATCAGGAATCCTTAAATAATTATTAAACCACAGTACTGAATAATCTTTATTTAACTTGTTAAATTAATATTTAACTGAGATACATGGACACACTTAGTGTGTGAACCTCTAGGACTCTTTCTCAGTTGCATTAGGCGGATCCTGCCTAATGTCCAAGGATAGAATCTAGAAACACGCCAAGGCACCCATAGAGAATGAAGTTAACACCGCAATGAAGTGTCACCTCACACAAACACTTACCGTGTAATATAATCCCTTTGTCGCGATATCTTGAATAAAGTGGGTTGCATACTAGTTACATCAACCCATGTGCTCGATTATTATTTCTTTGACTTTCTAGAATTGAACTCACCCATTACTTACCATGGACATGGATTTATTTTGGCTATATAAATTCGATCAAAGGGCATGAGATATCTACTTCTGTTATGGAACAGAAGGGACAAATCCTTTCTCGCATTATCTATTAATGCAATATTACTCGTGACCCACCCAACGTATCCTACCTAGCTGCGAACAGTGTGTCGTCACAGTTTTTGTCAGTACATCTAAGTGTGCGAGTTGTAATACCCATTAATAATAATCTTAAAGTCCAAGGACCAATACACACGTCTGCATATAGGAAGATCCAATGACACTATGAAATGTGGATTTCTTACTAGCGGGTCTTGTTCTCATAATATCTTCCTGGATATTACCAAGAGTGAACACCATGAGAAGGTGCCTCAAAGTTTTATGAGTCCTCACCCTTAATGGCCTGTATTATTTGAGTCCCTCAAATAACATCATCCAGCCATAGAACATATATTCAAGAACAATGTTATGGCACTTCTGGGTTTTCATCATAATAGGGATCCACTATGACCCTTTAATGAAATAACTATCCTTGGGACATTATCACATGCATTGTCATGCAGAAGAACAATCAAGATGTGATAAGGTGTTTATTTAATGAATAAAGTACAAAGTAGTTGTTTCTAGGCCACCAAATCCAACAGACTCCCACTTGGACTAGATCCAACTACTAACAACCTTTAACCCACTAGCTCTCACATGTTATTCATGCTTCTGCTGAGGTAGGCCTTTAGTCATGGGGTCCACCACATTCTCTTCCATGGAAACTCTGCTCAGTGCAACTTCACACCTTTTATAGAAATCCCTCAAGAGGTGATACTTTCGGAGTATGTGCTTTGTCCGTTGATGTGACCTTGGTTCTTTTGCAAGAACCACCACTGAAGTATTATCAAAATACAACGTGATAGGATCTTTACTTCCAGGCACCACATCAAGCTCTTGGACAAAGTTCCGAATCCAGACGGCTTCCTTGGCTGCATCAGAAGCCACTATATATTCAGAATCCATTGTTGAATCGACGATAAATGGTTGCTTTGAACTCTTCCAGCTCACAGCTCCTCCATTGAGACAGAAAACATATCCAGATTGCAACTTCAGATCATTCTGATCTGTCTAAAAACCAGCATCAACATAACATCTGATGAAAAGCTACTTGTCTCCTCCATACACTAGGAACATATCCTTAGTTCTTCTCAGGTACTTAAGGATAGTCTTAATAACAGTCTAATGCTATTCTCCCGGATCTGCTTGATATTTACCTACCATGCTCAGTGCATAGGCAACATCAAGCCTGGTATATAACATGGCATACATGATGGATCCTGTAGCTGAAGTGTATGGGATCTTACTCATTCTATCTTTCTCCTTTTGTGTCTGTGGACACATTTTATTAGAAATATTTAAGCCATGTGACACTGGAACTAATCCCCTCTTGGATTGTTCTATACTAAATATCTTTAGTATCTGGTCAATGTATGTACCCTGACTTAGTCCAAGCAGCCTTTTGGATCTATCATGAATGATCTTGATCCCTAGAATGTAGGTTTCTTCACCCAAGTCCTTCATGGAGAAACACTTGTTCAACCATTCCTTAACTGACTATAATACTGGTACATCTTTTCCAATAAGCAATATGTCATCAACATATACTACTAGGATAACGATCACATTCCCATTAAACCACTTATAAACACATGGTTCACATTTCTTCTTAATGAAACCAAATTCCTTTATGGCTTCATCAAATCAAATGTTCCAATACCTGAATGCTTTCTTTAATCCATAAATAGATTTCTGCAACTTGTAAGCCCGTTTGGATTCACCTGGTGTCACAAAACCTTCTGGTTGTGTCATATAGATATCTTCCTAAAGGTTCCCAATAAAGAATTTCATTTTGACATCCATCTTCCAAATCTCGTAGTCATGGAAAGCTTCTATGGAAAGTACGATTCTTATGGATTTAAACATGGAAACTGGCGAAAAGGTTTCATCATAGTCAATTCCTTGACATTTTCTGAATCCTTTAGCCACTAGCCTTCCTTTTATAGGTGCTAAATTGACCTTCCATGTCCAGTTTTCTCTTGAATACCCATTTACATCCAACAAGCTTTACATAAACTGGCTCATCGACCAGAACCCAGACTTATTTCTGATATATGGAATCCATCTCAGAATTCATAGCTTCTATCCATCTTGCAGCTTCTGAGCTTTCTATTACTTCTTTGTAGGATATAGGTTCAGCATTGTCGAACAATAATAATTCACCATCCTTGGTGACTAGGAAACCAAATCTCTCTGGTTCCCTTACCTCTCTTGAGATCCTTCGCAGTACTTGTGTTTCTGGAACCTCTTCCACGAGGACTTGTGGAACTTGTTCCTGTACCAACTCCTGTGTATCTTGATCATCAACTTCATTGAAGTCAATCTTGTTCCCACTATCCCTTTTGAGGATGTGCTCCCTCTCACAAAATACGGATTGTCTGGCGACAATCACTTTCTTGTCTTGAGGGTTATATTGAAAATATCCTTTTGTTTCCTTGGTATATCCTATAAAGATACACCTCATGCCCCTTGGTGCTAGTTTGTTGCCCGAGAAGGCCTTAATAAATGCCTCGCATCCCCATACATGTGTATGAGACAAAATGGGATTCTTTCCATTTCATAACTCAGAGGGAATTCCATTTTCCACCTTAGTTGGTACTCAATTTAATGTGTATGCTACAGTTTGTAATGAATATCTCCAAAAAGATAATGGAAGATCTGCATGACTCATCATCAACCTTACTATGTCCAACAAGGTGCGGTTCCTCCTTTTACTAACACCATTCCACAGTGGTGTATAAGGAGGAGTGAGCTGAGATAGAATCCCAAACTCCTGTAGAAGATCGATGAACTCTTGGTTCAGATATTCTCCACCTCGATCCAATCGAAGTTTCTTTATCTTCTTACCAAGATGATTCTCTACTTCATTCTTGAATTCCTTAAATTTCTCTAAGTATTCTGACTTATAAATCATTAAGTAGACATAGCCATATCTACTCAAATCACCAGTAAAAGCAATGAAGTAAGAATATCCACCTCTAGCTTCTACTATAAGTGGTCCACACACATTCGTGTTCACCAATCCTAGAAGCTCTGTGGCCCTTTTACCTTGTCCACTGAAAGGTGGCTTGGTCGTTTTACCTTGTAAACAAGCGAGGCATCTATCAAGTGGTTTTAGCTCAGTAGAGTCTAAATATCCATCTTGGAAAAGCTTTGTCAAGAGTTTCTCATTTACATGACTGAGACGGTGATGCCATAACTGGGTGATGTATGAGTCATGTGAGTTTGTTTCGTTATCGATTGCCAACACTTGGTTTTCGTAATTTAATACATACAAACCAGTATTTAAATGCACCATTCTATAACATACGTTGTTCTTATAAAAGAGACAACCCTTATTTCCAAACTTCAAAATAAATCCATCTATATCCAAAAAAGATATAGAAATTATGTTCTTGGTAACACTAGGCACATAATAACAGTTATGTAAAACCAAAATCATCCCAGTCGACAATAAGAGGTGGTAATCGCCAGTGGCCAATGCAGCTATCCTCACGCCATTGGCAGCTCGAAGATCCACCTCTCCTCTGGAAATATTTCTAAATATACTTGGTTCTTGCATTTGAATACATATGTGATCCATAAAATCTGTATCTAATACCCAATGTGTAGAAATGGAAATATTACACTCGATAAAGAACACACCTTTAGTGTCCCCAAACTTCTGAGTGAAGTTCCTCTTCCAATGGCCTTGCTTGCCACATGCAAAATATACTACCTCCCATTTCTTGCCCTGCCTCTGGATCTTCCCCTTCTTCGAAGGACGGTACTCAGGGGCTTCAGACCATTTATAAGTATTTGGCCCTTTTTCCTTGTCCTTCCTTTTCTTATTCACCATAAGAACTGTGGGTTTGTCACGCCCCATGTCCTTATCTACCTGGAGAATCAAGGTCAGAAGTTCCAATAGACTCTTATAATTATTTATCATGTTGTTGTTGACAATAAAGATTGAGAAGGTCTTGGGTAGTGATGATAGGATGAGATCTGTACGCAACTAATCTAGGAACTTAATCCCTAAGATGTCCAGGCGTTCAATGTAGCCAATGATCTTGACTACATGAGGCCCAGCTGGCGCAGAGTCTCCAAGATTAGTTGTAAAAAAATCATTGAAGATCTCATATCTCTCTTGTCTCTCCTTCTATTGGTAGAGATCCTTAATGTGATACATCATGCTATACACATCCTTGTTTTCATGTTGCTTCAAGAGCTCATTAGCTGATAGCATGAAACACTAGACATCTGTGGCATCATCCATGTGTTTCATATATAGAGATAGTTCCTCATCACTGGCCTCTTTTCCAGGTGCAATTGGAATAGGATCTTCCATCACATACAACTTCCTCTCGTAGTGAAGGATGACACATAAACACCTCTTCCACTCTTGGAAATTGGTGCTGGTGAGGAGGTTTTCCTTGTCGAGTATGGTTCACAATGATATGTTTGAAGTCATTTTTCTTGAAATTTATACAAATTAATATGAGAAAAGGTTTTAGTTCTTTATTATAAAAATTGAAATAAATAAATAAATTAATACTTATTAGTCTCCCACTATTTTATTTAAATCCAATAGCCCTTACCATTGACTTCAGAATATTCTGTTGCCTGAATATTCTAGAGGCAAAGATCCATATTTACCTTTGATTTACCCCAAATAGGGTTGGTCAAGAAACTTTAATGGTTTTAGGTATGCATTCCAAATTCCAACTGCATTAACTCGTAGCTCCTTGATCCATTGAGTGGACTCCCCAGTCCTGAAATCCTTTAATTTTGGATTTCCTCAACCTTTACCTATTGGTCACACCAAGTCCTGTTGTGGTGGTCAACCCTTGATGCGAACCAAGTCAAGTGAACCCAAAACCTTCAATTAGAATTCTCTAATAATTGAAAGCACCCCAACTAGAGTTGGTCAAGCACTTTGAACTATGGTTCGATTCTAACCAAGATTATAAAGGCTATATCAACTTAATATTTCTTCGAGGGATTTAATCCTTATACATAAATTTCCAATTTATTATCTTTGATTACATGCTTGTTATTATTAAGTGGGATATACTTAAGTGATTAACCATGTCTAAGATAATATTTACGCATAAACCGGTCTTATTTTAGTTCCATCTTGCATGCTTGTTTAATTAATTAATTGTGTGATCGTGACAACACACCCATAATAAATATAAACCATGCAACTGAAAAAAATAAAATAAATGGTATGATAATGAGCTTTTCTATTGGTTACTTTATCTAGCGGTTGATAAACTAACCCATGACCTAGGGGTAAAACACCTTAAACCTTTCTGGTTCATGTTTACAGCTTTCCACCTGTCCACCTTTGTATCTCCTTGGATTGGTTTTGCCTTGGCTCCTAACTTGAGCCGCCTCCACTAGCTTGGGAGCTCCATCCATTACATATGAATTTATCTCACACGCAGGTGAGTGGTAAAAGGGGTTTTACATAAAAGAAACCTTGGGCATGTAGGCCCTACATATGAATGAGGAGAAGGCTCGCAGGACAAAAAATTTAATTTAAATAAATTAATTAAAAGAAACCATTCAAATACAAAGGTCTTGGTCTAGCTCATGATCATCTATGCATGCAACGATATTACGCATTAATAAAACTAGATATCAATTATTTAATCTTTCTTGTTTAAGATAAGTCATGCTCGAATCAATTAATTATCTTTAATTAATCAATCCTTTTATCTTAAACCCTTTTTCTGAATTTTCTTTGAGATTCTCATCCATCATAATTTTAAACAAATAAATTCATTTAAAATTATCTTTGTATGTAACTTGTACCTTGGAGGAAACCCGGTGAATTCCCATTCATTACACAGATGTTAAATTAAACACATATATATAAAACACCTATCACGTGTTGTGCCTCAGCTTTATGCCTGCACTATGGTATATGTATCAAGGGTTTGTATAATATAATAATAAATTTTAATAAATCTGTATAATTTGGATGAGTACATGACGTGTAGTTCCGAATACATGGCGTGTACTTTTGTTCACCATCCATACGAAGTATACGCCTGAGGACATGGCGTGTAGATGTACTTAAGAAATTTTCAGAGTACACGGCGTGTTCAATTGAACACATGCCATGTAGTATCTGTGTTACACGGTTTCCAGTCGGGCAAGCCGTGTACGGGGTACACGGTCCAACCCTAACCTGAAGGGACTACACACCGTGTTCAGTTGGACCACATGGCATCTAATCTGGAAACTCTATGCCACCTATTCTTGGTCAACACACAGTGTCATAAATGACATAGATAGGATCCAATACATGGCCTGATTTAGAGGATTGATCAATGCATTGAACCTAGACTACACGACATGTACTTCAGAATACACGCTGTGTATTTTGGTGTTGTATAGCCAGGAGAATTTGGAACCTCTAGATGAGTTCCTCTATTTTATTTTAATCAAAATTAAAAGAAAAATTCATTTCTGTAAGGTGAAAGAGAAACGAGAGGGGAGGAACAGATCTCGAGATTCAGATTTTAAAGAACGATTAACTTGAATTGAAAAAAATAAATTATTAAATGCATAAATCACCAATGAAAAAATAAATAATTATAATCAAATATATGACCCCTCTGATACCACTTATAGGTTCTGGGTGCAGCAGAAGCACGTTGGTGGGTGTACCCAACATTCTTGAATGGACTGAAGGCCTTCATTTTTATTGATTTTTGATAACCCCCCTTTCAAGGGACGAGGGGGAACCCTTAAAAGGCCCGTAGTCTCAGAGATTACATGTCCCGTAGGCTTAGGAGATTACATGACCCGAAGATCTTAGGGTACCAAACATTAATTTTAGCGTTAACAACGATCAATCAGAGATCCTTCATGATAATAAAACGTCGGATCTTCAGAATAGACTGAAGAACGAAAAATAAAGAGGGAGTCTCGGAACCATAAAGACAAGATCATCATATATTGGTTATAATTAATTTAATTAATTGAAAAGAATTACCTTGATGTAATTCTTTCTTCGTTGAGGTTTTTCGGTTACATTTCGATGTGATTCGTCATTGCGTCACAGAATCCAAGTGTAGACTTCCTCTAGCGGTGATCCACACGTGCACCACGTATCTCTGGACATCGCCAAAGGAATCTCCGGGTGCTAGCATGGAGAAGCCTTTTCTTGCGTTGTCTGCATTATATCACCTTGATCCGATGGAGGAGGATCTCTCTCGGTCTTGAGAGAATTCTTAGAGGAAGGAGTCCTTTTAGCCTTGATAGAATTCTCCAGAATTGTTGTGCACAACGATTCTCTCTGGAAAAGTGTTGGGGTTGTGAGGATATTTATAATTGAGATTGAGGTTACAGAGTTATGACAATAAATAAACATGTTATGCGTTTTATTTATTTCATTAACTCTTATTGAAAACCCACATGTAGAATGATTAATTCATTGACATGCGCCCACACTGATTATAATAAATATCATTTAATAAAACGATATTATTTCCTCAAAATCACGACTGGAAAAACTACACAGCGTGTAATCATTAATACACGGCGTGTACTCGTTTTCCATGAAAACTACATGGCGTGTACATTTAATGTACACGATGTGTTTATCTTGTTTTCATTTTTCTTTATTTCCTCCACCACATTTATTATACCTTGAGTAATGACTATTTATCTCTTAGATAAATGTTACTGCATTACTCGCTAACAAATATATATTATTTCTCCCACAATATATTCTCTCGAATAACTAATGTCGAAATAAATGTGATCAGGCATCCTTAAATAATTATTAAACCACAGTCACGAATAATCTTTATTTAACTTGTTAAATTAATATTTAACTAAGATACATGGGCACACTTAGTGTGTGACCCTCTAGGCCTCTTTCTCAGTGGCATTAGGCGGAGCCTGCCTAAATTCCAAGGTTAACATCTAGAAACATGCCAAGGCACCCATTGAGAAAGAAGTTAACACTGTAATGACGTGTCACCTCATACAAATGCTTACCGTGTAATATAATGCCTTTATCACGATATCTCGAATCAAGCGGGTTGCATGCTAGTGCCATCAACCCATGTTCTCGATTATTCTTTCTTTGACTTTCTGGAATTGAACTCACCCATTCCTTACCATGGCCATGGATTTATTTAGGATATATCAATTCCATCAAAGGGCATGAGATATCTAATTCCGTTATGGAACAGAAGGGAAAAATCATTTCTCGCATTATCTATTAATGTAGTATTACTTGTGACGCACCCAACGTATCCTACCTCGCAGCGAATAGTGTGTCATCACAGTTTTCATCAATACATCTAAGTGCTTGAGTTGTAATACCCATTAATAATAATCTTAAAGTCCAAGGACACATACACACATCCACATATTGGAACATCCAATGACACTATGAAATGTGGATTTCCTACTAGCGGGTCTTGTTCTCATAATATCCTCTTGGATATTACCAAGGGCGCACACCATGAGAAGGTGCCTCAAAGTTTTATGAGTCCTCACCTCTAATGGCCTGTATTATTTGTATCCCTCAAATAACATCATCCGGCCATAGAACATATATTCAAGAATAGTGTTATGGCACTTCCGGGTTCTCATCATAGCAGGGATCCTCTATGACCCTTTAATGCAACAACTATCCTTTGGACATTATCACATGAATTGTCACGAAGAAGAACAATCAAGATGTGATAAGGCGTTTATTTAATGAATAATGTACAAAGTAGTTGGTTCTAGGACACCAACTCCAACACTTCTCATGATGATGTTGATCTTCCAAATAACCCTTATGAGGTAACCTTCATTGCGCTAGGAGGATCCAAGTATAGAATCTCTCTTGCGATGATCCTCATATTCTCCTTTGATCTCTGAATAATGCTAATTGATTTCTGGGTGCTAGGGTGGTGTATTAATTATCTTGTTTTGTTCTTCTTGATCGCTCATCCTTTTGGATTGAAGTATTTTCTCTAGATCTTCTCATTCATTATAGACTGAGAAGAAGATGAGTCGAGAGAGAAATCCATTATGCCCTATGATTCTCTATTCTCGATTTCATGATTAATGATTAGCCTTGCACAATAGACATAACCATCTATTTATAGTGCTAGGTTTTAGGTAAATATATTAATTAATTGTATACCAATAGTTAAATAAATAATATTATTTATTAAACCCCGTGCCAAAAATATTAATAATATTGTTTTTGTTTTATGGAAGGAAAACTGACTTGTGTAATAACAAATATTATTTAATGGGCTTGTAAATAAATATTTGTTACCAAACACGGTCTTGGTCAATTTGAACTTCTCGTCATCTTTTCAATGAACAAATAAAAATTTTAATTAAATATTTAATTCATTGGTAAATATATTTGATCGATAAAACATGTATAAAATTATTCCCCAGTTACGAGAATAATATTTATTCCACTAATTAAATTTTAAATAGAATTTAATCATGATCAATGAAAAATATTAGTGTATGACTAGCTAGGATTCCTTCTTATTAGCATTAGTCGGGTTTTCCTAAAGTCTAATATTATTGTATAGCAATGGGTCAAGGCATCCAAGATAAATAAATTAATGTCACAACGATGAAAACCACATAAAAACACTCACTGTGTAATATAATATCATTTTTAAAATATCTCATCAATTAGGTTGCACATCCATGTCATCAGGCTATATGATCGATACATATTTCTTTGATAATATGAAATAAATGGGTCATTACACCTTGTCCATGGAATTTAATGCGACAGTTCTAATCTAATCAAAGGGATAAGATATCAACTTCCATAAAGATGGAAGGGAAAAGCCCATCCTCAACTTATTTATTAATAACACATCACTCATGAGACACTCAATGTATCCAAATTCTCACTGAACTGTATTGTCATGGTTTGAGAAATGAATCTAAATGTGCAAGTCATAACATGCATTAATAATAATATTAAAGTCTAAGGACTATTACATATGCTCGTAGATAATAATATATAATGATACCAAAATATTTTGAATTCCTATTGGAGGGTCTGTTCTCATAATCTCTTGTCATGGAGATTACCAAGTACAAACTTCATGAGAAGAAGTATCATTTGTTTATGAGTAATTGAACCTAAAATTTTATATTCTATGTTCCCCATCATAAAAAATTATCTTACCACAAACTATATTTCTGAATATCATTAGAGAATTTCAAGGTTTTCATCGTAGCGGGGAACTTCTGTGACACTATCTAGGTGAATGATACTCTAGGACATTATTACATCAAAGTCATGAAAACAGTAAACAATATGTAATAAGTTATTTTATTAATATTCAAATAATAAAATATACATGTAATAAAATCACAAAAAGTTGGTTCTAGGAAACTAACTCCAACAAGTTACACCTCCAAGCTTCCATTGAGCTGACTGAAACTACATCTACTAAACATTTTCTATTTACTTGTGTCTTGTGTACTACATATGCTAACCTAAATATGGACTTCCCATGGTGTTAGTGAATTTTCTTAATCTAATAATTGTAACTCTCAGAGACTTATGATCCAATGTCTCCAAAACTTTGACAAGAAAAAAATTTAACCCCAAAACATAACATTTATTGCCCACGGTCAGGCTAGCAGATAGCCAAGGAAACATTTAACATTTACTACCCTTGGTCAGACCAATTGAGAGTCGAGATGCCTTCTGTCATTTATTTCCCATGGTCTAATCGACAGAGAGTTGGAGACACCAACTGGAATTTAGCACCCATGGTCAAACTGGTAGAGAGTTCATGAATCCATTTGGAATTTTTCACCCTTGGTGAAACCCACGGAGAGACCAGGACGCCATCTGACACCGCCTATGGTTTGATCAATAGTGATCCCATGAATCCATTTGGAATTTAGTTCTAATGGTTAGACTAGCTATGTGACTAATATTTCATGAATTTCAAAGTATCTCATTGAGGGATGATAGAGGATGTACATCAGCACTGACCAAAGTAGGTTGGCTTAGTAGTTTTGGTTTTCTAGTCAGCACACGATGAATTGATAGGATGGATTGCATGTCATATGTTGTTGTTTTATTTATTTTTTAGTGCACACATAAAAAAATATGTTGGAGTATATAAGGGACATAATTGGTTGTTCCCTACTAAGTTTTGTGTTCACATATTGAATAAGTACCATGGTGCATATGTAAACCCTTATGTATAGATCTCAAGTAACAAGTTGTGCAAGGGATCGGGTTGGATTGGATGGATGAGGTTGAGATACACGACCAAGGAGGGACTCAGGTTTTTAGGGTGACGTCTCCACTTATAGTTTTGTTTTAGTTTGCTTTTGTTCTTAATCTACCCTGTGGGTGATCTTTTTTTGTATGAATACATGTTCCACATGGGGCCATTATAGTTATAACATGTTGATGTTTATTTTTCATTGATGGTTGAATTTTGACTATAATTGCTTATGCATACTCTAATGTTGTATGATGGTTCGATTTTTTATCTGTAATCGCATGTGATGATACTGAGAGTAGAGTCTATCCAGGTTGGTTATAGACTCTTGGTGCTCACCAACAGTCTCGAGGGCACAGGGAGGTGTGCCTAATGTCATGTATTTCTATTGGATCAGTTGTGGTTTAGGAAACCCAGTGATGAGCCGTTACACACACTCATACCCACAGACACACACACACACACACACACACACACTAACACACCCACACCCACATGCGTGTACACCCGCACTCACTCCCCTTCCCCACAACCAAACATACTTGCAGACCCACAATCACTCTCCCCCCACACCTGTGCGTTTGAAATTGCTTTCGTCTCGCTAAAAAAATCTCAATTTATTTAGGTGTCTTTAAAAGTCGATAGTTTGTGTAAGTGCAACAAAAGCACTGATAAAGACATTCTTCATCATCGTTGATAAAGTATACCACCATCTACAATTTTTTTTATAAAGGGTTTCTTTATCAGTGTAAAAAAAAGAACTGATAAAACTAGAAAAATATTTTCTTTCTGACTTATTTAGGTTTTGCACTCACGACCCTGATCATCCCCCCTACTCATGTGCGGTGCTCACCCCCTGATTCAGTGCTCCCCCACACCCATCATCACTGCCACCCTCCTTTCCCACTTGTCAACGCCTTGATTCTAACCTGAGATCTTCATGTGTAAAACGAACGCTCTTACCACTACTCTATATTGTTTTCTTCTATATTTTTCATTATATACATTTATTTATATATATTTACATACATATTTTGTATCCACTATTTATTCATATATTTATATATATTTATATAATTAATTTTAAATACATTTATAAAATATATGTTTTGTGTGGGTGTTTATGTGTGTGTGCACGGGTGGGTATCTTCTAATGGGTTTTATGATTTAAAAAATTAAAAATTGGGATAGATTTTTTAATATTTTAAAATTTGGGCTTCAAGAAGTGTGAACATTGTTCGCGCTTCTGCCTTCACCGGGAAGAGTGAACGGGGTTCACTCTTCGTAGATAAATTTCTTAAGGAAGAGTATGTATTAGATTATAAATATGCAAGAATATTACTTAAATATTAAATAAATATTATTCAACATTAATTTAATTCAATTAAATATTCATAAATAATAATAAATATTAAAAAAATTAATTTAATTTTTGTCAATATTAATAAAATATCAGTAAATATTAATTAAATATTTATAAATATTAGTAAATATTAATAAAAATTAAATAAATATTAACAAATACAGTTATATATTATTGATTAAATATTCAAAAATATTAGAAAAATATTTTTTTAAAAGTTGGGGTCAAAGCATCCTTTTTATTGAAGCAAAAAACGTTTTTTATAGAGGAGACCCATTACATGACTCGTAGGCTCAGAGGGCATTAAATACCATTACATAATGGCATGTAGGTCATGGGGATTGGAAGCCCTAATTTGAGGCCCAAAGACCCATTTTTTAGCCCAAAGGATCCTTTGGTGAAAAGTACTGCAACACTATTTGACCTGCTACAATACTTGCTATAGTACCACCACCGCTATAACCCTGCTACAATACCACTACAATGGTGCTATAACCTGCTCCTAATTGGTTTTAAACCCTCAACCATGATGTACTATTACGGAGTACTAACGCCTAAGCCAAACCTCAACTACATTAGATAAAATATTCATAAATATTAATTAAATTTTGATAAATTTAAATTAATATAAATTAATATTCATAAATATTAATAAATAGTTATTAAATATTAATAAAAATTAATTAAATATTCATGTTTCTTAATTAGATAATCTTAAATATTCTCTAATACTAAAAAATATTAGTAAATATTAAATAAATATTGATAAATGTAAATTAAATATTAAATACATATTCATCAATACTAAAAATTATTAAAAAATATCAAATAAATAATAATAAATAATAATAAATATTAATTAAATATTTGTAAATATTAATGAATATTAATAAATATTTATTAAATATTAAAAAATATTTATACTTCTTTGTATTTATGAATATTTATGAATATTTAGGAATATTTATGAATATATATTTAATATTTATGAATAAATAGTACTTAAATTATAACAAAATATTAATAAGTATTAATTATATATTCGTATTTATTAATTAAATATTCATAAATAATCATAAATTTTCATAAATATTCATAAATAATAAAAAAATATTAATAAATATTAAAAAAATATTATTAAGTATTAAATAAATTTTAATAAATGTTAATAAATGTTAACAAATATTCATAAATTTTAGAAAATATTAATAAACATTAAGAAAGATAAATTAAATGTTAATAGATTGTCATAAAAATTATTTAATATTAATAAATATTCATTAATATTCATTAATATTCATTAATATTCATTAATATTCATTAATGATTTTTTCGAAAACAAATACCAATTTATTTAATCACATCTAGTATTTTATGGATACCAACCCACCATTAAGAAAAAAACAAAATGTGATAGAAAATTAAAATATATTTAATTGCAAAAAGAAGAGCAAGACTATTTTGTAGGCATAGGGAGAGGAAATCAAAGTGAAAATAGTAGATATTGCAGGAGGGTAGTTAACTGAAATGATGTAAACAATTAAAAACAAACTCTAATAAAATGGAAATTCATTGCAATGAAAATTTTAAATTTTGAATTAAAAATATTAATTTCGAAATTAAATCATATTAAGAAATTTAAATCTGAAAAATAATACTAATATATCAGATTTTGAAATTACATTACATTTTCTAAAAGAAAAAATAAATCATAAATGTAATAAAGTCAATCAATATTAAGAAATAAACCATTTTAAATTCCTCTGCTTGGAATATAATTATTTTTATTTCATTGAGTTATAGTCAATATCTTGTTTTCAACGATTATTAAATGTTATTTTAGTTAAATTCTATAATGTTAAAAATTAATAAGCTAATAAAGATTATTAATGAAAATGTATGAAAGAATTAATATAAATTTTATTATTTATTTAAAAACAAATAATAATGTGAAAACCGACAGAGCATGTGGGCCTTGTTTATAATTGTATTATGACTAACAATAAATAAAATAATTAATAATTTAGGTTGATAAATTAAAAAAAAATAGCGAACAATCACATCTATAATAATATATTTTAAGATTTTTTCCCATAGAAATCAAACCGGTAAATGCATTTCCATAACGGAAATATTATAAATATATATATATAATCAAATTATAATTTTTATCAGTAAAAATGATGACAAACTTCAATGAAAAAAGACAATTTGTAATCCAATGCATGTTATTTTTATCAAAGAAAAAATTTCAAAATGGAAAGTGACAACACGTATAGGTGGGCCACCCCAATGTCTCATTTCAGTGTTTCGTGGGGTTTTTTTTAAATACATTTTTATAAATTTTTTTTTGAAAAACTGCCTAGGTCAGTTTTTTTTAAAATACGCTACAAAGGTGGCATCGCAGATGCCGCCTTTGTTTTAGCGCACAAAGGCGGCATCTGTGATGCCGACTTTGCTCCCCCGTGCTGCCTTTGGCCCGGATCGATGACATGGCAAAGGCGGCCAGTGGGAGGCCACCTTTCGCCTTAGGGTAAGGCGAAAGGCGGCTTCCGCAATGCCGCCATTGGCTATACGCAGAGGCGAAAGGTAGCCTCCGCGATGCCGCCTTCTCCTGAACTCTCTATAAAAGGGCGGCCACCCCCCTCCCCTCTCCTCACTTGATCATTGACTTCCTCTCTCCCTCCTCACTTCATCTCTCCGAATTTCTCTCTCTCTCTAAAAAATTCCTTTGCTGTGTGAGTTTTTACTAAGCTTCATTTAGAGGTATGTTTCTTTATTTAATTTAATGTTTTTATTTAATTAATTTAATTTTGTTTAGTTTTAAATCTTTCATTTGTTAAGTAGTTTAGGTAGTTCTTAATATTTGGTTATTTAGTTTTTGTAATTAGTTATATATAGTTTTAAATAATTATTGTTAGGTAGTATAGATTAAGTATAGATTAACTTAAGATTAAGTATTTAGAAATTTTGGTATCTTAAAGATTATGTGGTTATCTACGCAATTAAATTCCTGTCTGGATACAAACAAGTGGATGTGGCTCTGGCACAGATGTACATAGGGGTAAAACCCGAAAACATCGCTTTGAGCTAGACTCGAACGGGAACTGGTGCACGATAACGGGCCTTGCTGTATCCTGGTTTGACACTCCAGGGGAATATTCTTAAGATGATTTATATTTTCTTTATAAACTACTAAAATTTATAAGAGAAGAAAAAGAAAATCAGTATATTTATCAATGATAAATGATAAATATAATGTTATAGAATCAAATAAGGACATAAGAATTAATGAATTAAAGTTATTATTAGTTAATTATAGAATAATAGAATAATTAACGATTAGTTATTATTAGTTAATTTTAGAATAATTAATAAATAACATAGGATTAAAACATGGATTCATATAATGATTAGCTAATGATACTAATGAACATATAAAGTGAAATGAAGAAGAACAAACAAAGTAAATAAAAAGGCGCTCTAAAATTACATTCTAATAAATATCATATGGTCAAAAATCAGTAGCTTAGTTTATGGTATAGAAAGGCGCACTAAAATTACATTATAATAAAAATCATATCGTCAAAAATAATTGTTAATATTTGTTACACTATCATAATTTTGATGAAAGAAACATTTTTGACGTAGAGAGCCATGTTTGCCTGTGTGTACTGTTATGGGGAGATTATTTAAACTGAGCAAGGAGCTTCTTATAGTACACAAACAATTACGGTGGTTAGTACAGTTGATTGTGTTACCATAAGTGACCTTCAAGAGAGAATTCGTGTTTCCTTAAATCTGGGACCCGATCAAGAGATCATGTCTATGATCTATAGACATTTGCAATTTCCAACAACACTGTGGCATATAGCTTGTCCATTGGTTGCTGATGCACAGTGGGTCCAAGCAATTAATTTATTTTCTCAACGGTTAGATGGTACCATGATGGAGTTATACGTTGTTGTTTCTACTGTACAACAACAACGTCTACTTGTACAAAGATGTAGAAATACAAGAGTGGTTGAAGACAGTCTACCCCATGACATTGAGCCTATTCCAAATGATGCAGCAGAAGAGGACAACCTAGATGATCTCCTGGATATACATGTCAATCCGACTTCTGATGAGGAGTTTCGTAATGATGGATCAGATGGCGACAACAGTGCTGATGAGGAGGGACCAACAGAAGATAGAGAGGAGGTTTTGAGAAATGCAATTGTTGTACAACAACCTCGGTCAATAAATCATCCACCACTCTTTTCATCTTGGTCAGAAGAAATGACACGCGTGCCTGAATTCGATAATACTGTTCTCAAACCGACAAATGAGTTCCCTGGAGTTGTACCAGATAGGTTTAGTGAGGTGGACAAAACCTTATATATTGGAAGGAATTTTCCTAGTAAAGATGCCTTAAAAATCACGTTAAAGATATTTCATATTGAGAGAAACTTCAACTATGTAGTTCATGAATCATGCCGTAGTAAATATGTTATACGGTGCGTGAAGTATGGGGATGATTGTAGATTTCGCTTAAGGGCTATTCCAGACATTATATTTGGAGGTTGGAGAATCTCAAGGATTGAGGCGGCTCATACTTGTGTTCAGCCAAGTCTCACACAAGATCATACTTCATTGGATGCAGAATTTGTGTCATCTATTGTTGTTGAGATGATTAGGACATGTCAAGATGTTCCAATATCCCTTGTGCAAGAGAGGATTCTACAGACATTCGGTTATAATATTTCCTATAATAAGGCATGGATGGCGAAACAGAAGGCAATTGTAAAGGTATATGGTGATTGGGATGACTCATATCGAGTATTGCCGCAATTTCTAGCCATAATAAGGCATCATAACCAAGTTGTCTTCCATCTGGATACAAACGAACATGTGTCTCCTGATAATCGACTTGATCCATCTCGTGTTCAATTTCATCGGTTGTTCTGGGCATTCCTTCCTTGTATCTCCGCATTTCGTTTTTGCAAACAATTTATTCAGATTGATGGAACATTTCTGTATAGAAAATACAAGGGCTTATTGTTGATTGCAGCAACCCAAGATGGAAACTGTCACGACCCCTCCTTGGGGCCCGTGCCGTGACTACCCCAAGCCTGCCTTCCATAGGCCAGGGGCTGGCGACTAGCACCAAGGCGTAAATCCCGGTAAAAAGGGAAGGCATTGCCTTTGTAAAGTAAACAAGCACCACAGAGTAAGCAAGCGGAAAAGTAAACACTAAGTAAAAACAGAGTACAACTGTAAGTGCGGAAAGTAAGTGGGCCAGTATACAAACCCAAACTGAAAGTAATGTACAACTCGAAAAGGGAAACAACAAATGAAAAGTAAAAGTAGCTACGCCGATCCGTCCACTAGAAATCCCACCTGAAGGGTGGGTACAGATATCTCCACAGCTCCTTGGGTTCCACCGTCCGCTCCGAGTACGTCCCGTCCAGTGGTCCACCTCCAGGTACTGCCCTGCTCTGCAAGCTTCAACCACGATCAACGCTGTCCGTCGTCTGCAACCAACACAACGTAGTGCGGGCATAACCCGTGCAGGGGTGAGTATAAGATACTCAGCAGGGACCCCGAGACCCCCGAAGGTCTCCCAAAATCCACAAAGGATAAACCACAAAGGAAAGATACAATCACGAAGTAACAACCGACACTGCTTAGGTATATTCCCATACATATACCTAAGTCATCAATTTCAGTACGCTCCAACCTCCGAGCCCAAGTACAACCCAGTCCACACAGCAAAGTATACGTATTCCACACAGGGAAGAAAACGTAATCCACACAGGATAACACAACACAATCCACACAGGAACGTAAACAGGATTCAGCTCACATAGGTAATACTTCTTCGAAAGACGATAGAGATGATCACTGATCCATCTAAGTCGTCGGACCCACAAAGGATCGATAGGTACTAACCCCCGCAAAGACCCACACAGGATCAGACCCACACAGGATCAGACCCACACAGAACCGCTGAGCGCTGAACCACACAGGATCGGACCCACATAGTATCGGTAGTACTGATCCACATAGGATCGCTGAGTGCTGTAGTCGTCGCCGTCGAATCCACTGAGGATCTCTGTACAGTCGTCGTCGTCACAATAGCAGTTGCAGCCAGCACTAGGGTTCCCGCACACAGCAAGCTCGTTCGGGAGGGTCCGCTCCACGAGCCGAGAGTCTAATACATCAACTGACACATAGTCCAGAGTTGATGTATCCAAAAGTTCCGTATCGCCAACAGGAACTCAACGTCGCAGACGGCGCGTCAATCGGACGCCCGATCTGAGAGTTATTGGCGTTTTCGTCCCAGGGGCCCGGTTGGTTTTTAAGGCAAAACCAACCCGACTGTACTCCACCTGCATCCAAACCTCGGGCAGAGTATACCAAAAGATCCGTCTCACTAAGAGGAAACCAAAAAAGTTAACGGCACATCAATCGGACGTCCGTAGCTCAAGATATGAGCGTTTCCGCTCCGAGGGCCCGATTGGTTTTGTGTACGAACCAACCCGGACGAATTCAAAGTATTCCAAAACCTTGAGTGTGATATACCAAAACGACCGTCTCGTTCCAAGGATCGCGTCACCATTAACGGCGCGTCGATCGGAGGTCCGTAGCCCGAGTAATGGGCAATTGAACCCAAACGGTCCAAAAACGGGGGTTTTGGGCCCGGACCGACCCGGCCCGAGACCCCCCGGTCGGCCCGGACCAGCCCGGCGGGGCGCGGCCCGGCCGGGCGCGACCTTTGGCTGAGCCGTTTCGGCAAGGGGGGGGGGGGGGGGGGGGCGCCTGCCCCCCTGTGTAACCGTGGCCCCCCCTCAATTAAGGGGGCCGTTTGAAGCCGGCCGGGGGAATTTATTTCCCCCGGCTCCTCCCTGTCCGGCCGGCCCGACCTAGCCGGCCGGTTCCTGCTCAACGGGACCGGCAGTGGCCGGTCCCCTTCCAGCTCCGACACCGGCGGCCCGGTCCGGCCGCCGGTCACCTTGCTCCGCCGCGGCCCGGAACCGGCCGCAACCCTTGTCGTCCGGCACGGTGCGACGACACCGTGCCCCTCCGCCGCGGCCCCGCTCCGGCTGCGGCGTATTCAGTTTTCTTAGACGCGGCGCGATGGCGTCGCGTCCTTGAATTTCTTTCCACGCCGCGGCGCGACGGCGCTGCGGATTTCCTTTCGCATGAATCCGCATGGTGCGACAACACCACTCTTTCCCGTACCAACCACAAAGAAACCAACACGAAAAAATAAGGAGGAGGGTCGGCCGTGTTTGTGCGGTCCGACCCCCTCGCGTTATTCGATAACAATTTGTTTTAATCCACGAAGATCATCAAGTTGGTATTCACGAAAAATTAAATAAATAAAACCCCTACCTCGGTTCAGGAACGGTGCACGACAATCGAGCCGCGGAAGACGAGCGTCGCGGAGGTCGGGCGTCGTGAAAAACGAACGTCGATTCCGTTGTCGTCGAGGTGCGTTCGTAGAGGAAACGTTGTTGGAAGAAGACGTCGCGTTCTTCGGTGGAGATTTTCCTCGTTGAAGAACAGTGTTCTTCGTCAGAGTCCGAGGTGTTCTTCACGTTCTTTGTCAAGCTTGAAGAAGAAGAAGACTTCACGCTTCCCAATCCTCTCAAGGTGGCAAAAACTCTAACAATAATAAAATAAGACCAAGTCTTAATTTAATAACACAACCAAACCATTTGAATTTCAAGATTTTGAAATTAAGTAACTCACTTTATTAATTATAACAATTTGTCAAAAATTAATGAAAGTGAGTTAATGGGGAGTTAGGAAAGTGAAGGGTTAAGAGGAGTTAGGGAGTTAAGGAATTTGAAAAGGTGGGGGGGGGGGCTCGTGTGGGCCCCACTATTTCAATTATCCACAAATGGGAAGTTGGGTGGATGTGGGCCCCACCAACTTGCCATGGGAGAAAAAAAAAGAAACACCTTGTTATGAAATAAAATTGATTCAACAATTTTATTTAGTTTTTAATTAAACCTCATTAATTAACTTATTCACCCGCACAAACACAACTACGGTAAAGGTTCCCTTAAGTGATTACCGGCGTTGCGAGTTCATCGGTGCCCTCGTAATTCGATTCCGAGCACCGGTTCAAAAGTTAGAAATTCCCGCTCGTTCGTTCACTGAACGTACCCGAGCCAAACTTCGGAAATTGATTCCGGGCACACCGGGCCTCAGAATCAGGTGCCGTCAGAAACTGCGTTCTTGTAAAATTCCAAAGAAAATTAAGAAAAAATTTCCCTTGAATTTTACGGGTCTTTAATTTACTCCCACCTCAGGGATTTACGTCCCCGTAAAGATACATCATAACTAGGGAAACAAATGTGGGTACTGAGCATGCATCTGAGCCTCCCGCTCCCAAGTGCTCTCCTGGAGGTTCCTGTGCTGCCATCTGATGCGCACTAGAGGAATCGACCGTCCACATAGGACCCGGTCCTGTCGATCCTCAATCTCCACTGGGACCTCCGCAAAAGTCGCCCCATCGTCAACATCAAGCTCCCCATGGTCAATGATATGCATCGGGTCGTGCACATATCTCCTCAGCTGAGACATGTGGAAGACGTCGTGCACCCGGTGCAACTGAGGTGGTAGAGCTAGGCAATAAACCACCTCGCCAATCCTGCTGAGGACCTGGAAGGGTCCGATAAAGCGCGGAGATAACTTGCCGCCTCGGCCAAATCTCCGTAAACCACGTCGAGGTGTGACACGCAAGAAGACGTGGTCGCCATCCTCAAACTCTAGTGGCCTCCGCCTCCTGTCAACGTATGACTTCTGCCGGCTCTGAGCTTTCCTCATCCGCTCCTGGATGACCTGGACCTTCTCTGTCATGGCCTGGACCATCTCCGGTCCCACAAGTGCTGACTCCCCAAGGTCTGTCCAGCATAAAGGAGATCTGCAAGGTTGACCATACAACGCCTCATACGGTGCCATCCCGATGGTGGAGTGGTAGCTGTTGTTGTACACAAACTCCACCAAGGGTAGGTGGTCCTCCCAGCTACGACCAAAGTCGAGGACACATGCGCGGAGCATGTCCTCGAGAGTCTGAATGGTCCTCTCCGTCTGACCATCCGTCTGAGGGTGAAAGGCTGTGCTCAGACGTAGCTGCGTCCCAAACGCCTCCTGCAACCCCTTCCAAAGCTGGGAAGTAAAGCGAGTATCTCGATCAGAGACGATAGATGATGGCACACCATGAAGCTACACAATCTCCTGAACGTAAAGTCATCCCAAGCTCTCCACTGAGCCCTGCTCTCTGATGGGTAGAAAGTGCGCCGACTTGGTGATTCGGTCGACAATCACCCAAATGGAGTCGTTACCTCTGGAAGTGCGTAGAAGTCGAGTCACGAAGTCCATAGATATGTCGTCCCACTTCCACTCCAGAACCTCCAAGGGCTGTACCAAGCCTACTGGTACCTGGTGCTCAGCCTTCACCTGCTGGCAGGTGAGGCATCGAGAAATGAAATCTGCCACAACCTTCTTCATGCCCGGCCACCAGTGCTGTCGTCTGAGATCCTGGTACATCTTCGCCACTCCGGGATGTACCGCCAAAGGAGAAGTGTGAAACTCTCTCAGCACCTCCTCCCGTAAAGCGACTGGTACCATGGTACGTCCTCTGAAAAGGATGTCGTGCTCTGCTCCAAAGGAGAAACAATCAGGTGCCTGTCCTGAGGATATCTGTGCACGCCGCATCTCACAGTCAACGTCCCCACGCTGTGCCTCTCTGACCTGCTGTAGTAGTGGAAGAGTGACTGTGAGAGACTGAAGGAAGGCTGCTCCATCTCTATCCACGAAGGATATCTGCAAAGAGGCTAGCTGCTCTGTCGCCTCCTCAAGTAGCTGAATGCCCATCCTCCTACTGAGAGCATCGGCTACCACGTTCCCCTTCCCAGGAGTATAGAATATATCAAAGTCATAGTCCTGGAGGAACTCGAGCCATCACCGCTGTCTCAGATTCAGATCCTTCTGAGAGAAGATGTATCTGAGACTCTGATGGTCAGAAAAGACTGTAAAGCGCTCGCCCATCAGATAGTGTCGCCACGTCTTCAGGGCGAAGACCACTGCTGCTAACTCCAGGTCATGGGTAGAGTAGTTCTGATCATGTGGCCTCAACTGACGTGATCCATAGGTGATCACTACCCGCTCCTGCATCAGAACACATCTGAGTACGGTCCCTGATGCATCGTAGTAGACTACGTACCCTACTCCCTCCTCAGGAAACCTCAAGATAGGTGCGCTGGTCAATCTCTGTCTCAGCTCCTGGAAGCTCTGCTGACATCTGTCTGACCACACGAAGGGTTTCCCCTTCTTCATCAAAGCTAAGAGTGGTGCCGCAACTCTGGAGAAGTCTGGCACAAATCTCCGGTAGTATCCAGCTAGTCCCAAGAAACTCCGCACCTCCGTCACGCTCTTGGGTGGCTCCCAAGCTAACACTGCCTCGATCTTCACAGGATCCACTGCAAATCCCTCCTCAGAGATGACGTGCCCCAAGAAGTGGACCTCATGTATCCAAAATTGACACTTTGAGAGCTTGCCATAAATCTGGTGCTCTCAGAGTGTGTCTAGTACAACCCGTAAGTGGTAGGCGTGCTCCTCCTCAGTCGTCGAGTAAATAAAAATGTCGTCGATGAAGACCATGACAAATAGATCGAGGTATGGCTGAAAGATCCCATTAATGAGGTCCATGAACACTGCTGGAGCATTGGTTATGCCGAAGGGCATAACCAAGAACTCATAGTGGCCATACCGACACCTGAAGGCCGTCTTCTGCACGTCCTCATCTCGAACTCTGAGCTGGTGATAGCCTGACCTGAGGTCTATCTTCGAGAACCACCGTGCTCCCTTGAGATGATCGAAGAGGTCATCAATCCTCGGTAGCGGATACTTGTTCCTCACTGTCACCTGGTTCAGGTGATGATAGTCAACACAAAGTCGCATGCTCCTGTCCGCCTTCTTGGCGAACAATATCGGGGAAGCCCAGGGTGAAACACTGGGTCAGATAAACCCCTTTCCCTTCAAGTCCTCCAACTGTACCCGTAGCTCTCGAAGCTCAGCGGGGCCATCCGATATGCTGGAGTTGATATCGGGGCTGTCCCGGGGTACATGTCAATATAAAAGTCTACCTCTCTACGAGAAGGTAGCCCTGGAACGTCGTCAGGGAAGACGTCCGCAAACTGATCCACCACTGCAGGAAAACCAGGACTCCGCAAGTCAACTGCTCCTAGGATGAGGCTAGTCAACTGATGAGTGATGGGCTGTCCTCACCTCTGCGGAAGTCCATCCTGTGCTGCAAAGGCTCCCTTCTCGCCGGTGAAGGTGAACCTGCTCCCGTCGGTGCGTACACATCACACCTTGCGCCTAAAACAGTCAATCTGTGCATGAACCGTAGATAACCAATCCATGTCCAAGATGACGTCGTAAGGCCTTGATGCCGCTACAAGAAGATCCCAGCCGAAGATCTCACCTCCTAGAGTAATCTCACACTGCCGGAACCAGTTCGTAATCGTCAAGTCTGCTCCCGTAGGAGTCTCTAGCCGTAAGGATCGAGCCAACGGCTCTGTCAGAATCTCCGAGCTCCGAACAAGGGCAGCGGCTATGAAAGAGTGACTCGCTCCTGTGTCTATAAGTACTGCAGCAAGGGTGGAATTGACACAGATAGTACCTCAAATCATCTCGGGTGCGCCGTGGTCGTAGGCCTCTGCTGCCTGGAGCTGTGCCTATCTCTGCCCGCCAGCTCCCTGTGGTCGGGGTGGACCTCCTGGTGGTGGTGGTGGTAGAGCCTCAAAGCGTCGCCCACCACCTGCTGCTCGGCCAGCTCCTCTGCCTCATCCACCTCCTCCCTACGGACCACCACGGTCGACCCTCTGCCTCTGCCTCGGTGGTCCCTCAACCATCTGCTGCTACTCGGCATGGCGGGTCGGGCAATCACGAGCCATGTGGCCCTGCCCGCCGCACGAGTAGCACTGTCTGCCTCTCGAAAGACTGACTCCGCGCTGTGTGCCCCGCACTGCTGAGCCAGTGTCCTGAGGTCGTCTTCCTGAGGGTCTGGTCTTCCCGGACCCCTGAGTCATCCGTCGACTGCCTGCTGCAGAAGACTCTGCTACGTGCCGCCCTGCGGTGGGTCTCGGTGCTGGTGTAGACTCAGCAAGAAATCTCTTGATCAAAAGGGCCCGCTCCAGTACTCCTATCTGAGTCGGAATGCTGAGGGAGATCAGCGATGCCCTGATCTCGTGTCTCAATCCCTGCTCAAAGTTCCAGGCCCGGAAGAATGGGTCCCATACAATGTCGGTCGAGTAGCGCGAGAGATCAGTAAATCTCGCCGAGTACTGAGCGACCATCATGCTGCCCTGCCGCAGCTGAAGAAGCTCCTGAATGCGCACCGCACAGAGGGTGGCTGGGACAAACTCCGAGTGGAAGAGGCTCTCAAAGTCCGTCCAAAGTAGAGATGCATCATCTTGCACCTGGAGCATCAAGCTCCACCATCGACCCGCTGCTGCATGCAGTAGGCTCGCAGCAAGGATCACCATGAGGTCTGCTGGTGTCCTCACTAGCCTGAAAACTCATACGACTACCTCCAGCCAGTCCTCGACTGCCTGGGGGTCCGTCTCCCCGCGGAACCTGGGCAGTCGCTGGTGCTGGAACTCATGCAGTGCACTGAGGCAACGTGCATCATAATCGGATGGTGCTGGAAGCATCGGTGGCTCGGCGGGTAGAGCTACCGCCAGTGCCACTGCTGACAAAGGGCCCTACACCGAGGCCTCATCGCTCGGTGGGCTATCGTCATGCTCAACTCTCAGAGCCCTAGCTGGCTGCCGTCGTGGGGCCATCCTGAAAAGGAAACAGGTGCGCCACGGTCAGAACAGTATACCTGGTGAGCTGATACAAAGTAATCACAAAGAAAACTTGAAACACACACGCAATCAGTGTTTTCGTGCATTAATTCGGAAATCAGAAGTCAGGGTCCTGGTGTACGGATACGTCGGCCGCCACACCAACACTGGAATCCCTGGACTGATAACCACACTCAATACGCTAAACACTATTTCTTTACACAGAAAAGATCAGAGTTCATGGTAGAACCGAACTCCTCTGATACCAATTTGTCACGACCCGTCTTCGGGGCCCGTGCCGTGACTACCCCAAGCCCGCCTTCCATAGGCTAGGGGCTGACGACTAGCACCAAGGAGTAAATCCCGGTAAAAAGGGAAGGCATTGCCTTTGTAAAGTAAACAATCACCATAGAGTAAGCAAGCAGAAAAGTAAACACTAAGTAAAAACAGAGTACAACTGTAAGTGCGGAAAGTAAGTGGGCCAGTATACAAACCCAAACTGAAAGTAAAGTACAACTCGAAAAGGGAAAAAACAACTGAAAAGTAAAAGCAGCTACGCTGAGCCGTCCACTGGAAATCCCACCTGAAGGGTGGGTACAGATAGCTCCATAGCTCCTCGGGTTCCGCTGTCCGCTCCGAGTACGTCCCGCCCAGTGGTCCACCTCCAGGTACCGCCCTGCTCTGCAAACTTCAACCATGATCAACGCTGTCCATCGTCTGCAACCAACACAACGTAGTGCAGGCATAGCCCGTGCAGGGGTGAGTATAAGCTACTCAGTAGGGACCCCGAGACCCCCAAAGGTCTCCCAAAATCCACAAAGGATAAACCACAAAGGAAAGATACAATCACGAAGTAACAACCGACACTATTTAGGTATATGCCCATACATATACCTAAGTCATCAATTTCAGTACGCTCCAACCTCCGAGCCCAAGTACAACCCAGTCCACACAGGAAAGTATACGTATTCCACACAGGGAAGCAAACGTAATCCACACAGGATAACACAACACAATCCACATAGGAAGGTAAACAGGATTCATCTCACACAGGTAATACTTCTTCGAAAGACGATAGAGATGATCACTGATCCATATAAGTCGTCGGACCCACAAAGGATCGATAGGTACTAACCCCCGCAAAGACCCACACAGGATCAGACCCACACAGGATCTGTAGGCGCTGGCTCACACAGAACCGCTGAGCGCTGACCCACACAGGATCCGACCCACACAGGATCAGTAGCACTGATCCACATAGAATCGCTGAATGCTGTAGTCATCGTCGTTGAATCCACTGAGGATCTCTGTACAGGCGTCGTCGTCACAGTAGCAGTTGCAGCCAGCACTTGGGTTCCCGCACACAGCAAGCTCGTTCGGGAGGGTCCGCTCCACGAGACGAGAGGCTGATACATCAACTGACACATAGTCCAGAGTTGATGTATCCAAAAGTTCCGTATCGCCAACAGGAACTCAACGTCGTAGACGACACGTCAACCAGACGCCCAGTCTGAGAGTTATTGGCTTTTTCGTCCCAGGGGCCCGGTTGGTTTTTAAGGCAAAACCAACCCGACCGTACTCCACCTGCGTCCAAACCTCGGGCGGAGTATGCCAAAAGATCCGTCTCACTAAGAGGAAACCAACAAAGTCGACGGCACGTCAATCAGACGTCTGTAGCTCAAGATATGAGCGTTTCCGCTCCGAGGGACCGGTTGGTTTTGTGTACGAACCAACACGGCCGAACTCAAAGTATTCTGAAACCTTGAGTGCGATATACCGAAACGACCGTCTCATTCCAAGGATCGCGTCACCGCTGACGGCACATCGATCGGAGGTCCATAGCCCGAGTTATGGGCAATTGAACCCAAACGGTCCGAAAACGGGGGTTTCGGGCCCGGACCAACCCGGACCAACCCGGCCCGAGACCCCCCGGTCGGCCCGGACCGTGTCGACCCGCTCCGGGTCCGGGTCGGCCTGGCGCGGCCCGGCCCGGCTGGGCACGACCCGGCCCAGCGGGGCGCGGCCCGGCCTGGCAGACCGGCCAGGCGCCGGTCCGGCGGGGCACAGCGCGCCCAGCGCGCTGTCTGGCTCGGCCTTTGGCCGAGCCGTTTCGGCACGCCTGCCCCCCTGTGTAACCGCGACCACCCCTCAATTAAGGGGGCCGTTTGAAGCCGGCCAGGGGAATTTATTTCCCCCGGCTCCTCCCTGTCTGGCCGGCCCGACCTGGCCGGCCGGTTCCTGGTCAACGGGACCAGCGGTGGCCGGTCCCCTTCCAGCTCCGACACCGGCGGCCCGGTCCGGCCGCCGGTCACCTTGCTCCGTCACGGCCCGAAACCGGCCGCGACCCTTGTGGTCCGGCATGGTGCGACGACACTGCGCCCCTCCGCCGCAGCCCCGCTCTGGCCGCGGCGTCTTCGGTTTTCTTCGACGCGGCGCGACGGCGTCGCGTCCTTGAATTTCTTTCCACGGCGCGGCGCGACGGCGCTGCGCATTTCCTTTCGCATGAATCTGCGTGGTGCGACGACACCACGCTTTCCCGTACCAACCACAAAGAAACCAACATGAAAAAAATAAGGAGGAGGGTCGGCCGTGTTTGTGCGGTCCGACCCCCTCGCGTTATTCGATAACAATTGGTTTTAATCCACGAAGATCATCAAGTTGGTATTCACGAAAAATTAAATAAATAAAACCCCTACCTCGGTTCAGGAACGGTGCACGACAATCGAGCCGCGGAAGATGAGCGTTGCGGAGGTCGGGCGTCGCGGAAAACGAACGTCGATTCCGTTGTCGTCGAGGTGCGTTCGTAGAGGAAACGTCGTTGGAAGAAGACGTCGCGTTCTTCGACGGAGATGTTCCTCGTTGAAGAACGGTGTTCTTCGTCGGAGTCCAAGGTGTTCTTCACGTTCTTTGTCGAGCTTGAAGAAGAAGAAGAATTCATGCTTCCCAATCCTCTCAAGGTGGAAAAAACTCTAACAATAATAAAATAAGACCAAGTCTTAATTTATTAACACAACCTAACCATTTGAATTTCAAGAGTTTGAAATTAAGTAACTCACTTTATTAATTATAACAAGTTGTCAAAAATTAATGAAAGTGAGTTAATGGGGAGTTAGGAAAGTGAAGGGTTAAGTGGAGTTAGGGAGTTAAGGAATTTGAAAAGGTGGGGGGGGGGGGGCTCGTGTGGGCCCCACTCTTTCAATTATCCACACATGGGAAGTTGGGTGGATGTGGGCCCCACCAACTTCCCATGGGAGAAAAAAAAGAAACACCTTGTTATGAAATAAAATTGATTCAACAATTTTATTTACTTTTTAATTAAACCTCATTAATTAACTTCTTCACCCGCACAAACGCAACTACGGTAAAGGTTCCCTTAAGCGATTACCGGCGTTGCGAGTTCATCGGTGCCCTCGGAATTCGATTCCGAGCACCGGTTCAAAAGTTAGAAATTCCCACTCGTTCGTTCACTGAACCTATCCGAGCCAAACTTCGGAAATTGATTCTGGGCACACCGGGCCTCGGAATCAGGTGCTGTCAGAAACTGCGTTCTTGTAAAATTCCAAAGAAAATTAAGAAAAAATTTCCCTTGAATTTTACAGGTCTTTACAGAAACCGTTCACATATTCCGCTTGCCTTTGCCATTGTAGAGAAAGAAAACTATGAATCATGGTGTTGGTTTCTGGCATGTATCAGTAACCATTTCACCAACATTCAGGGAGTTTGTTTGATATCTGATCGCCATCGAGCAATTAATGAGGCAATCAATGCAGATCTGATACATGGAGATACCCAAATGCACATCATCGGTTCTGCATGGACACATTACTAGCAATGTGAATAAAAAATTCCACAACGAACCGATGAAGAAGGAAATCACGAGGCTTGGTACGTATTTTATTCGTTCTGTTTTACTGTTTCAATATAAAGATAAAATCAATTTATGTGAAATATCATCTATGTTTTGTAGCATATGAGTCAGACCAACGACGATTTGAAGAACGTTTTGAATAAATTCGTCAGGCTAATCAAGAAGTTTATGATTATATGATGTGGATTCCAAAAGAGAAATGGACATTGGAATATGAAGGGGGGGAAGAGGTATGGACACATGACGACAAACATTGTGGAGTGCATCAATGGTATATTCAAAGGACTTCGCAAGCTACCTATAACCGCCTTAGTTCAGGAGACATTATATCGATGCGTGAAGTACTTTGTGGATAGAAAAAAACTAGCATCAGACGAAATACATCAAGTTATAAGATATGGAAGACACTTTCAACGAGAGATTGAAAAAAATATTGAAGAAGCTTCTGGTTATCACGTCTGTCTCTTTCGAAGAGAAGACTCCCGATTTGAAGTTCAAGAGTGTTCAGACCCCATCACAAATCGCGTCGGCGAAAAAATGGTGGTATTACTGGAAACAAGGCAATGCCAATGTGGAAAATTTCAGGCCTTACGGTTTCCATGTACACACGCCATCATAGAATGTGCCTTTGTGAACATCTCATGGGAAGCATATGTTGATCCAGTGTATCGGATGGATATCATTGCTAACTGTTATATTGCACCATGGACACCTATTGGGGAGTATCGTTATTTCCCAATGCCTGAAGGCCAACCGATAGTGATACCTGACATGAATCTGTTACGTCCTCGTGGGAGACCAAAGGCGAGTAGGATGCATAATGAGACGGACTGGCCTCAAGAATAAGGACAGAGTTTGCGTTGCACAATATGTCATAAAGAAGGTCATAACCGGAAACGATTCCCTAACGTTGTTGGGTCGACTTCACAGTCTCATTCATAATGATGTATTGTCTTCATTGTGACATTCCCATATTGTAAACTAAATGTTGTTATCTCTTATTTATTCCTCAGTTTTCTAAACCCCAAACATCTGAGATAAGTTTTCATATTAATATTCACGCTTTCAAGAAATAACTATAAATATGAGATAATAGAATTTATTTCAAAACTCCGAAAGTGGGACACTTAAGCCATATTGAAAAGTGTATGTCAGTTAACCAATTAACATGTTTCCTGGACGTTAATATTAAAAATTTTAACATTAAACCCTCCAACCTAAACCCCAATCTAAACATGCAGGATATTTTAGAAAACTGTTCTATAACAAATTTATAGTATCATAATAATTAGCATAAGATATTGAATACATACAATTAGATAAATTCTAAAAATATCATTACTAATTGACATGGTTTATCTTAATCCAATCCATAAGTAGTTAATCATAAAGCTCCCCCAAAATATGTGTAACCAAATTCAAGACTCAATATTTTAGATAACATAACTTATTTAATATTAATATTCATGCTTTCAAGAAATAACTATAAATATGAGATAATATAATTTATTTCAAAACTCCGAAAGCGGAACACTTAACCCATATTGAAAAGTGTATGTCAGTTAACCCATTAACATGTTTCCTAGACGTTAATATTAAAATTTTTAACCCTAACCCCTCCAACCTAAACCCCAATCTAAACATGCAGGATATTTTAGAAAACTGTTCTATAACAAATTTATAGTATCATAATAATTAGCATAAGATATTGAATACATAAAATTAGATAAATTCTAAAAACATCATTACTAATTGACATGGTTTATCTTAATCCAATCCATAAGTAGTTAATCATAAAGCTCCCCCAAAATATGGGTAACCAAATTCAAGACTCAATATTTTAGATAACATAACTTATTTCATATTAATATTCATGCTTTCAAGAAATAACTATAAATATGCGATAATAGAATTTATTTCAAAACTCCGAAAGCGGAACACTTAAGCCATATTGAAAAGTGTATGTCAGTTAACCCATTAACATGTTTCCGGATGTTAATATTAAAAATTTTAACCCTAAACCCTCCAACCTAAACCCCAATCTAAACATGTAGGATATTTTAGCAAAATGTTCTATAACAAATTTATAGTATCATAATAATTATCATAAGATATTGAATACATACAATTAGATAAATTCTAAAAACATCATTACTAATTGACATGGTTTATCTTAATCCAATCCATAAGTAGTTAATCATAAAGCTCCCCCAAAATATGTGTAACCAAATTCAAGACTCAATATTTTAGATAACATAACTTATTTCATATTAATATTCATGCTTTCAAGAAATAACTGTAAATATGAGATAATAGAATTTATTTCAAAACTCTGAAAGCGGAAAACATAAGCCATATTGAAAAGTGTATGTCAGTTAACCCATTAACATGTTTCCTGGACGTTAATATTAAAAATTTTAACCCTAAACCCTTTTACCTAAACCCCAATCTAAACATGAAGGATATTTTAGCAAACTGTTCTATAACAAATTTATAGTATCATAATAATTAGCATAAGATATTGAATACATACAATTAGATAAATTCTAAAAACATCATTACTAATTGACATGGTTTATCTTAATCCAATCCATAAGTAGTTAATCATAAAGCTCCCCCAAAATATGTGTAACCAAATTCAAGACTCAATATTTTAGATAACATAACTTATTTCATATTAATATTCATGCTTTCAAGAAATAACTATAAATATGAGATAATAGAATTTATTTCAAAACTCTGAAAGTGGAACACTTAACCCATATTGAAAAGTGTATGTCAGTTAACCCATTAACATGTTTCCTGGATGTTAATATTAAAAATTTTAACCCTAAACCCTCCAACCTAAAACCCAATCTAAACATGCAGGATATTTTAGAAAACTGTTCTATAACAAATTTATAGTATCATAATAATTAGCATAAGATATTGAATATATACAATTAGATAAATTCTAAAAACATCATAATGTTATATTTACATTTTACACTTATGACTCATTTTCTTTGTTTATATGCAGATGGATGATACCATAATACTCACTCAACAGCCTACCCATATTTTGTAGGCCGTGTTAGAGGGTCATCCAAATCGATTTGTGAAGGTGCGTCGAGCGCACCATTTTCATCACATGGAACCTCCACATGCCATTAGACCTTACTTGCACCGTGCTGGCTTCTATGGCCTTGCTGTATCAGATTTCAAATTTGTAGATCATTACCTACTTGCTGACCTTGTTGAGAGATGGAGACCAGAGACACACACATTCCACTTGCCTGAGGGAGATATGACCATCACCCTCGAGGATGTCACAGTGCTTCTCGGTCTGCCTATCCAGGGGAGACCCGTTATTGGACCCACTCGTGCAGCTTGGCCAGACCTTGCTCAACGCTTGTTAGGCGTTGATATTTTTTCTGACCATAGGTCTACAGATGGATCGCCCATATCTATGCGTTGGTTGGAGTCGCAGATTCCACATTTACAGGATGATGATGATGAGCAGACCGTCATGTGTTACGCCCGTGCATATATCTTACGACTCATTGGTGGGACCATGTGTACTGATCACTCGGGGATGCATGTGCATATGATGTATCTACCCCTACTAGAGGACTTTGATCGGGATGGGATGTACAGTTGGGGATCAGCCTACTTGGAATAAACGTACAGATCATTATACAGACTATCCCATAGGAACCGTACAGGTCTCGGAGGATGCATCATCCTTATTCAGATGTGGGCATGGGAGCGCATCCCAGCATTCCGCCCTGACCTTGCTGGTCCACCGGTCGAGATGGAGGTGCTGCATGATGCTCTGCATGGACGCTGGTATGATAAGTCATTTCTATTGGTTTTTGATTCTACTATGAGTTATTGACTATAATTTCTCATTATTTGTCATTATCGTTGTATTTTACAGGTGGTGTCAACGACACAATTTTGACGTGGTTCCGAGACAACATTTGGGCGTATATCGGCTACAGTTTGACTGTCTCTTACCTGATCAGGTATGTATATACAATCTATCACTGTTTAACATATTTAATAATAACATTAATTTTGGTTTTTAGTTGGGTGTTTTTTTGACAAAATCACTTATCATTTCAGATTTCATGGCTTCCATACTGGAGTATTATGGACCAGTTGCCAGCATACTGCACTGTTGGGCTTGAGGATGCTATGGCTGTAGTACCCCTCATTCACTTTCATATTATTGAGTGGCAGCAGCCTGACAGGGTCATGCGACAATTTTTTTGTACTCAGCCGATTCCATTACCATCTAGACAGACATACCAGCTTCATGGGATGAAGCTGACAGGGTGGCAGGATGATGACTGGTCCCAAGTACATGTGAGTTTTATCGACTGCTGGCACAGACGTGTAGAGTTACGTATTCAGGGTGTTCCTACAAATCGATTCTCTCTTTCAGAGCAGGTTGACTATGCGCCATGGTGTAGACTGAAGTCTATACTGTATCTTACCCAAGCTGGCATAGAGATGTAGAGGATGGTAAGTCAATAAATTTCTATTAGTTTTTTTATTGAATTATTTTCTGATTCCATTTGAATCTACTTACAGGGAAGTCACACAGAGCAGCTTGTTCACATGAGTGATGAAGAGGAGGAGAGGGTCTTTAGCCGTGCAGCCGTCCATGCTACAACACTGGAGGCGAGGGCATCTTTTCATGCACTTTCCGGGAGCATCTTCGTGCGTCTAGCTCAGAGAGAGGAGGTTTCTGCCCCAGAGGAACATCCTGCAGCTGCTGCTGGTGCTGAGGAGCCACGACCATAGCGACGTAGACAGCGTCGTGCTGCACGTGAGGCCTCGCCTATTCCACAAGCAGAGGTCGGGCCTCTAGTAGTCCAGGATCAGCCTATTCCGGATGTGCCTCAGGTGGCATGGGATCCGTCTTTCCTGACAGGATATCCATAGTTCTCTCTATCTTGGGTTCCATATCCTTCACAACCTTGGATTCTAGAGCCGTCGTCATCATGGGGTATAGCTCCATCACATGCTTCGTTCCCCTCTGCGATGGAGGCAGGTCCTTCTACCACCCTAGTGGGAAAAGGATCCGAATGGCAGTACAAGATGCAGTTGACAACTCCTCCCACTGACACACAGATGGAGGATGCGACAGTCAACATTTCAGTGCCCGAGGATCAACCTTCTCCAGGTCATCAGACTCCACTGCGCACTCGATGTGGACATCCTATTCGCAGACCACCATATGGGACGGAATCTCCTCGCCACAGACATATGCATTGATTGTACATTATTGTTTACATGTTTTATGTGTACTAAAATCAAAATACTATTATTACTTGTTGGTCAGAGTGGAATCTCAGGAGGGGGTAAATTAGGTTTTATTTATATATATTTATATAACCATACAAACATAATAATAAAACATTAATAATTACTAATTACCTAATTACAAATTATATAATTAATAATTCTATTACTAATTAACTATTTATTTAGTATATAATTAATAATTATATTACGAAATAACTAATTAATTAGTATATAATTTGTAATTTGGTAATTAGTGTTTATTAATCATTAATTATATAATAACTAATTAGTTAATTAGTAATAAAATTATCAATTATATAATACTTAATTAGTTAATTTTCTGAGAAAGATAGAGTCGAGGCCTTTTTTATAATTAGTTAATTAGTAATATAATTATAAATTATAATTATTCATTATAATTATTAGTTAGTATTTATTAAAAATTATTATATAATAATTAATTAGTTAATTAGTAATATAATTATTAATTATATAATAGTTAATTAGTTAATTAGTAATAATATTATTAAATATAATTTTTATAATTTTTAATTAGTAATTATTAATAATTAAATATGTCACAATTAATTAGTTAATTAGTAATATTAGCATTAATTATATAATAATTAATTATTAATATAATTATTACATATATAATAAATATTTAGTTAATTAGAAATATAATTAATAATTATAACTAATTAATTAGTAATTGGTAATTATTAATTAGTTAATTAGAAATATAAATATTTATTATAATTATTCATTATAATTAGTAATTATTAATTATAAATTATTAATAAGTAATTAGTAATTATTAATTTTTTAATTAGTAATATAAATATTAATTATAACTATTCATTAAATTATTAATTATTAATTATTAATCATTAATTATTACTTATATAATAATTAATTAGTAAATTATTAATCTAACTATTAATTATATAATAATTAATCAGTTAATTAGTAATAATTTTATAATCTTTCAAAGTCACGTACTTGAAACATTTTTAAGTTTCAAGTAGGTGGTTTTGAAAGCTTATAAATTATTTTTCATGAACATTTTTTACGAAATTATTTTTATTTCTGACTATTTGTTATATTTTTAATCCGTGTTTTATGTTTCATTTATATCGGTCTTATAGTTTATATTTTATAGGCTTTCAAAGTCACGTGCTTAAAACATTTTTAAGTTTCATGTTGGTCTTTTTGAAAGCTTATAAATTATATTTCATCAATATTTTTTACAAAATTATTTTTATTTTCAAATATTTGTTTTATGTTTAATCCATGTTTTAAGTTTCATTTATATTGGTCTTATAGTTTATATTTTATAGTCTTTCAAAGTCACGTACTTGAAACATTTTTAAGTTTCAAGTAGGCGGTTTTGAGAGGTTATAGATTATTTTTCATCAACATTTTTGAGGAAATTATTTTTGTTTTCAACTATTTTTTATATGTTTAATCCATTTTTTAAGTTTCATTTATATTGGCCTTATAGTTTATATTTTATAGTCTTTCAAAGTCACGTACTTGAAACAGAATCTCACATCAGAAATGCAGAATGTTCTGTACAGGAAATGAAGAACCAGAATCCCACATCGGAAATGAAGAATGATTTCCAGGGTAAACTTTCTTATAAAAGGGAGGCCTGAGTGAGAGCTTCTGTCAGAATCCAGATTGCTGTAATGGCTATACCGCTGAATCTTTAATAGCAGAAAAATTCTGCTGAAATTTTTTGTTTTGTTTATATATATATGTATATGTATATATACACACACACACACACACACACACACACACACACATATATATATATATATATATATAAACAAAACAAAAAAAAAATAAAAATTTTCAAAATTTTTTTTTTTAGGAGAAAGGCCGCATCGCGGATGCCGCCTTTCACCCGCAGCGCAAAGGCGGCATCCGTGATGCCGCCTTGCCCCCAAAATGCAAAGGCGGCATCCCGGATGCCCCCTTTGAGGCACATTTTTAAAAATATTTCTGTCCTAAGCGTTTTCTGGAATTTTTTTTTAAAAATGTAAAAAAAACCCCGTGTTTCGTGCGGTCAACACGGCCACTCATTCAGTCTTATGAACGGTTTCAACTGTTGAATAAAGTGGTGATTAATTTCAACGTTTTTTTCCTCTCCTTAATTTTCCCTCATTTATTAAGTATGTTTGACATTATTAATGCTTCTGTATGGTTTTTAATTACATTGTAAATAGATCTAGTTTTTTTGTTTGTGTAGTGAAAACTCCATCACAAAAGCATCAAAGTTTGCGGTATCTTGATTTCTGCTTTTTTTCTTTGCCATTCCAAGAAGTTCGCCTTTGTTTGTGGGTATTTACCAATCGACATTACCAATAGAAACTAGGGGATTTTGTGTTTGGTTAAAATGGGTTTCATGAACCCGCAGCCTGGAAAATTGTCTGTTTGATCAGATGGAAGCGATTTACACTGATTTGGAAGCCTTGAAAACTTGAAGGAATATGATTGGAGATTACGGTTTCAAGCATGAATGTTGGAAAAGATAGAGGAGAAATGAATGGAGTGGTGGCGAGGGATCTTGTCTATGTGCATCACCCGAGTCACAGATCCTTTATTACTTTGAATGCCAGTCACCGGCTGATTCACCACCGCTTACAAATCAACTTTCTTGTTGCTCGGATCATAATTGCAATAAGCCTTTGAATCAAAATCTTTGGAAACATGAGAATGGACTGGTCACCTTCTCTCTCAAGGATGAATTATATTCTGAAGCAGCTAATGGGAGCCTTGTTTCTCATACATTATCTCTGCACTCGGGGTAGGAACATGTTGGTGGTGATGGAGAAGGTTACAGAACTAAAACTCTTGTCCAAAGGAAGATTGTAAAGTTCTTCAAGGAGATAAATTATCAGAAACGTCTCACACCGATTGAGAAATGCATCCCAGACATTCAAATGGTGATATGTAAGTATGATGACATGTCTTATGTTGGGGGGCTGCTGTCCATGTCTTGGATACCGAAGCAGCTCATGGGAACCCTGTTTGGGATACATTCTCTGGCTCCTCTAAGACAATAACCCACAGGATCCATCGCCAACCCAAAATGGGTCCTCAAAGGATGACCCATCAAAGGACCTTAAGATGATGACATGGATCTACTGGTGTAAAACACCGGTTTGTGTCCTCATTGTTATTCTGTTAGCAATTATTGTGTTTTTGGTATGGGGTGATGGCCCAGAGGATGAATGGTTGCTCCTTATCCCCACATAAATTTGATGTGTGTGTACCAGTTTTGTTTTTTCATTTGAACTTGTTTTCATATTGAATTTATGTCATGTTTTCTACCATTATACATTGACCAGTTTTCATGCATTCAAATTGATTGGAATTATTTTAAATCTAAAAAGTAATCCTAAATTTCATTAAATTTTCTAAATAATAAAAATAAGTAAAAAATGTAACAAAATGTCAATCAATATGAATAAATAATCCATCATTAAATTCCTCACTAAATAAAGTCATAATTTCATTATGAGTAACAATAAATAAAATAATTAATATTTTAGGTCGATAAAAAAACGGCGGTGAACAATCACATCTATATTAAAATAGTATAGGATTTTTTTTAGAGAACTCAAAACCGGTAAATGAATCCCCATAACAGAAATATTATAATTTAATAATTAGAAAATCTATATAACCAATGAATAATATTAACGGGTAAAAACGTTGACAAATTTCAATGAAGAATGATATTCTGTTGTCGACCGCAAGTTCTTTTTGTCAAGGAAAAAAGGTCAAAACCGAAGACGACTAGAGAAAGAAAATATTACAACTTAATAATAAGAAAATATATATTCAATGAATAGTTTTTGTAAGTAAAAATGAGGAAAATTTTCAACGAAGATAGACAGTCTGTAATCCACTTCAGGTTATTTTTATCAAAGATAAAAGGCCAAAACATACAAGAGAAGGGATGCATGTCAGTTTGGGTGTTACTAATGAAAATATTTGTAATCATCCTTTCCCCTCACTAATGAATGTCTTGTAAGAGCATGTGCATACCAATTTTTCACTTTTCTCCTCTTTCCCTCATGAAATTTTTAGAACATTTTGTTTCTGGATTTTATGAAAACAATAATCCTTGTGATCATTGGTGTTTTCATCAATGCACTCGTGAGAAAACAACAAAACCAAACAGCACCTATATAGGTATACTGACCAAACCCAATCTCAACAAGACACACTCACCAAATAATGCAAGCCAAATAATATAATATAACATGAATCACATCAATAAGGGTATCTCACACTGCTTTCCCACTGGTATGCTACCCTCACACCCCAACATCGTACGTCATGACTCTCCCATCTCTATCATATACCACACCGCCCCACAAGCACGTCCACAACACATCACACCCGAAGACACTTGGGGTTGTCACCCCACATGTATGACCACATCACATATCACTGAAAAACACCTAGGAAACTACACAACCAAATCCAGAGTGTGGGAATGACTCACATCATATTTTTTTAATATTATTATAATGGGATAATGAGGGATAAAATTGTCAAATTGATCGACTTTGATATTGAATTAACTAACCACCCATTAAAACTATTTTATCCCTATTTAAAGGGCCATGTCCTTTCCAATTATGGATTAAACACAACTATGGTATGTTCCATCAAAATTGCTATCAGAGATATAATAGACAAAGGATAAAATCCTTTATGTGGGAGAAAATCAAAGACTCAAATCTAAAACATCAATGGATCAAGGTATGTCTTATTTTGAATTTTATTTTTCTAGGTATGTGATAAATAAAGATTTTAAAGATCCTAAATTAAATGAAATTGTCTTACATGTAGTATTAGAGCGAATTAAATTTAGAAATCGAAATATGTATTATGCTTATACTTAAATGATGTTGTCAATTTCTTGTAATGGATTTTTTTAATTATGAATCCACTGTGCATTTGTTTTTTCTCTTCCCAAATATGATGTGCTATTTTTTATGAATCTTAATATGTTTTCTCTCCTCATGTTTTAAATTTTAAGATGCCTTATTTATTTATTATTATAATTTTGAATTTGTTTCAAAGTCCATGAGAATGTAATATTTTATGTCAAATTTTTGAGATTATGCATGCTGTGATTTTTTTTGAAATCACTGTGTATTTTTTTAGAAAATTATAATAATTGTTATTATGATTTTATTATGGTTATGTAGTTTAATTAGTGAAGAAATAATATTAAATTTTCTAATAGACATGTGATTTGAAATCATAATATGGTGTGAAATTTTTTGAAATCCTTAGGATTTTAGAATTTGGTATTATTTATTTATTATTATTATTATATATTAAATGGGACGAAGTTTTAGTTAAAAAAATGATTGTCATATTTTTAATGATCAAATAATGATTATTTTTATAATTTTTTAATTCCGTTTTAGACGTTGGAATGTGTTGAATGTTATAATAAAAAATTGATTTATCATTATTTGAAATAATTATTAGATATTTAAATTAAGGAAAGTGTGAACAAAATTTGGATCTAGGTTCATTTAAATTTATTTATATTTATAATTATGTTATGTTATGATGTTTTATATTTGAAATATTACTGCATGAGATTTTTTAATCAACAATGTGGTCATATCGTAATGTTAAAATTGTTCCAGAATTATGTTAAAATGATATATATTGATTGCTCATAAATTTGATATGATTATGATATTTTATGAGTAATTTCAATTCATTATTATGAGATATTTATTAATTTTCCAATGGTAATTTTCATATTGTTATAATTTATGAATATATTTGTGGGTGATATTTATATGCATTATGAGATTTATTTATATATCCAAAGATAATAAATAAATCTAATTGATATGTATATTATTTCCAAATAATGTTAATTTAATTAGTATCAATAATGTTTTTTATTAGTGTATCACCCAAAGAAGACCACTAATAAACATTTTTTAAATAATTTTTCTGAATCAATTAGTTATTATTATTTCAAAGCATTAATTTTGTGTATATATTTATTGTAGTTTGATTTTCATCTTCATTTCACTCACAAACATCAACTGTTCCGATATTTAATGGATTAATTTGTTTTGATTGGAGTGAAGACATCCAATTTCACTTTGGTGTATAGGATATTGATTTAGCACTCCGAGTATAAGAAACATGCTACTATAATGGATGATAGTAGCAATGATGATAGAGTATATTTTACAACATGGGAAATGTCAAACAGATTAAGTTTGATGATCATGCGAATGATCATAGAAAATAACATCAAGTCTGGGCACCCTAAAACTGAAAGTGCTAAAGAATATCTGAAATCTGTGGGAGACCAATATCAAACTACAGACAAATCTCTTTTCAGGACATTAATGAGTACATTGACCACCATGAATATTGATGGTTCCTATACCATGCATGAGCATGTCAATGAAATGACACATATTATAGCAAGACAGAAGTCTTTAGGAATGGAATTGGATGATGTTTCATTGTATAGTTTTTCCTAAACTCATTACCAACTGAGTATGGACCGTTCCCAATGAACTACAACACTATCAAAGATAAATGGAATGTGCATGAATTTCATAGTATGCTAGTTGAAGAGAAAAAATGTTTAAAGAGTCAAGGAATCAACTCCGTCCATTATGTGTATCATCAAGGAGGAAAGAAGAATGGTATAAAGAATCATGAAAAATGAAAGGGGCCATTGATGGTTTATGAGTCCTCTAGAAAGAACTAGAAGAATGAAAATAAAGATAAATGTCATTTCTGTGGGAAAGTTGGACATTTAGGAAAGGATTATCTGAAATGAAAGGTTTGGTTTGAAAAGAATGGTATGAAAAATGCTAATACATGTTATGAATCAAACATAGTTGAAGTTCAACAAATACACAATGGATTGATTCTAGTTGTATGACTCATGTTTTTAAAACAATGCATGGATTCCTTTCAACCCAAATCAAAAGCCCAATTAAAAATTTCATCTTCATGGGGAATAGAGTGAACGTACTAGTTGAAGCTTTCAAGACATACCATTTTATGATAGTGGATATAGTTTGGATTTATGTGAAACCTTTTATGTACCTAGAATATCTAGGAATATTGTTTATTTATCGAAACATGATTCTATGGGATACTATTTTAATTTTGGGAATGGATATTTTAGTTTGTTTGAGCATAAACTCAGGATTGGATCTACTTTATATATGAAAATTTATATAAATTAAATATTTATTATATGTATGATAAAACACTTATGACCTTTAATGGTACTAAATGAGGTTTAGGAAATGAATAGTCTACTTATTTATGAAATAAACATTTAGGTCATATTTCCAAATAAATATTCGAGAGATTGATTTATATTGAAATCCTTCCAAATTTTAATTTTAATGACCTAAACATTTGTGTGGAATGTATTAAAGGGAAAAACACACACAAAGAAATGTTCCATAACAAGTGATCAACTCCTGATCATACATACTGATATGTGTGGACCTTTTGATGTTAATTATTTTGATAAAAAATATATATTATCACTATTACTGATGATTTTTCATGTTATGGATATTTCTATTTATTTCATGAGAAATATCAAAAAATAAATTCCTTGGAAATTTATGTAAATTAAGTTGAGAGGTAATTGTACAAAAAGGTGAAGGTCATAAGTTTTGATAGGGCAGGTGAATATTATGGAACATTTTCTGATTATGGACAAAACCCTGGTCTATTTTCAATGTTTCTAGAAAGTAATGACATATGTGTACAATGCACTATGCTTGGTACACCATAAGAAAATGGTGTAGCGGAGAGGCATAATAGAACATTAATTTTCATGACCCCCTCCCACCAAAGATGCCCCTCCTAAGCTGGCAATGGCGAAAGGGAGATAATGACCCCCAAGTCCCGCCTCCAGTAGGCCCCGGGTTGGCAACTAGCACCAAGGGTATGAGTTTTCACAAATATGGGAGGCATTACCCTTTTTATTATTTAGGATCGAGAAATAGGACAAGTCAACCACCAAAAATGGAAAAGAACAAGTGTATATAAATAAACCCAAACCAAGCCCACATGCATGTTTAAACAATTTTATAACAAGGTACAAGTACAAGAAAGCTCAAAGTACAATACCAAAAGAAAAAAAAGGTACACCAACAGCAACAACTCTAACTGTCCGACTAGTAGGGTCCCGCACGGCCCTGGTAGTCCTCCTGGAAACCTGAAAGTAGACGTAGGGTGAGCATACAAGTATACTAGGTAGGGAAACCTAAATCTCTCATGCACAAGTGGAGAGACATCCTAATGTCCCATGAGAACAACAGAAGAAACCTAACAAGGAAATATATCCACCCAACCTCACCAGCCACACTCACCAAAACACAATCACAACAGGTAGTAGTAGTACAAGAACAAGAGTATTGGGTACCCCGCACCATTTCCCATTAGTTAGCTGAACGTCCTGACACTGTCACACTCTCCCCACCCACACACACTTGGGCCTCACAACCACGCATCCTGCCCACACACACCTGGGCCTCACAACCACGCATCCCACCCGCACACACCTGGGCCTCACCACCACGTATCCCGCCCGCACACACCTGGGCCTCAAAACCACACATCCCGCCCGCACACACCTGGGCCTCACAACCACACATCCCACCCGCACACACCTGGGCCTCACCACCACGTATCCCGCCCGCACACACCTGGGCCTCACAACCACAACCACATCCCCGCCCGAAGACACCTGGGGCTCATCCCGAAGATTCTTGGGAACAATAATAGTAACAGGACTCTCGCCCGAAGACACTTGGTCCTGAAATCGAAACCTACCTGAAGATTCTTAGGTGTAAGGTCGCCTCAAGCCATTATAGCCAATAAGCCTGCCCGAAGAGTCTTGGGCCTAATCACCCCAATTGAAACCTACCCGAAGAGTCTTGGGTGTAAGGTCACCTCAAGCCATCATAGCCTAGGGGAGAAGGAGCAGGAAGGAGCTAGTAAATATGGTAAAAACACCCTCTCCCATGAAATGGGAGTGTTCGGAACTAAGTGCTCAACATGGGTGCGGTGCGATAAAACACAAAAGATACAGATATAAATATAGCAACCACTCAGACCAACCTATGGCTTCTAAAAAGAGAAAATAAGCACGTGCCTCAACACTGCTACCATGAAGCATGCATACAACAAACAACCCCAACCCCATTTAGGTTTTCACGTTTCAGCAGAAATTAGCTTATTTAGTTACTTAACTATTGGGAAACTATCCACAACCAACCACTTCAATCGTTCGTAAAACATATCCCGGCCATCTACGAAACATGTTAGGGAAACACAAGTAGAAAAACCCTTCTTAACAACCAACCAACCCATTGATTATTATTTCCGTTTCATTACCAAGCCCCATCATTCATTAACTCTTCCACATTTATTATTTATTAAACACAACCCATAGTCCGTTCACATTTAAACCCATCCCTGCAGCCCCGCTGCCAACCACCATAACCACACCATACATCATTATCCCTTTAATACCATTTCTCGCAGCCCCGTTGCCCATCACCATTAAATATTCACACCTTCCCACAACCAAGTCAACCGCAACCCCGCTGCTCACCCAATCCACAACAACCCACAAAACACCCCCAACACATGCCACATAACCAAGCCAACACCCACATGTTCATTATTCCATTTTGGTTCAACCGTGGTGATCACACAAGGGTTCTAAATTTTCATTTAATCAGCCAACTTTACGTGATTATCCAATTTCCACATTCAACAAAGTTCCACTCACAAAAATGGTCTAGAAAGACAGGGAAACATTTAATTGTGCAAGCAAAGGCCCCCAATGACCGTGATTTTTAGTAGGCATAAGCCTATTCATTTCAAAACATAATATCACAGGATATAAAGGTAAATTAACGGCAATCACAAACTTCCCATCCCCATTCTTTAACCAGTTATTATCTTTATTTAAAGGTTCAACCATTTCTCATGAAAACAAAAAGTATACCCACCTCGCATGATGCACAAATTAGAGAGACGAAGGTAAAATCCCTACCTCAACAGGTTCTGGTCACAATGTTCCCCCGGATCAACTTTAGAAGACGTTCGTCGGCGTCCCGGAAAAACCTCCTCGGGTGGAAGTCGGAGAGGAAAAGCCGAAGGAAAGACAACGAATCCAAGCTCAGAAGTTCCACCTCACCGTTACGATCCCGTGGCCGCTGACGGATCGTAAATCAGAGCTCGAATGAAAAAGTTATGGAAGAAAGAGCCTTCGAGTCTCTAGAGAGAGCTCTGCTCAGAGGAGAGGGGAGGAGAGGTGTGAGTTGAAAGGAGGAGGGGACCCCTCCTTTTATAGGTGTGAAAAGAAAAAGTACACGGCGTGTACTTATGGTACACGACGTGTACTCGACCATTTTCACACGGTCTCCACGCGGCCTCCAACGCGGCTCCGCGGCCGTTGACTGGTCAACACACGGTTTGAAGGTAACGCATACGCGGGGAAGGACTACACGACGTGTAGATTGGACACACGGCGTGTACACATTTATTGCACAGGGCAAGGACACGGCTCCAACGCGACACACGACCGAGGACTGGTCAACACACGGTAATGCATACGCGGGGAAGGACTACATGACGTGTAGATTGGACACATGGCGTGTACCTATCTTCTTCACGTGGCAAAGACACGACCATCCACACCGGGTATACCTGGAAAGAGGGTAGACGATGTGTACTCAAACTACACGACATGTAGTTTCAAAATTCTGGAAAGTGTGGGAAAAGTCCATTTTACCCTCCAGAACACTTCGTGGCCTTCTTTTTGACAAAGGAATGGGCCAGAGAGGTCCGGGCTATTACATCAGATATCTCTTAAAACATTCTTGTCCCCGAGAATTCAAAAACCAACCCAGTGGAACCCAACAAGATACCTATTAGGGTTCTCGTTATAACAGGAACCCAACCAACAACCCTAATCATATGTGTTAGGAATTCCTTCTCCTATGTCGAGATATTATCCGCTTTAGGCAGCACTGACTTGCCCGCACGGGTTTAATCGCATCCTCATTAATGCATCTCGATTAAGAATTGGGTCTTCCCACTTTCATGCATTTGGATTTTTCAACTCGCACTAACCCCAGCACCACACAATCAACACACTGCCCGAACACATGGGTTTGGGAAAATTTCTTCACCTATGTCGAGATATTATCCGCTTTAGGCGGCACTGACTCACCCGAACGGGTTCAATCGCATCCACATTAATGCGTCTCGATTAAGGGTCAGGTTTTCCCCTTTCCCACACATCCGGACATGTTACACATTATCAGGGAACAAGAAAACAAAAAGGTCTCACAACTGACAAGCCAAGCATTCCATATATCAAAGGTACCAAGTACAACATTAACACAAAGCTCAGAAGAACAAGGGAACACAAGTCAAAACAAATCCGGGTACTGAGCGTGAATCTGGGTCTCCCGCTCCCAAGTGCTCTCCTCGAGGCCGCCATGCCTCCACAACACACGAAACAAGGGAATGGTTCGTCCACGAAGCACCTTCTCTTTACGATCCTCGATTCTGACTGGTCGTTCCTTGAAGGTCGCGTTGTCTCCCATATCCAACTCTCCCCAGTTGATAACGTGAGAGTCATCGTGTAAGTACCGACGAAGCTAGGAGACGTGGAAGACGTCATGAACTTTCTCCAACTGAGGTGGCAGGGCCAGCTGATATGCCACCTCTCCGACTCGCCCCAACACCTCAAAAGTTCCGATGAACCTGGGTGAGAGCTTGCTCCCTTTCCCAAACCTCCGCTGCCCCCGTCGAGGGGAAACCTTCAAGAACACATGATCTCCCACCTCGAACTCCAAGGGCCTCCTCCGACGATCAACATAAGACTTCTGTCAGTCCTGAGCCGCCTTCATCCTCCCACGTACAAGCTGGACTTTCTCCGTGGTGCTCTGTACTACCTCTGGCCCAAGAGCACCTGCCTCACCAACCTCTGCCCAGAAAATGGGTGAACGACATGGCCTTCCATACAAAGCCTCAAATGGTGCCATGCCAATAGTAGAGTGGAAGCTCTTGTTGTAGGAAAACTCTACTAAAGGCAAGTGTCAGACCCATGATCCTCCGAAATCCAGAACGCATGCTCGCAGCATGTCCTCTAACGTCTGGATAGTCCGCTCTGTCTGCCCGTCGGTCTGGGGGTGGAAAGCAGTGCTAAGGCATAGTTGGGTGCCAAAAGCATGCTGTAACCCCCTACAGACTCATGAGGTAAACTGAGTATCCTGGTCTGAGATGATATTCCTCAAAACTCCATGAAAACACACTACCTTGTCTACGTACCTCTGTGATAAGGTACTCACTGGGCCCGACTCCTTGATTGCTAAGAAGTGAGCCGATTTCGTCAGTTGATCCACCACTACCCAGATAGCATCATAACCACCCTGAGATCTAGGTAGTCCTATGACGAAGTCCATCGAGAGGTCATCCCACTTCCACTCAGGGACATCTAAAGGATGCAACAAACCACCGGGAACACGGTGTTCAGCCTTCACTTGCTGACACACTAGGCACTTAGCCACAAACTCCGCCACTGCCCGTTTCACCCCAGGCCACCAAAACTGATCCCTCAGGCCTCGGTACATTTTTGAAACTCTTGGATGTACCGCTAAGGCTGAGCTATGGAACTCACAGAGAACTGCCTCACGCATCGCCTCTGGGACAAACAAACTTCCACGAAAAAGCATCCGATGTCGGCTGTCCTCTGACCATCCCTCTGGAGAATTTCCCTGATCGACACGATCCCGCATCACCTCTGCCTCGAAGTCACCCCACTAAGACTCCTCCACCTGCTGCGACAAGGAGGATTGCACCGTCATCTGGAACAAACAGCCTCTAACACCTTTTTCCCTTGCATCTAAGTGCAGGGCAGCCAACTCTCCCATCGCCTTCCAAGCATCAGCAGATTCCCGAACCACTTCCTTATGTGACTTCCTGCTCAGGGAATCAGCCACAACGTTGCCCTTACCTTCAGTGTAAGAGATCTCGAAGTCATAGTCTTGGAGAAACTCGACCCATCTCCGCTGCTGTAAGTTCAGGTCACGCTGGGAGAAGATATAACGCAGGCTCTTGTGATCTGAGAAGACCAAAAAGCACTCCCAAAAGAGGTAATGTCGCCACAACTTCAATGTGAACACTACTGCTGCAAGCTCCAGGTCATGGGTGGCATAGTTATGCTCGTGAGGGCGCAACTGGCTAGACCCATAACAAATCACGCCCTTCTTATGCATCAGCACACACCCCAGAACAAGGCCAAAAGCATCAAAAAACACTTCACACAACAACCCTTCCTCTGGCAACATGAGTACGAGAGCACTGAACAACTTCTCCTTCAGGTAGTCAAAAGATTTCTGGCACTGCTCGCTCCACAAGAAGACCTGGTTCTTCCTAGTCAAAGCTGTCAATGGAGTAGCAACTTGAGAGAAGTCCGAAACGAACCTCCAATAGTAACCTGTTAACCCCAGGAAACTACGAAATTCTTCCACGCTCTTGGGTGCTGCCCAAGAAACAACTGCCTCCACCTTCGATGGGTCCACCGATACTCCATGCTGAGACACCACGTGCCCAAGGAAGTGTACGTCTTGAGTCAAAAACTTACACTTCGACAATTTACCATAAAGCTGGTGGTGTCGAAGGACTTCCAAGACTGCCTTGAGATGCTCAACATGCTCCTCCTATGAGCTTGAGTATATTAGGATGTCATCGATAAACACAATGACGAACCGGTCCAGAAACTCTCGGAAGACAAAGTTCATAAGTCCCATGAACACAGCTGGTGCATTCGTAACTCCAAACAGCATCACTACAAACTCGAAGTGCCCATACCAACACCTGAAAGCTGTCTTCGAGATGTCACTGTCCTTCACCCTCAGCTGATGATATCCCGATCGTAGATCAATCTTAGAAAACCAACCTGCTCCCCTCAGCTGGTTGAAGAGATCATCTATCCTTGGAAGGGGGCAACGGTTCTTGACCGTTACCTGGTTCAGCCTTCGGTAGTCTATGCATAGCCTGAGACCACCATCTGCATTCTTCATGAACAAAACTGGAGCACCCCATGGCGACACACTGGGTCGAACAAAACCCTTATCCATCAGATCGTCAATCTGAATCCGCAACTCCCGCAACTCCGAAGGTGCCATCCGATAAGGGCCCATCAAAATCGGATGGGCACCAGGCTGTAAGTCTATCCCAATCTCAATGTCTCGTCGGGGGGGGGGGGGGGGGGTAGAGTTACAACCTCCTCAGGAAAAACATCGAGGAACTCCCCAACAACCTCTGGGACATCCATCATCTCTGTATCAGCTGGAACCACTGATAACCCACTCAATAAGAAAAGGAGAGGCTTCACACGCCGACTTCCCGCCTGATAGCTCCTCTCACCAACAAAAGATACGCGCTTCCCATCTACGTCGGAGAACATGAATCTTCTCTAGAAGCAGTCGATAACGGCACTAACAGAAAACAACCAGTCGATGCCTAGGATGACATCGTATGGCTGCATCTGTAACAGAAGATGGTCTCTACTAGATCGATGTGGTCCCGACGTCAGCCCAAATCCATAGAAAACACAAGATACACTGGTCTGGCCCCCAAATGGTGTACTCAGTACCTGTGGTATGGAAAGTCTCTCTATGTCTAGTCCCAAAACATGGGCTAGACTAGGTGCAACAAAAGAGTGTGAGGCTCCCGAATCGAACAAAGAAGAAACAAGAGTGCTGAACAAAAAAATCGTACCTCGCACCACCACTAGTCCTGCTGGAGCTACCAATTCTGCTGCATGCAACTATCCACGCCTAGCTCCTCTGCCTTTCTGATGTCATCCACTTCCCCAACCACACCCTGGTCGAGGTCCCTGAGGTCGGCCTCCTCCCGCAAAGTCTGCCCTCGGAGGAGCATGGTCCTGCTGCTGCTGGAAGGGCCTCGCCGGCAACTGGTGCTATTACGGTGGGCGCTGAACCTGCCCACCTCCACTGTACGGAGCTCGGGTCGGGCAACGACTCTAAACGTACCCGAAACCTCCACAAGAAAAACACCTCGGTCCTGGGCTCATGTAAAAGGGATGAGGACCCGAAGATCTGAACTGGAACTGCTGAGGCCTGCTCCCCACTTTTTTGAACCTGGAAGGTCCTGTCGCAGGAGACCTGCTGCTGACTGCCTTCCCCTTCGACGAAGCTGGCTGAAACACCTCACACGGTGCACCTCCCAGCGATTGCATCCTCTCTACGACCTCTGCCTTCTTCTGCACTTCCAAGTACGTCAGAAGGGTGAAGGGGGTGACAACATACTGGAGGGAAGGACGAAGGGCCTCCTCCAAATGTCTCTCTCAAGATTCCTCATCCGGAAAGAGATCCGGAGCAAAGCGTAGGAGATCTTTGAACTTGATCCCCAGCTCTCGTACCGACATACTACCCTGCTGAAGGGAGAGTAACTCCTGCCGCTTCTCTATCTTGATCATGGAAGAAAGGAATTCCTCTCGGAATTCCTTCTCAAAGTGAGCCCATGGAACCTCTACCTCTATCCTCTCTCCGAGGTAGAGCGTCCACCACTGTCGCACCGCACCTCTCAGCTGACTGACTGCTAGGGGAACCCAGTACTCCCTCGGAGCATGGATCAAGGTGAAAGTGATCCCTAGCTCCTCAAGCCACCCCTCCATCTCCATACCTGAAGTAATACCCTCGTACTTCTTGAGGGTCTGCCGCTGGAAGGAATGGAGAGTCTTCGGCCACTGGCTATCTTCCTCCTCTCGAATAATCCTCAACTGATCGACCGCTTGGGTCTGCTGGGCCTCGGCCGTCTGAGCCACTCGGGGACGACGTCTAGGTGCCATAGCTGTACGGTAAACAAGGATCGCCTAAGCCCAAGTAATAAGAAAAAACTCAAGGTTTTAATTATAATTTTATTTCAATTTCTTTCCCAGAACACCCAAATCAAGTAAAACACAATCATGATGATGCATGTACCTTCCGTAGGGTCTCTACCCTGCAATCAATGTAGTCTCACTTGGTCGTTCGGTAGGCTCAGAGTCCTTGCATCGGATCACGGGGGGCCCTAAAATCCCGTGTCCTAGCCGGTCTTCCCTGGCCTATGTCACTCACCAAGGTTAACTAACACTGTTTCCCTACCATCCCATGCAATACTCACTGTGCCTAACTCCAGACTCCATCCTATCTCTCAACCATCGCCTCTGATACCATTCTGTCACGACCCCCTCCCACCAAAGATGCCTCTCCTGAGATGGCAATGGCGAAAGGGAGATAATGACCCCCGAGTCCCGCCTCCAGTAGGCCTCGGGTTGGAAACTAGCACCAAGGGTATGAGTTTTCACAAATATGGGAGGCATTACCCTTTTTATTATTTAGGATCGGGAAATAGGACAAGTCAACCACCAAAAAGGGAAAAGAAAAAGTGTATATAAATAAACCCAAACCAAGCCCACATGCATGTTTAAACAATTTTATAACAAGGTACAAGTACAAGAAAGCTCAAAGTACAATACCAAAAGAAAACAAGGGTACAACAACAGCAACAACTCCAACTGTCCGACTAGTAGGGTCCCGTACGACCCTGGTAGTCCTCCTCGAAACCTGAAAGTAGACGTAGGGTGAGCATACAAGTATACTCAGTTGGGAAACCTAAAGCTCTCGTGCACAAGTGGGGAGACATAATAATGTCCCGTGAGAACAACAGAAGAAACCTAACAAGGAAATCTATCCACCCAACCTCACCAGCCACACTCACCAAAACAAAATCACAATAGGTAGTAGTAGTACAAGAACAAGAGTATTGGGTACCCCACACCATTTCCCATTAGTTAGCTGAACGTCCTGACGCTGTCACACTCTCCCCGCCCGCACACACCTGGGCCTCACAACTACGCATCCCACCAGCACACACCTGAGCCTCACAACCACACATCCCACCCGCACACACCTGGGCCTCACCACCACGTATCCCGCCCGCACACTCCTGGGCCTCACAACCACAACCACATCCCCGCCCGAAGACACCTGGGCCTCATCCCGAAGATTCTTGGGAACAATAATAGTAACAGAACTCTCGCCCGAAGACACCTGGGCCTAAAATCGAAACCTACCTGAAGAGTCTTAGGTGTAAGGTTGCCTCAAGACATTATAGCCTATAAGCCTGCCCGAAGAGTCTTGGGCCTAATCACCCCAATCGAAACCTACCCGAAGAGTCTTGGGTGTAAGGTCGCCTCAAGCCATCACAGCCTATGGGAGAAGGAGAAGGAAGGAGCTAGTAACTATGGGAAAAACACCCTCTCCCATGAAATGGGAGTGTTCGACACTAAGTTCTCAACATGGGTGCAGTGCGATAAAACACAAAAGATAGAGATATATATATAGCAACCACTCAGCCCAACCTATGGCTTCTAAAAAGAGAAACTGAGCACGTGCCTCGGCACTGATACCACGAAGCATACATACAACAAACAACCCCAACCCCATTTAGGTTTTCACGTTTCAGTAGAAATTAGCTTATTTAGTTCCTTAACTACTGGGCAACTATCCACAACCAACCACTTCAATCGTTCGTAAAACATATCCCTGCCATCGACAAAACATGTTAGGGAAACACAAGCAGCAAAACCCTTCTTAACAACCAACCAACCCATTTATTATTATTTCCGTTTCATTACCAAGACCCATCATTCATTAACTCTTCCACATTTATTATTTATTAAACACAACCCATAGTCCGTTCACATTTAAACCCATCCCTGCAACCCCACTGCCAACCACCATAACCACACCATACATCGTCATCCTTTTAATACCATTTATCGCAGCCTCGCTTCCCATCACCATTAAAAATTCACACCTTCCCACAACCAAGTCAACCGCAGCCCCGCTGCTCACCCGATCCACAACAACCCACAAAACGCCCCCAACACATGCCACGTAACCAAGCCAACACCCACATGTTCATTATTCCATTTTGGTTCAACCGAGGTGATCACACAAGGGTTCCATATTTTCATTTAATCAGCCAACTTTACGTGATTATCCAATTTCCACATTCAACAAAGTTCCACTCACAAAAACGGTCTAAAAAGATAGGGAAACATTTAATTGCGCAAGCAAAGGCCCCCAACGACCGTGATTTTCAGTAGGCATAAGCCTATTCATTTCACAACATAATATCACAGGATATAAAGGTAAAGTAATGAAAATCACAAACTTCCCATCCCCATTCTTTAACCAGTTATTATCTTTATTTAAAGGTTCAACCATTTCTCATGAAAACAAAAAGGATACCCACCCCGCATGATGCAAAAATTAGAGAGACGAAGGTAAAATCCCTACCTCAATAGGTTCTGGTCACAACGTTCCCCCAGATCAACTTTAGAAGACGTTCGTCGGCGTCCCGACAAAACCTCCTTGGGTGGAAGTCAGAGAGGAAAAGCCGATGGAAAGACAACGGATCCAAGCTCGGAAGTTCCGCCTCACCGTTACGATCCTATGGCCGATGACGGATCGTAAATCAGAGCTCAAATGAAAAAGTTATGGAAGAAAGAGGCTTCGAGTCTCTTGAGAGAGATCTGATCAGAGGAGAGGGGAGGAGAGGTGTGAGTTGAAAGGAAGAGGGGACCCCTCCTTTTATAGGTGTGAAAAGCAAAAGTACACGGCGTGTACTTATGGTACACGACGTGTACTCGGCCATTTTAACACGGTCTCCACGCGGCCTCCAAAGCGGCTCCGCGGCCGTTGAATGGTCAACACGCAGTTTGAAGGTAACACATACATGGGGAAGGACTACACAATGTGTAGATTGGACACACGGCGTGTACACATTTATTGTACACTACAAGGACACAACTCCAACACGACACACGACCGACGACTGGTCAACACACGGTAACGTGTACGCGGGGAAGGACTACACGGCATGTAGATTGGACACACGGCGTGTACCTATCTTCTTCACGTGGCAAAGACACGGCCATCCACATGGGGTATACCCGACAAGAGGGTACACGGCGTGTACTCAAACTACACGGCGTGTAGTTTCAAAATTCTGGAAAGTGTGGGAAAAGTCCATTTTACCCTCCAGAACACTTTGTGGCCTTCTTTTTGACAAAGGAATGGGCCGGAGAGGTTCGGGCCATTACATCAGATACCTCTTAAAACATTCTCGTCCTCGAGAATTCAAAAACCAACCCAGAGGAACCCAACAAGATACCTCTTAGGGTTCTCGTTATAACAGGAACCCAACCAACAACCCTAATCATATCTGTTAGGAATTCCTTCTCCTATGTCGAGATATTATCCGCTTTAGGCGGCACTGGCTCGCCCACACGGGTTTAATCGCATCCTCATTAGTGCGTCTCGATTAAGAATTGGGTCTTCCCACTTTCATGCATTAGGATTTTTCAACTCGCACTAACCCCAACACCACACAACCAACACATTGCCCGAACACATGGGTTTGAGAAAATTTCTTCACCTATGTCGAGATATTATCCGCTTTAGGTGGCACTGACTCACCCACATGGGTTCAATCGCATCCACATTAATGCGTCTCGATTAAGGGTCAGGTTTTTTCCTTTCCCATGCATCCGGACATGTTACACAATACCAGGGAACAAGAAAACAAAAAGGTCTCACAACTGACAAGCCAAGCATTCCATATATCAAAGGTACCGAGTACAACATTAACACAAAGATCAGAAGAACAAGGGAACACAAGTCAAAACAACTTCGAGTACTGAGCGTGCATCTGGGTCTCCCGCTCCCAGGTGCTCTCCTCGAGGCCGCCATGCCTCCACAACACACGAACCAAGGGAATGGTTCATCCACGGAGCACCTTCTCTTTACGATCCTCGATTCTGACTGGTCATTCCTCGAAGGTCGCATTGTCTCCCATATCCAAAATATCCCCAGTCGATAACGTGAGAGTCATTGTGTAAGTACTGATGAAGCTCGGAGACGTGGAAGACGTCATGAACTTTCTCCAACTGAGGTGGTAGGGCCAGCTGATATTCCACCTCTCCGACTCGCCCCAACACCTCAAAAGGTCCGATGAACCTGGGTGAGAGCTTGCCCCCTTTCCCAAACCTCCGCTGCCCCTGTCGAGGGGAAACCTTGAAGAACACATGATCTCCCACCTCGAACTCCTAGGGCCTCCTCCGATGATCAACATAAGACTTCTGTCGGTCCTAAGCCGCCTTCATCCTCTCATGTACAAGCTGGACTTTCTCCGTGGTGCTCTGTACTACCTCTGGCCCAAGAGCACCCGCCTCACCACCCTATGCCCATCAAATGGGTGAACGACATGGCCTTCCATACAAATCCTCAAATGGTGCCATGACAATAGTAGAGTGGAAGCTGTTGTTGTAGGCAAACTCTACTAAAGGAAAGTGTCGTACCCATGATCCTCCGAAATCTAGAACGCATGCTCGCAACATGTCCTCTAACGTCTAGATAGTCCGCTTTGTCTGCCCATTGGTCTGGGGGTGGAAAGCAGTGCTAAGGCGTAGTTGGGTGCCAAAAGCATGCAGTAACCCCCTCCAGACTCGTGAGGTAAACCGAGTATCCCGGTCTGAGATGATAGTCCTCAGAACTCCATGAAAATGCACTACCTCTTCTACGTACCTCTGTGCTAAGGTACTCACTGGGCCCGACTCCTTGATTGCTAAGAAGTGAGCCGATTTCGTTAGTTGATCCACCACTACCAAGATAGCATCATAACCACCCTGAGCTCTAGGTAGTCCTATGATGAAGTCCATCAAGATGTCATCCCACTTCCACTCGAGGACATCTAAAGGATGCAACAAACCACCAGGAACACAGTTTTTAGCCTTCACTTGCTGACACACTAGGCACTTAGCCACAAACTCCGCCACTACCCGTTTCACCCCGGGCCACCAAAACTGATTCCTCAGGCCTCGGTACATTTTTGAAACTCCTGGATGTACCGCTAAGGTTGATCTATGGAACTCACGGAGAACTCCCTCACGCATCACCTCTGGGACAAACAACCTTCCACGGAAAAGCATCCGATGTCAGCTATCCTCTGACCACCCCTCTGGAGCATTTCCCTGATCGACACGATCCCACATCACCTTTGCCTCAAAGTCCCCCCACTGAGACTCCTCCACCTGCTATGACAAGGAGGATTGCACCATCATCTGGAACAAACAGCCTCTAACACCTTTTTCCCTTGCATCTAAGTGCAGGGCAGCCAACTCTCCCATCGCCTTCCAAGCATCAACAGATTCCCGAATCACTTACTTATGTGACTTCCTGCTCAGGGCATCAGCCACAACATAGCCCTTACCTTCAGTGTAAGAGATCTCGAAGTCATAGTCTTGGAGAAACTCGACCCATCTCCGCTGCTGTAAGTTCAGGTCATGCTGGGAGAAGATATAACGCAGGCTCTTGTGATCTGAGAAGACCACAAAGCACTCCCCAAAGAGGTAATGTCACCACAACATCAATGATAACACTACTGATGCAAGCTCCGAGTCATGGGTGGCATAGTTATGCTCGTGAGGGCACAACTGCCTAGACCCATAACAAATCACACCCTTCTTCTGCATCAGCACGCACCCCAGACCAAGGCCAGAAGCATCACAAAACACTTCATACAACAACCCTTCCTCTGGAAACCTGAGTACGAGAGCACTGAACAACTTCTCCTTCAGGTAGTCAAAAGATTTCTGGCACTGCTCGCTCCACAAGAAGACCTGGTTCTTCCTAGTCAAAGATGTCAATGAAGCAACAACTTGAGAGAAGTCCGAAAAGAACCTCCAATAGTAACCTGCTAACCCCAAGAAACTACAAACTTCTTCCATGCTCTTGGGTGATGCCCAAGAAACAACTGCCTCCACCTTTGACGGGTCCACCGATACTCTATGATGAGACACCACGTGCCCAAGGAAGTGTACTTCTTGAGTCAAAAACTTACACTTCGACAATTTCACGTAAAGCTGGTGGTGTTGAAGGACTTCCAAGACTGCCCTAAGATGCTCAATGTGCTCCTCCTCTGACCTTGAGTAGATCAGGATGTCATCGATAAACACAACGACGAACCGGTCCAGAAACTCTCGGAAGAAAAAGTTCATAAGTCCCATGAACACAGCTGGTGCATTCGTAACTCCAAACGGCATCACTACAAACTCGAAGTGCCCATACCTGCACCTGAAAGCTGTCTTCGAGATGTCACTGTCCTTCACCCTCAGCTGATGATATCTCGATTGTAGATCAATCTTAGAAAACCAACCTGCTCCCCTCAGATGGTCGAAGAGATCATCTATCCTTGGAAGGGGGTAACGGTTCTTGACCATTACCTGGTTCAGCCTTCGGTAGTCTATGCATAGCCTGAGACCACCATCTGCCTTCTTCATGAACAAAACTGGAGCACCCCATGGCGACACACTGGGTCGAACAAAACCCTTCTCAATCAGATCGTCAATCTGAATCCGCAACTCCCGCAACTCCGAAGGTGCCATCCGATAAGGGGCCATCGAAATCGGACGGGCACCAGGCTGTAAGTCTATCCCAAACTCAATGTCTCGTCAGGGGGGGGGGGGTAGAGTTATAACCTCCTCAGGAAAAACATCGAGGAACTCCCCAACAACCTCTGGGACATCCATCATCTCTGTATCAGCTGGAACCACTGATAACCCGCTCAACAAGGAAAGGAGAGGCTCCACACGCGGACTTCCCGCCTGATAGCTCCTCTCGCCAACAAAAGATACGCGCTTCCCATCTACGTCGGAGAACACGACTCTTCTCCGGAAGTAGTCGATAATGGCACTAACATAAAAAAACCAGTCGATTCCTAGGATGACATCGTATGGCTGCATCTGTAACATAAGAAGGTCTCCACTAGATCGATGTGGCCCCAACGTCAGCCCACATCCCCGGAAAACACAAGATACGCTGGTCTGGCCCCCAACTGGTGTACTCAGTACCAATGGTATGGAAAGTATCTCTACGTCTAGTCCCAAAACATGGGCTAGACTAGGTGAAACAAAAGAGTGCGAGGCTCCAGAATCGAGCAAAGTAGAAACAAGAGTGCTGAATAAACAAATCGTACCTCGCACCACCTATGGTCCTGCTAGAGCTGCCAACTCTGCTGCGTGCAAATGTCCACAACCAGCTCCTCTGCCTTTCTGATGTCATCCACTTCCCCGACCACGCCCTGGTCGAGGTCCCTGAGGAGCACCCTGAGGTCGGCCTCCTCCCGCAAAGTCTTCCCTCGGAGGAGCATGGTCCTGCTGCTGCTGGAAGGGCCTCACCGACAACTGGTGCTATTGCGGTGGGTGCTAAACCTGCCCACCTCCACTGTACGGAGCTCGGGTCGGGCACCGACTCTGAACGTGCCTGAAACCTCCACAAGAAAAACACCTCGGTCCTGGGCTCATGGAAAAGGGACAAGGACCCGAAGATCTGAACTGGAACTGCTGGGGCCTGCTCCCCACTGGCCTGAACCTAGAAGGTCCTGTCACAGGAGACCTTCTGTTGAATGCCTTCCCCTTCGACGAACCTGGCTGAAACACCTCACGCGGTGCACCTCCCAGCGAGTGAATCCTCTCTACGACCTTTTCCTTCTTCTGCACTGCCATGTACGTCAGAAGGGTGAAGGGGGTGACAGCATACTAGAGCGAAGGACGAAGCGCCTCCTCCAAACATCTCGCCCGAGATTCCTCATCCGGAAAGAGATATGGAGCAAAGCGCATGAGATCTTTGAACTTGATCCCCAGCTCTCGTACCAACATACTCTCCTGCTGAAGGGAGAGTAACTCCTGCCGCTTCTCCGTCTTGATCATGGAAGAATGGAATTCCTCTCAGAATTCCTTCTCAAAGTCAGCCCATGGAACCTCTCCCTCTATCCTCTCTTCGAGGTAGAGCGTCCACCACTGTCGCGCCGCACCTCTCAGCTGACTGACTGCTAGGGGAACCCAGTACTCCCTCGGAGCACGGATCAAGGTGAAAGCGATCCCTATCTCCTCAAGCCACCCATCCATCTCCGTATCTGAAGTACTACCCTCATACTTCTTGAGGGTCTGCCGCTGGAAGGAACGAAGAGTCTTCTGCCACTGGCTATCTTCCTCCTCTCGGTCAATCCTCAACTGATCGACCGCCTGGGTCTGCTGGGCCTCAGCCGTCTGAGCCACCCGGGGACGACGTCCAGGTGCCATAGCTGTACGGTAAACAAGGATCGCCTAAGCCCAAGTAGTAAGGAAAAACTCAAGGTTTTAATTATCATTTTATTTCAATTTCTTTCCCAGAACACCCAAATCAAGTAAAACACAATCATGATGATGCATGTACCTTCCCTAGGGTCTCTACCCTGCAATCAATGTAGTCTCACTTGGTCGTTCGGTAGGCTTAGAGTCCTTGCATCGGATCATTGGGGGCCCTAAAATCTCGTGTCCTAGCTGGTCTTCCCTGGCCTATGTCACGCACCAAGGTTAACTAACACTGTTTCCCTACCATCCCATGCAATCCTCACTGTTCCTAACTCCAGACTCCATCCTATCTCTCAACCATCACCTCTGATAGCATTCTGTCATGACCCCCTCCCACCAAAGATGCCCCTCCTGAGATGTCAATGGAGAAAGAGAGATAATGACCCCCGAGTCCCGCCTCCAGTAGGCCCCGGGTTGGCGACTAGCACCAAGGGTATGAGTTTTCACAAATTTGGGAGGCATTACCCTTTTTATTATTTAGGATCGGGAAATAGGACAAGTCAACCACCAAAAAGGGAAAAGAACAAGTGTATATAAATAAACCCAAACCAAGCCCACATGCATGTTTAAAAAATTTTATAACAAGGTACAAGTACAAGAAATCTCAAAGTACAATACCAAAAGAAAAAAAAGGTACAACAACAGAAACAACTCCAACTGTCCGACTAGTAGGGTCCCACACGGCCCTAGTAGTCCTCCTGGAAACCTGAAAGTAGACGTAGGGTGAGCATACAAGTATACTTAGTAGGGAAACCTAAAGCTCTCGTGCACAAGTGGGGAGACATCCTAATGTCCCGTGAGAACAACATAAGAAACCTAATAAGGAAATCTATCCACCCAACCTCACCAGCCACACTCACCAAAACACAATCACAACAGGTAGTAGTAGTACAAGAACAAGAGTATTGGGTACCCCGCACCATTTCCCATTAGTTAGCTGAACGTCCTGATGCTGTCACACTCTCCCAGCTCGCACACACCTGAGCCTCACAACCACGCATCCCACCCGCACACACCTGGGCCTCACAACCACACATCCCGCCCGCACACACCTGGGCCTCACCACCACGTATCCTGCCCGCACACACCTGGGCCTCACAACCACAACCACATCCCCGCCCGAAGACACCTGGGCCTCATCCCGAAGATTCTTGGGAACAGTAATAGTAACAGAAATCTATTCCAAAGACACCTGGGCCTGAAATCGAAACCTACCTGAAGAGTCTTAGGTGTAAGGTCACCTCAAGCCATTATAGCCTATAAGCCTGCCCGAAGAGTCTTGGGCCTAATCACCCCAATCGTAACCTACCCGAAGAGTCTTGGGTGTAAGGTCGCCCCAAGCCATCATAGCCTAGGAGAGAAGGAGCAAGAAGGAGCTAGTAAATATGGGAAAAACACCCTCTCCCATGAAATGGGAGTGTTCGACACTAAGTGCTCAACATGGGTGCGGTGCGATAAAACACAAAAGATACAGATATATATATAGCAAACACTCAGCCCAACCTATGGCTTCTAAAAAGAGAAACTGAGCATGTGCCTCGGCACTGCTACCACGAAGCATGCATACAACAAACAACCCCAACCCCATTTAAGTTTTCACGTTTCAGCAAAAATTAGCTTATTTAGTTCCTTAACTACTGGGAAACAATCCACAACCAACCACTTCAATCGTTCGTAAAACATATCCCTGCCATCTACAAAACATGTTAGGGAAACACAAGCAGCAAAAACCTTCTTAACAACCAACCAACCCATTGATTATTATTTCTGTTTCATTACCAAGCCCCATCATTCATTAACTCTTCCACATTTATTATTTATTAAACACAACCCATAGTCCATTCACATTTAAACCCATCCCTACAGCCCCACTGCCAACCACCATAACCACACCATACATCGTTATCCTTTTAATACCATTTATCGCAGCCCCGCTACCCATCACCATTAAACATTCACACCTTCCCACAACCAAGTCAACCGCAGCCCCGCTGCTCACCCGATCCACAACAACCCACAAAACACCCCCAACACATGCCATGTAACCAAGCCAACACTCACATGTTCATTATTCCATTTTGGTTCAACTGGGGTGATCACACAAGGGTTCCATATTTTCATTTAATCAGCCAACTTTACGTGATTATCCAATTTCCACATTCAACAAAGTTCGACTCACAAAAACGGTCTAGAAAGATAGGGCAACATTTAATTGCGCAAGAAAAGGCCCCCAACGATCGTGATTTTCAGTAGGCATAAGCCTATTCATTTCACAACATAATATCACAGGATATAAAGGTAAAGTAATGACAATCACAAACTTCCCATCCCCATTCTTTAACCAGTTATTATCTTTATTTAAAGGTTCAACCATTTCTCATGAAAACAAAAAGGATACCCACCCCGCATGATGTACAATTTAGAGAGATGAAGGTAAAATCCCTACCTCAACAGGTTCTAGTCACAACGTTCCCCCGGATCAACTTTAGAAGACGTTCGTCGGCGACCCGACAAAACCTCCTCGGGTGGAAGTCAGAGAGGAAAAGCCGAAGGAAAGACAACGGATCCAAGCTCGGAAGTTCTGCCTCGCCGTTACAATCCCGTGGCCGCTGACAGATCGTAAATCGGAGCTCGAATGAAAATGTTATGGAAGAAAGAGCCTTCGAGTCTCTTGAGAGAGCTCTGCTCAGAGGAGAGGGGAGGAGAGGTGTGAGTTGAAAGGAGGATGGGGCCCCTCCTTTTATAGGCGTGAAAAGAAAAAGTACACGGAGTGTAATTATGGTACACGACGTGTACTAGGCCATTTTCACACGGTCTCCACGCGGCCTCCAACGTGGCTCCGCGGCCGTTGACTGGTCAACACACGGTTTGAAGGTAACACATACTCGGGGAAGGACTACACGGAGTGTAGATTGGACACACGGCATGTACAAATTTATTGCACACGGAAAGGAAATGGCTCCAACGTGGCACACGACCGACGACTGGTCAACACACAGTAACGCGTATGCGGGGAAGGAGTACACAGAGTGTAGATTGGACACACGACGTGTACCTATCTTCATCACGTGGCAAAGACACGACCATCCACACGGGGTATACTCGGCAAGAGGGTACACGGCCTGTACTCAAACTACACGGCGTGTAGTTTCAAAATTCTGGAAAGTGTGGGAAAAGTCCATTTTACCCTCCAAAACACTTCGTGGCTTTCTTTTTGACAAAGGAATGGGCTGGAGAGGTCCGGGCCATTACATTAATGGATATGGTTAGGATTATGTTAAGTGATTTTTCTTTATCCTTATCATTGCAGATATATTCTTTAAAAATTTCCATGTATTTATTGAATAGGGTTCCTAGTAAAGCAGTTCCAAAGACTCCTTTTGAACATTAGATTGGTAGGAAACACATTTTGAGACACCTGATTGTATGGGGTTAGAAAAAAAATAGCATATAAACCACAAAAATGAAAAATGGATGCAAGAACAATTAGTGGATATTTCATTGGTTATCCATAGAAATCAAAGGGGTATATATTTTATTTTCCGAACCATAATATGAGAATTTTTGAAATTAAAAATTCTAGATTTATTATGAATTGTGAATCCAGTGGGAGTGATGTTTTAAAAAATATGGAAATTAAAGAAGTTATAATTCATGTCCCATTTCCTTGCATTCCATCTTCATATGTTGTTGTTCCTCAAATTATTTCAACATAGAATAATCATGTAGAACCACAACTGAATGTTTCCAAAATTAACAATGAAGATATGGTTAAATAACCATTAGAGATAATGTTAATAATGCCTTAAAGGTAGAGAAGGTTAGCTATTTTTTAGGACTATTTTTTATATCTACATGAATTAGAAAGTGATCTTGGCATTTATAATGATCTAGTTTCATATTCTCTAGGCATCAAGTGTGATAATTCTGGTAAATGGTTAGATTCCATGAAATGTGAGTTGAATTCCATGAAAAAAACAATATATGGGATCTTATGGAATTCCTTGAAGGATGTAAGATAGTTGGATGTAAATGGGTCTTCAAAACCAATCATGACTCTCATGGTAAACTTGAGTGTTACAATGCCATACTTGTTGCTAAAGGATTCACTCAAAAGGATGGTATAGACTATAAGGAAACCTTCTCACTAGTTTATAAGAAAGGTTCCTTTATACTTATTAGGGAATTGGTAGCTTGTGATCATAGAAATAAGTCTTTACACTCCTTCTCCCATAACATTTGGTTTCTATGGATGAAAATCATTGAATTCACTTTCACATTCATCAATAATACGGTTCCTTTGTGATTAATCTATTAAAAAAAACTAGAAATCATTGTGTGAGAAACACTAATTATAGTGGTCAAACAATATAATCATGGTAAATTTCTTATAAATTTGAATCTATGACACTTTAGGTTTAATATGAGGTTATTCATGATCATTATAAAAAAATAGGATTGTATCCTATTCTTATACTTATCCTTAGAGATCTTACTATGGTTTTCTCATCCTAGTTTCTAAAGGTTAACTAAACCTTTCTATGATACCACCTATAACAACCCATACTTTTCATTCATATATATTACATGTTTTTAAATGAATATTCATTACATAACATAAAACATAGCCACACCAGAACCATATTGATATACTGAATTTAGAATCCTGGAAACATAAAGTACCAATTAATAAAACATCTAAATCATCTCCCGCTCATTCCATTATAACTAGAGACCCATTTTGATATATCATACCTAATACCATTCTTTATATTCCAGCGAAAAAAAACACAATAAAGGGTGAGGTTAGATGCTTAATAAGGGTAAAAAAGGTTGATAAAATTGATTTTATAAGAATAATATGATCATAAGGGTATAATAATGTGAATACAATGTTTGGAAAAAATACCCTATATATCAAAGATCAAAATCTGGAATAATGGAATAAATCATGGTAGTTCATAAGACATAAATCATAAAGAAATCAAAGAACATGATCCATGAGAATAATATTTGAACAAGACAAAGAATATGATCCATGATAATAATATTTAAAAAAGACAGAGAATTGTGTTATAAACATAAGAATATAAAATTATTTCCAAATTAGTGAAGACTCACTGCCAAGGCAATCATAGCAGACAAAGTCCTTTACTGAACCGGGTTCACTCTCCCTTCCATCAAAGTATCACTGAACTGAGTTCATATCCCAATCTATCTCTATATCATTGAACTGAGTTTACTTCCCATTACCATCGTGTATTACTAATCCATGTTCAATTCTTATTCCATCCATGTATTTCTGAATTAAGTTTACATAATTTTCGGCCCTATATTACTGATCTAGGTTGAACTCCAATATCTTGTTCTATATTACTGAACTGAGTTTACCCATCATTCTATTCCATTACATTTCATGATATAAAAATCATTTTCCAATGAATTTTAGGGAGATATAGGTACCATATGTAACATAATGAACCCCATAAATATGTCTATCACATGAAAATAATCTATTCAACACATCATAACCCCTTAAAAGAAATGGGTTTTATAAACATTTCATCATTGCATAACCCATGAAAAAGTAATGAAATTCATAATCCTGATGCCATGAAAAATATAAAACATATAGATAAATATTAAGGATAGTATAATTGGATCATATCCTTAGTAATTAGTGAATAATATTGAATAACTTTTTCTTGGATGAAATGTAATTTTTAATGATCACTTGAAATAATTTTTAGGGAAATATCATTTCCATTCTGATTTTTTTTATTTAGTGAAATTAATAATATTTTTTTTGAAAAGAACATTATAATATTATATATGAAAATTTAATACATTAAGTTTTAATAATATTGGGAAAATATTCTCATTCCATATAAGTTAAAAAAACATTCTTTTTGACCTTTTTAAAAGGAAACATTAAAGGGGTATTTTAAAAATAACGTCCCTTAAAAATAACATTGATGTGAATGCTAAATATTTATTATGTGTATCAACTATAAATATAAATAAACAAATCTAAATATAATATATGATAATTGAATTTAATTACAAGGATAATATTATTATGACATAATCAATGAAGTATAATTTTAACTCAATGAATGAAAATTGATTTTGGAATTCCCTTACCTTAGTTCTAGACTTTATTTGTTCACATTCAAACCACCTATATAATAAATATAGATTTATTATATACTTATTCCATAAAATTATTTTTATAATATCAATTATTTTTTCTATAACATCATATCACCATTTTATTAATAATTAGTTATTAAAATCACTATTCTAGTTGATAATTACTTTGTCTTCCAAGCATGTTTTGTTTTAGCAGTCATGGTCCCTATACTTAGATCTTGGTATAATAATTTCATGAATTTAAATCATGGTATAAAAATAATTTATAATAATTATATACATATTTATAATCATTCATAAAAATTAAAATTATTAAATGAATTAGACCATTCCTAGAGACGACAGGCTGTACGTACGCATAAACACTATTTTCAGTTTTTGATAGATGGAATGATAGAAAGGTAAATAAGAATTCAAATTTAAGGAATCATTATTATATAATATATATAATATATATTTATTAAACCCATACTAATACCATCCCAAATAGATGGAGATGAATAAAATAATTCTATCATTTTGTGGTGATGGTAAGCCATACATACACAGGAGAGAAACATTCACTTCTTGTTTGATGGAAAATATTGTTTATTTTGGTGATTTAATAATAATTATGAAATATCATAATATTTATGACACTGAAGTTATATTTTTATAATAAAAACCATAGATTTATGGGAGGTAAGAAATATTAGAGGAGAAAGTGTTTGGTTAGAGCGATTACCACTTCTTCAAAACGTCTCCTATAGATCTCCTCTAAAGGGCTATAGGGTTGATATTTCAAGAAGAAAAGAATATATAAAATGTATCTACAGAAGTTTAGAAGATAAATTTTTAGAGTATGGTCAATATATATGTTTCAATGTGGTTTAAAGAATTGATGGGGTGGTTCCCTTTCATAATTGGGATGGGGGCCACTTTTGGAATTTCTCAAATGATTAAATTATAATAAATTCATTTTCTATCCAAATATGACAACATGGCCATGTATTAGAAGATAATATAATATAAGGTTTTAATATTATCAACCTATATATTATAGAAATAATTTTTAATTTTTTTTGAAAAATAATTTTGATTAACCCTTAGTTAACCTATTTTAATTTCAACTACATTAAGAACATTTTTAATATTAAAAGATATTAATTTTCAATTATAATGTGTCAATTTGACCATAAATGAACACTTTAAAATATTATAGAACTTAATATCTCCCATTAAACCCTATTAAATTTTATTTGGATTTTTTAATATTTTAATGAAATATTTTTTTCATAAAATATAATTAGTGTAAATTTTGACACTATTCATTACTTTAACATTAAGAAAATCCCGAAAACAAGTTATCTTCAAACAAAAAAAATTATATAAAACCCAAATATGTCATAATAATCTATAATTTTTTTATAATCCATTAATTTATACATATTATATTTCATTTAATATTTTTAATATCATTTATTTGAATTCTAATTTAATTGAATAATTACTGCATCATCATTGTGCAGATATTTGTGGTAAATATTTATTTCATAAAAATTATAAATAAATTAAAATGAGGAAGATAAATATTTTATATGTATAAATAATATTTATATACAAACTCAGATTCTAGTTAACCTAATATTAAAAATATTAATCTTATTAAAAATATGAGTGTGACATTTTTTTAAATTTCAATGATTTTAATAACATCTACGTCATTTTCATGGAAAGTTGTCCATTAAATAAATAAATATTGAAATTTAGGTGTTAATGGTAGAATTATGTTAATCTAATAATAAACAGGATTATATGTCATGGCCTTATTACTTATTTTCAATCCAAATTTTCCGATTTTACCTTTTACTGAGGTAATAATTTTTACCACAGTTACTATTCCTATTTACTAAAAATAAATGGGGATAAATAATTTTTTTTAAATTAATGATTATAAGAACTTAATTAATTTTAAATAATAAATAAAATATAAGTTTGAAAATTTAATATGAAATTAAACTAGAAAAATATAATGAAAAATAGTTTTTTAGAAAAATGCCCTTTGGAAATTTAATTTTTTTTATAATAAATTAATTTATAAAATCCATTTAAAAAACCAATTGGATTATTTTAATATAAACTAACTAAATAAAATTAGAAAAATCAAAAACATTATTTGATAATGAAAATAATTTAAAATAAAATACCATATTCAATAAAATCAGTATTTTTCAATATTTTTAAAAAATAAATATTTTAAAAAAATTGTAATAAATTCATATTAAGATAATTATAATATTATGAAATAAAAAATGAAGTTAAATTACCCAATTAAATTTTCTAGAACTTATATAAATTAATATTCTACCATAAAAATAAGAGGAACTCATTTTTGAATAAACAATCATTTAAAAATACATTACTAAAATAAATTTGTGTTATTATTTTCTAAGTGCATACCAATAGATAAATATTGAGTTGGTACTTAATATTTATTTCATAAATTTTTTATTGATATTTATTCCTACTAATTTAATGGCTAGGTCATATTAGACAAATAATATTTAAATAATGTTATGGGGTTCGTTTAAACTCACAGTTTCATGCAACACAGTCTGTCAACGAAATAAAATTATTTTAAGAGAAACATAAAAATATACGGGGGTTATATATACCATCCTTATTATTTATTTGGATGGTTTACAATTAGGATGAAATTCTTATGAAACCCTTTTCCTTTACTTGGGTTATGCTATGATGAAATGTTTACAAAACCTATTTCTTTTAAGGATTTTGATATGATGAAGGATTTATGAGATTATGGAATTGATATGTATGATTTTCATTATGTGATGGGTGGGACCTATATCTACCCATATTTAATTGGGTAATTAATGATATATAATGAGATAAAGATAACTGTAATAGAGATAAAACCCAATTCAGTAAGGATATTTTTCCACTATGATAGTTTTGGGAGTGAACCATAACTACTATGAGTGTTTGGAGAGTGAACCCATTCCACAATGAGGGTCATTAAAAAGAAACTTTACTAAGAAGGAAATTATTTTTTATTCTCCGTTGTATTCAATAATTTTATGTCTTATGCTAACGTTATGCTCTCATGGATCATCATCATTAATTCATTTATGATTCTTGTCTTATTAACTACCGTGATTTATTCCATAATGCAAGATTATGATCTACGATATGTAGGGTATGGCTTCGAAATGTTAAGATCATGCTATTATAACCTTATTCAATTATTATACATTTGTGATCATTGATATTTATAATGTTCACCCTTAATAAGAATATTATCTCACCATTTCCATATGATTCCTTTACCAATGTTATAAGGAATGGAATAAATTATGATATGTCTAAGAAGTTCTCATGTTATAATGAAATAAGTGGGAGATGATGTAGATATTTTATAAACCATTTGTTTACGTACCTCATGTTTTCTAGGATACTAGACATAAATTATTTTGGAATTGATTAAAATGTTATGTGATGAATATTAAAATTTTAAGATGTAATATATTTGAAATAAAATTCTAGGTCTCTATACATAGAAAGTAACCAGGGTATATGGAAAATGAGATACATGGTGTGTAGCTCAATAGTACATTCTGTGTATTCAACCAATAAATGGAATAATTAATGTACATTAAATTTATATTTGTATCACTAAAAACCTATTATATTGATTGTAACATATTGTTTAAGACAATTTAATAATGTTTATAAAAAATTATTAAATGACCAATTAATTTGTTATGATAATCTTCCATTATTGGTTAAAAAATTTGTTTTATAGAAATTAATTGATGATGGATTTATCCAAGAGAATTCAAATAGTCATTACGATAAAAGGGAATTAATTAATTAATTAATTCAATCACATTTATCCTAATAATAAATAATGAATATAGGTGAATGTTAGTAAGTGTACTTTTCTATATTTGCTGCATGTGTATGACCATTAATGAGATTGAAAAATACCAGTGTATGTGTTGGTTTTAATTAATACAATTTTTTCAGGGGTTTTCAATTATTAATAATTAAATTAAAATGATTGATTGCTTGTCATCCCACCACCCATTATTATGTAGGTCCTGCATGTTAATGGTTATTTCTATAATCCCCTTTAGCTAATAATTTGGTCCCATCACCCACTAGTTTGTTATAAATAATTATAAAAAATGCAGTAACCCATGCTGTGTGGAGGGGTTTAATAGAAAACATAGATGATTCCAACTTAGATGATACATAAGTGGACAATAAGAATACTACAAATCATTCCAATACTAACAAAATTAGTTATTTCCACTAGGAAAAATGATGATTTATTAACCCCTTAAGAAATAATGTTTTAAATAATATCAATATTGGGCCATTTATTATTATTTTTTTGTCTTATTAATCATTTACATTTTGTGTAGAAGAATGCAATCACATAAATATAGAATTAATTTGTAAATATGGAATTTGAAAAAATGGATTATGTGTGACTATTTTATCCAACATAGTTAATAACATAAGTAAAATCCAATTAATATTAATAATACATATAAAATATAAAACAAGAAAAGTTTACGTATAATAAAAAAATACCTTAAGTTAATATTATGTAATAATACCTTCCATTACATGCATATGATCCCAATTTTGAGGTATGTAGCCCTTTATTTACATATTTTACACATAAAAAGTTTGTGGATTATGTTTGGTAAGTTTTGATGGTATTTTTGAATATTTTTGGGGCTATTCTAGAGGTGCACAGTTTGAGCACGGTCAGTAGAAACTGTGAAACACCTCTAAGAAATCATGAAAAGTGAAATAGTGGAAACTGGGTTGCGACATAGTTAGGTGCACTGTGTGGCCGTACTGTACGACCACCTAGGAGAAATAGTTCTTTTTCAGATAGAGGCCTTATGCATGGTTGGAACATAGTTTGTCTAACCACAAGATCTAACCATGAGAGGCGCTTCTTGAGGTAGGGGCGTGTGTACGGTTAGTGCATAGTTTTCCTAATGGTGTGCCCTAACTGTGAATGGTTAAAATTTATATAAAAAAATTGGGGATGTAATTTTTTCCCTCTTAATGGTTATTTGTTTCCCATAATACAACCCTAACTCAAATTCCTCTCCTCATAAAGGATGTGGAGACCCTTACCTTCGATTTGAAAGTGATCCGTTGGAAAATCTCTATGCGTTGGATGGTAGATTCCTTATAAGTCTCAGTTCTGGATCATTTTTTATTAATTTCTTCTTCTTACCTATATTAGATACATATTTCTAGTCATTTTTGGATATATATATGTTTTTTATTCCAATCATGATTGGATATTGTTGTGCTTTTGTTAGGGAACAAGATCTATACTGGGTATTTGGAGTTTCAATCCATTTTTTGTTGAAGAATTTGTGACATTCATCATTTTCACCTATGTTTGTGAGCTAGGTGTCATTAAAATGGACTCATATTATTAGAATATAATGTATTGATTTTAATTTTTTTTTTAATTTCATGAAATTGATTTTGAAATTGCTATGAATATCTTTGTTGAATCCTTCTTTATTCGTGTTTTTCGGAAATATAGAATTTTTGTAAAATTATATTTGTTAAATGATTTTAAAATGATGACTTTAAAATGGCTGTTTTGTTTTTGATGCATGGAAAATTGGTTGAATAATTTTTTCAATAAAAATATTGTTTTATTGAAATTGTTTATCACAATTGATTTGGAATGTAATTTTTCATAAATGGTTCTCATGTGATTAGATGTATTTGGGATGGATAAGGGTGTGATATTACCACCATCAAAAGAATGGGGTGGATAAGGGAGTGATGGTTCCCCCAAAAAAATGGTTCAAAAAGTGAAAACATGGTGAAGGTATGAATCAAAAATAATTATTATAGGGAGGTACATGGTTTAATGCATGGTTGGATGTGTGATATGTGGAAGTTAATGGGTTATGCTAAAAATTTGACTTCAGAAATGGTTTCAATTAATTGTTTGGTTTCTTTCCTTGGAAACTATTTTTGTTGAAAAACAATTTTTTATGAAGCTTAATGTCTTTGATTTATAGTGTTCCAATGTTTTAATGTGTTTTATATAAATTGTTTTATGTAAATGTGATATTATGTTCTATCCTAGTTGCATGATTTGGGAATTCATTTAGGGAAAACCTATTGAGTTTCAGTACTCTTCCCCTACTTGGGAACATTGGTTTGTTTGAAGATATTTTCTATCGATACATAGTTAAAAGAAAAGTATCTCATTTATTTAGTGATGCATCATGATAAATGAGAATGGCTTGTGGAGATGAGGCTTGCAGAATTTTGGGAGTTGTGGAGTTGGTGGAATTGGATTCTTTGAGGTTTGATGGGATTGTATTCAACTTTATACTCTGATATTATTTTTAATACCACATTTCACTCTTGTATGGTCTTTAGTGGTTTGGTTAATTTTGAGTTTTATATGTTATTTTCATGTATCATATAGTGATTTTTGTCTATGGTTACCATGAATTGGTTGTTTTATATTCAATGGGAAAACTCTCCCCCAACTATTTATGAAGCCCTTGGAATTTATTACTAGCCTTTGGTAACATGGGGATTTCACCAAAGGCCATGTAGAAATTCCATCTCACCTCAAGCCAATGAGGAGGGGAGGGTTGTTACAAATTGTATTATACTTGTTTGGACCCTCTTATATATCAGGATAATGTTATTTTTAAATCATGGAGTTGGATAATCATTCTTGATTTGTCATAGAGTTTAGATGACAGAAATGAGTACTTGTTTGGACCCTCTTATATATCAGGATAATGTTATTTTTAAATCATGGAGTTGGATAATCATTCTTGATTTGTCATAGAGTTTAGATGACAGAAATGAGTCAGATCACCAGAACATGAAATATAGATAATAAAAATGAACAACTAACCTATTTATTCTGAACCTCAAGTTACCAGGAATTTGGGTACATAATTGTTTTGAAAAACTTATAGGAGTTTTAACCTCATCATCATGGGCTTACCTAATGAGAAGAGCAAGACATGCATTGATAGAAATGACATCCCATAAGGATGAAATTATTCATTTTGAGTAATGATTTATGATTGATGAAAAAGTGTCCAGTTTTTAAAAGTGTTTTTCTTTGAAATTTGATATTTTAAAAAGTCATGGTTCTGGTATTTTTAAAATGGATTTATTTTCAAATGTATGGTGGAATTTTCAAAAATGTGTTGAAAATAGAATGTGTCAAATTTCAAAATACTTTTCTTGATTGTTTTGATTTGGTAAATTAAAATTTTATATGCCTTTTGGTGTAAGAGAGTGAGAATTAATGTCCTTTTATGATATAGAAATAGCACCAATTGGGCATAGACGAAACCAACCTAAAGAGAATACCAAGAATTTTGATACACCAGAGACACATGTGAACCAAAAACTAGTTGATAGCACTGTCCTAGATTTTCAAGACATGGGTAGAGGGAACCAAAGGGATTAACCAAGACAACTGGATCATTACATTTAGTTCAAGAACTATAATCAACCCATCTTTTAGGGTTATTTGGATCGCAAGAAGGAGTAGGTATGTTTGAATAGGATGAATCGAATCGTTGATTTCATAGGCACACCATTATAGCTAAAAGTAATATTGGAAATGTACATGCTTGAATATCTACCATGCTAGTGGTGGGATTTATCTATTTATGAAAAATTAGGCAAAGTAATTTCATGGGAGGATTATGATGAATTTCACAAAAGATAATTTGATCCATAAATATTAATAATTTCTAGGATGAAATGAATTTTTATCCTAAAGAAATATAATATCTCATTGATAGAATATTCAACTAAATTTTTTAATTTAACCTACTATTCACACAAAGTTTCTATTAGTTTAACCTTAAAGGTTCATATTTTTTAATCAGGGCTAAGGAAAGAGATTGACTCAAAGATTACCATAAATTTTATAATGGATTTTAAAATTATGTTCAATAGAGAGATGATAGAAGAAATGGATATCTCATATAGTATTGGTGGAGGAATAATGTTGATACCTACATGAAATGGTTGGAAATATAATGTTGGGAACCAGTGGAAAAGGGACACCTATTTCCAAGGTAGTGTAATGACTCAAAATTGAATGGATGTATTTGTGAATCACCCTAAAAAACCAAAGGGTAAGCCTGAATGTTTTTAATGTGGTTCATTCAACTACATGATGGAAGATATTATGGAACCACATATATTATACCACAATCACAACCATATGGGAAATATTAAGTGGTATTTTCATCATGCACGAAGGCTGGGTGGTCAGAAAAACTCTTATATTGGGAAGATGTCAAGTGCTTTGATGGGACAAGGGTAGTAGAATACCTATTTTCAATAGAACCAATATAAAAATGGTGATTTGAGTAATATCATAAATTCTCAACATGGGAAATCTCAATAGAATAACAAAGAGAAAAGTGAATCGAGTTAGTAATTTTACGAGGTTGAATAAGTGATCGTTGAAGATCAATTTGGATAATCGATAGTGATAGGTATGATTCGCTTGAATTGTATAATTATGCAAGATTTTTTTTGAGATTGGTGCATCCCATACATTTATTTCTTCTTGTTCTATTTATATTCTAGGTTTTCATGTTGATATGATGCCCTCTTCTTTGAAACCTCAAAATCCTATAGGACAAATAGAATATCGAGCCTTCATGTGAAAATCACGTTTTATAATAATTGATGGATTTGAGTCATATGGGATTTATCTATACTTGAGAGGGATGTTTATGACATAATACCTGGAAAGGATAGGGTGACTATATTCATAGATCACATTGATTTTTATACACAATGGTTTTTTTTGTGACTGAGAATATCATCAAGCATCTTAATAGAGTAGAATGGAATGTAAAGAAAGGTATAACGTTTTTTTTGGCCCCATAAAATGGAACAGTCTCATACTAGTTGGTATAATTGACTTATGTGTCAATGTATAAGATAAATAATATTGGTTTTCTAGTAATTTTTGATCAGTTTCTGGATGTATTTCCAAATGAAATTCATAGGGTTTCCACACAAAAGAGATGTAGAGATTATGATTTATCTCATACTAGGGATAATCTATTTTTAACTTCCATATTATTATGTGGAACCAATATAATTAATGTAATTGAATGTTCATTTGGATGTGAGAGAAATAGAAGGGTTCATTTTTCTTAGTACGTCTCCGTGGATGCACCGATTTTCTTTATGAAAAGGAGGATGAAAGTATTAAAAAGTGTGTAGATTATCATAAGAATAAAAAATTTTCAATAATGAATATGTATCTAGTTCCACCTATTTGTGATCTACTTGATCTATTGAGGTGATCCCTTTGGTTCTCTAAATTTAATTTTCCATTAGGATATCAATACTTGTGGGTTTTAAAGGAGGATATTCCAAAGACATCATTCAAGAGTACATATGTAAATTAAGAGTATTTGATTATGAATTTTAGTCTCATGAAATCACAAGAAGTATTTATGGAATTGATGAATCAAATATTTTAAGGGTATTTGGATTCTTTTTTGGGGGTGTTTTTTGTTGACAAATTGGTGTACTCTTGGATAAGGGAAAAAAATGAACAACACTTGGTGACGACGTTGGGAATATTTTGGGATCATCGTCTATATTCCAATGTATAAAAGTGTGATTTTTATAAAAAATAGGCACATTTCCATAACAATGTTATATGTGAAAGAGGTGTTTATATGGATCCAAGAAATAAAGATGTTGTTATCTCTTGGATACCACTAAATAACAACACTGAGATACATAGTTTCCAAGATCTAAATAGTTATTACAAATATTTTTTTCAGGTTTTTTAATGATTTGATTCACTAATGAAATCTTTGAATAAGAAAAATGTTCCATTCTAGTGGAATGATGAATGTCAAAATTATTTTCCCAAGCATAATGTTTTCCTTACACAAGCATTGATCTTGGTTTTTTTGGAATCAAGATAAGGGTATGTGGTGTATTGTAATGCTTTATGGTCTTGGTTGGGTTGTGTTATCATGTAGAGATAACACATTGTTTTTTATGACTCATGATAGTCAGGATTCCTGGAGAATAAATACCCAACACATTATTTGGAATCACTTACGATAGTCCATTATTTGAAGACAAAGAGTCATTACCTATTCAATGCAAAATTCACAATTTTTATCAATCATAATATTCTGAAAATAATATTCTCACAAAGATATTTGAAACTGAGAAAAATAATATGAGTTGAGTATATACAAATGTTTGACTTTTACATGAGGAATATATCGGGTAAAGGAAATTCTATCAAGGATTAAATATGCAGAAAGTTATATGGACAGTTGAAAAAGGGTCTTTAGACCAGTTAAAGTTAATTTAATTAATAGTTGACATGTGGTTGGATTGTGAAGACTGGATTAGTGTTGTAGTTTTCATTCTAGTTTATTTTATCTCTAATTAGGAGGAGATGGTTACCGAGGAATAGAAATATGAATATGAATGTGTTGTGATGAGTTAAAAACTCAATGATGGGGACACTGTTGAGGTAGGGAAGCTGGATGGGAATTCTGTTTTGTGGTTTTACAATCAGATGGTCATATATACGACTTTTTTGGATCAACTACTTCATACTTAACACCATTCGAGATGGGATGTTCATCCTAGTATACAAAATATGTATAAGGAATTGAATGCATAGTTTTGATGGATCGGTGTGAAAATAAAATTGAATGAGTTTGCTTTGAGATTATTTACACATCAATTGGTCAAGGAAGAGCATCAATGACTAGTGGTAATGTTGTATTCTCAACCTATTCATGTTTGGAAATGGGAGGAGATAACTATGGATTTTGTGATAGGTCTCCCAAGGATGGTTCAAAAACTTGATTCCATTTGGGTGATAGTGTATCTTAACACAAAGTCATCCTATTTCATCCCTATTTTTGAATAACATACGGTGGAGAAATTTTATAAAATCATTATCCAAGAAGTGGTATAGAGGAATGGAGTACCAGTTTTGATTGTATCAGAAAAATATATAAGCTTTACATCTTGTTTTGGAAAATAATTATAGTAAAACCTTGTGCATTAGTTGACTATGAGTATAGAGTGTCATCCTTAGATATATGGATAATATGATTGGATTATAATGTTTTTTTAATAAATAATGCGAGATTGCATAATAGATTTTTTTGGCTCATGAGAGGATCACATACCATCAGTGGAGTTCTCATAAACAATAGTTATCTGGTCTTGATTCATATGGATCATTTTAAATCATTTTAAGGGATTAATTATCATTCCCCACTTTTTTAGGTGGAAATAGGTTAGAATTAACTAGTTGGTCCAATACTTTTCCAAAAGACAAGTGAAATGTTTTAGTTGATTTAAAAGTGGACGAAGATAGATCAGAGCTGTCAGAAATCATATGTGGATCATCAATGATGGCTATTGTCATTTGAGTTGACCGATCATGTGTTCTTGAGAATATCTCCAAGGATTGGGCATCATCGTTTGGGAAAGTAGGGAAAGTTATATCCTTGATTCATAAGAACTTTTGAGATACATAAATAGGTTGGTGAGGTGGCATGTTGAATGTATTTTCCAAGATAGTTTAGTTCAGTTCATAATTCTTTCCATGTATCGTAGTTGAAGAAGTATTAGCCTGATCCTGACCATGTGATTCAATGAGATCATGTTGAACTGGATCTCAATTTATTGTTGGGGTATGCTCCAGTGTGGATTTTGGATTTTAAAGAGATATGTTTATGTGGGAAAAGCATATGTCTAGTGCAAGTTTAATGTAAGCACTATTAGATCCTGAAATAAAATTAGGAATGAGTGAAAGAAATGGTCAAGAAATGGACCAAAATATTTCAATAAAATGGTGGTTTTATAAATTACAAGGATATAATGACCAATGGTGGGGAGAATGTTGCACCGCCAGTTTCATGTATGTAACCTATTATTTATGTATTTTATGTATGAAATGTTTCTGGATTAAGATTTGGGATGGGATTAGAGGACTTTTGGATGGTTTTTGGGGATTTTATAGAGGTACACAATTTGAGTGTAGTTATTTGAAACCATGAAACACATCTAGGAAACTATGAAGAGTGAAACCATGGTGTCTAGGTAGGCGCACTGTTAGTCACGCAGTTTGGAAAAACTATGAATCCACCCAAAACAAATTATTACTTTGGGGACATAGGTCTTTTGAATAGTTGGAACATGGTTTTTATAAACATTTTCTCCAACCATGCATGGTGATTTTATAAGGATAGTCCCGTGCATCGTTAGTGCATGATTTTCATAACTGTGCACCCTAAACATGGATGGTTAAAAGATAGATAAAAAAATTATGGATCTAACAAAGTTTTATCCATAATGGTTCTTTTTTAGCCTAATTCAACCCTAAATAGAATTTATTTAGTCCCAAAATCTATGGAGACCCTTCTCTTCAATCTCAAAGTTATTCGTTGTCAAATCATGGTGTGTTGGAGTCCAAATTCCATGGTAAGTTTCCATTTTTGGTTGTTTTTCCTTAGTTTCTTCTTATTCCCTCTCTTGGATCCATAGATGTAATACATTAGAGGTAGATATATGTGTTTTATTCCAATAATTATGAGATATGTTTTTTTTGTTATGGAATAAGATTTATGTTGGTTTTCGGGATTTATAGTTCATTTTTTGATGAATTTGCGTCATTCGTCATTTTCACTTAATTTTATGAGGTAGGTGGATTCACCGTTGACTCATATTATTATAAATTGATTTATTTATTTCAAATTGGTTTAATTTAAAGAAATTTATTTTGAAATTGATGGGAAAATCATGGTAGAAACATTCATTTGTGATGGTTTATGGAAATGTGGATTTTTTATGCCAAGTGCTTTGTTAAATGATTTTAAAATGGTTGTTTGGTTTTGATGCATTGAAAATTGGTTACAAATTTATTAAATAAGAGGATAGGTTTACTTAAATGGTTTTAAAAAATTGATTTGGAATGGGTTTAGACATAAATGGTTGGATTTTTTTTCATGTTCATTTGGGATAGATAAGGGCGTGAAGATACCCATGTCAAAAGAATAAGACAGATAAGGGCATAAGTTTTCCCCATAAAAATGGTTCATCAAGCGATGAATTAGTGAAAGGATCACCCAAAACCCAAGATTATATGGAGGTATATGGTTTTATTAATGGTAATATTTGTGACATGTCGATTATAATGGGTTATGTAAAAATGTGATTTGAGTAATGGTTTTAAATAATTGTTTAGTTGATTTCCTTGGAATGTATTTTGGTTGGAAAAATATTTTGGTGTGAAATAACTTGGATTTGATATAAACTGCTAATTTTTTTAAAAGTGACTAATGTAAATTTTATTATATATATATATTCTAACATGTTCTATCCTAGTGGAATTGGTAGGGAAGTAATTTGGGGAAAAACCCCTATGTTTCAATATTCATTCCCTCCTTGGGAACTTTCATAGATTTAAATACATTGTTTGTTGATACATAGGTAAATGAAAAATATATCATTTTTTAGTGATGAATCATGATACTTAAGTTTGAATTTTTGTACTTGGATCTTGGAGTATGTTTGGAGAAATGGATTCGGTGGCTTTGAAGTATTTGAGTTTTGTTGATTTCGTCTTCTGATTTATACTCTGATATTGGTTATACTTCCTATTTGTACTCTGGTATGGTCTGCTATTGGTTTGGTTACTTTTTAATTTTATACATTATTATCATGCATCATATAGTGATTTTTTTTCAATGGTTACCTTGATTTGGTTATTTTATGTTCAATGGGAAAATTGTCCCCTAACTATTTATGAATATAATTACATTTATTATCAGGCTTTCATACCTTGGGAATGTAACCTAAGGACAAGTATAAATTGCAAGTTTCCTCAATCCGATGAGGAGGGGTTGGATGTTCTAACTTGATTCATAATGAAACCATATATGTAAGTGTTTACATGGATAAATTTAGGACACATTCATTTATCAAGGAGTTATAATGACAGTTTTGGGTTGAATTAACAAAACTTATATTCAATTTAATGGCCAAAGTCAATTCAATACAAATTTTGAGGCAAGTGTTGGGTAATTTAAAGTCATTATTTCGATATTGGGGTGTCTACTAAAAAAATCAATGAGCCGTAAGGCCATAGTTGGAAAGATGGCCTCCACATTCTTATGATTTTCACGAACAAATTTAGGATCATTAATAATTGAAATACGGATCCTCTCAACTTTAATTTCATAGAAATTAGATATTATGAGTTCAGTGGTGAGGGTTATTGGGATTTGATAAAATAATGGGATAATGATTTAAATTAATAATTATTTCTCACATTATTTGTAATCAAATATTGTTTTAATATTATAATCTCTTAAATTTTAGAATAAATGAAAATCCTATCTTCTATACTATCCATGAGATCTATCTTCATGAAATACCATCTCCTTAATAGAAGCAACATCGAGGAATTTTCCAGACACCTTTGGGTTATGTTGCGCTATGAATGGAAATATTATGTTCTTGAATCCTTACATCCCGATCCACCTCCTAAGGAGTTGAATGATGAATAGTTTCTTATCTATGATTTTTTAAAAGACATGTTTTACATTCTATTTTTGATGGTATCATATATATCTAGTGAACTCATGTAGTCTCATGTAGACATGGATGCTTATAACATGATCAATCATATCTTGGGTTCATACCATAAGGAATCTAGACATGAATTATTTGAGATCTCCAAGGCTCTTTTCCTATTTATTCTTAGAGATGGTAAACCATATGGGCCTCACATAGTAAATTTCATTGGTTATATTGAGAGCCTAGGGTTTCTAGGGGTTATAATCCGTGATTAACTGTGAATAGATCTCATACTTACATCAGACCATCAATATTTTAATAGTTTTGTTGAAAAGTTTAATACTAACAACAAAGGGAAGTGTCTCTCAGATATTTATAATGTTCTTCACCAAGTAGATAAGGAGACAATGTGTGAAAATCCTTCGATCATTATCATGAAAAAATAAAAAGGAGAAAAAAATATAAGCCCAATTAATCTTCTCAATTCCCTTAGAATAAGTAGAGGATTGAGGGGAAATTCAAAGAACATGGAAATATATGTTTTGAATGTGGAAATGAGATCCCCTGGATGAAAAAATACAATAAAACAAAGAAATAAGACGAAGCATCAGATGATTTTTTTACTTAGGTAAATTTTATTGTTTTTTAAAATTGGGTATTAGGAATATCTTGTGGTGATAACATATTTATTAAAATATAAGAACTATGTTGAATAAGAAATAATGGAAAAGGGGTAGTAGATCCATGAGAACCCAAAATAGATAAACTTTCTGTTGTAGCTATCACCAACTATTGACTCATGTTTATTAATAGAAGGATATTGGTTTTGAAAGAATTTTATTTTATTGCATATGTTACGAAAAACATTATTTTTGTACCCAGATGTGATACACATGGATTTATATTCATATTTGGGAATAAAAATTACTTATTTTATAAGGATAAATTTTTTATGTCAAGGCACTATTAAATAGTTGAAATTATTTATTGCACTATAGAAACCAATTAATGGAAATTGATAACCAAACTACTTCACATGACTGATACCACATAAAAATTTGGAATCACTGGTTAGGTCATGTAAATTAAAAGCCTTTGACTAAATTACATAATGATAGATATTTAAATTATTTTGAACTAAAATCACTAGGTGTATGTCACACATGTTTACAAGGAAAAATAAAAAAATCCACATTTTTTGGAATAGGGGAAAGGTCCAAATAGAGTCTTGAACTTTTTCATACCAATGTGTTTAGACAATTTTGAGTTTAATAAATGGTTTGGTACTCATACCTCATAAATTTTACTAATGATTTTAGTATATTTTGATATTTCTACATGATGAGGTGCAAGTCTGATTCATTTAAGAGATTTATGGAACAGAATTATGAAGTTGAGAATGTTTGTGGTATAAAGATTAAGAACTTCTTCTTAGAGAGTGGTGGATAATATCACAATCAAGATTTCATTGATTATTTATAGGATTTTTATATTCCATATCAACTCCATCATTTCAATACCCCTCATTGTAATAATGTTAGTAAAATGAGTAAAAGACCTTTTTGGACATGGTGAGATCAATTATGATCCATATGAGTCATCCATTATCCTTTAGGGGATACATGTTACAAACAACAACATATATACTAAACCACATGCTAGATAAGTTTTAATAAGGTATAAAATCCAATTTTTTGAATAGAAAGAAACTTGTGTTTTAATATTTACATGTGTTGGGTTATCAAGATTTTATTAAGGCCTATTCATGTAATAATATTTCTCCTCAAGACACAAAGTGTATCATTATTGGATATCTTAATTAAACCAAGGAATATTACCTATACATTCCTTTGAAAAAATCGAAGTGGGTGAAAAACATCCTATAATCATTGAGAATGATCATATCTACAAAAGAGTCAATGGTAGTGAGATGGATTTTGATGAGGTATAAGATAATGATAAACTATAGTTAGAATAAAAACAAATCCCATAAAGCCAATTGGACGAATAAGTTATTCTAGATATGCATGTACTACATTGAAGTACATGAGAGGTTTATGAACTAGAACATTATGGTTTTCTAGTAACTGAGTATAGTGACTCATTATTAATTGATAATAATGTTCCTCTAACATAAAATGAAGCAGCAAGCAGTATAGATTTTTCCCATTGGAAAGAAGCTATGAATTCTGAAATGAAATGCATGACTAAAACCATGTCTATATTTTCATATATCCTTCAGTGGTTTTAAATACCTTAGGTTCAATGTTTTTATTCAAGAAGAAATAGTACATGGATGGGAATTTTAGTACCTATATGGCACATATAGTTGCAAAAGTATTTAAATAGTGTCATGAAATTGACTATGATGAATCCTTCTCACCAGTTGCAATGATAAAATCCACCTTAAGTGTAATTTCCATTATAACCTTCCATGACTATGAAATTTTTCATATGGATGTTAAAAAACATTACATAATGGAATCCTTAAAAAATATATCTATATGAAATAAATTGAAGGGTTTTTTATTATAATTTATTCCAAAAAGGTTTTCAAATTTATGAAATCAATTTATGGATTAAATAAATTAATCAGGTCTTGGAACATTCATTTTAATGATGCCATAAAAGAATTTGGATTCATAAAAATTAATCTGATACTTGCATCTATAATATATTTAGTGGGAGAGTATATGTTGATGAAATATTACTTACTAGAATTGAAATACTAGTCTTATAGTCTTTAATGGACTGGTTGAATAAATTATTCTCCATGAATTACTTAGGTGAGGAAACATTGATTCTTGGAAGTTAGATACATTGGGTTAGATATAAGAGACTACTCAACCTATGTATAGGTACTCATATTGTAAAAATAATGAAGAGGTTATGTATGGAACAATCTAAGGGGGGTTTTTTTCCAATGTCACATGGTATTCATATTTATTGGATTATTTTTTCTCAAACACATGAGGAATGAAAAAAAATATTAAGGATTACAAAGACATTAGTGATTGGGTTAGTCATGTATGTTATTCTATGTAATAGGATATCAATTGCTTATATATTTAGTATAGCTATAGATATCAATATGGTCTAGGACACCACCATTTTATGGTTTCAAGTATTATCCTTCTGTATCTAAGGTTTAATAAGGATGTTTTCCTTGTCTATATACGAGATGGGGATGTAGGCATCAATAAAGATTATGATTCTAGTTTCTAAACAGACCAAGATGATATGAAATCAAAAATTGATATATATTCACTTTAAATAGAGGTTTTTTGATATGGAAGATCTGAAATAAAGTTATGGTCATAGATTCTATTACATATTTTGAGTATATTGTATCTTATGAGGAAGCTAAAGATGTAGTATAGGTATGAAATATCATCCATGAGTTTGAATTGACACATAGTAGTAATGTTCCTACTATATTATATTGGGATAATACTACAGTAGTGGCCATATCCAAGGATCCATGGTCACATCAGTATATGAAGAATATAATTTTGAAGTATCATGTCATGATGGATTTTTTAGAGAGGTGAGGTCTCATTAAGCTATATTTACATAAAATAAAACATTGAAGAACCCTTGTCTATATCCTTGAATCATCAGAAACATGATTATCATTACCAACCATTTGTACATTGATTAAATGTATATTCTATAAGTAGAATATTAATAAAATATATTATTACATATTTTTCATTGTTCTGTATGATATTGATGTAATAATTTCGTAGTGTATATGTTTCATTGAAAAGTTTGTAGCAGTTACCCATAGTGATGAGAAACTTGAAATGCTATTATGATAATATTAAATATAGTTTATACTCGGATAATGTACTATGATGGGGAACATAGTATATAGAATTTTATGTTTGAGTACTTGTAAGTGGATGAGAGTTATTCTCCTGAATTACGCACTATGTAATCTCTAAGATCAAAGATTATGATAATAGAATATCTAGTAAGAATTATGCTTGTTTTGACATCGTTACATATTTCTTGCAATGAGCATGATTAATGTTATAACAACCCTTCTCTTTATTACACATTTAAACTTTATTTATTACATAAACTTCACTTGATACAACATAGAAGATCGAGAGGTTTAGTATATTTAGGGATTAGAAACATTGCACAACAACTTAGAACATAAAACACACAAGATATTTATTGAAAACTTCCTTTACATGACCAGTACATTCCCTCGTACTTATCATTGCATGGGATAACCTGAGGACATGGATAAGAAAAGGGTGACCTATAAATCCCATTAAGGGAGTAAAAAAGGTATAACATGAAGATTTCAATACATCTTAGGAAATAGTAATATCAATGGAGCACAAGAGAAACATGAACATAAAGGCATAATAGATCATGATAATCATAACATGGAGATATGTCAACAACACTTAACATGGAATTAGCATGAGCCAAGGATCATTGAACATGTAGCATGAGTAAAACCTCATTGCACATGAAGCATGAGTAAAAACTCATTTCACTTGAATTATAATGATTCAACACTCGTTGCACATCATGTATCATGATACTATACTTTACCAAATGCATTAGAGTGCTATCAATGCACATCCTTCTTAAACATTTCATTTCAAGCATAAGTGTGCCACATGGATCCTAAAACATGGATTCATTAAACATTATCATTTATTCCATGATAAAGGAAGTTATAATTTGTTGAGCCATCTAGAAATCTAGTTGCTTTACTATATTTTGATAATCCCAATTATGCTTTATTATATGTTGATAATCTCAATATTGCTTATTTATAGTTTGATAATTCTTATTGTGGATAAATACTTACTTTAGTATTTGTGTACTTCATACACATATTTATATGTTATAAATAATTATATTATGATAAAAGAATTTGGTTAAGAAATGCTCTATTACTTTATGATTTAATATAAGTCTTTCGGTTACTGGATGCATATATATTATGACTTAACCCTTTCTGCCAATAGAATGCTTAAACAGAACAAAGATACCGATACAGTTAAGTCTACCGCTATGTTAGAGCTACCGATACAGATGAGTCACCGTTACATTAAATTCCACCATTACAGATAATAGCTACCGTTACAGAACAAAGCTACCGATACACACAAGTCCACCGATATGTTGAAGCTACTGTTATCAAAAGAAGTCTACCGATACATCGAAGTCTACCGATACATCAAAGTCTACCGATACATCAAAGTCCACCGTTGTATGAAAGTATACCGATACATCAAGGAAGCTACCGATAGGGACTTACCGCTACCGATACAAGACAGAGCTACTGCTACCGATACAAGACAGAGTTACCACTACTGATACAAGACAGAGCTACCGCTACCGATACAAGACAGAGCTACCGCTACCGATACAAGACAGAGCTACCGCTACCGATACAAGACAGAGCTACAGCTACCGATGCAATCAAGTCTGCCATTACACAAGAAGCTACCGATACTCATACCTACCGTTACACAAGAGTCTACCGATACAAAGCCTACCGTTCCAGAGACAGAACCCGATGCTGCTTTAATTTCTTTATCATTATTTAATCTAACCAACGGTCATATAAGGTATATTTTAATACACTAACATTTATTTAATGTGTGTTGTTGGATGTCAGGGAATCGTACCTCATACCAGCAAAAAGAAATCATTTCTTTTGCCGGAGCTCGTGCTATAAAAGTCCCTGTTTCTGCACAAGAGAAGATACAGACGTCGTTCTACACACACACGCATATACACAAGGAGATACACACAAACATACAAAACACGAGGTGTGCTGAGAACAAGGGAGTGTGCATGAAAAGAGACGACTGAACTTACAAGAAGAGATCATACATTCCTGTATACCAAAAAAGAGAGCTGAGAATGAAAACATCAACACAATAACTTCATCGACTACTTTTTCCTCTGTCTCTACACCTGGAAGTCAAGGAAGTAGACGACACTCTATTTTCCAGACAAAAACTATAAGAGGACTTAGAATCAATTTCGATCAATCCAAAGGAGTCTAAAGCTGCACTGAAATCACTAGAGCCATTCTAAACTCTACATATTTTCCTCTGTGATTTATTATTTACTTTTCGAGAAGTGTGTGTCATTTGCTGTATTTTTACACACAAATTTTCTCCTGAACTTTAATTGGAGGACCTGTAAATCCTCACTCAAACTCTAACAACTTTTATTTCCCACTGGGATAGTGGTAGAGGTCGTGTGTGACCTGGACAGCTGGTTTGCTGTTGTGTTTGTTTCTCACGTATAACAGTGGTAGAGGTCTTAGACCTGGAGAGTTTTATACTGTTGTAATCCCCGATCCAGGGTGTGGATCACTTTTATATAAAGTTTTGAGAGGACTAAGTCTCAGCTTGAGACTGAACCTCTTGGTTATATCTGCTGTGCTTATTTATTTTCAAAGTCATTTTTATTCGGCTGCAAACTACTTTAAACCAAAAACTGTTTTAAAGTCACTTTGATAATTAAACTCGCAAGTGTTTATATTAGTTGTAAATCAGTAAGTTAGTTTCAAAAGTTAATCAACTCTTCTAATTTGATTAACTGGGAAATAATCAATCCCTTGAGAACCTAACAGAACCTTTCCTTTGATATAAATTCACTACAGTTTAATTCTGTATTTTATTTGGGGGATTTTAATACAATGTTTTTAAATAGAAATTTTAATTAGAACTCAATTCACCCCCTCTTGAGTATCCACTTCGACCAACATTTGGTATCAGAGGAGTTTAAAATATTTTCTGACGTACTCTGTTTTTCAACTGTGATTTTAGTTGTATTTTAAAGTTCTTAAAATTCCTGTTATTTCTAAATTTTTATTTCTTTAATATCTTTGCTTTAAGTTAGTTATTATGGATAACAGACTTGAAGGTGTTGATACCTATAGACCACAATTTTTCAATGGAAATAATTATGCTCAGTGGAAAATCAAGATGAAAATTCATTTAGAGAGCATGGGTTTTGATATTTGGACTGCTATAGAATCAGAATATAAAATTCCTACTACTGTTAGATCTACTTGGAATGAAGCTACTAAGACAGCTTACAATAATAATTGTAAATCTATGAATGCTCTGTATTATGCTTTAGGAGATGAAGAATTTAATAGAATATCTGCTTGTAAAACTGCATATGAAATTTGGGATACCTTAGCTGTTTCTCATGAAGGAACAACTAATGTTAAGGAAATGAGATTGAACACCTATACTATTAAGTATGATAATTTTAATATGAAGCCTGATGAACCCATTTCTGACATGTATCTCATGTTCAATGAAATTGTCAACACAAGGACCTCACTAGGAAAGGATGTTCCATACAAGGAACAAATCATGAGAATTCTAAGATGTCTACCTGAAAGGTGGAGAGGAACTTCTGTCTCAATTAGAGAATCATGTGATATTGGTGAACTGCCAGTCAAGGAACTAATTGGCAAGCTAATGATGTATGAAGAAGAAATTAAGGTAAATAAATAAGAAGAAGATGAACCTAGAAGGAAGTCAGTTGCTTTCAGGACTTCAACTTCAAAGAACAAGGATAAGGAGAAGCTTCAAGCTATAAATGAGATTTCAAGCTGTGAAGACAGTGAGAGTGCTTCTGATAGTGATGCTGAGATGGCTCACATTTCCAGAAGGTTTAAGAAGTTTTATAGGAAGAATAAGTTTTTCAAAAAAATCAAATTACAAAGGTAAGTATGACAACAAGGGACATTGGGAAAAGGATTGGAAGAAATCAGACAAATAAGATGAAGTTGTCTGCTATGAGTGCAAAAGAAAAGGACATATAAAAGCAGACTGTCCAAAACTGAAATATAAGAAGAAATATGAATACAAGGACAATAAGTATAAGAAATCCATGAAGGCTACTTGGAGTGCTTCTGAGGATAACTCCAGTGAATATGAAGTTTCTGAAACCGAGATCAGAAATAAGGAAAACATATGTTTTATGAAAAACACCTCTGAGGTAACAGTTGAAACACCTGATTTAAATACATATTATTCTGGAGATGATTCTGAATCTAAAAATATTTCAAAATCTGAACTGTTTGAATACTGTGATATGTTGGAAGAAACCTGTAATGAGATGAAAGACAAATACAAAGGTTTAAAGAAACAATATGCTTTAACTGTTAATCATAAATCTGATCTTGACATAGAAATAGAAAATAATGCTCAGTTACTTAAAGAAAACACTGAACTAAAATTGTCAAATGAGCAACTTAGGAAGGATTTAGAAAATTTCACAAATGGAAAATATAATCTTACTCAAATTCTAGGTAAGCAGATTTCACCTAGATATACTACTGGCATTGGATACCAACCTGGACAAAGAAAAATTACCAAAACTAAATTTATTACTAAATCTGGACAGAATGTGGTTAGTTATAGTTCTGGAAGCTCATATGATTCAACCAGTTATATTCATAGTTACGGATATAATAAAGTTTATCTTTCAAAATCTGTTGATTCTGCAAATTTTATGAGACCCATAAGACAAATTTGGGTACCTAATGTTTTATTGGCTAACCTGTCTGGACCCAAGAAAATATGGGTACCAAAATCATTTCCTATATAAATCTGTTTTGAAGGGAACCTTCTTAAAGATATCCTTTAGAAAGACCTGGTACTTGGAAAGTGGATGTTCAAGACATATGTCAGGAGACTTCTCATGCTTTAAAATCTTAGTCAGAGTTGATGGAGGTTTTGTCACTTTTGGTGATAATTCTAAAGGGAAAATCATCGGCTTAGGCCAGAATGGTAACACTGACTCAGTATTAATTTATAAAGTTTTATTAGTTGATGGACTTAAATATAATCTGTTAAGTATTTCTCAGTTATGTGATGATGGTTTTAATGTTAAATTTGAAAATGATTCTTGCAATGTTTTTAATTCTAAAAATGCTTTAGTATTTTATGCCTTACGGAATGAAAATGTTCATGCTATTGATTTAAATTCTTTAGCTATGAAAAATATTAGTTGTTTAAATGACTTTCATAAAGAGTCTTGGCTTTGGCACAGAAGATTAGGACACTACAATCTACATTCACTTATAAAACTTACTATGAAGAACTTAGTTAGAGACCTACCAAAACTTGAATTCCCAGCTGATAAAGTTTGTAATCCCTGTCAAAAGGGAAAGAAACATAAAGTTTCTTTCAAATCAAAGAAGTAAGTGTCAAATTCTCAACCTCTTGAGTTGGTTCACATGGATTTGTTTGGACCTTCTAGGGTTTCTAGTTTAAATGGGAATCACTATGTCTATGTTCTAGTAGATGACTATTTTAGGTATACTTGGGTATATTTTCTAGCTCACAAAAGTGAAGCTTGTTCTTACTTTGTTAAATATTCCAAGTCTGTAGAGAACCTTAGTGGACTTAAGATTAAAACCTTGAGAAGCGATCATGGTCGTGAGTTTGAAAATCATGAGTTTGAATCCTACTGCTCACTCAATGGCTATAGTCACAATTTCTCTGCCCCTAGGACACCTCAATAGAATGGTGTAGTAGAAAGAAGGAATATAACCCTTCAGGAAATTGCTAGAACCATGCTCAATGAGTATGACCTACCTGTTTATTTTTGGGATGAAGCTGTCAATACAACTTGTTATATTATCAATAGAGTTTTGATCAGACCTGTTCTTAAGAAGACCCCTTATGAGTTGTGGAACCATAGGAAACCTAAGGTTAACTACATCAGAGTTTTTGGTTGCAAAGTCTTTATTCTTAATACTAAAGATAATATTGATAAGTTTGCATCCAAGAGTGATGAAGGATTTTTCCTAGGTTACTCTATTTCTAGTAAAGCTTATAGAGTTTTTAATAAGAGAACCAAATGTGTGGAGGAATCTGTTCACATCAAATTTGATGAAACTGATCCACATGAACCTAAGACCTCTTTTGAAAATCTTGAAGATGATCTCTCTGTTTTGAACCTTAATGATAAAGACAATGGACCTATAGTTAAAACGTCCAGTTCTGGAAATTTTCCAGAACCTGCTTCTGTTGATTCCCAACCTGTTGATGAACCTAAAGTCTCTAGCCCTATCTTTTCAAGACCAACTAGGATTCTAAAGAACCATCCTTTAGATGCTGTTGTAGGAAACCTTGATAGAGGAACACAGACTAGAGCATCTCTAAGAAATCAGGTTGAACATCAAGATTTTCTTTCACAGTTAGAACCTAAAAATATCAATGATTCTATCAAAGATAAATTTTGGGTAATGGATATGCAAGAAGAACTAAATCAATTTGAAAGAAATAAAGTCTGGGAACTAGTAGAAAGACCTAAATACACTTTGACCATAGGCACAAAGTGGGTGTTTAGAAACAAAGTTGATGAATCTGGAAACATCATTAGAAAAAAAGCTAGAATAGTTGCACAAGGTTACAATCAAGAAGAAGGAATTGACTATGAGGAAACCTTTGCACCTGTAGCTAGATTAGAAGCAATTAGGATCTTACTTTCCTTTGCATCACATCTGAATTTCAAGTTATATCAAATGGATGTGAAAAGTTATTTTCTAAATGGTTTTATTGTTGAAGATGTTTTTGTGGAACAATCACCTGGTTTTTCAAATCCTCACTTTCAAAATCATGTTTTTAAACGTTCTAAAGATTTATATGGTTTAAAACAAGATCCAAGAGCTTAGTATGAAAGACTTATAAATTTTCTTATTTCAAAAGGATTTAAAAAAGAAATTGCTGATCCCACTCTTTTTATAAAAAGAATTTCAAAGGATGTTTTAATAGTACAAATCTATGTTGATGATATTATTTTTGGATCTTCGAAAAATTCTTTATGTACTGATTTTTTAAAGGTTATGCCAAATGAATTTGAAACGAGCTTAATGGGAGAGCTTAAGTATTTTCTTGGATTTCAAATCTTTCAAACTAAATATGGAATTATTTTAAATCAAAGTAAATATAATAAGGATTTATTAAAACGTTTTGGTTTGGATAGTATTAAGGTAAGTGATATACCTATGAGTACCACCTGTAAATTGGATATTGATGAAACTGGGAAACTATTTGATCAAACTAATTACAGAGGTATGATTGGGAGTTTACTTTATCTTACTACTATTCGACCTGATATTATGTTTAGTGTATGTATGTGTGCTAGATTTCAAGCTAATCCTAAAGAGTCACACTTACTTGCTGTTAAAAGGATTTTTAAATATCTTAAGTATACTGCAAATTTAGGTTTGTTTTACCCAAAAGAAAAATCATTTGATTTTATAAGTTATTCATATGCTGACTTTGCTGGATGCAAGTTAGACAGAAAGAGCACATCTGGAACATGTCATTTACTTGGAAAGTCCCTAATATCATGGTGTAGAAAGAAACAGAACTCAGTTGCATTATCTAATACTGAAGCAGAGTATATAGATACTGGTAGTTGCTGTGCACATATTCTATGGATGAAACACACTTTACTAGACTATGGATTTGATTTTAAACATGTTTCAATTAACTGTGGCAACACTAGTGCGATTAACATCTCTAAGAACCCTGTGTCTCACTCTAGAACCAAACACATTGAAGTTAGACACCACTTTCTAAGAGATCATTATCAAAGAGGTGATATAACACTTGAATTTATAGGCACTGAACTTTAATTAGCTGATATTTTCACTAAACCTTTATGTTCAAAAATATTAAGTTTCATTAGACACGAATTAGGAATGATAACTTTCCCTTAAACCGTTAGGAGAAACCTCACCGTTAGAGAATCCTCACCGTTAGGGAAACCTCACCGTTAGGAAACCTCACCGTTAGGAGACCTCACCATTAGAGAATCCTCACCGTTAGAGAATCCTCACCGTTAGGAGACCTCACCATTAGAGAAACCTCACCATTGGGAAACCTCACCATTAGGAAACCTCACCGTTAGAGAAACCTCACCGTTGGGAAACCTCACCGTTAGGAGACCTCACCGTTAGAGAATCCTCACCATTAGAGAAACCTCACCGTTAGGAGACATCACCGTTAGAATACCTCACCTTTAGGAGACTTTACTGGTACATCTCATGCTGTTTTAATCTTCTGTAAAGCCGAGACATCGAACCATTTTTTTAATGATTTATTTTATTTGTGGATCCTAAATGATATTAAACCGAGTCTAGACTTCACTCAATCTCACTGCGAACTCACCTGTTTGAATCCCTCCAACCTAAACCTCTCAAGCTGCGAAACCCTAAACCTCAAATCTGCAATGGCCCTCGTTAAGAGACCTCAAGTTACAGATGAAAGTAATGCGCCGGAAGCTAAAAGACAGAAGGTGACCAATGCTGGTGCCAGTGGAAGCGGTGAAAGTGTAGGTCTAAGGAATCCAGTAAACCCGCATCTCTCAAGGCGATAGATTGTCATTGAGAAAGAGGTGTGTGCAGAATGGCTCATGGAGAGCATGTCCTTGGTTCTTAAGGTTTTAGAAGAACAAGGTTGGCTCGAGTGCTTCACAAACAACAATGGACCTTATTATCTAGCATTGGTAAAAAAGTTCTATGAGTTCGTTCGTTTTGAGAAGTCTGAATAAGAAAGCAAGATGATTTCTTATGTAAATGGTCAGGATTTTTCCTTTACTTCGGTTGAATGGGATGGGAACTTAAAAGTTCCTCATGAAGGTGATTATGGATTTTATTCAAAATCTATACCTACTGCCAGTGACTTTTTAATTATGAGGATGCCTTGTTGGAGTTGACAGGAGATGGAACTCCTAGAAAGGTCATTGCTGCAGATATGGAAGGGGAGGATAAACTACTTTTCAAGTTCATTCAGCATGTGATTAGCCCAAGGAGAGGAGATTTTTCTACCCTCATATTTAAAGAAATTTATTTGTTGTATATGTTAAAGCATGGAGTTAAGGTAAATCTATGTAGATTGATTATGATTCAGATTGAGGATATGACTAGACCGAAGTCTAAGTCAAATGCACTGTTCTTCTCAAAGTTGATTTCTGTTTTGATGAAAGCAAAGGAGGTGGTTGGACCTCAGGATGAAATAATAGTAGTTAAGGATACCTTCTGCATCACCAGGACTGTCTGTAAATACATGAAAGTCAGTTGGAATCCTTAGAAGAAATCCTGGGTTAATGATGATGGAAAAATATATGACAAGTATACTCCTGTGGATCATCCTTCTAGACCAAAGGATGTGAGGGATCCTGGTCTTGGACCAGATGAGCCAGAACCGGTCTATAGTGATGATGAAGCTGAGGAGGAAGAGACATCGGTTGAGGAAGGAGGAGACCCTGATTTACCTCCTAGTCCTTTGCCTCAAAATATTTCTTATGGAGCAGCTAGCCCTCCAAAAGAACTACCAAGGAGAGAAACTATTTTGAAGGAAAATGGCACTGAGACTGAGGAAGAAGAAGAAGAAGCATGTCAGTATGTTGTTAAGGACACCTCTGAAGAGGATGAGGAAACCAAATCCGATCATGTTTTTAATGAAGAAAAGGAGGCTTATGGTGAAGCAGATGATAAGGAAAATGAAGAAGAAGAGATCAGTTTGAGCCCTCTGATAGTTAGTACAGTCAGGACAGTGCCAGATCAGGAAGGAGAAGTTGCATCTGTTGATGAGAGAGTCATTGATGACTTAGAACAAATGGCTATTGAATCTGCTGCAGTTGTAGAAGAAGTTGTAGAATTACATCGAGCAGAATAGTTGGAGGAGATTCCTTAGGAAAATGTTCTAAGTAAGGAGGGGCATCTTGGTTCAGTATCTATTCTGTATGAAATTGAAGGTTGGACATCATATCCAGGATATATGGTTCTTTGAATTTCTTATGGAGATTCAGATGAGGAAGACCGGCCCCAAAAGGAATCAGTTATCCTTCCTGCTGTGGCTAAAAATGTGGCAACCAAGGAGGACCTTGAGTCCTTAAAGGATGAATTGAAAGAAGAACTGAGAAAGTCAGTGGCAGATTTGAAGACAAGTCTGGTTGAAGAGATGAGGAATGTGGAGCAATCCCTGGAGCTCTCTCTGGGATGTGCTGTTTCAAGCCCAGTACAGAAAATGATGGATGAAGTTAAGGTGTTCCATACTCAAATTGAGAGTTGGACATGAGCTGTGGTTGCTCTAAGACAATCAATTGCTTCATTGACTGCTTTGAACAGTTCTCAAACCCAAGTGCACACTGATATCATATATATCAAAGAGGTAGTCAAACAGTTTGTGGAAGTGTTTGAGGCTTTTAAGAAATTAGTCAAGGAACATCTGCACAGTCAAGATGAACTTGTTCAGAAGGTGGTTAGTAATCTGACACAATATTTCAAGGAGACAGTAGCTTTTTCAGTGAAACCTCTTCCCTCATCCAGCTCCTCTGTGAACCTTGACCAGATCAGAACTGTTATTCAGGAAGAGTTGGCTAAGGCCGGTACCAATAGATCCTCGAATACTCAGATCCTTGCTACCACTAGGGAAGTTAGTAGTTTTGTCCGTGATCACCTACGGGAAGCTACTGCTTCTCAAGAGGCAATTAAAAATAAGGTGGATGCTTATTTTGAGAAGGTATACACCAAGCATCAAATAACCAACCATTTCAAGCTCTTGCTGAAAAATATGAAGTTGCCTCCAGTGACTCAGGACTTCATAGAACAGGTTAGTAAGCTCAGGGAGCTTACTCCTGCCTTGGATAAATTCATTGAAAATCGAGATGATTTTTTGTCTGCAATGGAGAGAGGATGGAGTATTATTATGGATTTCAGGAATCTATTTCTACCATTCTTTCATGTGGATGCCATACCTATGATTGTACCTCCTTCCCTTCCTACTTCTGCCTCTGGGAGTACACCTCAGTTGACTCCAGTTCAAGCCATCAGGAGCTTGACACCTATGATCCCTCAGAGGAGTACATATTTCAAATCTGGTACGGTTTCAGTAGTTGACCCTCCAGTTGTGCTTTTAGCTAATCCTAAGCCTTCTACTGAACCTAAACCCACAGCCTCTTCTGATCCTAAGGGAAAGACTCCTATTCAAGCAGAAGATTGAGTGATTCTAAATCTTTTTGATAGGATTCACTTGTATTTTTTTGTTCTGATTTTATCAGTGTATATTAATGAACTTCCTCTTCATTCTCTACTTTACTATGTTTCTATTACTTTGTCATTTATTCTCCTCTAGTCTTTATCTTTTCTCTGCTACCCTTCTTTTTGTTAATCACAAAGGGGGAGAAAAACACAAAAGGAGAAAATGAGTTCTAAGAGTTAACAAAAGGGGAGAAAAACACAAAGGGAGACAATGCGCCTAAGAGGATCTTGTAGTACATTTGAAAGGGGGAGGAATATGAAACCATTGTATTCCTAAAAGACGAATATGAAACCTTGGTTTTACTGATAGACACCTTTTACTCTGATTCTAATTCTTTTCATTTTTGTATAAGTTGTGATTATCAAAAAGGGGGAGATTGTTGAACCCTCTAGGAATCTAGTTGCTTTACTATATTTTGATAATCCCAATTATGCTTTATTATATGTTGATAATATCAATATTTCTTATTTATAGTTTGATAATTATTATTGTGGATAAATACTTACTTTAGTATTTGTGTAATTCATACACATATTTATATGTTATAAATAATTATATTATGATAAAAGAATTTGGTTAAGAAATGCTCTATTATTTTATGATTGAATATAAGTCTTTCGGTTACTGGATGTATATATATTATGACTTAACCCTTTCTGCCAATAGAATGTTTAAACAGAACAAAGCTACCGATACAGTTAAGTCTACCGCTATGTTAGAGCTACCTATACAAACGAGTCACCGTTACATTAAAGTCCACCGTTACAGATAATAGCTACCGTTACAGAACAGAGCTACCGATACACACAAGTCCACCGATATGTTGAAGCTACTATTATCAAAGGAAGTCTACCGATACATCAAAGTCTACCGATACATCAAAGTCTACCGATACATCAAAGTCTACCGATACATCAAAGTCCACCATTGTATGCAAGTATACTGATACATCAAGGAAGCTACCGATATGGACTTACCGCTACCGATACAAGACAGAGCTACCACTACCGATACAAGATAGAGTTACCGCTACCGATACAAGACAGAGCTACCACTACCGATACAAGACAAAGCTACCGCTACCGATACAAGACAGAGCTACCGCTACCGATACAAGACAGAGCTACAGCTACCGATGCAATCAAGTCTGCCATTACACAAGAAGCTACCGATACTCAGACCTACTGTTACACAAGATTCTACCGATACAAAGCCTACCGTTCCAGAGACAGAACCCGATGTTGATTTAATTTCTTTATCATTATTTAATCTAACCAACGATCATATCAGGTATATTTTAATACACTAAAATTTATTTAATGTGTGTTTTTGGATGTCAGGGAACCGTACCTCATACCTGCAAAAAGAAATCATTTCTTTTGCCAGAGCTCGTGCTATAAAAGTCCCTGTTGCTGCACAAGAGAAGATACAAACGTTGTTCTACACACACACGCATATACACAAGGAGATACACACAAACATACAAAACACAAGGTGTGCTGAGAACAAGGAAGTGTGCATGAAAAGATATGACTAAACTTACAAGAAGAGATCATACATTCCTGCATACCAAGAAAGAGAGATGATAATGAGAACATCAACACAATAACTTCATTGACTACTTTTTCCTCTGTCTCTACACCTGGAAGTCAAGGAAGCAGACGACACTCTGTTTTCCCGAAAAAACCAGAAGAGGACTCAGAACCAATTCTGATCAATCCAAAGGAGTCCAGAGTTTCACTGCAATCACTAGAGCCATTCTAAACTCTACATCTTTGCCTCAGTGATTTATTATTTACTTTTCGAGAAGTGTGTGTCATCTGCTGTATTTTTACACACACAATGTCTCCTGAACTTTAATTGGAGTATCTGTAAATCCTCACTCAAACTCTTACATCTTTTATTTCCCACTGGGATAGTGGTAGAGGTCGTGTGTGATCTGGATAGCTGGTTTTTTGTTGTGTTTGTTTCCCAGGTATAACAGTGGTAGAGGTATTAGACCTAGACATTTTTATACTATTTTAATCCCCGATCCAGGGTGTGGATCACATTTATATAAAGTTTTGAGAGGACTAAGTCTTAGCTTGAGACTGAACCTCTTGGTTATATCTGCTGTGCTTATTTCTTTTCAAAGTCATTTTTATTCCGCTGCAAACTACTTTAAACCAAAAACTATTTTAAAGTCACTTTGATAATTAAACTCGCAAGTGTTTATATTAGTTGTAAATCAATAGGTTAGTTTCAAAAGTTAATCAAGTCTTCTGATTTGATTAACTGGGAAATAATCAATCCCTTTAGAACCTAACAGAACCTTTACTTTGATATAAATTCACTATAGTTTAATTCTGTATTTTATTTGGGGGATTTTAATACAAAGTTTTTAAACAGAAATTTTAATTGGAACTCAATTCACCCCCCTCTTGAGTGTCCACTTTGACCAACATAATTAATACATGAAACTATATAATCAATAATTAAATGTTCATAAAGGTGAATACCCTTGATAGAGAAATGGGCATAGTATTCACTACATAATGACTTGGGCTTGGAAAAACGTGGTGCAATTTCGGCAGCATAACGTTGTGACATAAGAATTTATAAAAAAGGTTGATGAGAGAGAAATGGATGTATCATAATATGTACATAAAATGGAATGTAAGGGGGGGATCATATATATACATGTACCAAAAATTTTAATGGGATTTAGTTTCAGGATACAAAATAATTTCTTGAATGTAAATGAGAAGAGAGAAATTCCTTTCGGAATTTCTGCATAGTAATGGGTGTACAGGGGAGGAATATAATGAGAGAGAAAGGGGTCTATCATCATTCATACATAAAGAGGGATGTATGGGGGATGTGAGAAATCATACACCAACATTTATAATTAAATATAAAATGCCACAACAATATTAAGAATCTTGGATAAAAAGAGAAAGGTAGGAATCCCTTACTTGGAAGTGTGATCCCAAAGGCTTGGGAGAGGCATGAGATATGATTCTTGGGAGATTGGGGCACCTTGGGAGGATTTTAGAGAGAGTAGGGAATAGTTTTTAATAACTCAAAAAGATTTTAGTGAAGAGGAAGTGGGAGCTTGGGAGGGTTTATATAGGAATGGAGAGGGAATTCGTTATTGTTTAGGTTTGGGACACCACACATTAAACTAATCAAAACCAAAAACCAGAACATAGTTTTTTCCCATTTTTTTTTCCAAAGGAGAGTGGAAAAAATATTTTATAAGGAAAATGGCATAACTTCTTAAAATAACAAGGTTTCTTATGTTGAGGTGAGTCACACTCTCAAGGAAAACAATTTAAAAAGACAAAATGTTTTATAAGCCTTGAAGGGTCCACTAAAGCTTTGTAAAATAAATAAAACATACCCAAAATCACATTATTTTAATGTTAAAACATATTTTTTCCAAACATAATGTTTATTGTATTTTATTATATCACTATTGGGTCATTATGATGTCATAAGACACGTTATATGTTTAAATGGTATTTAATTTTTACCCAAAAATTCGATTGTATCAGAATGTTTTGAAAAATTCACCATGTATAATTTCAACATACTGATTCCAAAAATAATATTTATTTTATCTAAATAATTTTATAAATTTGTGATTTTTTAAAATTAAAAACCTACATTTATAAAAAATTCATGGGTTTTGAAAAAAACAGCTTTGAAACCTTAATAAAAATTACAATTGCATTCATAAAATTATATGATAATTTATACTTAATAAAAATTAATTTAATAATAATAATATTTTATTAAAATATTATTTAATTTAAAAATCCATTAATTCATCAAAATATATTTCTTAGCTGAATATTAATTAAAAATACTATTTGTGCTTTAAAAATTATTTACAAAGTAAAAATAATAGAAAGAATGTATATTCTCTATACAAGAATAATATACATAATCTTAGTACTAGGGTATTGTCACATAAACCCTTAAAACAACCGAATAATACCTTAGGGTAAGGTGCACGATGGTAACATACTCTTGGGGTGGATCAGATTACTTTGCTCGAGTGGTAATCTCTATCAACATTCAATTCTCCCGTAGTCGGTTCTGCTAAAGCTTAATGTATTCAAGCTCAGCTTAGTCTTGGTCAAGAGAGAAGCCTAATGATTCCACCTCCTTTCCAAGATCTGACAAATGGGCTTCATACAGGGAAAGTCTACTGGATGAGGCCATCGCTTCCTTTGTCTGGGTAAATTGCATTTGTTAAAGACCAATATTTATACTAATCATGTGATCAATGTTCAATAATTATATTAGCAATAGTAACAATTATTAATGGTATTTTAAAATCCAGAAACATAAAACCAATTATGTTAACATTTTATATAACCATAATAATATATTTAATTAGATCAAGAGGAATTTTCATTAATGAAAGTTTGGTTCGTTACAATCTTATCCCCTTAAGAAATTTCACCCTCGAAATTTTCTTTTCCCACACTAAAACAGATGTGCGTAAATCTGCTTCATCACTTATTCTGATTCCCACGTTGCTTCTTCAAACTTGTGGTTTTTACACAACACCTTGATGAGGGGATTTTTCTTATTTTGTAGGATGTTTTCTCTACGATCTAAGATCTTCTCTGGTTGCTCCGCGTAAGAAAGATCATCCTTTAGCTGTACTACCTCTCATGAGAGTACATGTGAAGGGTCTAGTATATACTTCCTTAAGAGGGATACATGAAATACATCATGTACTTTTTCCATGTTTGGTGGAAGTTCTAGTCGATAGGCCACATCCCTAACACGATCAAGAATCTCAAATAGGCCGATGTACCTAGCACATAACTTACCTTTATTTCTAAAACTCATGACCTTATTCCATCGAGATATTTGTGGAAATACCATGTCTCCAACATTGAATTCAAGGTCTCACCAACGGTTATCTTCAAAACTATTCTGTCAACTTTGGGCTTCCTTGATATGATGCTGAATGGTTTTCACCTTCTCCACCATTTATTCGACCATTTCTGGTCCTAGTAGCTTACGCTCACCGACTTTATCCCAACATGCCGGTGTTCTGCACCTCTTCACATATAGGGCTTCATAAGGTTCCATTCGGATGCTCGAGTGGAAACTATTATTGTAGGATAATTCAACCAATGGAAGATGTTGGTCCCACCCTCCTTTGAAGTCCATAGAACATGATCTTAACATATATTACGGTGTATGAATAGTTTGCTTAGATTGGCCATTAGTTTGAGGATGATAGTCCATACTGAGGTTCAGTTTAGTATGTAGAGCATATTGAAGACTCTTTTAAAACATAGAGGTGAATCTTGGATCTCAATCGGATTCAATAGATAATGGTATTCCATGCAGCCTTACCACTTCCCTAATATATATCAGTGCCATTTGATCCGATGAAAAATCCTACCAAATTGCAATGAAGTGTGATGACTTTGTGAGACGATCCACAACAACCCATATTTCATTGGTTCCTTTGGATGTTTTCGGAAGTCCGGTGACAAAGTACATGGTGATGTTTTCCCATTTCTATGCTGGTATGGGCAATGGTTTCATCATACCTTTAGACTTATACCTATATGCAATCACTTACTGAAACACCAGGAACTTCGATGTATACTCAGGGATCTACTTCTTCATATTATCCCACCAATAATGCTCTCAGAGATCTTGACAAACCTTTGTTTTTCCCGGGTGAATAGACAAATTTGAACTGTGTGCATCATCCAAAAGTTACTTCTTTAGCTATGAAATTGATGGAAAATAAAGTATTTTCCCAAATCTCACAATTCCTTCTTCATTAACATTGAAATTCGAGGATTTAACTTTTCTGATAGCTTCCACTTTCTTATGAATTCCCACATCATCTTATTTAGCATCCTTTATTCTTTCCAAAATAGACTGTTGAGCAATCATTTGTGAAAGGATTCATGATGCTACCTTCTTTATGATTCCCATGTCCATCTTCATCAAATCTAAGAAGATTGGATCCTTCTCAATTCTCATAAATGATAGAATCGTTGGGTCCTTTCTACTTAGATCATCCACCACCTTGTTTGCTTTCCCAGGGTGGTAATGGATTGAGTAGTCATAGTGTTTGATCAGCTCTAGGCATTTTCATTGGCACATGTTCAACTCTTTATGTGTGAATATATACATGAGGAATTTGTGGTTCGTATATATTTCACACTTCTCCCCAAAAAGATAATGCCCAAAATTTTTTAAAGTGAAGATCACTACAGCCAACTCCATATCATGTGTTGGATAATTCTGCTCATGAACATTCAATTGCCTTTAATCATATGTAATAACTTTGTCATTATGCATCAACACAAAACCCAGACCCTTCTTCGAAGCATCACTGAATACCAAAAAAAGGTCTCCACTTGTGGGTAAAGTTAGAACGTGCATAGTGATAAGCCTTATTTTCAGCTCCTTGAAGCTTTCCATGCATTCATCACTCCAAGAAAACTTTACTCCCTTCCATGTTAGCTCAGTAAGAGGGTTGGAAAATCGTGAGAAATTTATCACAAATCGTTGATAATATCAAGATAACCCCAAAAATCTATGGATATCTATTACTGATGTTGGCCTCATCCATCCCTCTATTACAGCTACGTTGGATGGATCCACATATATCTCATTGCTTGTGATGATATGGCCCAAGAATGAGACCTCTTTCAACCAGATCACACACTTGCTATACTTTTTATAGATATTCTCCTTTCATAAGGTATCTAGTATAGTTCTTATATACTCCTCATGATCCTCCATGGGTTTGGACTATATTATAATATCATCTATAAATACTAGCACAAATTTGTCGAGTTAATATCTAAAGACTCTATTCATAAAGTCCATTAATATTTCTAGAGAATTAGTGAGTCCGAAAGGCATTATTATGAATTCATAATGCCCGTATCTTGTACTAAATGTAGTCTTGAGGATACCTTCCTTATTCACCCTTACTTGATAATATCCCAACCACAAATCTACCTTGGAGAAGTATTGTGCTCCATGCAGCTGATCAAACAAGTCATCAATTCATGGGAGAGGATAGTTTTTATTTATCTTGATTTTGTTAAGCTCACGATAATTGATGCAAAGGCGCATTAACCCATCCTTTTTTATGATGAAGTGGATTGGTGCACCCCATGGTGAAGCACTTGGGCGTACAAACCCTTTATCCAGATTCTCCTGTAGTTGTTTCTTCAGCTCCTCAAGCTTCACAACAACCATTATATATAGAGTCTTGGATATTGGTAACACCCTAGGTATAAGTTCAATTGAGAATTCAACATCTCTTCCAGGAGGAAGACTAGGAAATTCTGTAGGAACACTTCAACGAATTCACTCATAATAGGAATGTCTTAAAGGATAGTTTCCTCCTTAGACTCAATCATCTTATCCAGATACGCATTCTTATAGGGAATTAATATCCAAACATGAGATGATGTAGCTAAAGAAGATTCATCCTCCTCCTTGAACTTGTACAGAATTATGGGTCGATTCTCCACATGGAGAGTGATTTCCCTCTCACGGAAATTTATGTTGGCTCTATATAGGGAAATAAAATCCATGCAAAAAATTTCATCAAATTCCACCAGAGGGAGTATGATGAGGTTCACTGGGAAGTTCAATCCACCGATTATGACAGGGGGGAGTTATATTCATGGGATAAAATGATTGAACCATTTCCTATACTCATCGACATCTTTACTTACATGATTTGTGTTGGTGTTGGGATTTTTCTACTAAACCTTCATGATATAAAAGAATACATAGAACCTAAATTAAAATGTATGTTCCCTATTCATGAATGAATAACTAACGTACCCATCACCACTTCTTTTTAGGGGTTCACTTCGGCGGTAGTGATGGAAAAAGCTCCCCCATGCTTCCTTGGAGGTTGTTTGTTGTCTCCGAAAACCCTTGGCTTAGGGCACTAATTTTCAAGATGCCCTGGTTCTTTGCAGTTGTAGTAATGAACAACGCGTTGAGGTTCAAACAGAGCGTTCCTCTCCTCTATTACAGTCGTGGGGTTTTCTTGTTAGATGTTAATGTCTAGGTTCCCTTGTCTTCCACACCTAAAGAATTTCCTCGCCCCCTTTAAAAAATTTATAGGTTGCTTATTTCCGCACCTTTGGAAAGTGGGGTGATGGATTTTCATAGAATCGTTTGATTTATCCATCAGACCGCAAGAATTGAAGTCCAACTTATGCTTCTTATCCCCATGATACCCCTGAGGTTCGTCGATATCCTTTTCAACCTTGAGGGAATATATGACAATTTCCTCATAGCTATCAAAGCCACGGATTGCCAAGGCTTTTTGTAGGATAGGTTTCAGCCCACTAAAGAAGCGGTCAACCTTAAATTCAGGGTAACGACAAAGCCTGAAGCATATTTTGCAAGCCTTATGAAGTTTTCCTCATATGCTCAGATAGATTTGTCATCTTTTTTCTTGAGGGAATGGAAGTCCCTTTCCATCTTAATCCAGAGGGTGCATGGAAAATATTTATCAGAAAATATCTCCTGGAAATCCTTCCATTACAACGCCTTGATATCCTTCTCAGGCTTCATATTTTTGATCAATGTCCACCATTGATCAGCTTCACCCTCCATATTATAAGCATCCAGAAGAAACTTCTCTTGTTAAGATCATTAAAGGATGCAGAAGATCTTTTCAATGGAGTTGATCCATTGTTCGGTGATTGAGGGATCAAATGATCCATTAAAAGTAGGAGGCCATTATATCACGATGATTTCGATGGTGAGTTGTTCTTTATTAGGGGGGGTTGAACGTTCCTATTGAACCATGTTTCTATTCAAAGCTTGAGTTAACAGAGAGAGTATTGTGACAAAGTTTGTGATTCCTGCTCCCATCGGGTTGGGGATCTCATTAAAAAATTCATTGCATTGATCTTCACATCGGTTGTTAGCCCGAGTCCTCCTATTACCGGCCATTGGATGTACTAAAATTAAATTTAGGGGTAACACATAAAGGGTAATCCAAAGAAAAAATTAATAACTTATAAATAACTTTTATTTCCTTAACTTATGAATCTATAGGCTTCAATCTATGTTATCCATGATCTACTTTCTAACATATATTCTTATGGGATTTTTTTAATTCCCTTAATAATGGTTTATACTAAGCTTGTGATTTTACCAATGTGTATCCCCTAGGAGTGTCGTAACCAAGAGTGAAGCAAGGGCCATGGTCGTGTACTAGGATACCCCGGGTCAAGTCCGAAACTCCATGTCAGGGTTTTCACCCCTAGGTACATCTATGCCAGTGCCGCCTCTACCTGTTCGTATCCAGAAAGGGATGCATTTTATTGAAAAAACACTTACTCAATAATCACAAAAACTTTGGGGTGTTTTTATTATACAGAGTATTATCCTTTAGGCTTCACTAGGGGTTTCTAATCCTAATAACAAAAATAACTAAACCTATCCTCTGCTAACAACTATAACAACCCTGCTCTTTATTTCACATTTAAACATGTTTTGTTACATAAAATTCACTTGATACCACATAAAAGATCGATAGATCTAGTGTCGTTTGGGATTAGTAACATTAAATAACAACTTAGAACATAAAAAACACAACATATTTATTTAAAACATCCTTTACATGACCACTACATTCCCTCATACTTAACATTGCATGAGATCACATGAGGACATGCATAAGAAAAGGGTGAGATATAATGCCCAGTAAGGGATTAAACAAGGTATAAAAGGAAGATTTTAATACATGTTAGTAAATAGGAATATTAATGGAGCAAAAGATAAACATGAACATAATGGCATGATAAAGCATGATAATCATAACATGGATATGTGGCAACAACACTTAACATGGAATTAGCATGAGCAAAGGCTCATTGCACATGGAACATGATTAAACCCTCATTGCACATGAATCATGAGTAAAACCTCATTTCACTTGAATTATAATGATTCAATACTCATTTCATATGAAGTATCATGATACTATACTTTACCAAATGCATTGGAGCGCTATCAGGGTGCACCCTTCTTAAACATTTTATTTCATGCATAAGTGTGCCACATGGATCACAAAACATGGATTCATTAAAAATTGTAATTTATTACTAGAAAAAGGAATTTATAATTCATACATGAAAATATATAATCAATAAGTAAATGTTCATAAATTATAATACCCTTGATAGAGAAATGGGCATGGTATTCACTACACAATGACTTTGTCTTGGAAAGACGTGGTGCCATTTTGGCAGCATAACAGTGTGATATAAGAATTCATAAAAAAGGTTGATGAGAGAGAAAGGGGTGTCTCATAATATGTACATTAAATAGAAAGTAAGGGGGGGGGTCATATAGATACATTTTCCAACAATTTTAATGGAATTTATATTCATGATACAAAATAATTGCTTGAATGTAAATGAGGAGAAAGAAATTCCTTTCTGAATATCGACATAGTAACAGGTGTACATGAGAGGAATTTAATGAGAGATAAAGGGGTCTATCATCATTAAAACATAAAGGGGGAATTATGGGTTAGGTGAAAAATCATACCCCAACATTTATAATTTAAAATAAAAGGGCATTAAAATATTAAGAAACTTGGATAAAAAGAGAAAGGTAGGAATCCCTTACTTGGAAGTGTGATCCCAAAGGCTTGGGAGAGGCTTATTGGGAGATTGGGGATCCTTGGGAGTATTATATAGAAAGGAGGGAAGAGTTTGGATGAATTCCAGAGGCTTTGAGTGAAGAGTAAGTGGGATCTTGGGCGGGCTTATATAGGAAAGGAGAGGGAATTCTTTATTGTTTAGGTTTGAGACACCAAACATCAAACTAATCAAAACCAAAAACCATCCCATGGTTTTTGCCTATGGTTATTGAAAAAAGGGAGTGGAAAACAATATTTTATAAGACCAATGGCCGAACTTCTTAAAATAATAGGGTTTCCTTTGTGGAGGTGAGTCACACTATGAAGGAAAACCATTTAAAAAGACAAAATTTTTTATAAGCCTTGTAGGGACCACTAAAGATTTTTAAAATAAAAATAACAAACCCAAAATAACATTATTTTAATGGTAAAACATATATTGGCCGAATGTAATTTTTATAGTATTTTATTACATCACTATTGAGTCATTATGATGTCATAAAACAAGTTATATATTTAAATGGTATTTAATTTTTACCCAAAAATTCGACTATCTCAGAAAATTATGAAAAATTCAACATTGGATAATTTCAACATCATGCTTCCAAAATTAATATTTATTTTTATCTAAATTTTTTCTCAATATGTGATTTTTTTAAAATAAAAACCGATATTTATAGAAAATTCACGGGTTATGAAAAAAAATAGCTTTCAAACCATAAAAAAATTACAATTTCATTCATAAAACTATATGATAATTTATCTTTAAAAAAAGTAATTTAATAATAATAATAATTTATTAAAATATTATTTAATTTAAAAATCCATTAATTTATCAAAATATATTTCTTAGTTGAATATTAACTAAAAAACTATTTGTGCTATAAAAATTATTTACAAAGTAACAATAATAGGAAGAATTTATATTCTATATACAAGAATAATGTACATAATCATAGTACTAAGATATTATTACATAACACTTTAAAATACCCATATAAGACCTTAGGGTAATGTGTGCGATGGTAACATAATCTTTGGGTGGCTCGGATAACATTGCTCCATTGGTAATCTCTATTAACTTCCACTTATCCCGTAGTCGGTTCCGCTAAAGATTAACATGTTCAAGCTCAGCTTGGGGTTGGTCAAGAGTGAATACCAATGACGCCACCTCCTTTTTGAGCTCCGACAAATGGGCTTCATATGACGCAAGTATAATGGATGAGGCCATCACTTCCTTTGTCTGAGTAAATTGGATTTGTTAATTCCATATATTTATACTAATCATGTGATCACTGTTCAACAACTATATTAGCAACAGTCACAATTCATAATGGTATTTTAAAATATATAAACATAAAACCAATTATTTTCACATTTTATATAACCATAATAAGATATTTAATTAGATCAAGAGTATTTTTCATTAATGAATGTTTGGGTCGTTACAAATGTCCCTTAAACTTTAATATTTTTATTAATACCTATTATGACTCAGGAAATTATATGTAATTAGTAAAACACATATGTAAATTTCATAGTGAATTTGGATAGGTTTAATGTGTCACAAGTGATATGATTTTAATTAATAACAATAGGTAGGAGTTTTCCCTTCCATCTTTATAGAATTTAATATCTTAACCCTTTGATTAGAATATAAATGTCACATTAAATTACATGACCATGGTTGAATAACGAGATTATTTTACATTGTAATTTAATTATGTATCAAGAATATATGTTGATGAAGTTGATGTGAAACATGTTTTATGTGATATTACAAATAATGGATTGTATTAAACAATTATAATTCATAGGTGGTTTTCATCATTGCATAATTAAGTTCATTCCCCTTGGTACCTTGACCCATTTATAGAATGAAATCATGGACATTAGAAAAGCCTGCCTAATTCAAATGATAAAAAATCATAGAAGGTCAATCACAAAGTGTTTTTGTTGATCCTGATTAAATTATATTTAAATTTAATTAATTGAATAAATATTATTTTCAATACTATGGAATTATTTTACACATGTCTAATCAATCAAAAATATATATTGGTGAGTGAAATATTTAATTAAAATACTTTTTCGTGTATTTTATAAATAACGAGGAGTACAAACTAAAAAAGACCATGTCCATTAAAAAATATTAATTTACATTCCAGTTAAATAATAATTTTTTATTGAAAAAAGTATAGAGCTCCATAAAATTGCAATAATAATAACAATATTTTTAGCACAGAGCTTGAAAAATATTATTATATTATGTAATGTTTGGTATGCAATTAAATAATATTCTAAACTAAAAAATAAAACTATATATATATGGTTATGTCTATGGGTTTGGGATAATCATTAATCATGAAATAGAGAATAGATAATCATTTTTTACAAAGGATGTTTCACTCAACTCATCTGCCTTTATTTCTCTTAAGAATGAGAAGATCTAGAGAGAACCATTGAATATTGAAGATTGAGTGATCAACATAAACAATTAAGATGATTAAATTTCCATGATATAATTAATCAATCAATCCATGTCGTTTGATGATTAATGTATTATGTGTGGATCACTACTAGAGTGGTTATACATGTATATCCTCCTAACACAATGAAGGTAAATCGAGAAGGGTTCTTCAAAATGTCAACAACATCATTTAAAAAATTTCCTAAATGAGGTAACCATGTTTTTAATTTATAATTATTTATCTTCTTATTGATTTATATGTGCAGTAGTGGATAGATTTTCATTTCATGTATATTCATTTTGTAATCAAATTTTAATTAACATTTTCTTGAAATATTAACCATCATCATTTAGTGTATCATTTTCTTCAAGGTAGAAGTATATATAAAGAATAACTAAATATTTAATCAGGAAGTGTTGGTGATTCTAGATGAATCACATGTGACTATACAACATGCTTCCAGAGTACACACCCTATACCCAAGTGAACTGCACCTTTCCATGTCAAGGGATAAACAATGAACCGAGAAGTGACTAAACAGAGTTCCTTTATTGAAATAATTATATATACCAATCCATCCTTCTAAATTTTTTTTTGTACTACATGACATGTAGATCGTATTCTTATTTTGTAGTCTACATGGTTTAGTTGTGAAATTCACACAATTTGTGTGGTCATATACATAGTCAAAACACATGATACTGACAACCTTGGGAAATAATGACTTACATTATGTGTAGAAAGTGCAAAGAGTGTGTATTTCATCATTTTCCACATCCAAAGTGTACATCATTCCATTCATCAAGACAAACAAAAACATGACAAGCGAGATATATGGCGTCTAGGTAGTCTATATATGTTGTGTAGTCACGTGTCTGATTAACATGAAGATTCTTTCAGAGGTTGCATAGAAAATTGATATACTAGACATAAAAAAAATAGTTGTCTTTTACACGATGTGTAGTAACACATATAATGAAAAGGTCATGTATTATCATAGGTTGAGTGAACACATGACATCTGGATAACATAGTGTGTATCTCTTTAGTATACATCAAGCAATTCTTTGAGATATAGATAGAAGACCAAGGAATGTATCCCAGGTACACATATAGAGTTATCAATGGTTCATATCTTGATAAAACATGATGTATAGTCCATCAAAGTTATATACCAAAGCCATAGGTGTGTATCCCTGGTTCACAACAAAAAAGATACATGGAATGTATCTTAACAGTACACTCCATGTAGTCTCCTAATAAATGGAAGAAATATATTATATAAAATATTTAATTATATAGTTAAAAAAATTATATATTGATATAAAATTGTTGTGTTTTGAAATTCAATAATGGTTTTAATGAATTATTAAATGATCAATTAATTTATTTCAATAATATGTCATTATTGATTTAATCATTTATTTTATATGAGTACCATTATGATGGTTATATCTACGGGAGTTCAAATGGTCATTAAGATATAACAGAATTGATTGATTAATTAATGAATTAATTCAAGCACATTTATCATAATAATAATGAATGAATAGAAATAAATTTTAGTCAATGTAATTTTTTATAATCCTCAAATTTGTATGAACATTCATGAGACTGAAGAAGACCGATGTATGCATTGGTTTTATTTAATTTAACTTATTAAATTGGTTTGTAATTATTAATAATTAAATTAATATGATGGAATTCATGTCATATGTACCTATATTATTACATTGGACATACGTGTCCAAGGTTATTTATGTAATCCCCATTCAACAATCATTTAGTTCCCCCCATCCATGTGTGAGTTACAAATAGATAAAATAAATGGAGTATCCCAAGGTTCTTGGAGGTGGATAAAGATAGAACATTGATTATTCAAACCAAAATGATGAATATATGTACAGGGGGAATGCAACAAATCATTCCAAGACCTACACAATGAGTTATTTCCCCTGGGTCAAAGGTTAATTTATATCTCTCTCAATAAATCAACCACTAGATATGCTTATGAATGGGTCATTTAATAATTTATATCTTATGAATTATTTATTTTATAGATGAAATAATTCACTTACATAAATAAATGAAATGATGTGAAAATATTGAATTTAAATAAATGGATTAATCATAACTATTTTATCCAACATGGTTAATCAATTAATTAAAATCTACATAATATTAACCAGACATTTAAAATAAAAAATAAGAAACATTTACACATAATAATGAAAAATACCTCATGTTAATATTATATCATTATGTGTTCATTTACTTCATTGGGAATGAAACTATAGATCTAAGTGTTTCCATGGCCGAACAATGGACACATTCATTAATCTAGGAGTTCTCAAAGGGTTTTTGTTTACTTAGCCAAATTTATAGACCATATTATATTCAGTAAAAACATAGAGGAACGTATTGATGAAATTTAAGTCAAAAATACTATATTGGGGGTCCACTCAATAGTTGAAGGAGCTGCAATAATGAATTCAATATATCAACCTACCTAAATACATCCTTTAGAATTTCATGGAAATTTTATAGATCATTAAGGGAGAGATATGGGTCCTTTCTACTAGAATTTCCTAGAAACTAAAAATTCAGAGTTTAATGGTAATGGATATGGTAACATGATAATAATGGGAGAATTAATGAAATTAATTATTATTTCTCACATATTTTTTATTAAAAGTAATATAATAATAATATTCTCTTTTAATTAGTAGAATAAATTAAAATCTTCTAATCCACACTATCCCTATGACATATATTAGAGAAAGACCATATCCTAATTAGATTTAACATATAAGAATGGTTCAAATGACTTCAAGTTATATTGCTCCATAAATTGATATATTACATACTAGAATCCTTATATCCTAATATACCCACTAAATAGTTTATTGATTAGGAGTTACTTTTCTATGATTTTTTAGCAATATTGTCTATGTTAAATGGTTTATGTTATCATTTATTTCTAGTGAACTCGTCAAGTCTCATAAAGACATGTAATATTTTAGTAGGATAGAGTATCTCCTTGGTTTGTACTAAGAGAGAACTATATTGGAATTTTTTTTAATATCTAAGGATATTTCTAGAGTCATATTATAGAGTATGAATCAACTAGGACTCACATAGTTAAGATCATTGGATACATTGAGTACCTAATGGTTTTATGGTTTAAACACCCTGTTGAATGGTACAAAGATATCATAATTTCCCCACCCTCATAGATTCTATATATTTTTTATATTTTAAAATAAAATATATTGATAATTCAGTCCTATATTTTATTACTGTTATTTTTTAGGTAGATAAGGAGATGAAGCATGAAAATCCTTCGATCCATATGGTGAACAAAGAAAACGTCCAAGAAAAGTGATCTATGGTAAAATATTCTTCTAAATTCCCTTATAAGAAGAGGAATACCAAGGGACATACTGGGGAACATGATGTTGTCTTTTTATCAAGTTGAAAGAAGGTCTACTAAAAGAAAAACTTCACCCATGAAATAAGTAAGGGGAATATTCATGTTCATTATTTATTGAGTTCAATTTATCTATTTTAATAAATTGTGCCTTAGCGACATATTTTTGGTTATCACATATGTATTGAAATACTAGACTGATTTAGATTATGAAATATTTACCATATATAGGTAGATATATAAGTATACATTATTTATAAACATGTACCTATAGTTACCAGTTACTACCACATCTCATTTTAAATTGGAATGATATTTGTTTTTAATGTTTTTATTATGTTTGACCTATTACCAAAAAAAAATTTATGTATCAAGACATGATATGGACATATTTTTTCATCATAAATTCTAATAAATGATTCTTATTTTATAAGGACAACATTTTTGTGATAAGTAGCATTTAATTAATGTAGTTCATGTGTTGGACTAGATAAATCATGTAATGGGGATTGATAATGAAACTACTTCATATGATTCATACAACACACAAATCTGGTATCCCTTCTAGGTCATGTAATCAAAAATCATTTTACTATGTAATAAAAAGATTAATATTTATATTAATTTGAACAAAAATCACTTGCCATAATTCACACTAGTTTACATGAAAAAATATAAATTCCCAATTTACATGAAAAGACAAAAGGGCCTATTTTATCCTTGAATAAGTTCATACTAATTTTTGTGGAACATTTCTAGTTAAAGTATGGGGGGGGTACTCATACATCATAACTTATACTGATGGTTTTAAAAGATATGGATATCTATACTTGATGAGGTATATGTTAGATTACTTTGAGAGATTCAAGTAATACAAGAATGATGTTGAAAACCATATTGGTAAAAATATTAAGAATCTCCGCTTTGATCATGGTAGGGAATATATTAATCAACACTTCATTTATAATTTACTTTAGTTTTAGATTCTACCTCAACTCACTCGACGATATAAACCTTAGTGGAATGGTCTAAGATAAAATAGGAACCACACCTTTTTGGATTTGGTGATATCAATGAAGAGTCATGCAAGACTTCCATTATCAATTTGGAGATACACATTACAAAAAGTATCATACAAACTAAACTGAGTTCCAACTAAGATGGAAGATGGTAAACCATAAAAACTGTTAAATGTAATGAAACTCGTGTTGTCATATTTACATGTATAGGGTTGTGAAACATTGGTTAAGGAATCTTTAGTTAATAAGATTTCAGCTCGATACACAAAGTGTATCATTATAGGATATACCAAGGAAACAAAGGGATATTACATATAAAATCTTTTGGGTAAATAGGTAGTGGGTGATCGATGTCCCACATTACTTGAGAAGGATCATATATTTAAATGAGATATTGGGAGTGACATAGACCTTGATGATGTCCATGATAAAGTTACATGAGATTTGGAATATGAAAAAATTACATAAAGTCCCGTGGGAGAATAAATTTTCTCTGAGACACAAGTACTACAATAGAGTAAAAAATAGGTTATAGAACTAGGACTATATGGTATTCTAGTCATTGAGGATAGTGACATGTTATTAGTTGAAAATAATGATCCTATAAACTACAAGGATGAGGTAAGTGGCACATATGTTTTTGTGTGGAAGGGTATGTAAGTACCAATAATTAATGTAAAGTTGAAAAAGGGTTTAAAAAACATCATGAAATGTACTACAATGAAACATTTTCACTAGTTTCAATATTGAAATAAATCATAATTCTACTTGACATTAAAACCATCCATGACTATGATATTTGGAATATTTTTTTCAAAACAACCTTCTTTAATGGGATCATTTATATAGATGGCTATATGACACAACCTGAATGGTTTTTTACTCCAATGGTTTCCAACAAGGTTTGTTAATTTAAGAAATACATATATGGATTAATGCGAGATTATATTAATGAAATATTTTATTGGAAGAGTCCATAATAGAATTTGGTTTTATAAATAATCAATGTATGACGAGTTCCTATAATAAGTTTTGTTGTAGTGATGCAATTTTCCTAATAGAATATGTTTATGACATATTAAATATTAGATTCAAATTACCTGGAATACAATATCATATAAAAGAGTAAAATATATGCTTATCCATGAATGGCTTATAAGAGGAAACATATAATCTTTGGATTAAGATCCATCATCATAGATCCAAGATAATTATTGGTCCATATCAAGGTACATATATTGATAAAATTTTAAGGAGGTTCAGTATAGAAAAATCCAAGAGGGAATTGTTTCCAATGTATCATGGAATTCATTTTTCCATAAAAATGTGTCCTCAGACACATGGGGAATGAAAAAGAATAGAAATGATCACATAAATAACAATGATTGGGTTAGTCATGTCTGTAATTCTATGTACAGGGATAGAAGTTCCCTAACCATTGTGTGTGTTATAAATATATCATCAGATCCAGGATACCACAATTGGATATAAGTGAATATTATCTACATATATCCAAGTAAGACTAAGGATATGTTCTCGGTATATTGATGTGGTGGGGAACAAGTCATATGAGGATATACTGATTCTAGTCTCCAAACATATCAAGATGATATGACATTTCAAATGAGATACATCTTTTCTTTAAATGGATGTTTTTTTGAGCATAGAGAGGTTAAAGAAGGTCATGGTATCAGATTCTACTATAGAGTCTGATTATATTACAGATTATATGGAAGCTAAATAAGAAGTAATAATACACAACTATGTATAAGAGAATGATGTGATACCTTGAAATAAATATCATATCACACACTATTGTGATAATATTGTAGCATTAACCCTTTCTAAGGATTGAATGTCACATAGTGGAAAAAGAATATAATTTTGAAGTATAATCTCTTGAGGGATTTGTCTAGGTGAGGTGAGTTTGGAGTGAGAATTATTTTCATGGAAGAAAACATGAAGTACCCCTTGACTAAAGCCTTGACACAACAGAAACTCAAATATCATGTGACATCAAGTTCACCAAAGGTCATACATAATAGCTCTAGTTTGAGTGGGAGATTATTCTAGTTAGTGTCCTAGAACCAAATTTTTTTTACTTTGACTGCATTTATATTCAATTATTTGAATATTAATAAAATATAGTATTATATTGTTCATCTTTATGATTAATTTTACATAATAATGTCCTAGATTATCTATCACATTGATAAAGTCATTGCGGTTCCTCACTATAATGAGAACATTGAAATTTTACAATGATATTATTAAAATTATTTTTTAGATAGATAATATAATACGATGTGGAATACAATATATAGATTGTCAAGTGTAATTATTCATAAGAGGATGAGACTTGTCATGAAGTTATCACTAGGTAATCTTTAAGATGGGATATTATGAGAAAAATAAACCAGTAGAAATTCCACATCTTTGGGAGCCATCAAATATTCCTATATACAATAATGTGTAATGGTCATTAAAAATTGATATTATTATTAATATATATTATGACTCACACAATTACCTGTATTTCATAAACCATGACAAAAAGTTTATGGTGATGTTAGATACATTGGACGTGTCATGATTGATGTGTCATTTTTGTATAAGTTGAGGACAGATTTCCCTTCCTATGTTTGTGGACGTTTATATCTGAGACCTTTTATTGAAATGGACCCATCACATTAATGTCCATGGACATGGTGTAATGACGCGTTCATTTTAGATAGTTGAAAAAAGATTTATCAATCATATTGGTTGACGACAAGGATGTGAAACCAGCTATATGAGATATTGCGTCAAAGGGATTATATTACACAATGAACATTCATATGTGGTTGTTGTTATTACAAAATTATGTTCCTGATCTTGGGTGCCTTGACCCATTACGAGATAATAATCTCAAACTTTAGGAAATCCCACTTAATGACTTTGAGAATGAATCCTATAGGTTCACACAATAAATGTTTTTAATAAACTCTATTAAATTATTTTTGAATTTAATTAATGGAATAAATACTATTCTCAAGATTGAGGAATAATTTTATACATGTTTTATTGATAAAATATAATTATTGATGAATGAAATATTTAATTAAAATATTTATTTTGGTTTGAGTAAATATTGAATATTTCAAATGGACCATGACTTTGTTCGGTAACAAATATTAATTTAAAAGTTATTTAAATAATATTTGTTATTTTTCAAGTTAGTACACACACCATAAAATAACAATAACAACATTATTATTTTTGACATGGGGTTTAATAAAGAATATTATATTATTTAATTTTAGGTATTCAATTAAATAATATTTTAACATTAACCATAAAATAATAAATTGATAGTTATGAATACTCTATAGGTATAATCGTTAATCACAATATGGATAATAGAAAATTGTTGAACATAATAAATTTTTATGTTAACTATTATTACCTTTTTTCACTGAAAAAAAAGATGATATAGAGAGAATCCATCAATCCTGAAGAAATATATATCATGAATAATGACACAAGATGATTGATTCTCCATGATTATACCCAAAAATCAATACGCATTATTCAGAGATTGAAGGATCATAAGTGGATCACCACTGGAGGGATTCTACATAAGAATCCTCCTAACACAATGAAGCTAATTTGGGGGGAGTTATTTAGAAGGTCATCATCATCATAAAAGAAAGTTCTTAAGACATTTTTACCATTTTTTCCCAATATATAGAGGTTAACAATAAATTTAATAAGAAAATATCCTCCCAGGGGTCTTTTATTTTCGTAAGTCAATATACTATTCGAAATATTTTCACATGTCAAGGTGTTTATGTCACTCACAATATATTTAATGATCAATAAGATAAAATAATACCTTTTAGTGTATCTCCCACCACTATCACTTATAATAGTCCCAAAAAATTCATAATTAAATGGGGAATTTATTTTTGGAAACAACATAATGGTGAAACAAGTGTGGGAGTGTAGATGAGGTTCATCCAACACATACACATGGTAGATATGATCATATTCTAGAGAAAGGAGTGATTAAAATAGATTGGTAAGATTCCAAATACAACATATAGTTTTGGAGGTGGTGATAAAAGTTAAAATGTGGTGTGTGAATTGTTCAACAAAAGGTCCAGTTGAGGTGGTAATTATCAGGACCTGAACTTATTTCATACATAATCTTGAATTTATTCAAGAAAACACTTCATTATACATTTAGGATCTTTTCAAGTTTATAGCTTTAGAGAATTAAGACAAAACATTCATAACATTACACATTGTTACATAGTGGATACCATAAAATCAGTTTCCATTTTCCTCAGAAAATAAAACATTAAAACATAAAACAAGACTCCTTGACAATTCTTCAACATTTAACATGTCTTCCTTCCTTGTATTATTCATCCATTAACCTGTGAAAAATCATTTAAAAACTTGGGATGAGCACAAAAGCTCAGTAAGGTATGAAAAAGATGGAAAAATCACATTAGTCCATGAATACGCATGACGTATGAAAACATTTTCAAAATACATGATTTACACCCATAAAATATTACTTTGTGTAACATGAGATTTACACAAGATCCACACAAACATAATTATAATCATAGAGGTATATTTGGGCATTACTTACATAATCTTGTAACCATCTTGGCTACCTTAAAATTTGTAAGCCTCACGACTACCTTACTTTGTGTAACCATCGCAGTTACACTTGGAGTAACCATACGGCCGACCTCCAACTTAATCATTCCCAATGCATTGGAGGGAAATATAGGTCCCACCCTTCATCATAAACAATGCCCAATAACCAAAACATAATCATAAAACATGAATAATATCATAAAAACATTGCTTTTGAATATTGTAAAACAGAATTTTAAAAGGGGATTTTAGAAGAAAAGTCCCTTATAAACATCATATACTTGAAGTGAGACTTAATAGAGTGGATGGAATATGTTTATACTCAGTAAATACACATAATGAAACATAATATAAATAGAACCCATCACACAAACAATTTAAATAGCACATAAATTATAAAGTAGAAGGTTAACCCAAAGAATGGAAATCGGGTTAAGAATTCCCTTACCTTGGGCTTGTCTTACTTCAAAATTGTTTAAAACTCCTGTATAATGGTTAAAAGAGTGTTATTAGTATTTTACAGAAACATGTTCATTTTTATAACATCTTATATGGTCATTTCATAACCTCATTTCACCCCTTATTTGTTAGTATTTTGTTCCTTGCATTATTTTGGGTGAGTTCTTTTGTGATTTTCACGATCGGTTCATGATGAATCGTTCTTGTTGATTGGAAGTGAAACTCCAGAATTGGAATGGAGTAGTATTTACATAATTCCAGTACCATAAATTATACCATTTATCACTTTGGTGCTTTATATGATGATGATTTATAAGTTAAAACATTAATTATGTTCGTTTAGATAATTTAAGTAGTTCTTTGATAATTACAATTTCATTTAGTCTTATAAGTTTGAATCATGAGTACAAAAGAATTCCAGAAACTTATATGATTCATAAAACATATATTATAACCTGGTTCAACCATATAAATGGTTTCATGACCAGACTTGAAATAATTAATGGAAATTGAAAATACATCGTCCACGATATCGGTAATTCGACACAAATGGACAATGTTTTTTGATTCTTTAAATAAGTGAGAGAGGAGAGGAATAATGATTTGTAATTTTCCATAAACATGAAAACATCCAGAATATACATGATTCTGGAGATTTCATGCCTCTTGGATAAGAGTTGGTGAAGAAAGAAGTGGAAGGAATCATGAAATAAAGAAAACATGAGAAATTTCTTACAAAACATTCGGCAGCCTAACGGCGCCTCTTAAAATTTCATAAAAACAAGATTGATGAGAGGAATGGAATATCTCATCAATCATACAAAATTTTGGACAGTAAGGGGAAATATTTAATGAAATATCCCAACAAAAGACAAAGGTAAAGGAAGAGAATAACATAAAATGGAAGGAAAGAATGAAAATGAAAGAGGATGTTTACCTCTTGATCTCTTCTCCTTGAGATCCTTCTTAAGGGCTTTGATTTTGGTCTTTTGGTGAGACCAGCAGCTCTAGGACGTGGGGAAGAAGATTGAGGAGGGAATTTGGTAGAAATTAGACAATGCTCAAGGCTTGAGAGGTGTGGGAGGAAGAGGGGAGGTATTTTAGATTATTTTAATCATTATTATAATATTTTTATTAAGACTATGAATAATCTCAAATCAAGTGGCCTTAATTAGTGAAAATATCAAGTGAGTTCGAAGAAAGTGGCCTTGCATCACTTATGATGTCATAAATAGTGCATTTTTACTGATAAATTGATTATACGGTATTTTACCGTATTTCACTATTCACCGAAAATTCAAGAGTTTCAAAAAAATACCATAAATTTACCCCAAACATTTTTCGATGTGTAGAATTCAAAAATGAACTCCATTTTTCAAAAATAATTTTCTAAATATTATTAATTTAATTTTTAAATAAGGTCACAGTTAATTCGAAAAATAACAATATTGAAGTGTAATTAGTGTTATGTGACATTGGAAAATTAATTAAGATCCCATTATCCTATTGCCATGGGAAAATAAAATAATAATATTATTTACTATTCATGAGGTCATATTACTATTCATAAGGGCATGTTACTATTCACCAAAAAACAAGTTTGTTCCATCAGACTCTAAATAACATACTGAACACAATTGTAGATGAAAGTTTCTTGAAATTCAAAACATAGAAGAAATAAAATTATGTTTAAAGGATACTTATAAATATATACCTTAAACAAAATTTCAAGCATTTTCAATTTATTTTTAGAAAACCTTGGAATGTTACAGTAATTATTGTTGACTGACAAGATGATGTCTCATAAATATCAAAGAGTGATGATACTCATAAAGTGAATATCAGTTGGTTATGAGGACTAGATGTCCTACTATTTTCCACTATAAGCATTGGGTGACAAAATTGGTAAGGAAATACTAACATCCATCACACATCCGATGATAGAACACTGAGTCAGTGATCAATGGGCTAGAGGCTTTAGCACTGAAGGTGATGTTGGAATTGGTGTCCAAGAACTAACTGTGTGTACTTTGTATTGAATTTATAATAAAATAATTAAATAATTAAAACAACTTTTTACATATATTTCAATGCTCTTTGTGAGATTAATGTAATAATTTTCTAATTTATTTGTCACATTGAAATTATAATAACAATTCCCTATTAAGATAAGAACCTAGAAATTACATGAAAACATTCTTTGACCTAGTTCTTCTCTTGTATAACATAATATCATGGGGAACATATTATGTTGACTATCTAGTGTGAGTACTCATAAGTATATGAGACTTAATCTCATGATATTAACATTTGGTAATCTCTAAGATTGATGAATATGAGAACATGCCCACCAGAATAAATTTATCATGTTCTGTGTTATCAGATATTCCTACATCTGAGTGTGTAATGCTCCATATATTTTATGATTTTTATTGATGCATATCATGAGTTGTGTACATTGATATACTGACCAGTACCATGCCTTAATTCATTTTCAGGAAGTAGGGTATGTTGGGTGCATCATGAATTACATTTTATCAATGAATAATTCAATAATGGAATTGACATTCCATATTAATGGATGTGGATATCTAAACACATTGACTGAAATTGAACTATCACATTAAATTTCATGACTAAAATGTAAATATGAGTCTATTTCAGATAGTTATATAATTTAAAATCAAGAATATATGTTTATTACAATATTGTGTATCATTATTGATTAGATATTCTGAAAAATGTATTATATTACACAATATGTGATTATATGTGGTTATCAATGTAGTGACATTTACTTCTTTTTCATAGGTGTCTTGACCCATTTCTATACATAAATCTAGGATGTAATGAATTCCCATATAATGCCAACTAGAAATAATCTTAGAGGGTAACACTATAATTGCTTCTGTAGAACTTAATTGAAATCTATATTAATTCAAATAATTGGAATAAGTTTTATTCTCATGTATAATGATTAATTTTATTTAGGATTTATTGATGAATGAAATATTTAATTAAATATTTATTTGTGTATTCAATAAACTTAAAGGATTTCAAATGGACTAGGACTACATCTGGTGATTAATATTAAATTATAATATGGTAAAATAATATTTTTTTATTACATTTGTTCGCGCACAACATAAAATAATAATAATAATATTATTTTTGGCATGGGTTTTAATGGTGATTTTTGTATTATTTATGTGTTTTCATGTAATTAAATAATATTTCAACATAAACCCTAGATCTATAAATAGATTGTAATGTTTAATTTGTTAGGTCAATTTAGAAATAGAGAATATTTGTGCATAAATATCTATCAAATTCCTCTTTCCATCACCCACTCGAGAACAAAAATCACAATAGGTATTCCTTAAATATCATAGGAAGTGTGATTAATACTGACGATGTGAGACAATTGATTCACAACGCAAGCTCCAAAAAACCAACTTGCTATTCTCAGAGATAAAAGGAGCATGTGTGGATCAACATTAGAGGGAATATAAACATAAATCCTAAATATAAAATGATGTTAATTTGAATGGATTTTTTTAGATGATCAACATCTTCATCGATGAAGGATCCTTTGATGAAGGAATCATTTCTTCAGATCTAAATAAATTAATTATAAATTTAACATGAGGGATCCTCTATTAAGGGTTTGGGAAACATTAAATTAAAATAAATACTAATCTAATTCAAACCAAATGCAATTTCTATAATCTAAAAACATAAATGTTTCATTAGAGTGGTCATTTTTTAAATTTATAAATATTTATTTATTTATTTTGTTTATCTATAAACACAATAGTTGGGATATTTTCATTTCAAGAATTATATATTCTTAATATGATTTTTTTAATTAACAATCCTTAAACATTTTAATTTAATCACTCAATATTGATAATTTCATAATTACAAGAATAGATAACGAAATATAGGAGATTCCATCAGGATGTGTTGTGGAATATAACTAGATAATTGGGATTACATAGTTTGTAGTTGGAGTACATGCTGTGTACCCAAGTGCACTGTACCTGGTCATGTCATGGGATACATGACTCACTGAGCAGTAATTACATGCATTGAATTTATTTTACACCACTTATAGAACAATCCAACTAGGAACATTGCATGTCAGATTACATGGTGTGTAGCTATCTTATACGTAGTGTAGTCTATATGGGTTAGTGAAAAAATTCATGCATACCTTGATGTTAAATACATGGAAAAAATCAGACGAGACTGTAAACCTAGAGAATTAATGAATTACACAATGTTTCACGACCCGACCTCGGGGCCCGTGCCGTGACTACCCCAAGCCCGCCTTCCATAGGCCAGGGGCTGGCGTCTAGCACCAAGGCGTAAAATCCCGGTAAACAGGGAAGGCATTGCCTTTATAAGTAACAACCACCACAGAGTCAGCAAGCGGAAAGTAACTACAAAGTGCAGAAAAGTAAAAGGGGGCCGGAATACAAGCCCAACTGAAAGTACAACTGAAAAGGAAAAGAACAGCAACTGAAGAAAAGACGGCGGCCTCGTGTCGTCCACTGGCAATCCCACCTGAAGGGTGGGTACAGATAGCCTCAAGGCTCCTCGGGTCCCACGTCCGCTCCGAGCACGTCCCGCCCAGTGGTCCACCTCCAGGTACCGTCCTGCTCCACGCCCCGACCGAGATCAGCGCTGTCCGTCGTCTGCATCCAACACAACAAGGTGCGGGCATAGCCCGTGCAGGGGTGAGTATAAACTACTCAGTAAGGACCCCGAGACCCCCGAAGGTCTCCCGAAATCCACAAAGGATATAGCACAAAAGAAAGGGGCAACCACGAAGAAACAACTGACTCGACTTAGGTACATGCCCAAACATATACCTAAGTCCCCATTTCTAGCTCTGCTCTCGAGCTCAAGGTCAACTCGATCCACACAGGAAAGCAAGACTCAAATCCACCAGGGAGAGTAAATAGTAAATAGTAAATCCACATAGGATAGTTCAACACAATCCACAAAGGAGAGTAACATAAGATTCAGCTCAACCAGGTATACTTTTTCAGATGACGTCAAAGATGATCTCTGATCCATCTAAGTCGTCGGACCCACGAAGGATCGATAGGTACTAACCCCCGCAAAAGACCCACACAGGATCGGGCTCACACAGAACCTGTAGGCAGTGGCTCACACAGAACCGGTAGTAAGGACCCACACAGGATCGGGCCCACACAGGACCTGTAGCACTGATCCACGTAGGATCGCTGAGTGCAGTAGTCGACGCAGTCCACTGAGGATCTCCGCACAGTCGTCGCCGCAGTCCACGAAGGATCCCTGCTCTGTCGTCGTCGCAGTCCACGGAGGATCTCTGCTCTGTCGTCGTCGCAGTCCACGGAGGATCTCTGCTCTGTCGTCGAAGTCACAACCAGCACTAGGGTTCCCGCACACATCGAGCTCGTTTAGGAGGGTCCGCTCCACGAGCCGAGAGGCTGATACATCAACTGACACGTAGTCCGAAGTTGATATATCCAAAAGTTCCGTATCGACAACAGGATCTCAACGCAACAGACGGCGCGTCAATCGGACGCCCGGTCTGAGAGTTATTGGCATTTTCGTCCCAGGGGCCCGGTTGGTTTTTAGGGCAAAACCAACCCGACCGTACTCCACCTGTGTCCGATCCTCGTGCGGAGTATGCCAAAAGTTCCGTCTCACTTAGAGGAAACCTCCATAGCTGACGGTACGTCGATCGGACGTCCGTAGCTCGAGTTATGAGCGTTTCCGCTCCGAGGGCCCGGTTGGTTTCGCGTACGAACCAACCCGGCCGAACCCAAAGTCTTCCGAAACCTTGAGTGTAATATACCGAAGTGACCGTCTCGATCCAAGGATCGCGTAGCCGCTGACGGTTCATCAATCGGAGGTTGCAGGCCCAAGATACGGGCAAAAGACCGAAGAGGTCCCGAAAACGGGGTTTCTGGGCCCGGGGCGACCCGGCCCGAACCACCCCTGGGTCGGCCGAACCGGGTCGACCCGACCCGGACCGAACCGGCTAGGCCGGGTCCGGTCCGGCCTGGGCGCGGCCCGGCCGACCGGACCGGCCGGCTCGGCTTCGGCCGAGCGGCCGAAGAGGCGCCGTGGGTTTAACCCGCGGCTTAGGTGGAACGCGGCCCGCGTGTTGGGTGGCCGGACCGCGGACGCGGTCCGGCGGTTCGCCGCCGCCGCGGCCGAGCCGCGGCGGATCCTCCGGTGGCACGCCGGGCACCGCCGCCTCCGGTGGCCGGCGCCGCCGCGCCGGCGACCCGCGCCGCCGCCGCCTTCCGCGGGCCGCCGGAGTTTCTCTGGTGGCCCGATTCCTCTCCCGTCTGCGCCATTGCTCCTCCCGGGGGCCGATCTTCACTGCGGGATCAACAGATCGCCCTTGCCGCACGGTTCGTCGTCGCTTGCCAAAACCGCACACGAAAAGGATCGGCGGAGGGTTGTCGGGTCTTGTTCGTTAGACCCGCACCCTCAACGTTAGTCATAAACAACGGGAGAAAGGGGCTACAACAATTTTTAATCAAGATAAAAATTGTTCACTTCTTTTTCTTTCAAACGGAAACTCAATTTAATTAATTGAAAAAAAATATTCATGCCGGTTCTTTATTCAAAAAGAAATAAAAAAACACGGGAATGAATCATCAAGAATTAAATCCCTACCTTGTCGTCGTCGTCGGACGAGAGGTCGTCGCGGATTTGGTGATCGTCGCGGAAGAGACGCTCGTCGCACCGTGGGAAAAACGTCGCGCCGACGATCTCCAGATCTAGAACAAACGGATTTAATTAATTAAATCCGTTGTCATTGAAATTAAAAAGGGAGAATTAAACGATCCGTTTCTCACCTTAGTTGCCGAACGAGGATCGGCCGCGGAAGAAGAGGCATCGCCGAAGAACGTCGCGGGTAGTGCTCGTCGACGTCGTAGATCACGGTGTGCATCATCGAATTCCGGTCGCCGGCGTTCTTCACGTTCTTCGCGTTCTTTGCGTTCTTCGCGTTCTTCGCATTCTTCGCGTTCTTCGCGTGGAGGGTGGAGGCCCAGAGAATAAAGAGTAATCCTCCAAAATAGACACGTTGGTCTATTTTATTATTTTGCCAACAAACGCAAACACGTAAGTAACGACCCATTAAATTCGTTGAATTAATTCAACGAATGAAACAGCCCATTTAATTCACGAAATAAACCGCCCAATTAAATGGTCTGTTAAGAATTTAAAAAAACGCGTCGGTTGACTTTTCAGTTACTTTGACGGGTTTTCGCGGGTGCGTTACTTAGCGGAAGAAACGGCGGGGCTCGTGCGGGCCCCACCGCACAAATATCCTAACAAGGGGTAGGATATTTCTGGATAGCACCCTATCCGCTTTAACTCAGTTCAAGTGGCTTCCAAGCGGCTTAAGTGAAATAAAATAAAGTTGTCGCACAACCTTTATTTTATTTCCGACTTAAAGCCCAAAATTTTTAAAACCACGGTTGAGTAAACGCAACTCCGGAAGAGGCGTTTCTAAGCAAACACCGGCGCTGCGATTTCATCGGTGCCCTCAGAATTCGATTCCGGGCACCGGTTCAAAAGATAGAAAAACCCGCTCGTCCGTTCACTGAACGTACCCGAGCCAAACTTCGGAAATTGACTCCGGGCACACCGGGCCTCGGAATCAGGTGCCGTCTGAAGCTGCGCTCTTGTAAAATTCCAAAGAAAATTAAGAAAAAAATTTCCTTGAAATTTGCGGGTCTTTACATTACTCCCACCTCAGGGCTTTACGTCCCCGTAAAGATACATCAAAAACTAGGGGAACAAAAGGGGGTACTGAGCACGCATCTGAGCCTCCCGCTCCCAAGTGATCTCCTGGAGGTTCCCGTGCTGCCATCTGACGCGCAAAAGAGGAATCGACCGCCCACGTAGGACCCGCTCCTGTCGATCCTCGATCTCCACTGGGACCTCCGCAAAAGTCGCCCCATCGTCCACGTCCAGCTCCCCAAAGTCGATGATGTGCGTCGGGTCGTGCACGTATCTCCTCAGCTGAGACACGTGGAAAACGTCGTGCACCCGGTGCAACTGAGGTGGTAGAGCCAGGCGATAAGCCACCTCTCCTATCCTGTTGAGGACCTGGAAAGGCCCGATGAAGCGTGGAGACAACTTGCCGCCTCGGCCAAATCTCCGTAAACCACGTCGAGGTGAGACACGCAAAAAGACGTGGTCGCCATCCTCAAACTCTAGTGGCCTCCGCCTCCTGTCAGCATATGACTTTTGCCGGCTCTGAGCTATCCTCATCCTCTCCTGGATGATCTGGACCTTCTCTGTCGTTACTCTGACCATCTCTGGTCCCACGAGTGCTGACTCCCCAGGGTCTGTCCAGCACAACGGTGATCTGCAGGGTCTGCCGTACAACGCCTCGTATGGTGCCATCCCGATGGTGGAGTGGTAGCTGTTGTTGTACGCGAACTCCACCAAGGGTAGGTGGTCCTCCCAGCTGCGACCAAAGTCGAGAACACATGCACGGAGCATGTCCTCGAGTGTCTGTATGGTCCTCTCAGTCTGACCATCCGTCTGAGGGTGGAAGGATGTGCTCAGATGGAGCCGCGTCCCGAACGCCTCCTGCAACCCCTTCCAAAGCCGGGAAGTGAAACGAGCATCTCGATCGGAGACGATAGACGATGGCACACCGTGAAGCCGTACGATCTCCTGGACGTAAAGACGTCCCAAGCTCTCCACTGAGCCCTGCTCTCTGATGGGTAAGAAGTGTGCCGACTTGGTGAGTCGGTCGACAATCACCCAAATGGAGTCGTGACCTCTGGAAGTGCGTGGAAGTCCAGTCACGAAGTCCATAGATATGCCGTCCCACTTCCACTCCGGGACCTCCAAGGGCTGTACCAAGCCTGCTGGTACCTGATGCTCTGCCTTCACCTGCTGGCAGGTGAGGCATCGTGAAACGAACTCTGCCACAACTTTCTTCATGCCCGGCCACCAGTGCTGTCGTCTGAGATCCTGGTACATCTTCGCCACTCCGGGATGCACCGCCAAGGGAGAAGTGTGAAACCCTCTCAGCACCTCCTCTCGTAAAGCGACTGGTACGAAGGTACGTCCTCTGAAAAGGATGTCGTGCTCTACTCCAAGGGAGAAACCATCAGGCGCCTGACCTGAGGATATCAGTGCACGCCGGGTCTCACAGTCAGCGTCCCCATGCTGAGCCTCTCTGACCCGCTGTAGAAGTGGAGGAGAGACTGTGAGAGACTGAAGAAAGGCTGCTCCGTCTCTATCCATGAAGGATATCTGTAAGGAGGCTAGCTGCTCCGTCGCCTCCTCAAGTAGCTGAATGCCCGTCCTCCTGCTGAGGGCATCGGCTACCACATTCCCCTTCCCAGGAGTATAGACTATCTCAAAGTCATAGTCCTGGAGGAACTCAAGCCATATCCGCTGTCTCAGGTTCAGGTCCTTCTGAGAGAAGATATACCTGAGACTCTGGTGGTCAGAAAAGACTGTAAAGCGCTCGCCCATTAGATAGTGCCGCCAAGTCTTCAGAGCGAAGACCACTGCTGCTAACTCCAGGTCATGAGTGGCATAGTTCTGCTCATGCAGCCTCAAATGACGTGATCCGTAGGCGATCACGGCCCGCTCCTGCATCAGGATGCACCCGAGTCCAGTCCCTGATGCATCACAGTAAACTACGTATCCCACTCCCTCCTCAGGCAACCTCAAGATAGGTGCGCTGGTCAATCTCTGTCTCAGCTCCTGGAAGCTCTGCTGACATCTGTCTGACCACACAAAGGGTTTCCCCTTCTTTGTCAAGGCTGAGAGTGGTGCCGCAACTCTGGAGAAGTCTGGCACAAATCTCCGATAGTATCCGGCTAAGCCCAAGAAGCTCCGCACCTCCGTCACGCTCCTGGGTGGCTCCCAAGCTAGCACTGCCTCGATCTTCGCGGGATCCACTGCAACTCCCGCCTCAGAGATGACGTGCCCCAAGAAGTGGACCTCACGTAACCAGAACTGGCAGTTTGAGAACTTGCCATAAATCTGGTGCTCTCGGAGTGTGTCTAGCACAACTCGCAGGTGGTAGGTATGCTCCTCCTCAGTCGTCGAGTATACCAAAATGTCGTCAATGAAGACCACGACAAATCGGTCGAGGTATGGCTGGAAGATCCTGTTCATGAGGCTCATGAACACTGCTGGAGCATTGGTTACACCGAATGGCATAACCAAGAACTCATAATGGCCATACTGACACCTGAAGGCCGTCTTCTGCACGTCCTCGTCTCGAACTCTGAGCTGATGATAGCCTGACCGGAGGTCTATCTTCGAGAACCACCGCGCTCCCTTGAGCTGATCGAAGAGGTCATCAATCCGTGGCAGCAGATACTTTTTCCTCACTGTCACCTGGTTCAGGCGACGATAGTCGACACACAGTCGCAAGCTCCCGTCCGCCTTCTTGGCGAACAATATCGGGGAAGCCCAGGGTGAAACACTGGGTCGGATAAACCCCTTGCTCTGCAAGTCCTCCAACTGTACCCGCAACTCTCGAAGCTCGGCGGGGGCCATCCGATATGCTGGAGTAGATATCGGGGCTGTCCCGGGGTACAAGTCGATGTAAAAGTCTACCTCTCTACGAGGAGGTAGCCCTGGAACGTCGTCGGGAAAGACGTCCACGTACTGGTCCACCACTGCAGGAAAAACTGGACTCCGCACGTCCATTGCTCCTAGGATGAGGCTAGCCAACTGATGAGAGATGGGCTACACTCTCCTCCACGGAAGTCCATCCTGTGCTGCAAAGGTTCCCTTCTCGCCGGTGAAGGTAAACCTGCTCCCGTCGGTGCGAACACATCGCACCTTGCGCCTAAAACAGTCGATCTGGGCATGAACCGTGGATAGCCAATCCATGCCCAAGATGACGTCGTAAGGCCTCGACGCCGCTACAAGGAGATCCCAGCCGAAGCTCTCGCCTCCTAGAGTAATCTCACACTGCTGGCACCAGTGCGTAATCGTCGAGTCTGCTCCCGTAGGAGTCTCTAGCCATAAGGATCGAGCCAACGGCTCAGTCGGAATCTCCGAGCTCCGAAAAAGGGCAGAGGCTATGAAAGAGTGACTCGCTCCTGTGTCTATAAGTACTGCATCAAGGGTGGAATAGACACAGATCGTACCTCGAATCATCTCTGGAATGTCGGGGTCGTAGGCCTCCACTGCCTGGAGCTGGGCCTGTCCCTGCCCGCCAGCTCCCTGTGGTCGAGGTGGCCCTCCTGGTGGTGGTGGGGGTAGAGCCTGGAAGCGTCGCCCACCACCCGCTGCTCGGCCAGCTCCTCTGCCTCGTCCGCCTCCTCCCTGCGGACCGCCACGGTCGACCCTCTGCCTCTGCCTGGGTGGCCCCTCCACCGTCTGCTGCTCCTCTGATCGGCGAGTCGGGTAGTCACGAGCCATGTGACCCTGCCCGCCGCAGGAGTAGCACTGCCTGCCTCTCGGAAGGCTGGCACTCCGCTGTGTGCCCCGCACTGCTGAGCCGGTGTCCTGAGGCTGTCTGCGTGGGGGTCTGGTCTGCCTGGACCCGAGAGTCATCCGTCGGCTACCTGCTGCCGAAGACTCAGCTACCTGCCGCCCTGCGCTAGGTCTCGCCGCTGAAGAAGGCTCTGCCAGGAAGCTCTCGATCAGGAGGGCTCGCTCCAGTACTCCCGCCTGGGTCGGAATGCTGAGGGAGATCAGCGACGCCCGAATCTCCTGCCGCAAGCCCTGCTCGAAGGTCCGAGCCCGGAAGAAGGGGTCCCGTACCATGTCGGTCGAGTAGCGAGATAGGTCAGTGAACCTCGCTGCGTACTAAGCGACCGTCATGCTGCCCTGGCGCAGCTGGAGAAGCTCCTGGATGCGCACCGCTCGGAGGGTGGCCGGGACGAACTCAGAGCGGAAGAGGCTCTCGAAGTCCGTCCAGAGCAAGGATACCTCATCGTGAACCTGGAGCATCAAGCTCCACCATCGTCCTGCCGCCGCCTGCAGGAGGCTCGCCGCGAGAATCACCATGAGATCCGCTGGTGTCCTCACTAGCCTAAAGATCCGTACCACCGCCTCTAGCCAGTCCTCGGCGGCCTGGGGGTCCGCCTCACCGCGAAACCTGGGCGGTCGCTGGCTCTGAAACTCATGCAGTGCCCTGAGGCGACGTGCATCGTCAGCGTCTGGTACTGGTAGCATCGGTGGCTCGGCGGGTAAAGCTACCGCCGGTGCTACTACTGGCAAAGGGCCCTGCACCGAGGCCTCGTCGCTCGGTGGGCTGCCGTCGCGCCCTACACTCGGAACCCTAGCTGGCTGTCGTCGTGGGGCCATCCTGAAAAGGAGAACAAGAGCACCACAGTCAGAACAGTATACCTGGTGGGCTGGCACAAGTAATCACAAGGAAAACTTGAGACTTTCATGAAGCAGATCAGTATACCCGGTGAGCTGACACAAGTAATCACAAAGAAAACTTGAAACACACACGCAATAAATGTTTTCATGCATTAAGTCGGAAATCAGGAGTCAGGGTCCGGGTGTACGGATACGTCGGCCGCCGCACCAACACTGGGCTCCCTGAACTGATAACCACACTCAATACACTAAACACTATTGCTTCATATAGAAAGAAAAGACGATCAGAGTCTGCGGTAGAACCGACCACCTCTGATACCAATTTGTCACGACCCGACCTCGGGGCCCGTGCCGTGACTACCCCAAGCCCGCCTTCCATAGGCCAGGGGCTGGCGACTAGCACCAAGGCGTAAAATCCCGGTAAATAGGGAAGGCATTGCCTTTATAAGTAACAACCACCACAGAGTCAGCAAGCGGAAAGTAACTACAAAGTGCAGAAAAGTAAAAGGGGGCCGGAATACAAGCCCAACTGAAAGTACAACTGAAAAGGAAAAGAACAGCAACTGAAGAAAAGACGGCGGCCTCGTGTCGTCCACTGGCAATCCCACCTGAAGGGTGGGTACAGATAGCCTCAAGGCTCCTCGGGTCCCACGTCCGCTCCGAGCACGTCCCGCCCAGTGGTCCACCTCTAGGTACCGTCCTACTCCACGCCCCGACCGAGATCAGCGCTGTCCGTCGTCTGCATCCAACACAACAAGGTGCGGGCATAGCCCATGCAGGGGTGAGTACAAACTACTCAGTAAGGACCCCGAGACCCCCGAAGGTCTCCCGAAATCCACAAAGGATATAGCACAAAAGAAAGGGGCAACCACGAAGAAACAACTGACTCGACTTAGGTACATGCCCAAACATATACCTAAGTCCCCATTTCTAGCTCTGCTCTCGAGCTCAAGGTCAACTCGATCCACACAGGAAATCAAGACTCAAATCCACCAGGGAGAGTAAATAGTAAATAGTAAATCCACATAGGATAGTTCAACACAATCCACAAAGGAGAGTAACATAAGATTCAGCTCAACCAGGTATACTTTTTCAGATGACGTCAAAGATGATCTCTGATCCATCTAAGTCGTCGGACCCACGAAGGATCGATAGGTACTAACCCCCGCAAAAGACCCACACAGGATCGGGCTCACACAGAACCTGTAGGCAGTGGCTCACACAGAACCGGTAGTAAGGACCCACACAGGATCGGGCCCACACAGGACCTGTAGCACTGATCCACGTAGGATCGCTGAGTGCAGTAGTCGACGCAGTCCACTGAGGATCTCCGCACAGTCGTCGTCGCAGTCCACGAAGGATCCCTGCTCTGTCGTCGTCGCAGTCCACGGAGGATCTCTGCTCTGTCGTCGTCGCAGTCCACGGAGGATCTCTGCTCTGTCGTCGAAGTCACAGCCAGCACTAGGGTTCCCGCACACAGCGAGCTCGTTTAGGAGGGTCCGCTCCACGAGCCAAGAGGCTGATACATCAACTGACACGTAGTCCGAAGTTGATGTATCCAAAAGTTCCGTATCGACAACAGGATCTCAACGCAACAGACGGCGCGTCAATCGGACGCCCGGTCTGAGAGTTATTGGCATTTTCGTCCTAGGGGCCCGGTTGGTTTTTAGGGCAAAACCAACCCGACCGTACTCCGCCTGTGTCCGATCCTCGTGCGGAGTATGCCAAAAGTTCCGTCTCACTTAGAGGAAACCTCCACAGCTGACGGTACGTCGATCGGACGTCCGCAGCTCGAGTTATGAGCGTTTCCGCTCCGAGGGCCCGGTTGGTTTCGCGTACGAACCAACCCGGCCGAACCCAAAGTCTTCCGAAACCTTAAGTGTAATATACCGAAGTGACCGTCTCGATCTAAGGATCGCGTAGCCGCTGACGGTTCGTCAATCAGAGGTCCCAGGCCCAAGATACGGGCAAAAGACCGAAGAGGGCCCGAAAACGGGGTTTCTGGGCCCGGGGCGACCCGGCCCGAACCACCCCTGGGTCGGCCGAACTGGGTCGACCCGACCCGGACCGACCCAGCTAGGCCGGGTCCGGTCCGGCCTGGGCGCGGCCCGGCTGACCGGACCGGCCGGCTCGGCTTCGGCCGAGCGGCCGAAGAGGCGCCGCGGGTTTGACCCGCGGCTTAGGTGGAACGCGGCCCGCGCGGGCCGCGTGTTGGGTGGACGGACCGCGGACGCGGTCCGGCGGTTCGCCGCCGCCGCGCCGGCGACCCGCGCCGCCGCCGCCTTCCGCGGGCCGCCGGAGTTGCTCCGGTGGCCCGATTCCTCTCCCGTCTGCGCCGTTGCTCCTCCCGGGGGCCGATCTTCACTGCGGGATCAACAGATCGCCCTTGCCGCACGGTTCGTCGTCGCTTGCCAAAACCGCACACGAAAAGGATCGGCGGAGGGTTGTCGGGTCTTGTTCGTTAGACCCGCACCCTCCACGTTAGTCATAAACAACGGGAGAAAGGGGATACAAGAATTTTTAATCAAGATAAAAATTGTTCACTTCTTTTTCTTTCAAACGGCAACTAAATTTAATTAATTGAAAAAAAATATTCATGCCGGTTCTTTATTCAAAAAGAAATAAAAAAACACGGGAATGAATCATCAAGAATTAAATCCCTACCTTGTCGTCGTCGTCCGACGAGAGGTCGTCGCGGATTTGGTGATCGTCGCGGAAGAGACGCTCGTCGCACCGCGGGAAAAACGTCGCGCCGACGATCTCCGGATCTAGAACAAACGGATTTAATTAATTAAATCCGTTGTCATTGAAATTAAAAATGGAGAATTAAACGATCCGTTTCTCACCTTAGTTGCCGAACGAGGATCGGCCGCGAAAGAAGAGGCGTCGCCGAAGAACGTCGCGGGTAGTGCTCGTCGACGTCGTAGATCACGGTGTGCGTCGTCGAATTCTGGTCGCCGGCGTTCTTCGCGTTCTTCACGTTCTTCGCGTTCTTCGCGTTCTTCGCGTGGAGGGTGGAGGCCCAGAGAATAAAGAATAATCCTCCAAAATAGACACGTTGGTCTATTTTATTATTTTGCCAACAAACGCAAACGCGTAACGACCCATTAAATTCGTTGAATTAATTCAACAAATGAAACAGCCCATTTAATTCACGAAATAAACCGCCCAATTAAATGGTCTGTTAAGAATTTAAGAAAACGCGTCGGTTGACTTTTCAGTTACTTTGACGGGTTTTCGCGGGTGCGTTACTTAGCGGAAGAAACGGCGGGGCTCGTGCGGGCCCCACCGCACAAATATCCTAACAAGGGGTAGGATATTTCCGGATAGCACCCTATCCGCTTTAACTCAGTTCAAGTGGCTTCCAAGCGGCTTAAGTGAAATAAAATAAAGTTGTCGCACAACCTTTATTTTATTTCCGACTTAAAGCCCAAAATTTTTAAAACCACGGTTGAGCAAACGCAACTCCGGAAGAGGCGTTTCTAAGCAAACACCGGCACTGCGATTTCATCGGTGCCCTCAGAATTAGATTCCGGGCACCGGTTCAAAAGATAGAAAAACCCGCTCGTCCGTTCACTGAACGTACCCGAGCCAAACTTCGGAAATTGACTCCGGGCACACCGGGCCTCGGAATCAGGTGCCGTCTGAAGCTGCGCTCTTGTAAAATTCCAAAGAAAATTAAGAAAAAAATTCCCTTGAAATTTGCGGGTCTTTACACAATGTGTATCTGGTGTACATGATGTTTAATTGATTAATTCATAGGTCTAAAATAAAATTAATGTTCCTCAATGAGTTATATGGACACAAAAAATGTGATGTACACTATGTGTAGGTGGATTGTACATGTCTGGTGGTCCTAAAAATGTTGAGTTTTTTGGTGGGTTTCCCAGACACATTTTAAGAGGTTCATATGGAATGTAGCTGGTTATTACACACTATGTAGTCCTTCCAAAGCACTTACTGACGCCTTAGTCAGGTACCCTAGATACACACCATGTAGATGGATAGTATATGTGACGTAGTCTCCCAATAAAGGGAAGAATTAAAATTATATTAAATTTAAAATTGCATTATTAAAAACATAATATATTGATTTTAATTTATCGTGTTTGAAAATTTAATAATGGTATTAATGAATTTTAAATTATCAATTATTCTATTGTAATAATATGTAATTATTGGTTAAGTTGTTTATTTTCTATAAATTCAATTATATGGGTATCTCCATAATAATTCAGATGACTATTAAGTTGAATGGGAAATAATTATTTAGTTATATTTTTATTTAATGTAATCACATTTATCATAATAAGATAGAACTAACATGAAATTAATGTTATGTGGGTTTAGTTTTTGTTATTTGTTAAATGTGTATGACTGTTAATGATTATTACCCAGAACTATGTATGTGTTGGAATAATTTAAATTAATTTTTATTATGGGTTTGAAATTGTAAATTTGTAAATTAAAATGACTTCTAGTGAGTGATCCCTCCCCATAATATTATGTATGACCTACATGTCCAAATTTACTTATATAATCTCTATAAACCAATCCTTTGGTTCCCATAACATGTGTGAGTTATAAATACATTAACTAATGGAGTATCCCAAGGCATGTAGAGATAGTTCATGATAAAATCATAATGATTACAACCTAGGTGATACCCATGTGAATAGATTTAATGCTACAACTCAATCCAAGAATCAAACAAGGATATATTCCCAATGGTCATAGGTTAATTTATTTTACACTCAATAAATCAATAAGATCATGATCATTATAAATATTTATTTATTTATTTATAACTATGATTTATGTATTTTATAGATAGAAGACCACAATCACAACAATAAATAAATTAATTTGAAAAAAATAAAATTTAAATAAAGTGATTATGTGTCAATATTTTATCTAAAATAGTTAACTAATTATCTACAACCCATTTAATATTTAAAAAATCCATAAATGATAAAATAATATAAAATTTATGTATAATAAATAAAAATAGTTCAAATATATATTATTTTAAACATGGGATTCTATTACTTGATTTAGAATGAAATCTTTATAACTATGTATTTGACCAACCCTTATTGAGACACTTACTTTTAATGTGAAGTTTTTATAAAAGTTATGGGTTAAATTTACCGTCTTACATCAAGAGAATTCTCCTACACTATACATGATGTATCATTGAAGAATGTGTTGGTAGAATCTACTTCTTGATTATAGGATTGGGGAGTCCACTCAACGGATCAACGAGATGTATAACAACCATTGATAAAGACCTATCTACATGAATACATTTATTTAGCCTAAAAAACCTCATTTGGTTAATCCGAATGGTAATATGGTTCATTTTCAATATACTTTCCATCAATGTAGACATTATGTGCTTAATGGTGAGGGATATTGAGACTTGATAAAATAATAGGAGATTTAATAAAAGAAATTAATTAATCATTTTCACATAATTGGTAATCAAGAAAAGAACTAATAATATGATCATATAATTGTAGAAAATATAAATTTCATTATACATAATATCTTAATGATCAATATTGAAGAAAAAGAATCTCCTCACTAGAATTATCTTCCAGGATTGGTTTTGTTTCCTTTAGGTTGTGCTACACCTTGAACATAAATCTTACATGGTAGAATACTCACTTATTTATCCACCTATTAAGGAGGTGAATGATTAAGATTTCCTTATTTGTGAAAAATGTATTAGTGAAATGGTTGACATTTAATGTTCTATATTATCATCTATATTTAATGAACTAATTAAGTAAAATAGAAAACATGGATTATTATATCATGCCCAAGAATCCCCATTGACAATATCGGAAGAGATATACATCGGAGTAGTTTTAGGTCTCCACGGATCGTTCCAAATAAATCATGGAGAGGGTTCCCCAGATAGGACCAACGTAGCCAATATAATTGGTTATATTTACCATATAAGGTTTTTGGGGTTTAAACTCCCCAAATAAACAAGAACCAATCTCATTCCATCATCACTTCCTCAATGATTCCCTATATATTTTTTAATATTAATTGAAAAACATTGATTTTTTTTCCAGATATACTAAATCTTATTAATTATGTAAATATGATAACAATGTGTGAAAAGCCTTCCATTATTATGGTGAAAAAAAGAAAATTACAAGAGAATAGATTTATATCCAAAAATTATTTTCAATTATCATAAAATAAGTGGATCTTCAAGAGGAAATCTAGGGAACTAGATACTATTTGTTTCTAATGTGTCAAGAAGGGACATTGGAAGAAAAATACACCCATCCAAAGAATAAAAGAGTAGATTTAGGTGTATTATTTATAGAGTAAAATTTATCTATTTCTAAAAATTAGATATTGGATATAAATTGTGGTCATATCATATGTATTGAAATATAATATCCAAGTAAATTTATAAGAATTGGCAGATAGAAGGTAGGCTCAATGAAGATACCACTTTGTTTATGGATTTTATTTGTTGTAAATTGATTTTCATTGGTTTTAAATGGTGTTCAATGTGATACAATGGCCTCATTATGGGAAAAATTATGAAGTATTCCTAATTTTAATGGATCTTGGATGAAGTCCACTAGTTTAGATATTCCATGAGACATGTGAATTGTTTGAATACATTCAGTTTCAAGTTGATTCCTAGAGAATTGATATGGAATAATTTTATGACATTTCATGTCATGGTTGAATAATTATCCAAGTTAAATATGATGATTATTTACGGATTGGTATTTAAAAAAATCATATGTTGATTGGATAACTTTTTACAAAATCCTTATGAAGGAAAGGGGGATGAAAAGTTTTCTCCAATTGTATTTTTGTTTGATTGGAAAGAAAGATGTTGCTGGAAGACAGGGAAGTTACAAAACCTTCTTAGGAAAATTTGATGATGCAAAGGGTGATGGATGAAAGGTTAAATATGATGAAAAATTGTGTTTATGAAGAAAAAATATAGTGGTTTTTGAGTCATGTTAATTTTGATTAAAGATGGTTTGAGCTTTAACGATGTATGAATTGGTGATTACAAATTCCAGATGAACATGAAAAAATATTGTTAGTTTTTCCAAAGAAGATTTTTAAGGTGAAACTATTTCCTAGTTTGTGGGAGGTGTGTAATTTATAGAATGATGTGGTGAATATGGAAGCAAAAAATGGGTTTGTTTATCAATGACAACAGCCGCCAAAAATGGTAAAGAAGATATGTGGATCACATAGTAGTTCACAGTAAAGGGTGTACCACATTGATGTTTTTAGGTAAATTAGATTAGCGGGTTTTGTAGATCATATTTTCTAATATAAAGTCCCATAATTATATCATTAAATAGAATGAAATTCATAAGAAACTATAATTGCTCTAGGAATAATTTTTGAAGTCTGAAGTAGTTTTTGAGGGAGAATTTAGCGAAATAAAGGAGTTCTTATGGATGAAATTCCATGAATGGGAAGGCTAAATTCATAGAATTCAGTATGTGGATGGAGTTTTGTGGGGTGTTATAGCTCGCAAATGAAAAAGGGAAAAAGAGTAGAGGTATTATACAGAGCTATGGATGTTTGTGGAAGGAATGAAGTTCATGGAGAAAAGAAGTTGTCTCTGAAGCATCACTAGTTTGAGAGGCATCCATAGTCTATATAAGCAATGGTCGTCTGTGAAGGAGGTTTATCCTATGAAAGAGAAAGGATACCACAAATCACTCAATCCACCTAGTGAAATGTAGTTCTTGGAGGATACTTGGTAGTTAATGGAAGATACATGAAAGCTATCTATGTGTACAAGGAAATTCACGAAGAAGATATTCCAAAAAGAACTCAGCACGTGCAAAGGATTCAGGATAAAATCGTGCTTCTATTTTTACAATAACAAAAATCATTGTATATAAGAGTGTTTTGTGTGAAGAATAAGAATTCATTAAGAAATGGGGTAGTGTGTTCATGAATGAATTACATGAGCTCATTTTTATGATTTAAAATACCCAAGCCTCTTCATGTCCAAAGAAGAATAGAGTGTTTCCTCTTTAATGATTGATTAATATTCATCAAAAATTAATTATAATTATGCTAAGATGAGTTGATATTCATTGATTTAATAATTAGGAATGATGTTTCGGATTATATCAAGAGGGAAAAGAAGAGATCTCAATGTTGTTGGTTCCGTACTGAAGAAGAATGAGAGACCAAGACACCACTATACACCATTTCATATATTTTTGTGTCACAAATTAAAGGGATATGGGGAAGTGATTAGAAAAATTTATATCACATGCTCATCATTTGGTTTAGGGAGAATTTATTTCATCAATATACTATATTTATATTGTTGTGATTTAAATAATAACAATATTTTGTGGCTTTTAGTTTGATGATAGAAAGAGATAATAATAGTTACTTACATTCAGCTAAGAATGTAATAAAATGAAGAATAAGGTCATGGAAGAACAATGTAAAACCACAAAATCCAACAAGTCTTAGTAGGTGGAAGAATCTTTTGGTATTACAAACATTTATCCTTAAAAGAATACTGTCTTGAGAGGTTGTATGAATATCCAACCAAGTGCTGTAAAACATGAACCATTTTATTGTTTATATTGTGCTACACGAAATCACTATTGGATTGTTTTCAAAGTGATTCACGAGTGTAAGGGCATATCCTACTAATTTTTTTCCACACAAAAGGATATTTTTCGTGATAATTTGTGGGGTATTTTATTGTTTCCCAACCATACCAAGGATGGAGAAACTCTTATTGAGTAGTGCACATAGTAAAATTTCACGTTCTTTCATTACAACATTTATACACTTTCATGAAATTATGAAAAGAGAATAATAGAATAAACATCCTAATAGGTCTAAGAGGTACAATGATAAAAATTTGGAAATAGATTAAAAATTACCAAACACAAATTAACCCCCCATACCAGTGTCAGAAATATCCAAAAGTGGTCATTACTATTGGTATCAGAGGGGAGTTTCCCCTTAGTTTGATTCTCTATAGTGAAAGCTATTATCTTCTGAATACAACTATTTCCTTCCTGACTCAACATTGAGGTTACATTTTGGTGAATATTAGGTTACCTATGAGTATATTTCTATATCTAGCTTGACCATGATGAATAATAAATATAAAAAGAAGAGAAAGTGGAAGAAGATTTCCCTCGTATCTAAAGAAGAGGATGTATCTATTTCTATCTACCTTGTAGACAATAAATACATTTCAGTCTTGGAAAGAAATGAGAATGTGGATCATGTTTCTACCAAGAATATGGATAACCTTCCAACATCTAGTGATCATTCGGTATGTGTTAGTACATTTAAAAAATATTATGATGATTAAAATTTTGGGAAAAGTGGAGATGTTGATCAATATATAACTTCTTAAGAATTATTAGTTGATAGAATAAGTGCTATTATTCATTGTATTCCTAAATAAATAGAATCCATTATTTTCAGAGTCTTTAAACGTATATAAAAAGAGATCATCCAGCTAGAAGTAGAAAATGATGTTTTGGAGAAGTTTTTGAAATAAAAAATTCTTGAATGTCTAAATCTCTCTAGAAATGTTGGAAAATTTTAAGAATTAATGAAGTAAATTGAAATAACTTGCTCAAAATTTCTCAAATAAGTTGAAGGGAAATATGGATATCCCTAAAAATGTAGAGAAAATTAAAAATAGCGTTGATGTTAGGGGTTTAAAATAGGCAGAAATAAAAAATAAGATCAACGAACATGACTCTTTGATTCAGAAAAAAATAAGTTTCATAAAGATAATGTTGAAATAATGAACATGGATTTTGAAGAGAAAACTATTATGACCGAAGATTAAAAAACATCCCCAATATAAAATATCTAAATTTTGAAGTTTAGATGGTCAATCTTGAGAAGAAAAATATTAAAACTTGATGAAATAAGGAAACAATTTGTGTTGGTACTCAATTATTATTGGATGATTCTATGTTTGAGATACCTCTAACACGTGATAATAAGATCATGGAATATTTTAAGGATCTATCAAAAGAAGATAAGAAGATTCAAGTGCCTTCTATACGATCTTATTCTAATGTTTCTAAATATATTTCCACAAATAGTGCAGGTTAGAGGATATACTATGAAGAACTATGGATTGATAATTATGATAAGATACATACCACCATGTGTTGGGTGGATACGAAATAGAATGTGGAATGTAGATCCCCATAAAGAGAACAAAAATTCTAGAAGAATACCCAAAAATTAAATATATAGGAGATCAGGAAATTAATATTTTCATTCCAATGATGGGTAAACAAAAGATTTTGGAATTGTGCACTAAAATGATGGAACAATCCTAAAAATGTAAAAGCACAATGAAATCCTATCTTATGGTGGATAAAGATAGAGTATAAGAAACAAAATCCAAAGGGACAGAAGAATGAATTTACTTAAAAAATATTTGAATTGCTTAATTACATCTGTGATGTTTGCAATGGTAGTGGTCACATGGTTGGTAAATGAAAATCTAAAGATGTATCCAAATATATTAATAAAGTAATATAAAAAAATCTGACTTGGAATGAAAAGTATCATCAAGAATATATCAAAATAATTTTGTGAAAAGAAATTCTCCTAGGAAGGTACCAAAGTTGAATGGTCGGAAAACCATGGATTCTAAATCTAGGACATTGATATGTTTTGCATATAATATAAGTAATAGAAATAATTAAACTTAGATAAACCCCTGAGGATGATCCAAACATGTAACCATAGTTCCAAATGACATATAGGTTATCTAGTTTGATGATTTTGAACGAATGAGAAAAATGGAATATTCACAAGCTAAAACTAGTAAAAAATTGAAGGAAAAGATACCACATGATGAGGAAAAATTGCATGAGAGGTTTTGAAGAAAAGGAAACTATTGTGTTAAAGAAGATTTATGTGAGAGATTTATGAAATATGGTTACATTGCAAAAGGTTGTTTATCCTTGCAAAATAATAAGAATCAATCCACAAGAAAAGTAATAATGTAACATCCATGAAGCATATTAAGAAGAAAAATTACACACAAAAAGAATAAGTGAGTGTGAAGAGATCCTTGTTTCCTCAATAAAAATTAGAACATCTATTCAGATGTGAAAGCTTATAGAGTTGATTAAATAATGATACTTGGTTGAGAAAAACATATAGACTTTTCTTTTCATATTGATGTATCTTAAAGGATCTACATTATTCCCTTAATCCTATGTGTATTTTATTTTTTCTTATAATTCAAGGAATTGAAGGTGAACTATGTTCTCAGGGGGAGAACGTGAGATGTAATTATGGATTTCAATTCATGATATCTAAGCTTAAATAGTTACCATCCTTGGAAGATTCATCAATTGATATTTTAATATGACAGAGGATAATTTTCGATGAAGATGACTAATGTGATGTCCGATTCTGTATAGCTAGGATAATGAATATTCCATCTTGGTTTGTTCATACCTTTTCGGATTCTAATAATCAAATGTTCTAGAAGATCATCCTTGGTAATGTTGTGAAATATGTCCAATCTAGACTGTCAAAAGTTAAAGAACCATTTTTGTGTATTCTCCATTATATAATTTCATGAAATCCATTATTGACAAGATCCCCCATTGTGAAGATAATGATAAACGTTTCCCTTGATGGGGAGAGAAATGAAGAAGCTTCCATATTTATCATCTCAATTAGTATCAAATCAGATTATTCTTGAAATTGAATGGAGATATTTTCATTGGAAATGATATGTCTCTCATAACCTCTCACCCATGGTTATAAAAATAATATAATTAATAAAAATGGGGAAGTAATTGAATTTATTAATGTCATAAGAAATGTCAAAGTTCCTCAAGGTCACTCCTACTTATTTCTCATTAATGTTTGTTATCTATTTTTTAAGCGAGTAAAGGTGATTCAGGTTGATTTTTTCATAAAAATATTTATCTCACATTTAGTAATTTAAAAATATAATAAAAGTGAATAATCCTTGAAAACAAAATTATGAGTTCCTATTTCTGAAGGTATCATGATCTATTGGTAATGGAATGCTATGTTTTCTAAATAAAATCCTCTTTTATTTCTACACTATGCACAAATCAAGTAGACTTAGAGTAAAATGATAGATGAAACATTGCTTAAGTATGGGATGATGAAATTTTCACATGAACATTTTATTTCGAGTCTATAATATGGAGATGATGTCTGTAAAGACACAAAATTTCTGTGGAATTTTTTTTCCTAAATACATGGGAATTTTACGAGTCTGCAAAAATAGACGGTACTTGATTTCGAGGCCCGGTGTGCCCGAAATCAATTTCTGAAGTTTTGTTCAGGTACATTTAGTAAACATACAAGCATGATTTTATATCTTTTAAAATAGTGTTCAGAATAGAAATCCGAGGACACCATTGAACTCACAGTGCCGATATTCGCTTAAGGAGACATTTACCGCAATTGCGTTTTATCGTGATTGGAAGTAAATTTTTTGGGGATTCTAAATAAATTAAATAAAAATATGTGTGACATATTTTTATTTTAGTGGTGGTTTAATCCTCAAAGTGGAGGTTGGAGGTGGGGACCACCCTCACATAACCTCCCTTGGGAGAATATTATTAGGTGGGACCCACACAAACTTAAACCCCCATGTAACTCTCTTTAAGTGGGGGAAGGCTCTTGGACTTACCTCATTAAAGTTCCAACTCCCCTTTATTAATTAATTTATATCCTACAATTAATTAATTAAAACCCTTTTGAATTATTTTGAATTCATTATGCCATCACTATAATAAGATGTGTAATATTATTATTGTGGGGGTTGGCATAAACTTGGGTTGGGAGAATTAAGGAGAGGAGAGCCTCATCCTTCCAATGAAGAACCACCGAAGAACGATGAACTTCTCATTTGATCTTAGGCCAAGAAAAAAGAGAAGGATCCACCTATGAGGAATGACAATGATGCAACATTCTCAGATTCTTCTTTCCCGATGTCAACGAATCGTCGCCGCCTCCCTGTGACTTTGTCGACGAACAACAAATGAGGTAGGGGTCGTTTTGATTAAATTAAATCCTCGTTCCTCTTCGTTTATTGTTGTTCGATGTCGGCCAATTGTTATCACCTAACAAGGAGGGCACGAGACAAAAAAACACAGCCCGACGACCATTCATTGGTTCTTGATTGGATGATGACGGCGGTGGTGCAATGACACCACATGAAGAGAGGAATGCGGTGGAGCATTGGCGGCCAGCGACGGGTCGGCCGTGAGAGGAACCGGCGGCACAAGGGACACCGGTTCGCCGAAGGGGTGTGGTGCCGTCACACTACGCCAGAGAGGAACCGTGGCTAGGAGGGCCACGGTGGATGAGAGGTGCGACACCGTCGCCCCACATGGTGGAGCCGAAGGCTGCAACCAGGCCGGGCCGCGGCGGTGAAGTGGCGCAACGCCGTTGCGCCGCGCGGAGGGCAACAAGACCACGGTGCCGTCGCGCTGTGGTGGAGGTGTAGTGGTGGCCGGCTGGGCCAGCCACCATAGAGCCTAAGCGGACCGCGGAAAAAGGCCGTGGAGGACGAAGGAGGGCGGCCGACTGAGCCGACCGCTGGTGGGCGCAGGCAGGACCCTCTGGGTCCCGTGGTTACTAGGGGCCGACGCCTCGTGCCGACCGTTACGGACCACAGGGGGGCGCAATACCCACCTCCCTTTACGCAGCTAGCTTGCCAGTTGGGCCAGCCAATCGGGCCAGGCCACAGGGCCAGCCGGGCGCCACACGACCAGCTTGCCGAGTGCCACATGGCCAGTCAGGCCCCACACGGCCAGCCGGGCCGGGCGCCACACAACCAGCCGGGCAGAGCCACACGACCAGCTGGGCTATGCCACTTCGGGTAAGGATGCCACATCGGGCCGGGCCGACATCGGGCTGGGCCACCCCATCGGGTCAGGACGGACCCGCGGACCGGGTCAGACCAGCAGACCGGGTCAGACCCCTGTTCGGACCCATTTAACCCGAAATCACTTTTTTGTCCGTATCTTGGGCTACGAGTGTCCGAACGACGAACCGTCTATAGCAACGGAAGGCTTAGAGAAGAAAGGTACTTTTGGAATTCTCCACTTGAGGTTTGGACATAATTGGGGTGCGGCCTGGTTGGTTTGATCCTAGAAACCAACCGGGCCCCTGGAACAGAAATGCCAATAACTCACAGACCGGGCGTCTGATTGACGGGCCGTCTGTCGCATTGAGTTTTTTTGTGATGAGACAGAACTACGAGATACATAAACTCAAGACTTCATTGTAGTTGATGTATCAACACTTGGCTTGAGGAGAGGACCCTCCCAGAATCGAGCGTACTGTGTGCGGGAACCCTAGAGTTGGCTGCGACTGAGATGTTAGGATCCTACGTGGACCTACTGCTGTACCAGGATCCTCAGTGGGTTCGACAATGACGATACTATACCAGGATCCTCTGTGGGTTTGAAAATGATGATACTTTACCAAGATCCTCCTTGGGTTCGACAACGATGACTTCTGTACTGGGATCCTCTGTGGGTTCGACAGCGCTGATGTTGTTTAAGGATCCTATGTGGGTTTGACAGAGGAGATGATTCCGAGGCTACATCTAATAATCTATACCCCTATTCATGAGTTTTATACCTATGTGAGATGAGTCTTGTCTTTCAATAATTATCGACAAGATGATTGACTTTACTTCCTTTGTGGACTGGGTTGTGCTTGGGATCAAGAGTTGGAGCCGGACTGTGACAGGTAACTTAGGTATATGTATGGGCATATACCTAAGTAGATTTGGTTGATACTTCGTGATTGTATCTTTCTTCTTGGGTTTATACTTAGTGGATTCTAGTAGACCTTCAGGGGTCTCAGGGTCCCCTACTGAGTATTATTATACTCACCCTTGCATGGGCTTCGCTCGCACATTGTTGTGTTCTGTGCAGATGACGGTCAGAAGTGATCGAGGCTGAGGGTGACAGATGGGATGCTACTCGGAGCTGAACTAGATGGGACGTACCTCAAGGAAGAGTTGATCTAGATCTGTACCTACCCTTCAGGTATTATTCCCAAGCGGATGATCCAAGAGTTGTTTTTCCTTTTTTACTTGTACTTGTACTTGTTGTTCAGTTGGGATTGTATTCTGGACCACTTACTTTCAGCACATCTTTCTTTTTTTATATTAGTAATTTCTTCTTCTACTTCTTGTGTTTAGACTATGTGTTACAGGTTTAAAGGCAATGCCTTCCCTTTTATCAGGAATTCGCCTTTGGTGCTAGTCTCCCACCCCTGGCCTATGGAAGGTGGGCTTTGGGTAGTCACGGCTCGGGCCCCGAGGACAGGTCGTGACAATGTGAAATGAAATTATAGAAAATTAAAGGGGATATGGAATATAATAGTTCAAAATATTGACACATTAACTTGGAAAGAACATTTAAGGTATTGTGAACAAATAAAAGAGGGAGATTGAAGATCACACTTTGTTTATGGATTGTATTTGTTGTCAAATGATTGTCATTGGTTGTCAATGGTGTTCAATGAGATAATAATGTCTTATTATGGTCAATATAATGATGTAGTTCCAAAGTTAATGGATCTTTGATGAAGTCATAATGTCTTGATATTCCAAAAAAAATGTCAACAGTTTTAAGAATTTGAGTTTCAATGTGATTCATGGAGAATTGTCGTTGATTAATTTGATGAAATTGGATTTTCTTGTTGATTAATTATCCTAGTAAAATATGAATCTAATTTACTGATTGGTATTTCAAAAATATCATAATTTTTTAGGAGAACTTGTGATGTGAGCCTTATGAATGAAATTTGGAGAAAATTTGCTACTAATCGTAGTTATGTTTTATTGGATAGAAATATGTTGCCGAAAGACATGGAATTTACAATACATTACTTGGAAAATCTAACATTGCTTAAGGTGATCGATCAAAGGCTAAATATCATGACATACGGGGTTCATGATGAATTTAATCAAGTGGGTTTTTAATGAAGGGAATTATAGAATATGATGGTTGAGGTTTTAATGATGTATCAATTTATGTTTAAAAATTTCCGATGAAAGCAAAATAGTATGGTTGGTTTTGCTAAAGAATCATTTTTAGGTCGCACCATTTCCGAGTTCATGGGAGGCTTTTCATTTGTAGAATGAAGTGGTGAATATGGCTGCTACAAATGGTTTTGTTTATGGAAGGCAACATCCAACACAATGGAGAAAGATGCAAAGCATATCACAAAGTAGATCGTAGTAAAGGATGTATCACATTGAATATTCTAGTAAATAATATTAGTGGGTTTTATAGATATCATTTGCCTATATGAGGACCCTAATCAAATCATTAGATTGAGTGGAATTCATATGAAAAGATCATTTCTCTGGGAAGAAATTGGTGAATTCTGATGTAGTTTATGAGTGAGAATTCCGAGATAGATAAGAGTTCATGGGGAAGCAATTACATCAATAAAATGAGACATTCCTGAAATTCAAAACATGGATGGATTTTTGTCGGGGAGTTGTAGACCAAAAATTAAAACGGGATATAGAGGAGAGTTAGTCTGAAGAGTGAAGGCTATCCATAGAATGAAGGAAGTTCATGGAGAAAATAGTTTTTCTGGGAGGCATTGGTAATATTCAAGGCATTATATGTTTGAGGATTGAAATGTAATCCATGAAATAGGGGAGGTCCATGAAAGAAAATGGTTTCCTCAAATAATATGAACCACATAGTTCAATGTAGTTCATGGAGGATACATGGTAGTTTGTAGAGGATACATGACTGTTCACCATGGGTACAAGAATATTCATGAAGAAACTGTTCCACAAAGCACTCAGATTAAACAAAGTATTCATAAGTTAATTATTCTTCTATTTTATCAGTAAAGAACAAAATTTTATATTAGATTGTTTTTTTCGAAGAAGAATAATGTGTAGAGAAAGGGGGGTAGTGTGTCAATTCATGAATAAAATACACTCATGTGCATGATTTAGAATACCCAAGCCTCTGCATGTCCAAAGAATAATAGTGTGTTCCCTCTTTAATGATTGATAATTAATGAGGGAATATTAATTATGATGATGCTAAGATGAGAGAATATTCATTGATTTAATAATCACAAAGGAATTGTGTTATTCTAGAAAGTAGCAGAAGTTATCACAGTCAATTTTTTTTCTCAATGAAGAAAAAAGAGATATCATAAAACTGTTATAAACTATTACATATATTTGTGTGTCATAGATAAAATGGAGAAGAGGAAGTTACTAGACTAATTGATATTATCTTATCATCATTCAGGTTAGGGTGAATTCACTCAATCATTCTACTACCTTCATATTATTGTGAGTAATAGAAAAATGAGATCATGAAGCTTTTAGTTAGCTACTAGGAAGAGTTAAGAAGAGTTAACTTCATGCTGGTGAGAAAGTAACAATGTGAATAATACAGTCATGGATGAACAAACCAGAACCAAGACATCCAACGAGTCTCAATAGGTGAAATACTCTCTTTGTGTTATAAACAATTATCATAAAAAATTAGTATATATTGATAGGTAGAACAATGATCAAACCAAGTGATGTTCAACATGAACTATTGGATTGATTACATTGTACTACACAAACTCACTATTGGATTGTTTTTAATATGCTACATGAGATTAAGGGAATATCTAACTCACTGTATTGAACAAAAAAGTATTTTTTTCTTATTGATTGTGTGGTATTGGATTGTTTCCAAGCCAAACTATTACAAAAAAATTCTTTGAGAGTAGTGAACCTTGTAAAATATCATTTGATTTCTTTACTGATTTTTTATAATTGCATGCGACATGGAAAATAGAATATAATAACAAAGATCCTAACATGTCTAAGAGGTATGAGGATAAAAAGTTAGAATTGGATTAAAAATTCCTTAACATTGATTCACCCCCCACTAAGTGTTAGACATATTCCAAACTGGTCCTTACACATAAGAGGATCTAATATAGATAATTTGTTTTATCAGGGAGTACCACCTCACATTTCCAATAGGATTGATATTAATTCTGAAGAATTTTTATTTTTTTTCCATATATCACCAAAACATTTATTTCTATATATTTATTTGATACATTTGGTTTTATTTAAAAATCTAGAAATAAATGTTTCTACATTAATAAAATTAATTTTTTTATGGTAAGGTACATTTAGATAACGATCTTTATGTGTTGTATGACACAAACCATGTAATGGAAATCAAAAATGAAACTACATCACATGACTCATACCTCACCCAACTTGGGATTCACTAGATAAGTCATGTAAATAAAAACATATGACTACATTACAGAAATATGGATATAATATTATTTTGAACCAGAACCCTGTGTTATATTTCATGCAAGTTTATAAGAAAAATTGACCAAATACTTATTTAGTGGAAATGATGAAAGAACCATTGTGTTTCTAGAATTATTTTATACCAATGTTTTTGGACCATTACCTATTGAAGAAAGGGGTTGAAAATCATACATCACAAATTTTACTAAGTATTTTTATAGACATAGATACGTCTACTATATGAGGTATTAGTCCTATTGATTTGAGAAATTTAAGGAATACAAAAATGGAGTTGAGAATATTCTTAGTAAGAAGATTAATAATCTTTTCTCAGACCATAGTGAAAAATTTAACAACCTCTACATTTTAAATGATATTTTTTTCCTAATTTTTTTTTGAAATATATAATATAATTCAAAAAAATGAGAAATTGAAATAATTTAGTATCCTTAATAAATATCATTACATTAGTCCTCTACGAAACCAATGAAAACACCAACCATTACAAGATGAAATATAATATAAAATATAATAGCTAAAATGGTAGAATAAGGATCTCATCAATCTACAAGAATCATATCTTCCACTACAAATTATATATAAATAAAATAAAATATTAGTAAACCAATCAACATATTATGAAAATGAAAATATAACCTTAAGTGGATTTGTAGTGAATTATGACTGAAATAATGAAATGGTATGTTTAAGGTATAAAGGGATAAGATACCACTGAGATTAGAATTTTATATGGCCGTTGGAAACTATAACCTTGGTTTATAATTTTACCCTTATAATTACTGTTTATAAGTAGAAATAATAAAGGATAAGTGACACAAAAAGTAGAATCAACAACCTCAACCAGTAGAGTTTTTCCATTTGAAGCCCATTTGTTTAAACTTGTGTGGGAGTTTGCATCACTAAGATTCAACCATGACCAATCCTTGGTTGAGCATAATCATGTAAAGCTTGAATTAATTCACCTAATGGAGATGTTCAAGTTAGTGGTAATTACCACTCCATTGATGTTTTCCAAGCCACCCCATGAAACTATAACCATCACACACTGCAATCTTTGGGAGTATGTGAGTGTAATAAAGAGGTACATGTCTAGTAATTAGTTACTTGAAGTTAAATTTCCATTTTATAAAAAATATTTATTCCACAAATTCTTTTTAATAATAGTTTTTATTAAAAAAATATATTTCTAATTGGTTTTAATTTGATATCTTTTGAACTCAAATAAAACATAATTGTATTTTTACATAAAATATATATAATTTTTTAACAGAATCAAGCATTTTAAAAATATTTGTTTCATTAAAATATTCTTTTAAAACACCCTCATCTAAATATAAATGGTTAAATAATTTTATAATTCAATAGGAAATTTTTTATAAGTGTTAGAATTTTAACTATGACATAAAAACTCAGATTTTTAAATAAATAAAAAAATATATTTAAATGTTAAAATACCCATTTTAATAAAATTATTCATGAAAAATAAATATTATATTTTAAATCACCACATAAAAATTAGGTTAGGGTGAATTTATTATAACTGTATAAAATACTATATTTTTTCATGAATAGTAAAAAAAAATATTGTTTTGGATTTTCAGTATATTTTATTACTTAAAAAATAGTTCATAATGATGTTATAATTAATCAAAATAAAATCCATGTAAAAAAATGTTAATTTTTTAATATTTGTTATTATAATATATTTTATTCCATTTTTTAAATTATATGTTACTTTCCAATTTCTAAAAAGGAAAATTTGATTTTAAAAAACTTTACTTTGTGGAATATTTCATTTTATATAACAAAAGAAGTATTAAAAATGGTTTTCAGTTATGGTGGATTAAATCACCATACAATTTTATCTAAATGTCCAAAATCTTGAGCAAAAAACCTTGGCAAGCCAACGGGTTTTCATTTTCCACAACATAGATCTCAGATACATATATTTAGAAATTAATAATCAAATCCACCATTTATACTACAAATACCCACCCATTTCACAAATACCCTTCACTCTAAATCTATACTCCATGAATTTTGAGTGATTTTTCCTCCCCTTCAGTCCCCCAAAGTTTTCTCAAGCCCCATTGTTACATCCTCTTTTTTAGGAACAACTCTTCTGGGTAAGGGAAACCTATACTTCTATTTTCAATTCATGTCCCATTTTTTTATGGTATGTCTTATATTTTATAAAACAATAATTTTTCCCACATTATATAATCCCATTATAGAAATAATAGTATTTTATGAATTTTAGGCCCTTTTCCCTCTTAATTTAAAATTTTCTAAAACAACATTTTATACCCGTCATACTAAAAAATTTACTTCTCAAATTAATCTTTTACATGAGAAACTATCTTTTTCTATTTATTTTCATTCCCAAACCACAATAATTTTTATTTGGTATTCAGAAATATGTAATCAAAACCTTTTTATTATTATATTTACATAAACTCAAATTTACTTTCATTGGTTAAAAATTATGTAGTGATCATATCTTTAAGAACATTTGTTTATATGATTTTGATAAGAAACACATTCATTATTATTCATGGTTTGTTAATAAATTTACTTTTTATGATCTATGTATCTCAAATGAAATTAATATATATAATATGTGTTCCCTGATAGTGCTCCGATGCATTGGATAAATAATCTCATATTTAGAGATTATATTTTTTTTGATACATTGGTGAATAAACCTCGTCATTTTCATTTAAGAAACCGTGGTGGTTGACCTTGGATACATGTTTATGAATTTTTAATTTCAATGATGTATCTAAATTTTAATGTCATGATTCATGTTATTATTATTATTGTTATTATTATTATTCTTATCTTTATCATGACCTATTGATATGCATCATGTTCATATTGATTTGTCTCAAGATCACATGCTATATGTCTCTCTTTATTATTACCTTATTGGGATTCATGATAACCCCATTCCTTTGATGTATGTCCCAAGGATATGATATATGGTAATATTAAACTAGAGTAAACCCATTAGGATTTCTTTTAAGTTGTTTTATAATAAATATTTATGTTTTCATGTTTTATAAACCTTATTTACAAGAAAATAAATTTTAAAATATCATGTGGGTGTAAAATGTTATTAAAAGTTATTTATTAAAAATTAGGGATTCCAAAGTTTGTATCAAAAGATAGTTTAGCTACTTGTGGAAATTAGGACTTGAAATTTTTGGAATATCCCTAAGGAAAATTATATATATAAGAAAATATCTAGATATTATGGAATATATTAATTAAGTAGTTTCCAAAAAATACACAATTGTATAAATAGTACATGTGGAGGTGGCTATGGAATTGATGTAAATATAGGTAACAACAAAAAAAACCACTTTTTAGGTAAACATGAAGGGGAAATGGTGTATGACAACGTTCCTTTTTGTACACTTAGTTTGAAACCCTTGGAGGATATTTATTTGTTTTCATTGTATTTTTAGGAAAAATTATGTAGGATATAAAGAAAAAGTAATTGTTTATAGAGGGTATCAATAACATATTTAAGAATGAGGTTTTTTGAAAAAAATTCCTAATAGATTTATAATATTATAAAAGGTAAAATGTGTATCACTATGTTTTTCATATATTAGAAAAATGGAGTGAAATACATGGAACCATGTAAATGATGAGTGCAAGAGATGATGCCCTGAAAGTGTTTTGATGGATGTTGGAATGGGAAACATCATGAGGATGATAAATCAGCTTACTTGAGTTATGAACAATATCTTCAATCAAGTAGAGACACTATATTCACCTCAAAAGGATTAAATTTACGTTGATTTATTTATGAATCAACGACAAACATCTTTTGGTGGATCTACCGACCCATTGATTTATTAACAATGGATTACCTCTATAGAAAAGACTATTTCAGCACACCATTCTTCTGTGAATGAAAAAGTTATCCTGGTAGTATACTTATTAGAAGAAGATTCTGGTCAGTTGTGGACACTGATTAAAAACATGAATCGAAGTAGGGAGATTTAATATATTGGGTGGGAAGAGTTCATGAGAATATTTTTGAATAAATATTTCCATAGTTTGATATGAATTACAATGGATAAGGAATTCATAATATTAAAAAATAAGGAAAATGAATTGGTCAGAAGCTATGAGATGAACGTTACAAGACATTCTCAATACACCTCTGTCATTGTGATAGATACTAAGGGAATAGTTGATTGATTCTTTGGTGTACTTAGACCACTTTTATTGAGGAATCTATAATATCATTACTATGATGTATATGAGGAGATAGTGAAGAGTTTTATGAAGGTGGAGCTAGAGTTCATAGAGATGCAGTGGTCACATTGATCAAATGAAAAAAATATACCAATGGATCAAGACTCAGGGAGGATCATTGATCATGGAAGAGCAGGAATGAATTTGTAACTCTATACATGCATAAAATATGGGATGAATCATTCAGGGAACCACTTTCTTGGGAGTGGAAATAACTACATATGTGGATGATATATGAATATATCATGTAACTATCGTAGTGAGGTGAAGCCTAAACTTCCCAACAATAACAAAAAAGGGAATATGGTGCATGCACAACTAGAAGATTAATGTTTCAAGTGTGGATAGCTTGGAAACTTTTCCATTCAATTTCCAACTTGGAATATAATGTAGGGGAATCACTATGAAAATCAACATTATTCATGGGATAAATGTTGATATTTTCTATCATAAAGGCTTACGTGGAGGTTCCAAATGATGTGGTGGCAGGTACAATCATCTTGATCTAAAATTTAGAAATTAAATTGTTAAATTATAGTTCTACAAATTCTTTTATTTCATCCATGATTTGAATGAATATACAATCAATCCCTGAACTACTAGAATTATAGTTATCAGCCAAGACCTTGGTAGGGATTATCCTAGCATCAATAGTGTATAGAAAATATAGTATTAACTTTGGAGAGTATAATATCATCACACAACCATTATTCACTCCCAGGGTTGGATTTGGTACAATACTAGGGATGGAGTAGTAGTCAATGTATAATTATACTACAAATGAATGTATAGAATTCATTATGAATAAGATCAGTAAAGAGGGAGAAGGAAATGAATGTATAAAGATAGATAATGTCCCTATCATCTACGAATACATTGAAGTATTTTCTGAAGAGTTACAAGGACCACCCCTTGGAAGAGAGGTAATGTTATCCATTCAACTCATACCTTATATCCAATATGATATCAAAGACCCCATATATAATGTAAAATTTAGATTAATAGGTATTAAATAAAAAACTTGAAGATTATTAGGATATGGGATTTATCTAACAATGTTTTTCTCTTTTGGTAGTACATACTCTCTTTTTTATTAATAAGGATGGATCAATGTTCTTAGGTATTGATTATGGAGGTCTTAATAAAATCACAATGAAGAAAAAGTACCAAATTTTTTGGATAGATTTTTTATTGGACCCGCTTTGTGAGGCTAAATTATTCTCAATGGTTGACCTCTGATATGAGCATTATCTATTGAGGTTTATGAAACAAAATATTCTAAATACTTCCTTCTAAACAAGATTTGGGAATTATGATTTTATTTTAATTCCCTTCAGTTTGTCCTATTCTTCGGCTATATTTATGGATTTGATTAAAAGAGACATTATGGACTGCATTGAAAAATTAATGGTGGTAATTATTTATGATGATATGATATATTCCAAATTTCACGTGGAGCATGAGGATCATATAAGGGTTATATTAAAAACTATAAGGAATGATAAGATTATTGGAAAATTCATAAAATGCTATTTCTAGTTACGACAAGGTGCATTTGTGGGGAACATTTTAACCAATGAAGGAATTTCAGTTAACCTTGTGAACAAAAAGGTGTTAGAGGAATGTGATCATACCATAATGGTAACTGATATTCATAGCTTCTTTGGATTGGTGAGATATAATAAGAGGTTTGTGAAAAGCATTACATGTATTTCTATTCCACTAACAATATTTACTTGAAAAGGAGATATGTTTATATGGATAAAGGAGTGTGAAAAAATATTACAAAGACTCAATAATAGATTTTTTATTTCACCTGTATAAACTCTAATATATATCAGATAAGGATTAGTGGTTTATTGTGATGAATATCTAAATTTTTTTGGGTACGTTATCATGAAAAATGATAAAGTGATTTGTTTTTTCATATTAAAAGTAAAAGTATCATGACATGAATTATCATATGCATGACACTAAGCTAGATGTGGTTATCTTTTCTCTGAAAATATGGAGGATCCTTCTTTATTAGGAGAAATGTGATATATATAATGACTAACAATGTTTGAAGTATATTTTCATGAAAAAAGGAATTAAAAATGAAAAAAATTAGATGGTTTGAACACATTATGGGCTACTACTAGTCAATTAATTATCACTCTTGAAGAGAAAAAAATTCAATGATGTATTATGTAGAAAAGTCCCTATTGTTCTATAAAATATGAGGATTCATGGAAATCCTTTGATGAAGGAACTTGTAAAATTGGGCATGGGAATCATAAGGGAAGGGAATCATTATCTCTATCCCAAATTATTTCTCAACTATCCTTACTAGATATGATAAAGAAATATCAAGGAGAAGATCATTTGTTAAAATAGATAATAGAGGTTATGAATAATGAAAATTTTCTTATGTTTAATATTGGTCATGAATGTGTATTGAAATTTTATACAATTAAAATTTTTCCCTCTACTGTAGAGAAAAATAATGAACTAATAGAATAATATCATAGATCTATATTAACTAAAAATCTTAGAATCACTAAAATGTATAGGGACCGTTGGGATCATTATTTGTTGGATATTATGAAAAGGGAGATTGATGACTCTAAAGAATGGTTCTTTGTGTGTTAAAAAGTGATGGTGGAGTGACATATTCATAATGGGGGTTTGAAACCACTACAAAAAGCAATATGAAATTTGGAAAATATCTCTTTGGGCCTCTTAACTAGTATCCCAATGATATCCAAATGAAATAATGAAATATGACTTATAGTGGACCAACTCACCAAGACTTCCCATTTAAAAACTATTTGGGAGGATTTCTCTCCCGAGCAACATTCAAAGATTTACATAATGAAAGTGGGGAGGTTTCATGTGTTTCCACTTTCTATCCTTTTTTGATCATGATCCATGGTTCACATCAAATTTTTGTAGAATTTTCAACATGCTATGAGAACCAAATTAAATTTCAGTATGGCCTATCACCCCCAAACTAATGGAAAATTTGAAAGGGCTATTCAACCACTCGAGGAAATTCTAGGAACATGTTTAATGGAATTTAACGTTTTATGGTATCAAAACCTCCCATTAGTTAATTTCTTATACATCTATTGTTTCCACTCGAGTATTCAAATGGAATCATACGAAGCTCTATATGGGTATTTATGTAGAACTCCTACATGTCGAGATGATGATGGTGAGAAAAAGATACATAGGCCCTCTCTTATTTAATAGATGATATAAAAGGTTCATGATATACAAACATATTATGGTTTCTTAGATTTGGAATAATATCCATTCTGACAACCATTGAAGGGAATTAGAGTTTTAAATTAGATAAAAAGTGTTCCTTCAAATAACAAAATGGAAGAGAGTCACATGGTTTTGATAGAAATGGAATCTTATCCTTAGGTATATTGGCCCCTATGAAATTATTGATCACATAGGAATATTGATCTATCATATAGAACATCCACAAAATATTACTCAAGGTCATGATGTGTTCTATATATCTCTCTTGAGGAAGTACATACTTTATCCCTCACATTTAATAGATCTGGAGGTGGTACAATTGGAACATGACAATTATCAGGATATAAAGTAGGTAGAGATCGAGGACTATAGAGAAATGGTTCTATGCATCATGTATACACACCTTGTTAATGTGTTAAGGGATCTAGACGAGAAAATAAGATATATGGTTTATAAACTTTTATCAACTAAGAGAATGAGTTTAAATTTCGGGGATGAAATTTATTAGGGGGAATGTAATGACCCAAATTTTTAAATGATATTTGATTCATGAATAAATGTGTTTTATATATAATATTAGAAGTAAAAAAATATTAAATAACCAAAAAAAATTTAACATCGTTAATAAAGATCATAAAATTAGTCAGTTATGAAACTAACTAAAATGCAAAAAATCACAACTATAAATAAAATATAAAATAGAAAGTTAGAATGAGAAAATGAGGATTTCCCCAATCTACTAGAGTCATTACCCCCACTTAATATTCTATTGAAATAAAACAAAATATTATTAAATGTCTCCACATATTATGAAAATGAAAATAAATCTATATGTGGATTTGTAGTGAATTGTGAGTGAAAGAATGATTTTTTCTTTACAGGGTAGAAAGGGATATGTGACTGATGGGATTCAACCGTAATATGAAAATTGGAAAATATGATCATTAGTCAATATTAAAATTGGAAACTGTACCCTAGGTTAATAATTTTGGCTTTATAATTAATGTTTATAAGTATTAATGACTTTGGAAAAATCATTCAAAAATAATAATTAATGACCTAAACCGGTAGAGTCATGCCATTTGAAGCCCAGTTCTCCGGATAGTGGATTGAGGTATCATCTCTGGGGTTCTCCCGTTACAGAGCCCATGTCGAGCTTCAAAAAATTTAATCCTAAATTTGATCTCACATGGGATAATTTCAAGTTAGTATAAATTACCACTCATTCAATGTTATCCGGGCCACCACATGAAACTTCGACCATAAAACACATTACTATTAGGTAGAATGTGAGTGTCATAAGGTGTTATGGGTCTAGGACATATTTACATGAAGTTTAATTTATTTTTTGTAATAAAACTTTTATTCCATAAATTAATTTTATGGATAGTTTTTCTTAATAATATATATGTTTAATTGAGACAAATATGATGAATTAATTTTTGGATTAAAATAAAACATTATTGCGTTTTCCTAGAAAATATATACAATTTTATAATAAACTCTATTATTTTAAATAATATTTGTTTTAATAAAATATTATTTTAAAACACTCTCAGCTAAATATAAATAATTGAATAATTTTATAACGGATAAGGAATTTTTTTATATGTGTCTGAATTTTGACAGACTTAAAAACATATAATTTTTAATAAATAAGGTTTTTTATATTTAAAAGATAAGTTATATATATTTATAGAATTATTGTATAAAAATAAACATTATATTTGAAATAATCAAGTTGAAATTAGGTAAGAAATAATTTATGAGAATTTTCTAAAATACATTAGTTTTTCATGAATAGTAAAAAATACAGTTTTGGGGATTCAGTATAATTAATGACATCATACGTATGTCATAGTGATGTAATAATTAATTAAGAAAAATCCAAGGACTAAAATATGTTTTTTCTTAATATTATTTATTTCAATATATTTTAATAAATTTATAAAACTACAAGTTACTTTCCAATGTCTAAAAATGAAAAATTTTATTTATAAAAACATTATTTTCTGAAATTTTTATTTTTCAATTATAAAATATGTATTAAAAATGGTGTTTGGATCTTGTGGATTAAATTATAATAAAATGTGATCTAAATATCCAAATCTATTTGAAAACCAATGGTTAAGGCAATGGTATTTCATTTTACACAACCTAGATTTCTAAGACTTATATTAAGAAATTATTTAACAAATCCCCCACTTTTGCTATAAATATGCACCGATTTCACCATTCCACATTACTCCCAATTAATCCCATAATAATTTCTTGAGATTTACCCCAAGGACTACACCAATGTGTCCTCAAGCCCCAAAGTCTCTATCCTTATGTATTAGGAACAACTCTTCATGTCATGGGAAATCTCCACCTCTTCTTTCCATCAAGTCCATTTTTTGAGGTATGACTTATATTTTTTCCAAAAAAATCCATTTTCCACTTTCTATCCAAAAATTATAGTAAGAATATTATTTTATGAATGAGACACCCCTTTCCATTCTCTTTTACCCTTTTTTAAAACTATTTTTTATACCCATCATGTTGAAGAATTTTTTTCTAAAATGGGTATCTTTAAATGAGAAATCATCTTTTCCTTTATATTTGAAGAACCAAAACTATTTTCCATTTAATGGGTATTCAAAAATACTGAAACATGAATATTTGATTTGGTAATTTACCTATAATCACATTTCTTTTCATGGGTTAAACATAATTTCATGATCATATTGTTAATAACATTTTTATGCATTGATTTCGATTTGGAACCCAATCATTATCCTCATTCAGTTAATGAAATAATTTTGTTAATGATCAATTTGGATCCCATGAAATAAATACACATAACATTTTCACCGTAATATTGATCCAATTCACTGGGTAAATAATTTAATCTCTAGAGATGAAATGTCAAATAATACATTGGTGAACAACCTTCATAATTTTCATTTACGACAGATAAGTGATTAACCATTGTGATATACATATGAATTTTTAATTTAAAGGATGTAGAAAAATTTACATATTTTTATTAATGTTATTATTATTATTATGAAATATGTCTTTCTCATGCTTTATCGTTATGCCCCATTTTCTTATTAATATGTCTCCAAAATCACATGTTATATGTCTCTATTTCTACCCCCTTAATAGCCTTCATGATCCACCCTTTCAATTGATGTATGTCCCCAATATATGGGTTGTGGTAAATTTATCCTATAGTGAACCCATGAAAATTTATTTCATGTGGGTTTATAATAATATTTTATGTTTCCATGTATTATTTACCTTATTTCCAGGAAACGAAACATTAAAAGATCCTCTGTTTGAACAATGTAATTAAAAGTTATGTAATAAAAAGTTGGGATTCCATATAGACTATATTAGTCAAGAAATCCTTGATTATTTACAATGGTTTTAGATTCTATCTCAACTCACTACTCCATATACACCATAGTGGAACATTTTATGTGAAATGAGGATTTTCACATTGTCAGAAATTGTGATATCAATGATGTGTGATGCAAGTCTTCAACTTTATTTTTTGGGGATACACATTAAAAACAACTCTACAAATTCTAAAACATGTTCTAACTATGTTTGAATATTTTATGACATACCAATGGCGGAATATAAAGAAAAATTTGTTTTTATACTTACAGGTATTTGGTTGATAAACGTTTGATAAGGCCTCTTTGGGTAACAAACAAGACCCATGAGGTTTAAAGTATACTATTATAGGATACCCTAATGTAAAAGGGGTTATTACCTATACAAACACACATAAAAATAGGTAATAGTGGAATGAAACACTATACTCCTTTAGAGGGATAAAATCTAAAAAAATATAGCAGGGGTAAGATAGATATCCATGAATTAGAGGCTCATGGAATAAAAGAGATTCAGAGGAACTTATTCAATAATTCATTGTGGAATAAGAAGTTATTCTAGAAACACAAGTACTACATTGGAGTACAAGAGATTTTATAGAACTAGAACGATATAGTTTTTTTATCACTCGGGATGATGATACATTCATAGTTGATAATAATTATCCCCTAACCTAAATTAAACTAGTGAGTTTAATAGATGTCTCCAAGTGGAAATAAGACATGAATTCCATAATGTATTCCATGTACCAACTCCAAGTATAGATTTTTGTATATCCTTCAGTGTATGTTATGTCTTTTGGATGTAAATGGATATTTAATAAGAAACTAGAATTTGTGGGACAAGTCAGTACCTATATGGAATGAATGGTTTCAAAAGGGTTTAAAAACATCATGGAATTGACCATGATGAAACATTTTTTTGAAGTTATAATACTAAAATTGATCCTAATTATACTTTCCATTACGTCATTCCATTAATATGATATTTGGAAAATGGATTTCAAAATAGTCTTCCTTAATATGGACCTTTAGGAAGATGTCTACATGACAAAACATAAAGGGGTTGTGACACCATAGGATTAAAACAAGATATAAAATTATGAAAATCAATTTACGTATTAAAGAAAGAATCTAGGTCAAGGAATATTAAATTTTATGGATCCATAAAATAATTTGGTTTCATAATGAAAAAATGAGTAGGTTGTGTCTATAAAGAATTTAGTGGGAGTAAATCCTTTTTCATAATACAATATCTTAATGAAATCTTACATAATGGAAATGAGATTCCAAAATTATAGTCCTTTATGGAATAGTTGAACAAATGATTCTATATAAAGAGCTTAGGTGAGGATACATATATTATTGGTATCAAGATATATTGCAATAGATCCAAGGGACTACTCATCCAATGAATAAGTATATATATTGACAAGATACTAAAGTAGTTTATTATGGAAGAATCATAGAGTGGATTATTTCTAGAGTGACATTGAATTCATAATTCAAAGAAAATATTTCCTCATACCCATGAGTAAATACAATGAATATAAACAATTCAATAAAAATTGATGATTGGGTCAGTCATGTATGTTATTATATGCATGGGTATCGATGTATCTTACACATTAAGTGTTGTATGAAAATTGCAAGCAGACCCTAGGGAACACCATTGGATGGCATTCATGACTATTCTTATGTAGCTATGGAATTCAAATGATATGTTCATGGTCTATAGAGGAGATGAGGAACTAGTCATTAAAGGATATGTAGATTATAATTTCCAAATAGATCAAGATGATATGAAATAATAAAAGGGTACATATTCAATTTAAATGAAGGTGTTGTGAGAAGGGAGATCTCAAATATGGTTGTGGTAATAGATTCTATAGCATTGTTTGATTATATTTTAGATTCTGTGGAATCTAATGAAGCTGTATGGATATGAAACTTAATCTAAGATCTTGATGTGGTACCTAGTAGTAAATATCCAATAACACTCTATTATGAAAATACTATAGCATCAACCCTTTCTAAAGAGCCACTGTCACATCAGTGGATGAAGAATATAATTCAGAATTAACAACCCTAGAGGTATTTAACATAGAGAGGTTATTTTTCAATGAGTGACATTTCCCGATACGACAATGTGGTGGAACCCTTGTCCAAGGCCATGACTAAGCAAAAACATGATTATCTTTTCGGATCTAGTGAACTGAATGTCACATGATGTTGGCTCTAGTTCATGTGGGAGTTCATTAGTGTTTTTGTCGTAGGAAAATATTTTTAAAATTTGAATACATATATATTTAATGATTTAAATATTAAAAAAAATATCTTATTACATATTTTTGGTTATTCGATAAGAGGTTAACAAAAAATTACCTAGAGTATCAATTTCAATTATAAGGTTATAGCAGTCCCCCACTATGATGAGAAACTTCAAATTCCATGATGATATTTTTAAATATAGTTCTATTCTAAGAAAAATTATATTATGGGACATATATAATGAGACTTTATAGAATGAGTACTCATAAGAAGATAAAGATTCATCTAATGAAGCTCACACAAGTTAATCTCCATGATGGGTGATTATAAGAACATAACACCCAATAGGATTTCTTCATGTTTTTTCATCATCAAACGTTATTATTTAGGATCATGTGTAATTTCCCTTAGAATTTTATAATATCATTGATTGATTTCAAAACTAGGGAACATATATTTACTAACAAAAACCATCATGCCATAAGTTGGTGGGGTGTAGGGCACATTGTTTGTGTCATGCATAACATGTTATTAATGGACAATTAGAGGAATAAATTATCCCTTTAATAATTAAAGAAGCTTATATCATGGCCAGTTTATTAGAATATAACCATCACATTAAATTACATGTCCATGGTGTAACAACATGTTTATTTTATATAGTCAAATAAATGCGTATCAATCATATAGGTTGTTTATATTGATGTCCAACCTACTATAAGAGATATTGTAATAAAGGGGATATATTACACAATGAGAAATCATATTTTGTTGTCATTCTTGTGAAAGTATTTTCTTTCTTTTGGGTTCCTTGACCCATTTCTAGATAGTAATGTTAGACATTAAGTAATACCAAATAATGGAAATGAGAAATAATCCTAGAGTGTCACACACTATGTGTTTACATTGATCTTGATTAAATTATAAGTAAATTTAATTGTTAGAATAAATATTATTCTCAAGGACAGGGAATACATTTATTAATTTTTTATTGATCATAAATATATAATTATGAATTAAAAATTAAATTAAATATTTATTTAGATATTCAATAAATTTTGAGAAGTTTAAAGATTCAAAGACTGCATTTGGTGACCAATATTAATTTACAAGGTAGCCAAATAATACATGTCATAGTGTAAGTTAGTGTGTTACATAAAATAATAAAAATAATAATGTTATTTTTGGAAAGGGGTTTAATAATTATTATTATATTATTTAAGGGTCTGCATATTATTAAAAAGTATTTTCAACAAATCCATAACTCTATAAATAGATTGTTTTGTCTACCGTGTAGGGTAATCAGGAAGTAGATAATCATTATGCAGATTGGATTTCTCTATCAAATTCAACCTTATCTCCCCAATCAATAATGAGAATCCCACGAGATATTTCTTTAAGATCAAAGTATGTATGATCAATGTGAAAAAAATAAAATTGATTTGTTGTCCTAACACCCAAAAATCAACTGGAACTGCTCAGAGACCAAAGGAGTACATGTGGATAATAACTAGAGGGATTATATACATTAAATCTTACAAAAATGAAGGTAATATGAATGGTTTTTAGGAAGATCACCATTGTCATAAATTAAAGGACCCCAATATGAGGTAATAATTCCTTCAGAACTAAATAAATTAATTACAAATTTTAAAAAAATTTCCTCTATTTTGGATTAAGGAAAAACTAAATAAAAATAAATTATAATTAAAAACACACCAATGGTATTACACTGTTCTTGAAACATATAGATATAACCTTTTTATCTAGATCAAAATAAATTACTTATAAATTTAATGTGTAGAGATCATCTTTGGGTTTTGTGTTTTATTAAGACAATATCTGTTTGGAAATATTTTCATTGGTCATGATGATTATGTCACTGAAAATATTGTGAATGATACATCATTCTGAATAATTTTTTTTGGTTCATCACCTTTTTTTGGAAATTTAACTATACCCAAAATCTTAAAATGTTATTAGAGGTGTCACAGTTTATATTTATAACAATATATTTCATTATTTATCTATATGCGCAACTATTGTAAGATTTTCATTTAAAGTATATCCATTCTTTAATCTTATTTTAATTAATATGTTTTTGATATAATAATCATTATCATTCATGATATTATTTCCTTAAATTTATATTAATATATGAAGAACAAAAAGTGTTTTCATTGGGAAGTGTCAAAGATTTTTGATGGATAACTTTATACTACATGGTGTGTAGTCAGAGTACCTGCCATGTATGAAAGTGCACTTCACTTTCCTATGTCAGGAGATACACGACACACCAATAGGTAACAACATAAATTGTATTTATTTCACCCCACCTATACATTAGGCCAACCAATACCAAAAAATTTCTGATTACATGTCATGTAGATACCATACATTCCATGTCATTTATATTATTTAGTAGTGAAATCACGAAATTTTTGTGATCATATACATGTTTAAACTATGTGAGATAAATATACAAGAGAAATAATGAAATACAAGGAATGTAGTTAGTGTAAATATTATATAGTTTATTATTTACCATGTACAAAGTACACACCAATCCATTGGTGATATAAGTGGAAACATGGTATGAGAGACACATGGTGTGTAGCTTGCCTCTACATGTCATGTAGTGATACATTTGACAATAATGTTGTGTCATTTGGAGGGTTTCATGGACATAAAACTTGTGAGACATGTTGAAAGTAGCTGGCCTATACGTGGTGTGTTGTATAAAATCTCAGGAACATAACAATTACCAAGGGAGGTTGTGCAAACACATGACATTAAAACAACATGGCATGTATATCTTTAGTACACACCATTTTATCTTCCTAAATAAAACTATAATACAAATGAATGTATCTAAAGCACATTAAAAGAGTGATACATGACATGTAGCTAAATAGTACACATTGTGTAGTCCTGCTGAGGTACACACTAAAGCCCCAAGTATGTAACTTGGGAACACAACAAATGAGATAAATGACATGTAGATCATTAGTATTTGAGTTGGTTCCCTAGAACCAGATTCTGTATAATTTATGTTGACCATAATTAATGTTTTTTAATATTAATAGAGTAATTATCACATCATGAATTTTCTTATGTGTAACATAGTATGTGATAATATACTAGGAGTAACTGTCTCATTGAATGGTCATAACAGTTCCCCTCTATGTTGTGAACCTAGAAGTGACAAGATAGTATTTTTAAATATATGTTCTATAACTAGATGGAATTATTTTTTAGAAATAGATGATATTGGATTTCAATGGTTCAGAATTATAGGACATTGAATCACCATCTCATGGTTTACACCAATGGTAATATCCAATGTATGATATTACGTGATGGAAACCCCCTAATTGGAAATCCATATTTTTATGTGTCATTAGATGTTTCAATCTACGAACTTGTGTATTGATCCTTATACATTATGTTTATTATTAATGAGGGTTATATGTTTTTACTTAATGTATTGATGAAAACCATGATGACATATATTTGCAGCGTGGTAGGATACATTGGGTTCATCATGAGTAATATTTCATTAATGAATAATGAAAGAAAATATTTTTCCCTTATATTCTTTAAATAATGTTGTTATATCATGACCTTTAATAGAAATGAAATTACCTAAATAAATCTATGACCACTATGTTATATAGGAATGTTTAATTTCTGGAAGTTCAAAAAAAGAGGAATCAATCACATTGGTGAATGACACCATCATTTAAATTGCTTTATTAGAGATATCATGAAAAGGGATTATATTATATAGAAATCATCCATATTTGGTATTATATAATTGTATCACTAAAATCAATGTTTATGGGTTCATTGTGGAGTTTCTAAACACTAACCATGAACTTTGGGATATATCAAATAATTCCACTAAGAATGTGGACAAAAATGTCATAAACTATGTGTATTCATAATATCAGTTAAATAATAATAATATTTATTAAATAAAATTATTAATAGATATTATTCCCAAATATGATTTAATAATTATTTATATTTGTTTGATCACATATAATCCATCTCCAGTGATTTGAGAGAATATTATGTCAGAAGAATATTTAATAAATATTTACCTTCTATTTAGTGAATAGATTTTTTTTTGTTTATTAGAAAGTAATGTATTGATAATTATTTTTTAAATTAATATTCATTATTTAAGGTTGGATAAAAATTTTGGGGGAATGACGGAGTGAGATTAATGGTTCGGAAAGAAATAATATATTTTGAATATTATTGGAATAAATAATATTTAATTTAATTCAAGAGATTAGTGCATGTAAAGAAATGATAATAATATTAATATTATTATTATAGACATGTGATTTTTAGGGAATAGAAAAATAATAAGGATTCTTGAACAATTATTATTTTCTTACCCGAGCAGTATATATACCAAATTATATTATTTTATTATTAGAGACAATATATTTTTGTTATAAACAATGTGATTCATAGTGAATCCTCTCAATTTTTTAGAGTGATCCATCTCCATGATTTCTCTCAATAATATAGAGTGATCTTCCTCCACTAACACTCCCAAGTCTATAGAGATTGAAGAGAACCCTTCATTGAATGTATTATTGGGGTGATCAATGGAGAGTGATGTTGGTTCTAGGATCTTCCCGACTATCACCCATATATTTATATAGTTACATTTGGAGGTTCATCAGACACATTTGGATAACCATGAGAGGGAATCTATTAATGATTCCTATAATGCAACAACAATATGACATTAAGATGATTTTATATCCATCAACTAAAAAATAATTATTCACAAGTTATTTCTTTAATAGAATAATGTAAATTTGAATAATATGTAAAGATCTTGTGCTTTGGTTCCATCATTTTTATATTATCTATATTCCTTGATTCAATTCCATCAATCAAATAATTTATTTTCATATAAATCTTTGATAATAATCCATCATGAAAAAACAAGTGTTGGGACTGTCCCATTTTCCACATCCACAATTCTGGGAATAATCATGTCGTATCATAGAGGTCACATAATTATTAATATTTTACTGATTGAGTTACACATTTTATGTTAGTTTGCAATTCCATTTAAGTCAATATTTAATCTCAATTATGAGATCTAATCCTATTTCTATTATTTCACAGAAATATATTAATATTGATTAATTTTATGAGTGAAATAAATACAAATATCTCATCTAGATGTTCTGAGAAGTTTGTATGGAAAACACAAGAGTACACATTATGTAACCCGAAGGCACACACCACATACCCATGTTTACCTCACCCCAAATTTATTCACAATTAATTCAAGACTTGTGAATTTGTTACACACTACAAATATAATTACACATCATGTGTTGACTAGGCCATCCTGGCACATGGCTAGATGGAGTTCTAGTTATTTAGGATCTATACATGACATGTAGTCCATTGGTCATAGTTGGGTTGTGTGTGTTCTTACAAGACCTACATGACTGGAGACCATGTAACTTAGAGAAAACATACTGTGTATCCCATGTATGCCTTTTAATATGATATCTTCCCTAGAACTATTACATACTAAGTCCATAGGTGTGTATCATGGATAAATGATGTGCATAATACAAGATGTGTAGTTTGAATGTACACACTAAGCACTTTTACTAAATTACACAGAATTTAAAATTAATTTATTATACCGCTTAAAACATTTCAACATGTGTTATGTATGGTAATTAAGTTGATAGTACATTCCATGTGATAAGATATATATATATATATATTTATAATATAAAATAATTATCTATATCATGATTACACGTATATATCATATATAAATCACAACATAGTTATTACTTGATACGCAATGAAAACTTACACGCTACAAAAATACCATGTTTTCTGTGTGGTAAATAAGATGATACTATATATCATGACATAATGCAATACGTCATTTACATTACATTCAATGTGATAATATAGTATATGAATATAATACATGTTAGATAGTTTAGACACATACTCACTGTGTTGCCTCCATGGTATATTTTTGTACACTGTTAATCTTTAATAAATCAATTGATTTTTTTAAAATTATGATGGATGAAAATATCAAGAAAATTAAAATGAGAATTAAGATAAAGTATTTTATTAATTAAAGAATATAATTAATATATTTTAGCATTATTTATATTAAATTATATTGAATAGACATGAATTAATATTTTATTAAATTCATATTTAATTTCATGTAGTTGGATGATCATGATCTTAGGCGAGACCTTTGTATGTGATTGGATTATTTTATTTCATTATTTAATTAATAGTTTTCCTAGTGTGTGATATATCCTCTCATCATATAAGGTGCTTCATGACCATGGTTTCATTTATGAAAACCCCTTACGTAATCCATTGGTTTTCCTAACCTCTATGTGAGTAAAAGAATATATAATGGATGGAGCAACCAAACTACTGGAGGCGGTTCAAGTTTGGAGTCAAGGTGAAACCAATCCAAGAGAGATATATAGGTTGGAAAGTGGAAAGATTCACCTTGAAAAATTAATGGTTCAAGTTTTTTCTCCTAACTTGATGCTTAATTTATCATCACCTATATAAATTGACCATTAATAGAAGACCAAAATCATACCACTTTATTATTTTATTTCTACCATGTTTCATGTTTATTTCAATATGTATTTTTTTCATGATCACATGAGTGGATTTGTTCACAATAATGAATGGTAGGAATTAAATGAACTAGATTATGCAAAACCATTATCCATGATAGGGTTAATCACTTTTTTAAATCCACAAAATATTAAAAATCATGTAATAAAGATAATAATGGGTGGTGATAAAATCAATTAATTATATATATTAAGTCAGTGTAACCTTCCATTACATTAATTAAATTTTTTCCATAGTTCAATGTTATTTACTATCCAATTTTGGGGTGAATTCAATTATTGGGAAATTCTAACATGATTTTTTCGGGATGGTTTAACTTAGTTCTAATAAATTGATGAATACCTATGTAGGACTTGATGTAACTAATGGGAAAATTTTGAGGAAATCCAATTTAAGGATTTTAGGGTGGGGTAGTACACTCAATAGATCAAGGAAACACAAGTTAATACAATTATAATTTGTAATGCCTAACTAAAAACTTTAAAATTTATTGATCGTATCACATTTAGGGTGATAAGCAGAGGAATATGGATCCTTTCCACGAGAATGTTCAAGGAAAATGATATTATGATGCCAATGGTGAGGTCTATTGGGTTTCAATAAAATAGTGGGAGATTAATAAATATAATATTTATCTGTTTGTAAAATTTTATCATATATAGTAATAAAATACCAATCCTATTATTATTAGAAATGACGATAAACATAACCTCAAACATATCACTTTTATCCATACATGATAAGTATAACCTTATCACTGGCACAAATTTCCAAGGGAGGAAAAGGAAATTATGTGTTATCTGACACCATGAATGGAAAATGTATCTACTATAAGAACCTATTCTTGAAGCACCTGGTAAAAAGGTTAGTGAGGAAAGGTTATCTCTATATGAGAAAATTTTAAAAAATTGCATATATTATCATTGTTTCATTCAATTTTCTATAAAGAATGATATTCTGATGAAACATGATGACACATATTTGTATATCATGATGTCTCATGTCCATTATCTCTATCCAGGGAAGGTGATACAAGATAGATATGAGATCTACAATTCTATATTTACAATTAAGCTTGGAGTACTGGCACCCGATGCGCCACATTAAGTTAATATTATTAGATACATTAAATGCTTAGTCATATTAGAGGTAAAATTCCTTGATGAGTTGCACAAAAATCTCATGCTTTCCTCACTTCCAAAGTCATTCTCTAGTTTTATTATTAATTATAACATTATAAATATTTATAATACCCTTTCAGAACTACTTACTCTGATTTTCCTTGTGCATAAGTACATGGGTTGTGAAAAACCAACATTACTTATGGTGAATAAGAAAATAAGAACAAGGAAAAAGGGACCAAGACTCATAAAAAATATAAACCTCCTAATTATTATCCTTTAATGAAGTGGAAGATCTCTATGTAGAGAAAGTGAAAGAATGTAGAATGTTTTTCATGTGGAAAGCAAGGCCATAAGAAGTGGAATTCCACCCAAAATCACGGGGAAGCTAAAGATGCATTTGTTATCGAGTGTAATATTTCAATATCTACACATTGGATATTATATATATCTTATGATGCTCAAATTTATTTCCAAATCAAGGATCCATGTTGATTCTAAATGATTTCTAATGGACAACTGGATTTTCAAGCTGACAATGGTGCGATGCTGGCTACTATAGCCATTGAAGACTATCAACTTTCATTTTTAATAGGAATGATATTGGTTTTATAAGATTTTTTATTTTGTAAAAAATGAAACCAAGAACATAATTTCAACATCCTTCCTATATACGTGTGGATTTATTTTCAAATTTTGAAACAATGGTATTTTCTTTTTATAAAGAAAACATAGATTATGATATAGAACATTTAATGAATGGTGTTTATATATTAAGTTTTGAAATACAAGTATTGGTAAATGATAACGAATGATTTTCACAAGGCCAATATAACACACACCTTTGGAATCACCACCATGTCCTTATAAATGTGAAGAGTTTGAAAAATATCTATCAATATGGTAAATTACATTCATTTAATTAGAAACTAGTTTAAAGATCTTATGCTTGTTTATAAGAAAAAATGATCAAAAAACTATTTGGTGGACATGGTTAAAGGGCCATATATCTTTTTGGATTGGTTCATACTGATGTTTGTGGACCACATATAGTTGAATATATAGGTTGGTATTGATACTTCAATACTTTTACTGTTGACATGAGTATATTTGATTATGTTAACATGATGAGATATAATTCTATGTCCTTTAATAAATTTAAATAGTTTAAGAATGAAGTAGAGAATAAATATGGAAATAAGGTAAATATTCTTCAATCAGATCAAGGTGGTGAATATCTAAATGAAGAGTTTATCTAATTTGTATGGATGTTTGGGATTATATATCAACTTACTCCACCTTACACACCATAGTTTAATAGTGATAATGAAATGAGGAACTGTACCATAATATACGTAGTATAGTCGATGATGAATCATTATGATCCTTAATTATCCTATTCAGGATATAGACTACAAATAGTACCATACACATTTAACTGAGTATCAACTAAATCTGAAAATGGAATTCTCTTCAAGTTAGGGAGTACAAAGAAACTTGTATTTTTCCCATACATATACATGGGGGTGTGATGTATTTTTTAAGTCCTTACCATCTAAAAAACAAGAACAATGGGTCAAATTTGTGTCTTTATAGGGTATATTAGGAAAAAAAGGAATAATACATATACAAACCTTCAAACAACAAATAAAATGTCACAAGACAAGCTATATTTTTTGAGAGGGATAACATCTTCAAAAAAGATAGTGGTAGAAAGTATTACATTGATGAATTTGATTCTTAAGATACATAGAATCTGGTGAAATAATAGATTCCATAGATCCCCATGAAATAAGTTGATCTATAAACACAATTACTATGTATAATCACTAGATAGGTAAGAAAAAATTATAGATATAGTTTTCTAGTCACTGAAGATAATGACTCATTATTTATTGACAATGATGAACCTGTCTACTATAGATATGTAGTAGAGATATCAAAAGATAAAATATGTAAGAAGCCATTATTTCTAAAATGGATTTCATATATCATAACCATGATTGGGTTTTAGTGGATTCACTATTTGATTTAAATATTTTATGGTGAAAATGGGTATTCATGACAAATTTGGACATTGATGGTAAAATAAATACCAATTTAGAGTGTCTAGTGGACAATGGTTTTAAACAAAATCAATGAATTTACTATTATTAAACATATTTAATAGTTTCCATGTTTTTGTCCATCAGAATTATACTTACTATAGCATTATACCATGACTAAGAAATTTGTAAGATGGACTTCAAAACTTCTTTTCTTAATGGGAACCATTAGGAATATGTCTATATGAACAACCAGAAGGTTTTGTGATTCAAGTGATGCCAAAAATATTTAAAATTTGTAGGGATCCATTTATCGATTTAAATAATCATCATTGTAGTATATCTATATAGTATATGTCTATAAAATATTACTTTTTAGAAATGACATACAAGTCTTACAGACTCTTAAGGAATGGTCAAACAAGAACTTCATTAAGAAGGACATACATGAAGTAGCCTATATTTTATTGATCTTGATAATTAATGATACACCTAAGAGTATGCATGGACTCGGTCGTGGTATATATATTGAATAAATACTGAATATATTTAATGTGGAACAATCCAATAGTGGATTGGTTCTAGTGTCACATGGTATAAATATTTCTATGAAAATTTATCCTCAAACACAATAGATGAAAGAGAGGATGAGTAAGATCCAATATGATTCGGTGTAGGGATCAATCAAATATGCCATTTTATGTACTAGACTTGTTATTGTCTACACATTGAGCATGGTAGGAATATATCAAGATGATCTTGGAGAAAAAATTGGTCTTATATTAATAATATCCTTATGTATCTGATATGAACTAAGGATATGTTTCTGGTGTAAAGAGAATATTAGGAGTTGGTCATCAAGTATTAAAATAACATTAGTTTTCAAATAAATCATAATGATATAATATTGTAACCAGTATATGTTTTCTATATCAATAGAGGATCTATGAGCTACAAATGTTCAACATATCCTATTTTTAAAGTTTCTATAGTGGATTATGAGTATAAAACATCTTATGATGTTTCTAAGTAAGTCATTTAGAGAAAGTTTTTCCAAATATTTATGTGGTACCTAGAAGTAAACAACCTATCACATTTTATTGTGTCAATACAATAATTTCCACTCTTGAAAAATAGAAAATGTCATTGAAATTTAAAATAAACATACTCTAAAAGTATTAAATCTTAAGGTATTTTTCTTATAGGGATGAAGTTATATTGATAATAGTGTTAATAAAATAAAACATTGAAGACCCCTTAAATAATGTACCTTCTCAACAATAGAATGAATTTCATGTTAGATCTAGTTGATGGAAGGTTGTTACTAGTTGTATCTAGTGTAAGTGGGTGTATATAGAAGTTGGTTCCATAAAACCAAATTATGTATCCATTATGATAACATATATTCATTTATTTAATATTAATAATCTCTTTATCACATCATATATTTTATTCTATGTAACATAGTGTGTGATAATAACCTAAGAGTAGTATTCACACAAATGGTCATAGTAGTTCCCTGCTCAGATGATTACCTAGAATTAGCACAACAATAATATTAAATATATAATATATAGTTAGGTGAAATTATTTGAGGGAAACATATAATATTGTTTATTATGGGTGGGGTATCATAGGACTTTGAGGAACCTTCTCATGGTGTAATCCCTTTGTAATATCCAGTGTATGATATTTTGAGAGTGATACCCTCTAGTAGAAAATATAAATTTATTTGTTTCAAAAGATAATACTATATATGGATGTGTGTGTTGAAAATTAGACATTATGATTATTATTAATGATTAATATAAGTCCTCAACTTCGATGTATTGATGAAAACTGTGAATACATATGATCACAATGAGGTAGGATACATTCGGTGAATCAATATTAATATTTCATTACTAAAGAATGTCAGAAAGGATTTTACCCTATGTAATTTAAGAGAAGTTCATATCTTGGTCTCCTTGATGGAAATGATATAGCCTTAATAAATTAATTTCCATGGCGTTCTATAAGAATATTCACTTTTTGTAAAGTCAAAGAAGGAGACATTGAGAAAATATGATGGTGGATCCGACATGCCATCTACTTGATAAGAGATATAATGATAAAGTCATTATATTACATAGTGTGTGTCCATATGATATATTATGACATTGTGGCATTAAATTACTTCACTATGGGTGTCTGGGTGTGTTGATATATTCTAACCTTATACAATGCCTTAAATCAACTAATTCCTCTAAGAAAGAGGCCTATAGGTCCACACACTATGTGTATCTAGAATCTCAGTTAAATAATAATAATATTTATTATATAACAAGTTGAATAAATATTATGCACACATGGGGTTTAATAATTATTCATATTTTTTTAATCACATATATTTTGTCACCAGGTATTTGAGAGAATATAATGTCAGTAGAGTATTTAATAATATTTACTTTCAATTTAGTGAAATTAATAAAAATTTATTTATTAGAAAATAACGAAGTGATATTTATTTATCTAATAAATAATAAATATTTAAGGCCAAATAAATATTAAAAAGGAATGGAAGACCGAGTATGATTTGGAAATTAGAAATAACATATATTGAATATTATTTGAATAAATAATATTTAATTTAATTCATAAGATTAGTGCATGTCCTGAAATAGTAATACTAATATTATTATTATTGGAATAGGGTTTCATAGGGACTACATAAATTATAAGGTATCATTTTTAATTATTATTTTCTAACCCTAGTTGTATATAAACCCAATTTTATTATTTTCCTAAGAGTGATAATTCATTTTTGTTGTGCACAATGAAATCCTGAGAGAATCCCATTAAATATCTAGAGGTCTCCCTCAATAATAATTATCTCAAGAAACTAGATTCATCATCCTTGAGCACCATTATCATGTCCAGAGGGATCAACATAAACCCATCCTTGAAGCAATTCTTATGGTTATTAAAGGAGAATGATGTAAGTGTTAGATCTTCTATGCCAGAACATGAAGATTACTATAGTGAAGTTCAGATGTTCAATGAAAACACGTGGATCACATCTAGAGATAATCTATTATTGATTCAAACAACACAACAGAGGTACACTGTAGAGACTTTGTTATATCTATCAATGAATAATGAATTCCTCAAAAAGAAATTCTTTAATTAGTTAAAATAATTGTAAATAATATGTTAAGATCCCACACTTCGGTTCTAGTATTTTTCTATTGTCTACATTATATTATTCAATTATATTGATCTGAAATATTTATCATCATGTAAATATTTAATTAACCATTGATCCTAAAAAAGAAGTGTTGGGATTGCACCATCTACCGCTTCCAATAAATGTGGAACTATCAAATAATACATTTATTTATAGTCGCAAAATGAATAGTATAATTAAATTACGTTAAATTTAAAATTTTATAATTGAAAACATATTTTATTTATTGACACCTATTATTTTTAGAAAATTAATAACGAATTTAATGAATTATGAAATGAAAGATTAATTTAATTTAATAATATATCATTATTATTTGATCCTTTTATTTTACTTAAAATCATTTATAATACATCTATACAATATAATTTAGAATATAATTATGATCAAATGGAATTAATTAATTAATTAATTCACACGTGATTATCATCTTAATAAAGAACAAATAGAAATAAATGTTAGCCAGTGTTATTTTTTGTATACATTGAATGTGTATGACCATTTTGTATCTTGAACAACATTAGTGAATTTGTTAGTTTTATTTAATATAATTTATTTCATGGGTTTTAAATTATTAATAATTAAATTAAAAGGGTGTCCTATGTGTCATCCCTCCCTCCATTGTATGACCTGCATATCCAAGTTTATTTATATAATTCAATTTATCCAATCGTTTTGTTCCCCTCGCCGCATGTGATTCATAAATACTTGTAATAAATTATGTATCCTAAGGAGTATATAGGTGGTTAAGTAAAAATCCTAGATGATGATAACCTATATGATATAGATGTGGATAGGTGGAATATATAAACTAATGCCAAGACCAATATAATGAGTTATTTCCCCAAGTATAATGGTTGGTTTATTATCCCCTAAATAATAACTATTAGATAAGATCATGAATGGGTCATTTATTATCAATTCATTTCCGACTTATGAAATATATATATTATTGATGAAAGACCTCAATCACATAAATAAATGAATTAATGTAAAAGATGGAATTTAAATATATGGATTAGGTGTAACTATTTTATACAACATGGTTATTCACTTATGTAAAATCAAAAAAATATAAAAAAGGATTGTAAAAGATTAAATATTATAATTTTATGCATTATAAAACAAAATCCATCAAGTTAATATTATGTCATTATGAGTTATATTTCTTTGATTGGGAATGAAACCATAGAAATGAGTGTTTACATATCCAATGTCTAGACACTATCTTTCATCTGAGAATTATCTTGAGGGTTTTGGGTTGAATTAACTAAAAATATATTGATTTAAGGGACAGATTCTATTAAATACAAATTTTGAGGCAAGTGTTGAGGAAATTCATTTCCAAATTTTTGGATTGTGGAGCCCACTCAACGAATTATGGATCTCCAAGCCCCCAGTTGGGATAACCACCTACCAAAATACGTTTATATGATTTTCATTTCTAATGTATGTGTCATTAAGGTGAGAAATATAGATCATTTCTAACAGATTTTCCTTGAAACAAGACATTTAGAGTTAAATGGGTAAGACTATTGGGAATTCATAATGTGATGGGACAATTAATAAAAACTTATCTTGTTTCTCAAATAATTTGTAATATAATAAAAGTAATAAAAATATTTTATTTTATATTATAGAATATATGGAATGATTGACATCCAAACCACCCTTGTGATCTATATTTTAGAAAGATAATCACCTAACTACCATTAACTTCTAATAATGGTTCAAATTCCATTGAGTTATGTTTTTCCAGGAAAGGAAATCTTACATACTTGAATCCTCACTTCCCTATCTGCCTACTAAGGAGAAGAGTGTTGAAGAGTTCTTTGTCTATGAAATACATTTGAGAAACATGGACAAAGTTAAATATTTTATGTTTTCATCTATGTCTAGTTAAATCACGATGTCTCATGAAGAAACAAATGATTATAGCATGCTAAAGTATCTCTATCATTTATACCAAGAGATAGATAGAAAAGAATGTTTTGCAATCTTCAATGAGTTTTTCTAGAATAATCATGGATATGGGTAAATAGATGGGCCTTAAATAGTTAATATCATTAGCTACATTGAGTACCTATAGGTTTTCGGGTTTAAACTACATAACGATCATTTCATCAATCTCATAATTTTATCAATCCCTTAGAGATCATCTAGATTTTGTGTAAATTTTAAAATAAAAAACATTTATAAGTCTCTACGCTATCTATTTAGTCTTATTTGTGAAGTAGACAAGGATATGAAACAGAAAAAACATAATGTCCATATGGTGAAAAAATAGAATGGAAAAGTGAAGATCTTGAATCCCAAATCATCTTAGTAATTCCCTTACAATAAAAGGATTATCAAGGGGGAATATAGGGAATATTATGCTATTTATTTAATTTGTGGAAATAAGGTACACTAGAAGAAAACCGAAACAATCCAAAGAAGTAGGGGGCATCTTTATTTGACTTATTATATAGTGAAATCAATCTATTTCTAAAAATTTTGTTAATAGATACAAATTTTATTTCTCAAATATTTATTCAAATACAGAAACTATGTAGATTAAAAAATATTGAATGAGGGGATGTAGATCTATGAGTAGCCAACAGAGCTAATGTTGTTGGTGTAGCTATTGGTGACTTCCACCTCATGTTGAAAACTAGAATGATCTTGGTTTTGAAGGATTTCTATTATCTCCCATATATTACAAAAAACAATATTTCTATATCAAATTTGATACAGAGGTATTTATTTTTATATTTGGGAATAAATTTTTCTTAATTTATAAGGATATAATTGTTTATATTATGGAATATTTAAATATCATAAATCATGTGTTGGACTATATAAACTATGTAATGAAAATATATAATGAAACTACTTCACATGGTTCATACCACACCCAAATTTGGCATCACCAGTTCATTCTTTTAATTGAAAATTGTTTTAATAAATTAGCAAAACATGGATATTTATATTATTTTGAACAAAAATAACATGGTTTATATCTTGTATGTTTATAATGATAATTACTAAATCCCCATTTTTTTTGGAAAAGGTGATATGGATTAAGATAATATTGAATTTGATCATTCCGATGTGTGTAGACCATTTCATGTAGAAGAAGGGGGCGAGTACTCATACATCATAACATTAACATATGATTTTAGTATATATGGATACGTCAACTTGAGGAGGTATAAATTTGATTCCTTTTATAGATTCTGTAATACAATAATGACGTTTAGAACCATCTTGGTAATAAGAATAATATTCTCCACTTAGGTCATGGTGGATATTATCATTATCCATACATTATTGATTATTTATGGGAGTTTGGGATTTTAAGTCAACTAAAAAATCCTCATACAACATAGTGGAATAGTGTAAAAAATGTGGAACCACATCATTTTAGACATGGTGATAACAATGGTGAGTCAATCAAGTATTCCATTATCCTTTTGGGGATACACGTTTGAAATATCAATATACATACTACAACAAGTGACAACTAACGGAGTAGATGGTATAACATAAAATTGATAGTGGAAAGAAGCTCGTGTTGTCATATTTAGATGTGTGGGGTTGAGAACCTTTTGTTATGGTATCTTCAAGTAACATGCATGATCCTTAAGACACGATGAGTATCTTCATAGTATATCGAAACAAAACAGTGATATATTACCTATAAAATACATCAAATAAAAATGTAATGGTTAACCGATGATGTTTCACATTCCCAGAGAAGGTTTATATCTCCAATTGAGATAGTGGGAGTGAGATAAACATCAGTGAAGTCTAGGATAAGGATACAAATGTGTTTTGACAGGAAATTTATTTTCAAAGCATAAATGAAGGATTTTTTCCTAAGACACATGTACTATGAGATTTGGTATATGGATGTAAAAAAATACATCCTTAATGGGAACCTTTAGGATGTTGTATTTATAACCAAACCTGAAGGGTTTATGACACCAAAGGATGTGAAAAATGTTTACAAATAGAATAAATACATATATGAATTAATAAAATCATAATGGTAAATGAAATTTCTCTTTTATGATGCCACAATAGAAATTGGAATCATAAAAATGAAATTAATCCTTGTGTCTATAAGTTATTTAGTGGGAGAGTTTCCATTTTCATAATAGTAAATGTTGATGACATATAACATATTAGAAATAAAATTCTAGTATTATTTCATGATAAGGCCTGATTTAATAAATGGCTTTCCATGAAGGGATTTAGAGATGTTTCATATATTCTAGGGATTATGATCCATTATGATAAATCCAGAAGACTAGATGACCAAATTCAAGGCACATATATTTTAAAAATACTAAAGGTTATTTGGGTGAATGAAAAGAGGGGATTATTTCGAATGTCACAGTGTATTCATATTTCCAGGATAATGTTCCCTCAAACACATGTAGAAATTAAAATAATGGAAAGGATTAGATACACGTCGATGATTGGGTCAGTCGTTTATTAGAATAACAATTCTATTTACTTAACAATTTAAACACGATTTATTACATAAAATTACACTTATTAAAACATAGAAGATAAAATGTTCTAGTTTCATTTTGAAATTAGGTACATTACATAACAACATAAAACATGAAAAGAAACATCATTATTGAACACTTCTTTAACATGACCTAAACATTACTTCGTACTTAACACTTCATGGGATTACCTAAGGACATACATAAGAAAGAGGTGATGTATAAATCCTAGTAAGGGAATAAATAAGGAATAACATGAAGAATACAATACATGTAAGACAATAGGCATATAAATGGATCACAAAAGGAATATGTATAATAAATCAAGATATAGCATGATAATAATAACATATTAAATGTGACAACAACTTAAAACATTTCATCACAAACAAAGGTCAAGTTGAAACCTACCAAGACATAATGGTGGAAAAATTCTCATAAAGTAGTCACTTAAACCCCTAGTGACAACATTATTTATCATGATACTAACCATTACCAAAGCATTACAGTGCTATTTGGGAACACAAATCATAATCATTTCATCCTCATGCCATGTGTGCCACATAGATCATACAACATGAAGTCATTCATTATCATAATTTATTCGATGATAATGAAATGTTTAATAAAGGAATGTAAGTCACAAATATAAAAGTATATGTGAATTAAGGTGAATTCCCTTATTAGATAAACTGGTATGATATTCACTTCATAATTTTTCTGGCATTGAAAATCATAGTTAAATTTCAGTAACAAAACTACATTACCCAAAATTTAATAAAAATAGTTAATGAGAGGGAAAGGGGTATCTAATTATTTTTAAATAAAATGGATAAGAATGCGGATATGTAATAACATATCATAATATAATAAAATGGAAATTAAAATATATAACATTAAATGGAGTGCTTGGTAATATAGGAGAGTGGAAGATGAGGTTCCCTTACTTGAGTATGTGACTCCAAAAGAATGAGAGGGATTTACTCAAAGAATGTGGGTACCGTGGGATGAATTTAGGGATTATATATCAGAGTTTAGTCTTGATCCAAGGAGTTAGAGTATAGATAAACGAGACCATGGGTGGATTTATATAGGAAAATAGGGGGATTTGATTGTTATTTTGGTTTTGGAGACTACATAATAAAATATTCAAAACCAAAAATCAACACATGGATTTTTCCAATGGTTTCAGAAAAAGGGGAGTGGTTTAAATTATTTTATATTTCCATGGGAAGAATATAATAAAATAATGCCTTTTTTTATGTGGAGGTGACTCATACTCCCAATGAAATGATTTTAAAATCTAAAAATATATTAAAAGTCTTGGAGGAATGATTAAGGCTTTAATAAATAAATAAAATAGACATAAAATTACATTATTTTAAATGGAATACATATATTTTTCTGAGGACACCATATATAGTTTTTTACATGACTATTATTCCAATATGATGTCATAAAACATAGTGTATATTTATACGGTATTTAATTTTTACACCAAAATTTGACTATCTCAGGAAATTATAAAAAATTAACTGTTAGATAATTTCAATATCCTGATTCCAAAAATAATATTCATTTTATATAAATAATTTTCTAAATATATGAATTTTTACTTCTAAAATAAAAACAAATATTTATTGAAAATGATGTGTTTTTAACAACAACATATGTTTTGAACCCTTCTAAAAATTACATTTGAATTCATTAAAATTATATGAGAATTTATGTTCAATAAAAGTTGTTTAATTATAATATTTAATTAAGATATTATTTATTTCAAAAATCCATTATTTCATAAATTCAATAATTGAATTTCAATATCAAGAAAATATACAAATTGTGCGTTGTTGAATGAAAAATAAAAAAATTTATAAATTAAAAATAATATGATGAAAATATATTCATTATTATATAACAAATAATTTACACATTACTATTTATAGGTTCTTGATACATATCCCTTTAATACCCCAATATACGCCCTAAGAGTAATTAGCGCGATAGTTGGACTTTCATGGGGTCATTTGTTGAATATGGGTTGGGCCATGATCTTGATAAGATTAGACATCTACCGTAAATGGGTTTTCTCATGATTAATTTTGTTGGATCTATGATTGGGATTGGTATAGGGAAAGTCACTAAAATGCTATCTCCCTTAGATTCTATGCTAAATGGGCTTCATAGGTTATGATCATACCAGTTGAGGCCAACACTTTCTCTGTCTGTGACTGATGGATTTATTAAAACCCTATATTTATACTAGTCATGTGATTATTGTTCAAATTATATATTATCAATGGTAAAGACACTTAATGGACATTTAAATATAATTTTATATAATCAAACAAAATAATTCATGTGTTTTTTATAACCATAAGACATTTAATTAAATTGAATAGGGGAATATTTTTCAGAATAGTTAGGGTTGTTACATGTATTCTATGATATGTACTAGGATAAATATTTCCTATGAAGATATCAAGATGATATAGGTGATGATAATTAGATGATAGTCATGATTATATTAATGTACATGAGGTGTACTAAGGATATGTTCCTTGTCTACAGAGGAGATGAAGAACTAGAATTAATAGGATATTCATATTATATATTCCAAATAGATAAAAATGATATAAAATTTCACACATGATTCATGTTTAATTTAAATGGAGGTTATGTGAGCCTAAATATCCCAAATAAGGCTAGATTTATATATTCTACAATATATTCCAAGTATATTACAAATTCTGAGATAACTAAAAAAGAAGTATGGATGTGAAACATCATTAATGATATTGACATGATACATAATAGTAAAGATAATATCACACCATATTGTAATAATAATATAGTGGTGTTATTTTCAAATGAGAGAATATAGCATCAAAATATGAAGAATACACTTCATATAAAATCCGGCCTTTTTATTACATAAATTTTGATTACATTTTACAAAGAGAGGATCTTTAAAGCCTAGTGTCTTTGAAATCAGGAACATAAAACATGAAAACATAAAAATTATTCAAAAAAACTTTTAAGGCTTCATCATAGGTTCATTATAAGTACAATTAGTTCATATCATAACATAGAGACATACATCAAAGGAAAGGGTGAGTAGAAGGCCTAGTAAGGGTAAACAAGGGTTACAGTTTAATTGTGATATCAATAAGAACTTGATGATTTATATAAAGACATAAGAACTAAAAAAAGAGGCATATCATAAAAAAAAATGAATCATAACATGAATATTTGGATACAACATTTATTTTAGACATTAATGAACATATAATCAAGGACCATCCACAAGGTTTCATAAAAATTACCAATGTTATTCACCAAGGTATAATAAAACTTTCATCTCCGGTGATTAAATTCTTTATCCAATGAATTGGAGAGCTATCAGGTCACACCCTAAATATGTCATTATTTTCATGTGAGCCTCATATATCATAATCAAGGATTTCATAAATATCCCAAATAGAATAACATAAATTGGTTTCATGTCAAAATCACGATGTTTAAAAAGTGATTAAAAATAAGATCATTTTGTCATTTATAACCCATGGAAACTGAGTGAGGGTTATATGTATGGAAATTCAAGAATAAAATAGATCAATTTTATTTCTTGATGAATAACCTTGTAAATGAAAATATATTTGGGTATTCACATAAATAAAACAATAGAATTTTTTGTGAAAATGAGATATTTTGAGATGAAAATTCTACAGCATAACGACTATATAACATGGTTTTAGAAAACACTAAAAAGAGGGGAAAGGGTTTCCCATCCATAAATGAATCATTTTAAAGTATAGGGACATGATAATATATAAATAATATCATGGTATGGATATTTTAATGACATACCACATGAAAAGGAAACCAAAATAAAAGAGAAAATGTGATTTCATTTAAAAAAATTGGTAGCCTAATAGCATCACTTAATTTTTTTGAAAATCAATTGATGAGAGCGGAAACGTAATGACCCAAACATTCATTAACGAAAATTCATCTTTATATAATTAAATGTCTCATTATTGTTATATAAAATGTGACCATCATTGGTTTTATGTTTCTTGATATTAAAATACCCTTAATAATTGTGACCGTTGCTAATATAGCCGTTGAACAGTGATTACATGATTAGTATAAATATAGGTCTTTAAAAAATCCAATTTACTCATAAAAAGGAAGTGATGACCTCATCTGGTAGACTTTACCCAAACAAAGCCCATTTTTCGGAGCTCAGAAAAGAGGTGGCGTCATTGGGATTCACTCTTGACCAAGCCCAAGCTGAGCTTGAACACATTAAGCATGAACAGAACCGACTACGAGAGAAGTGGATGTTAATAGGGATTAACACCCAAGCGATGTTATCCGAGCCACCCCAAGAGTCTGTCACCATCGCACACCTTACCCTTCGGTCGCATGCATGTGTTATTAGGGGTTATGTAAAAAGAATATAATTACCCGAAATTTCTGTGGAAATTTTTTTCTTAAATACATGGGAATTTTACGAGTCCGCAAAAATTTACGGTGCATGATTCTGAGGCTTGGTGTTCCCAAAATCATTTTCTGAAGTTTTGTTCAGGTATGTTCAACAAACGTACAAGCGGGTTTTTATAACTTTTGAACCAGTGCTCGGAATTGAAATATGAGGGCACCGTTGAACTTGCATGGCTGGTATTCAGTTAAGGAGACCTTCCCCTCGATGACAGATGGTCGGAAATAAAATATAGTTTTTGGGTTTTTAATGAATGAATTAAATAAAAATAAATTTTTAGCTTTTTTTTTATTTTGGTTGGTTGAAGCCTCCATGTGGAAGTTTGTGGTGGGGACCACCACACCTTAACCACCCATGAAAGGTTATGGTGGTGGGGCCCACCCAAACCTAACCTCCTCTTCATGTTTAATATGGTGGGGACCACTCAAGGTTAAAACCACTTGAACTCCCTATTATGTGGGGAGAAACCTCTTGAGCTCCCCACTTAATGGTGCCACCACCCCCACCTTAATGGAGCCAACACACAAGCATTTATGGTGTCAAATTCTGCACATAAATTTTGTGCCAACCACTTGAATTAATTAATTGGAGATAACCTAATTAATTAACCCATTTGAATTTTTTTCCAAAAATTAAATAATAGATAAACATAATCTATTATTTTGGGTGGCCATTTGTCTTTTGGTGGAACATGGGAGAAGGGAGAAAATCTCTCGCCAACAAAGAATGAAGAATTCTTCCAATGAAGAACACCGACCATGACATCCTTCGACCTTAATCCTCGGATACTACCGATGTGGGACGTCTTCAACCGACCTTCCATCCACATCATCATAAATGATCCAATGCACAAGCTCGGGATTAGAAGTGTGCAGCGGATGTGACGAACGATGATCTCCTATATCTTCTTCCCGTGACTTCATCGCCGAACAACGAACAAAGGTAGGGGTGTGTTTTTATTTGGGAAACATTGAATCTTACTTCCATTTTGAAATGATTCTCTCTACCCGCATTCTATTGAACTAATGCTGAGGGACGAGGCAAAACTAACATGACCTGGTTCCTCCGCCGTTCTTCGTGTGTGGTGTGTTCTTCCCGTTCTTCATGGTTGAAGAACGATGGATTGTTGTGGGTTTTGTTTTACAAAACAATGATCCGGAATTGAAGACCCAACATCACAAAAACCTAGATGAGGTACGATGACATTAGAGGATGAAGAATTGGTCTTGTTTGGGAAATACCGTACTTTGGCCGTTCTTCATGTGGGTGGATCAAAACATGTTTTCAAAGCCGATTGGATGCCCAAAAACACCAGAAACAGCTTTGGAATGTTGGGAAGACTTGGAGAATGATATTTCATGACGAACGAACCATCAGAATGAAGAACGAGCATCACAGGAGGCGGGCTGGCCAGAGGCGCCTTTTCTGGAAAATTCTAGAATACACAGAATGTACTTCTAACGATCATGCCGTGTAGTACGGGCATTATTCGGCTTCAGTTTCTGACATTAGACAAGTAACACATAGTGTGTGACCCCAGTCACATTGCATGTATTCTCTACATAGAATGGCAGAGGCGGTTACATGAGATATGGTGTGTAATCTGAGAAATACATGGACACATGCAGAATTACACGACTAAGAGGAACGACATGTAATCTCTATACAGAATGGAAGAAGCGGCTTCACGAGACTTGGCGTGTGTACTGGGGGTACATGGACATGGGGTGGAGTACACGGGCATGTACTCCACCACATGACTAGTGGAACGGGCTACCCCGTGTACCAGTTACATGGGTTGGCGAACACGGGTTGAGGCCGTGTACAAGCACATGGCCAGCGTACACGGAGCCGACCCCAGTTTCTTGGACACAACATGTAACCATATCACATGTAATGTACTTTATTTTTACATGACCAGCCTTACAACATGGGATGTTTTGTAGGGGCAGTATCCAAGGTCTGAAGACATGGCGTGTGCCACATTCCTACACGCCGTGTACTTTTTGGAAAATGGCTTGGTCATCTTGTCCTCTGTATCTTGGAAACGTATTGTTTGGGTTATCCACCTATGATGTGGGGACCTTTGAGATAATTCCTCACAGAACTTAGTGGTAGTTGGTGTATTGACACTTATCTTGAGGAGCGGACCCTCCCAGAATCAAGAGTGCTTTGTACAAGAACCCTGGGGCTGGATGCTTTGTGATAGAGGGATCCTACGTGGACCAACTACTGTTCCTAGATCCTGTGTGGGTTCGAAAGCTCCGACTACTATTCCTGGATCCTGTGTGGGTTTGATAGCTTTGATGACTCTTCTTGGATCCTGTGTGGGTTCGACAACTCCGACTACTATTCCTGGATCCTACGTGGATCCGATAGCTTTGATTACAGTACCAGGATCTGATGTGGGTTCGATAGAGAGGATGATTCAGTGGATACATCTAATAATATCTATCTCAACATCAGTTGTATACCGGTTTGAGCCGAGTCTGTAATTTTTGTGTTTTCCTCATGATTAATATGGATTACTTGATAACTTAGGTGTATGTATGGGCATACACCTAAGTGGGGTTATCTGTTGATTTTATACTCTGTGGTTTATCCTCGGTGGATTTTGTGAGACCTTGAGGGTTTCGGGGTCCCTATTGAGTATCGTTATAATCACCCCTACACGAGCTATTCCCACACCTTGTTGTGTTGGGTGAAAACGACGGGCAACACTGACCGAGGCTGAGAGTACCAGGACTGGATGGTACCCGGAGGTGGACCATATGACATGTCGGTAAATAGAGGAGATGGATGTATGTGGAGTGCTGAGGAGGATATCTGTACCCACCCTTCAGGTAGGAACCTCAGAGGATGACCCACGATAGTTTTTCTTTTCATTCAGTTGTACTTTCAGTTCCTTGTACTTTACAGTTGGTCTTGTATTTCCAGCCCCTTTTACTTTCATCACTCCTTTGTTATTCATCTTTAATTAGTGTTTCGTATCCAGTTGTGTGATCTGTTGTGTTTTTTTATAGTTATAAGGGCAATTACATCCCAGTTTTAGGGATTTACGCCTTTGGTGCTAGTCACCAGCCCCTGTCCTATGGAAGGAGGGTATGGGGTAGTCAGAACACGGGCCCCAAGGGATGGGTCTTGAAAAATTGGTATCAGAGGAGTCAGTTCTACCACAGAACTTAAGACTCTAATATTTTCTAAGAAGAAATTGCGCTAAGGGCATTGAGTGTGGTTTTCAGTTCAGGGAGTCTAGTGTTGGTGCGACGGCTGGCGTATCCATACACCAGGACCCTGACTTCTGATTTCTGACTCAGCATACAAAAAACACTGATTGTGTGTGTGTTTCAAGAGTTTTCATTGGGATCTCTTTGAGTCAGCTCACCAGGTATAACTTATTGACCGTGTCGCACCTGTTTTATATCAGGATGTCCCCACATAGATAACCATCAAGGGTTCCAGGATTTGTACGACATGGAAGCCCACTGAGCGATGATGCCTCGGTGCAAGGCCCTATCACAACGGAGGCGCTAGTGGTACCACTACCCATTGAGCCACCGATGCCACCATCCCCAGTAGCAGAGAGTGCACGCCGCCTGAGTGTATTGAATGGGTTCCAGTGCCAGAGGCCGCCCAGGTTCAGGGGTGAGATGGACCCGCAGGCAGCTGAGGATTGGCTAGAGGCTGTGGTGAGAGTCTTCAGACTGGTAGGGACACCAGCTGACCTTATGGTGATCCTTTCCACGAGTCTCCTTCAGGAAGCAGTAGACAGATGGTGGAGCCTGATTCTCCAAGTGCATGATGAGGCGACACTCCTCTCGGTAGACTTCGAGATCCTGTTTTGGGAAGAGTTTGTCCCAGCCACCCTACATACAGTGCGGATACATGAGATACTTCATCTTCATAAGGGTAGAATGAAAATGGCACAGTACTCAGCGAGGTTCACTGACCTCTCATTCTACTCCACATATATGGTGCGAGACCCTTTCTTCAGTGCCCAGACCTTTGATTAGGGACTCAGGCGTAAGATTAGGGCATCGATGATCTCACTCGGCATCCCGACACAGGTGGGGGTGTTAAAGAGAGAAATCTTAGTGGAAAGTTTTCTTTGCTGAGTAGTCACCGGTAGCAAGACCCACCACTAAGCGTCACGTAGCGGAGTCTTCTATAGCAGGCAGTAGACAAACGTTATAGAGGTCCCAGAGGACCAGACCTACAGGTGGACGACCGCATGACTTAGGGTCATTTGTGTGGGGAACACGAGATAGAGCCAGTCATATGAGGAACAAGCAATGTTTCATATGTGGTGGGCATGGTAACATGGATCGTGACTATCCGACCCGCCGTACGAACGATCAGAAGATGGTCGAAGGACCACCTAGGCAGAGACATAGGTTAGATCGAGGCAATTCACAGAGAGAAGGAAGATGTTACAGAGGTGCTGGCCATGCAGCTGGAAGTGGATGACGTTTTGAGGTGTTACCACCACCACCAATAGGAGGTCCACCTTGACCATAGGGATCAGGTGGATAGGGGTGAGCTCAGCTCTAGGTAGTTGATACCTAAAACCATGGCGCTCCAGAGATGATATGAGGTACAACTTGTGTCTATTCCACCTTATCTACAGTTCTTATAGACATAGGTTCCAATCACTCTTTCATTTCAACTACTCTCATTCGGAGTTCGGAAATTCCGAAGGAGCCGTTAGTTCGATCCTTATAGATAGAGACTCCTACGGGAGAAGATTTGATGATTACACACTGGTGCTGGCAATGAAAGATTACTCTAGGAGGCAAGAGCTTCGGTTGGGATCTCCTAGTAGTGGCGTCGAGGCCTTATAACGTCATATTGGGTATGGACTGGTTATTTGTAGTCCTTGCTCAGATTGACTGTATTAGGCACAAAGTGTGGTGTGTCCACACAGATGGATCTAGGTTTACCTTCACTGGTGAGAAGGGAGCCTTTACAGCACAAAACGGACTTACCCGGAGGAGGATGCAACCAATCACCGATCAATTGGTCTGCCTTACCCTCGGAGAAGTAGATTTGGAGAGTTCGAGCTATCCTGTAGTGGTGGACCAGTATGCCGATGTTTTCGCTGATGATGTCCCAGGTCTATCTCCTCGTAGAGAGGTGGACTTTTACATTGACTTGTATGCTGGGATGACACCGATATCCACACCAGCGTATCAGATGGATCCCGTGGAGATTCACGAGCTATGGGTACAACAAGAGGACTTATAGGGGAAAGGATTCATCCAGCCCAGTGTTCCTCCCTGGGCGGCCCCGATTCTTTTCTCCAAGAAGGAGGATGGGAACTTGAGGCTTTATGTCGACTATCAGTGCCTGAACTAGGTGACTGTGAAGAACAAGTACCCACTCTCGAGGATTGACGACCTCTTTGATCAGCTGAAGGGAGCACGATGGTTCTCAAAGATAGACCTTTGATCAGGCTATCACTAGCTCAGAGTGCAAGACGAGGATGTGAAGAAGAAGGCCTTTAAGTGTCATTACGACAACTATAATTTCTTGGTTATTCCATTTGACATAAACAATGCTCCAGTAGTGTTCATGGGACTCAAGAACAGGATCTTCCAGCCATACCTTGACCGCTTTGTCGTAGTCTTCATTGACGACATTCTGATCTACTCGACTACTAAGGAGGAGCATGCTTACCATTTGCAGGTAGTACTAGACACACTCCGAGAGCATCAGCTTTATGGAAATCTCTTGAAGTTCCAGTTTTGGATCCGAGAGGTTCACTTTATGGGACATATCATCTCAGAGGTTGTAATTTCAGTGGATCCCATAATTACTGAGGCAATACTTTCTTGGGAACCACCCAGGAGTGTAACGAAAGTATGAAGTTTCCTGGGTTTGGCTGGATATTACCGGAGGTTCATACCAGACTTCTCTAGAGATTCAACACCACTATCAGCCTTGAAAAAGAAGGGTCAACCCTTTGTGTGGTTGGAGAGATGAAAATAGAGCTTTCAGGAGCTGAGGTAGAGGCTGACTAGTGCCCCCCATCTTGAGGCTTCTAGAGGAGGGCGTAGGGTACGCAGTCTACTACGACACATCATAGAAAAGACTCAGATGTGTCCTGATGCAGGAGTGTGCAGTGATCGCATATGGTTCTCATCAGCTGAGATAACATGAGCAGAACTATGCTACCCATGACCTGGAGTTATCAGCAGTGGTCTTCACCTTGAAGATGTGGCATAAATATCTTATGGGTGAACGTTTTACTGTGTACTCTGATCACAGGAGTCTCAGGTATATCTTCTCTCAGAAGGAACTAAACCTGAGACAACGACGTTGGCATGAGTTCCTCTAGGACTATGAATTCGAGATATTCTATACTCATGGGAAGGGGAATATTGTTGCAGATGCACTCAGCAGGAGATCTGGTATACAAATGCTAGGCGTGGCGACAGAGAAACTGGATGCTTTATAGATATCCTTTGTGGATAGGGATGGGGAAACCATCCTTCAGTCTCTTACAGTCACACCTCCACTCCTTCAGTGAGTGAGGGAGGCACAACATGGGGACGCTGACTGTGAGACACGACGTGCCTAAATATCCACAGGGTAGGCACTTGATGGATTTTCTGAAGGTGGGGAGCTCGTCATCTTCTTCTGGTGACGTACCATGGTACCGGTGTCCCTTCAGGAGGAATTATTGAGTGAGTTCCACACTTCCACTCTAGTGGTACATCCAGGAGTGGTGAAGATGTATCCAGACCTCAGACGATAGAACTGGTGGCCGGGAATGAAGAAAGCAGTTGTAGAGTTTGTTTCTCAGTGCCTCACTTGTCAGCAAGTGAAGGCAGAGCATCAGGTACCAGCAAGACTGGTTCAACCTTTAGAGGTCCCAGAGAGGAAGTGGTATGGGATATTCATGGATTTCATGAGGGGGATTCCACATACATCCAAGAGTCATGATTCGATATGGGTGATTGTCAACCTAATCACCAAGTCGTCCCACTTTTTACCGATCAAAGAGAATGGATCAGTAGAGAGCTTGGGACACCTCTATGTGTAGGATATTGAGCGCTTATATGGTATACCCTCAATGATTGTCTCCAATCTTGACGCACTATTTACTTCCCGGCTATGGAAGGGGTTGCAAGAGGCTTTCAGGACACAGCTTCGCTTGAGCACCGCATTCCATCCTCAGACGGATGGCCAGACTGAGCAGACCATTCATTCCCTCGAGGACATGCTGCGTTCTTATGTCCTCGACTTCGGTCACATCTGGGAGGATCACTTACCCTTTATGGAGTTTTCCTACAATAATAGCTATCAATCCACCATAGTTATGGCACCTTTCGAGGCATTGTATGAGCGACCTTGCAGATCACCTCTATGCTGGACTAACCCATGGGAGTCAACACTAGTGGGACCAGAGATGGTAAGGGCTACCACAGAGAAGGTGAATATCATCCAGGAGCAGATGAAGACTATATAGAGCAGGCAGAAGTCGTATATCGACAGGAGACAGAGACCTCTGGAGTTCAGGGATGGTGACCATGTCCTTTTATGGGTCTCACCTCAATGAGGTCTACAGAGATTTGGCTGAGGTGGGAAGTTATCTATGAGATTTATAGGACCTTTTCAGGTCCTCAGAATAGTTAGCAAGGTGTCATACCGCTCTGCTCTTCCACCTCAGTTGCACCGGGTGCATGGAATCTTCCACGTATCCCAGCTGAGGAGATACGTGCACGACCCTTCCCACATCATTGACTATGGAGAGTTGGACATTGAAGATGGGAAAAATTTTACGAAGGTTCCAGTAGAGATTGAGGATTGACAGGATTGGGTCCATCGTGGATGGTCGATAACTCTGGTGCGTGTTTTCTAGCTACATTGGAACCTCTAGGAGACCACATGGGAGCGAGAGGCTTAGATGCATGCTCAGTACCCCCACTTATTCCCTTAGTTTGAGTTGTATCTTATGGGGATGTAAAGTCATGAGGTGGGGAGAATGTATAGAACCAGAATTTCTATGGATTTTTTTTCTTAAATACATGGGAATTTTATGAGTCCATGAAAATTTACAGCGCATGATTCCGAGGCCCGGTGTTCCCAAAATCAATTTCTGAATTTTTGTTCGGGTACGTTCAGTAAAATTACGAGCGGGTTTTTCTAACTTTTGAACCGGTGCTCAGAATTGATATCCCAGGGCACTGTTGAACTCACGGCGCCTGTATTCTCTTAATGATACCTTAACCTTGATGGAAGATGGTCGGAAATAAAATATCTTTTTTGGGTTTTTAATGAATGAATTAAATAAAAATAAAGTTGTAGCTTTATTTTTATTTTGGTTGGTTGAAGCCTCCATGTGGAAGTTGGAGGTGGGGACCACCACACCCTAACCTCCCATGAGAGGTTATGGTGGTGGGGCCCACCCAAACCTAACCTCCTCTTCATGTTTAATATGGTGGGGACCACCCAAGGTTAAAACCTCTTGAACTCCCTATTATGTGGGGAGAAACCTCTTGAGATCCCCACTTAATGGTGCCACCACCCCTCCACCTTAATGGAGCCAACACACAAACATTTATGATGCCAAATAATCCACATTAATTTTGTGCCAACCTCTTGAATTAATTATTTGGAGCCAACCTAATTAATTAACCCATTTGAATTTTGTTCCAACAATTAAATAATAGATAAAAAAAATCTAATATTTTTGGTGGGCATTTGTCTTTTGGTGGAACTTGGGATATTTGAGAAAAGCTCTCGCCAACGAAGAACGAAGAATGCGTTCTTCCAATGAAGAACACTGAAAATGATCTCCTTCAACCTTCATCCTCAGATCCTACCGACGTGGGAGATCATCAACCGACCTTCCCTCCACATCTTCGTCAATGAGCCGATACAAAAGATTAGGATTGGAAGTGTGCAACGGATGTGACGAACGACGATCTCCTCCTTCTTCCTGCGACTTCATCGTCAAACAACGAACAAAGTTAGGGGTGTGTTTTGATTTGGGCAACGTTGAATATTCCTTCCATTTTGAAATTATTCTCTTTACCAACTTGCTATCAAACTAATGCGGAGGGACCAGACCAAACTAACATGGCCCGATTCCTACCCCGTTCTTCATTTGTGGTGTGTTCTTCCCATTCTTTATGGGTGACGAATGATGGATCTTTGCGGGTTTTGTTTTATGACTCAACGATCTCGAATTGAAGACCCAACATCACAATGACCTAGCAGAGGTGCGACGACGTTAGAGGCTGATGAATCAGCCCAGTTCGAGAAATACATTACTTTAGTCATTCTTCATGCGGGTTGATCAAAACTTGTTTTCAGAGCCGATCGGTGGCCCAAAAACACCAGAAACTACTTCGAAATGTTTATGGGACATTGAGAATGAAGTTTCATGATGAAAAGACCGTCAGAATGAAGAACAAGCATCACGGGAGGTACGCTGGCCAGCGGCGCCATTTCTGGAAAATTCCAGAATACATGGCGTGTACTTCTGACGAACATGCCATGTAGTACGAGCATTCTGCAGCTTTAGTTTCAGATTTTATAAAAGTAACACATGGCGTGTGACCCCGATCACATGGCATGCATTCTCTACATAGCATGGAAGAGGCGAAGACATGAGACATGGTGTGTAATCTGGGAAATACATGGACACGGGCATAATTACATGACCCAGAGGCACAACATGTACTCTATACATAGAATGGAAGAAGAGGCTTCGCGAGACTCAGTGTGTGTCTTGGGGGTACACGGACACGGGGTGGAGTACATAGTCATGTACTCCACCACACGGACAGTGGCATGGGCTACCCCGTGTAACGATTACATGGGTTGGAGAACACGGGTTGAGGCTGTGTACGGCACATGGCTAGCCTACACGGAGCTGACCCCAGTTTCTTGGAAATAGTGTGTAAACATATAACATTCCATGTACTTTATTTTTAAATGACTAGCCTTACGACATGGGCCATTGTGCACGGGCAGTACCCGAGGTCTAAAGACACGGCGTGTGCCTCATTCCTACACGCCGTGCAACTTTTTGGAAAATGGATTGGCCATATCATCCACTGTATCTTGGACACGTATTGTTTGGGTTATCCCCCTATAACGTGGGGATTTTTGAGATAATTCATCATGGGACTTCGTGGCTGTTGATGTATAGACACTTAGCTTGAGGAGAGAACCCTCCTAGAATCAAGCATGCTTTGTGCAAGAACCCTGTGGCTGGCTGCGTTTTGATAGAGGGATCCTACATGGAACGACTACTGTTCCTGGATCCTGTGCGGGTTTGACAACTCCGACTACTGTTCTGGGATCCTGTGTGCGTTTGATAGCTCTGACGACTGTTCTTGGATCCTATGTGGGTTCGACAGCTCCGACTATTATTCATGGATCCTACGTGGGTCCGACAACTTTGATTATTGTACCAGGATCTTACATGGGTTCGATGGAGAAGATGATTCAGTGGCTACATCTAATCATCTCTATCTCAACATAATTTGTATACCTGTGTGAGATGAGTCTGTAATTTTTGTGTTTTCCTCATGATTGAGATGGATTACTTGATAACTTAGTTGTATGTATGGGCATACACCTTAGTGGGGTTATCTTTTGATTTCATAATCTATTGTTTATCCTCAGTGGATTTTGTGAGACCTTGAGGGTTTCAGGGTCCCTACTGAGTATCGTTATACTCAACCCTGCATGAGCTATGCCTGCACCTCATTGTGTTGGATGCAGATGATGGGTACCGCTGACCGAGGCTGAGAGTACTAGGACAGGACGATACCCAGAGGTGGACCATACGACATGTCAGTACATAGAGGAGACGGATGGATATGGAGTGGTGAGGAGGCTATCTGTACCTACCCTTCAGGTAGGAAGCTCAGAGGACGACCCCACGGTAGTTTTTCTTTTCTTTCAGTTGTACTTTCAGTTCCTTATACTTTATAGTTGGGCTTGTATTTCCGGCCCCTTTTACTTCCATCACTCCTTTTTTATTCATCTTTACTTAGTGTTTCATATCCATCTGTGTGCTCTGTTGTGTTTGTTTACAGTTATAAAGGCAATGCCTTCCCAGTTTTAGGGATTTACGCCTTTGGTGCTAGTCGCCAGCCCCTGGCCTATGGAAGGAGGGCATAGGGTAGTCACGGAACGGGCCCCAGTGGACGGGTCGTGAAAAAGACCCTATTACTATGATTATGTACATTATTTTTGTATATAATAATGAATATACATTCATTTTATTACTGTTACTTTGTATATAGTTTTTAAGGTGCAAATAGTATTTTTAGTTAATATTCAACTAAGAAATATATTTTTATGAATTAATTGAATTTTGAATTAGAGAATATTTTAATAAAATATTATTATTATTAGTAAATTAATTTTTATTAAATATAAATTATCGTATAATTTTAGGAATGAAATTATAATTTTTATTAAGGTTTGGAAGCTGTTTTTGTCAAAACCCATGATTTTTTGATAAATATTGGTTTTTATATTAAAATTGAAAATTAAAATATTAAGAAAATTAATTATATAAAATAAATATTATTTTGAGAATCATGACGTCGAAATTAACCAATGATGAATTTTTCATAATTTTCTGAGAGATTCAAAATTTAGGGTAAAAATTAAATACCTTTTAAATATATAATGTGTTTTATTCCATCATAATTAAACAATAGTGATGTAATAAAATACTATAAATGATATGTCCGGACAATATAATTTGTATACTTAAAATAATTTGATTTTTGATTTATTTGATTAATTTTACAAAGCTTTAGTGGACCCTCCAAGACTTATAAAACATTTAGTCTTTTTAATTTTTTTTCCTTGAGAGTGTGACTCACCTACACATAATCCACCCTATTATTTTAAGAAGTTAGGCCACTTTCATTATAAAATATTGTTTTCCACTCCCCTTTGAAAAAAAAATTTGGCAAAAACCATGGCCTGAGTTGTGGTATTGATTAGTTTAATGTGTGGTGACGCAAACCTAAATAATAAATAATCCCCTCTCCTTTCCTATATAAACCCACCAAAGCTCCCACTTCTTCTTCAATAAATGCCTTTTGAGTTTGTGATACCTCTATCCTCCTCTCTCTATAATCCTCCCATGGTTCCCCAAGCTCCCAAGAAGCCTCTCTCAAGCCTCTCCCAAGCCTTTGGAAGCACATTTCCAAGTAAGGGATTTCTTCTTTTTCATTTTTGTCTCAAATTTATTTTGTTGTTATACCCTTTTACATTCAATTAAAAATGTTGTGGTATGATTTCAAACCTCCACCATACTGCCCTATTTATGTTTTAATTATGGGAGACCCCTTTCTCTCTCATTAATTCCTTCTATGTACACCCGTTACTATGCAGAAATTCCATAAGGATTTTCTCTATCTTCATTTACATTCAAGCTATTATTTTGAATTATGAATGTAAATTACATTACATATGTTGGGACATGTATCTATATGACCCCCTTACTTTCCATTTCATGTATATACAATTATACAAACCTTTCTCTCTCATAAACCATTTTTTTATTCTTACATCACGTCGTTATGCGGAGGAAATTGCACCGATTTTCCAAGACATTGTCATTGTGCATTGAATACCATGCACATTTCTCTATCAATGGTATTAATATTTATGGAAATGTAATTATTGATTATAAATCTTAATGTATGTATTCCAAATCCATTTATCATGGAATAAATGATGATGATTGATTCCATGTTGCATGATCCATGTGGTACACTTATACATGAAATGAAATGTTTAAGAAGGGTGCACCCTGATAGAGCTCCAATGCATTGGGTAAATTATAGTATCATTACACGTCATGTGAAATGAGTTTTGACTCATGATAATTCAAGTGAAATGAGGGTTTACTCGTGCTTCATGTGCAATGAGGGTTTACTCATGTTCCATGTGCAATAAGCATTGGCTCATTCCAATTCGATGTTAAGTGTTGTTGCCACTTCTCCAGGTTATGATTGTCATGCATTATCATGCCTTTATGTTCATGTTTATTTTGTGATCCATTAATATGACTATTTCCTAACATGTTTTGAAATCTTCATGTTATACCATGTTTACTCCCTTACTGGGCTATATAGCTCACCCTTTTCTTATGCATGTCCTCCAGTTATCCCATGAAATGCTATGTACCTGGGAATGTAGTGGTCATGTAAAGGAAGTTTTCAATAAATATGTTGTGTGTTTAATGTTATAAGTTGTTATGTAATGTTCATAATCCCCAAAGACACTAGACCTCTCAATCTTCTATGTTGTATCAAGTGAAGTTTATGTAAAAAATCATTTTTATTTGTCTAATAAAGAGCCAGATTGTTATAGTTGGTCTCAGAGGATAGGGTTAGTTATTTTTTGGGATTAGGATTAGAAAACCTTAGTGAAGCCTTAAGGATAAGACTAAGTATTATAAAAACATCTATATGTTTTTGTGAGTATTGAGTAAGTTATTTATCAAGAAAATACATCTCTGTCTGGAAACAAGTAGGTAGAGGCAGCTCTCGCACAAATGTACCTAGGGGTAAAAACCCCGAAAAGGAGTTTCGAGCTTGAATCAGGGTATCCTGGTACATGAAAACGGGCCTTGATGCACTCTTGTTTACGAAAATCCTGGGGTATATGCATTGGTTAATTCATAAGCTTATTATGAACAATTATTATGGTAATTAAAAAAAATTCCCCTAAGAATATATGTTAGAACGTAGATCATGGATAACATAAATTGAAACCTATATATTCATAAGTTAAGGAAATAAAAGTTATTTATAAGTCATTCAGTTTTTCCTTGGATTACCATTTATGTGTTACCCTTAACTTTCCTTTTATTCCAGCCAATGGCCGGTAATAGGTGAAATCAGGCTAACAACTGATTTGAAGATCAATATGATGACGTTTATAATGAGATCCCCAACCCGATGGGAGTATGAATCATGAAATGTTTCATGATACTCTCTCATTTAAATAAATATTTGAATAGAAACATGGGTCAATTGGAATGTTCAACCCCCCTAAGAAAGAACAAGTCACTATAGAATGCTTCATGAGACAAAGGCCTCCTACTTTTAATGGATCATCTGATCCCTCAATCACTGAACAATGGATCAACTCCATTGAAAAGATCTTCTCCATACTTCAATATTCCAAATAAGAGAAGGTTCTTTTTGCTGCTTATCTTATGGAGGGTGGAGCTGATCAATGGTGGAGATTGATCAAAAATACGAAGCCTGATGAGGAGATCCAGGCGTTGTAATGGAAGGATTTTTGAAAGATGTTTTTTGATAAATATTTTACCCGCACCCTCCGACTTAAGTAGGAAGGGGAATTCCTTTCCCTCAATCAAAAAAGAAGATGAATCTATTGGAGTGTATGAGGAAAACATCACATGGTTTTCACTATTTTCTTCTGGGTTTTTCGTTACCCCCGAATGGAAGGTTGACCGCTTCTTTGGTGGGATGAAACCTAGCTTGTGGATAGCCCTGGCGATCTGTGACTTCAACAACTCTGAGGAAATCGTATGATGTGCCCTCAAGGATTAAATGGAGATCAGAAAACCTCAGGGGTATCATGGGGATAAGAATCATAAGGTGGACTTCAATTCTGGTGATCTGATGGGTAAATCCAATGGTGCTAAGAAAATCCTACACCCCACTTGACAAAGGTGCGGAATGAAGCACCCTGAAAATTTTATGAAGGGGACTAGGAAATTATTTAGGTGTGAAAGAGAAGAAAACCTAGCCATTAACTGCCGAAAAGAAAAACCAGCGGCTGCAACATAGGATAGGAAGGCTTCGTTCGAACCTCAACGCATTGTTCATTGCTTCAACTGCAAAGAACCAGGTCATCTTGCAAATCAGTTCCCTAAGCCAAGGGTTTTCGTAGGCAACCAACAACCTCCAAGGAAGAAATGGCATTCTTTTCCCATCACTACTTCCGAATTGAACCACGACAACAAAGTGGTGATAGGTATGATAGTTATTCATTAAAGAATAGAAAATGTAATTTTTGATTCAGGTTCTATGCATTCTTTTATATCCCAAAAGTTTAGTAGAACAATACCAACACCACCACAAATCGTGGAAGTAAAGATGTCGGTGAGTACGACAAATGGGGCAATTATTTCATCCCATGGATATAACTCTTACCTTGTCAAAATCGGTGGATTGAACTTCCCATTGAGACTCATCATACTACATCTAATGGAATTTGATTTAATTCTATGCATGGATTGAATTTCCATATATAGAGCTAACATAAATTTCCGTGAGAGGGAAATCACTCTCCATGTGGAGAATCTTCCGCTGATTCTATACAAGTGCAAGGAGGAAGATGAATATTCTTTAGCTATATCATCTCAAGTTTGGATATTACTTCCCTATGAGCATGCATATCTGGATTAGATGATTGAGTCTAAGGAGGGAACCATCGTTGAAGACATGCCTATTGTGAGGTAATTAACTGAAGTGTTTCCTAAGGAATTTCCTAGTCTTCCTCCTAGAAGAGATGTTGAATCTCAATTGAACTTATACCTAGGGAATTTCCAATATCCAAGACTCCGAATAGAATGACTATTGTGGAGCTTCACAAGCTGAAGAAACAACTACAAGAGAATCTGGATAAAAGGTTTATACACCCAAGTGCTTCACCTTGGGGTTCACCAGTCCTCTTCATCAAGAAGAAGGATGGGTCAATGCGCCTTTCCATCGATTATCGCGAGTTAAAAAAAATCACGATAAAGAACAAGTATCTTCTCCCATGAATTGATGACTTGTTCGATCAGTTGAGTAGAGAACAATACTTCACCAAGGTATATTTGCGGTTGGGATTTTATCAAGTAAGGGTGGAGAAGGAAGATATCCCTGAGACTTTTTTTCGAACAAGATACGGGCACTATGAATTCAAAGTAATGCCTTTCAGACTCACTAATGCTCCAGAAATCTTCATGGACATGATGAATAGAGTCTTTAGAGATTATCTCAACAAATTTTTGGTAGTATTTATAGATGATATTCTAATATACTCCAAAATCATGGGGGATAATGAGGAGCATATAAGAACGGTACTAGAGACCTAGTGAAAGGAGAAGCTCTATGCAGATCACAATAAGTGTGAGTTCTAGTTGAAGGAGGTCTCATTCTTGGGCTATATCATCAGAAGAAATGGAATATTTGTGTATCCCTCCAAGACAGCTGCAATAGAGGGATGGATGAGGCCAACATTGGTAATGGATACCATAGATTTTTTTGGTTAGATGGCTATTATCGATGATTTGTGAGAAATTTCACACGATTTTCCAACCATATTACCAAGCTAACTCGGAAGGGAGTAATGTTTTCTTGGAGTGATTAATGTGAAGAAATCATTAGGGATTTGAAAAGGAGGATTATCACTACGTCTGTTCTCACTTTACCAACAAGTGTAGGAATTTTTGTTGTATTCAGTGATTCTTCTAAGAAGGGAATGAGCTGTGTGTTGATGAAAAATGAAAAAGTCATTGCCTATGCTTCAAGGAAATTGAAAGTTCATGAGTAGAATGATCCAAAACATGATATGGAGTTGGATATGGTGATTTTCACTTTAAAAATTTTGTGGCATTATCTATTTGGGGAGAATCATAAAATATATACGCAACACAAAAGCCTCAAGTATATATTCACATAGAAAGAGTTGAACATACACCAATGAAGATGGTTAGAGCTGATCAAAGACTATGACTGCTCAATCCATTACCACCGTGGGAATGGGAACATGGTGGCAGATGCTCTAAGTAGAAAGGACCCAATGATTCTATCCTTGATAATAATTGAGAAGGATCCAATATTCTTATATTTTATGAAGATGGACATGAGAATCATAAAGAATGGAACTTAATCCATCCTTTCACAAATGATTGCAAACCAGTCTATTTTGAAAAAGTTAAAGGATGATCAAAAGGATGATGTGGTAATTCAGAATAAAGTGGAAGCTACTAGAAAAGGGAAATACTGAGATTTCAATGTTAATGAAAAAGGAATTGTGAGATTTGGGAAAAGAATATGTGTTCCATCAAGTCCGGAGCTGAAGAAGGAACTTTTGGATGATGCACATAGTTTAAATTTTTCTATTCAGCAAGGAAAAAAAGATGTATCGAGATCTCCGAGAGAATTATTGGTGGGATAATATGAAAAAGGGGATCACTGAGTATATATCAAAGTGCCCGGCGTGTCATCAAGTGAAGGTAGAGAAGCATAAGTCTAAGGGGATAATGCAACCATTGCCTATACGAGAATGGATATGGGAGAACATCACCATGGACTTTGTCACTGGACTTTTAAAGAGATCTGAAGTCAAAAATGCAATATGGGTTGTTGTGGATCATCTCACAAAGTCTACACACATCATTTCAATTCGGGAGGATTTCTCATTAGATCAACTGGAAAAAATATATATCTAGGAAGTGGTAATTCTGCATTGAATACCACTATCTATTTTATCTGATCGAGATCCAAGATTCACCTCTATGTTTTGGAAGAGTCTTCAACATGATATGGATACTGAACCGTACATCAGTACGACCTATCATCCTCAAACCAATGTCCAATCTGAGTGATCTATTAAGACATTTGAAGATATGTTAAGATCATGTTATATGGACTTCAAAGGAGGGTTGGACCAACATCTTCCATTGGATGAATTATCCTACAAAAATAGTTTCCGCTTGAGCATCCGAATGGAAACTTATGAAGCCCTATAGGGGAAGATATGTAGAACAAAAACATGCTGGGATGCAGTTAGAGAGTGTAAGCTGCTAAGACCATAAATGGTCGAAGAAATGATGGAGAAGGTGAAAACCATTCAGCAGCATATCAAGACATCCCAAAGTCAATAGAAGAGTTAAGAAGATAACTGTTGGAGAGACCATGAGTTTACTGTTGGATACAATGTTTTTCTACACATATCTCCATGGAATATGTTCATGAGGTTTGGAAAGAGAGGTAAGTTATGTCCCATGTACATCGGCCCCTTCAAGATTCTTGATCGTGTCGGGGCTGTGGCCTATAGACTAGCACTTCCACCAACCATGGAAAAAGTACATGATGTCTTTCATGTATCCCTCTTAAGGATGTATATACCAGACCCTTCACATGTAATCTTTTTAGAGGTGTTATAGCTATAGGATAATCATTCTTATGAGGAGAAACCAGTGAAGATCTTAGATTGTAGAGAAAAACTTCTACAAAATAAGACAATGCCCCTCATCAAGGTGTTGTGGAAAAACTAAATGTTTGAAGAAGCGACGTGGAAATAGGAGGAAGTGATGATGAAAAGTTACCCAAATTTGTTTTACTGTGGGAAAAGTAAATTTCTTGGGAGAAATTTCTTAAGGGGGTGAAGATTTTAAGGACCCAAACTTTCATTAATGAAAATTCCTCTTGATATAATTAAATGTCTTATTATGGTCATATAAAATGTGAACTTCATTGGTTTTATCATTCTGGATTTCAAAATACCATTATTAATAGTCACCATTTCTAATATAGTCATTTAATAGTGATCACATGATTAGTATAAATATAGGGCTTTTACAAATCCAATTTAATTAGAAAAAGGAAGCAATGCCCTCATCCCTTTGACATTCCCCATATGAAGCCCATTTGTTAGAGATCCAAAAAGAGGTGGTGTCATTATACATCACTCTTGATCAAGACCAAGATGATATTGAACACGTTAAGCTTGAGCAAAACTGATTATAGGTGAAGTGGAAGTTATTATTGATTACCACCCGAGCGATGTTATCAGATCCAAACCAAGAGTCTATCACCATCACACACCTTACCCATCGATCGTATGCATGTGGTATAAGGGGTTATGTATCAAGATCCTAGTACTATGATTATGTACACTATTTTTTTACATAATAATGAATATAAATTCATTTTATTACTGTTACTTTGTAAATAGTTTTTAAGGCAGAAATAGAATTGTTAGTTAATATTCAACTAAGAAATCTATTTTGATGAATTAATGGATTTTTGAATTAAATAATATTTTAATAAAATATTATTATTATTATTAAATTCCTTTTTATTAAATATAAATGATCATATAATTTTAGGAATGCTATTGTAATTTTTATCAAGGTTTGGATGCTGTTTTTGTCAAAACCCATGATTTTTCGATAAATGTAGGTTTTTATATTAAAAGTAAAAATTCACATATATAGAAATTTATTTAGATAAAATTAATATTATTTTTGGAATTAGGACGTTGAAATTATCCAATGGTAAATTTTTCATAAATTTTTGAAAGAGTCATTTTTTTGGTTAAAAATTAAATACCGTTTAAATATATATTGTGTTTTGTGACATCATAATATCCCAATAGTGATGTAATAAAATACTATAAATTATATGTTCAGACAATATATGTTTTATACTTAAAATAATATGATTTTAAATATGATTTATTAGTTTTACAACGCCTTAGTGAACCCTTAAAGACTTATAAAACATTTTATCTTTTTAAATCATTTTCCTTTAGAGTGTGACTCACCTCCACCTAAGCCAACCTATTATTTTAAGTAGTTCGGCCCTTGTACTTATAAAATATTTTTTTTCACTCTCCTTTTGAAAAAACCATAGGCAAAAACCACGGGTTGGTTTGTGGTATTGATTAGTTTAATGTGTGGTGACCCAAACCTACATAATAAAGAATCCCATATCCTTTCCAATATAAACCCACCAAAGCTCCCACTTCAGCTTCACTCAAAGCCTTTGGAGTACGTCTCACCTCTTCCCTCCTCTCTCTAGAATCCTCTAAAGGTTCCCCAAGCTCCCAATAAGCCTCTCTCAATCCTCTAGAAATCATTTTGAAGCACACTTCCAAGTAAGGGATTTATTCCTTTTCATTTTTGTCTCAATTTCATTATGTTTTTATACCCTTTTAAATTCTATTAAAAATGTTGGGGGTATGATTTATCACCTCCCCCATACTTCACTATTTATTTTTGAATTATGGGATACCCCTTTCTCTCTCATTAATTTCTTCCATGTACAACGGTTACTATACCGAAACTGTATAAGGAATTTCTCTCTCCTCATTTACATTCAAGATATTCTTTTGAATTATGATTCTAAATTCCATTACATATGTTGGGACATGTATCCATATTACCCCCTTACTATCCATTTCATTTATATATGATTATACACCCCTTTTTCTCTCATGTACATTTTTTATGAATTCTTACGTCATACCATTACACTGACAAAATTGCCCCGATTTTCCAAGGCAATGTCATTATGTAGTGAATACCATGCCCATTTCTCTAACAATAGTATTCATCTTTATGGAAATTTAATTATTTATTATGAATATTCATTTATTTATTACACATCCCTTTATCGTGGAATAAATGATGATGATTGATTCCATGTTGTATGATCCATGTGGCACACTTACGCATGAAATGAAATGTTTAAGAAGGGTGAACCTTGATAAAACTCCAATGCATTGGGTAAATTAGAGTATCATGATACTTCATGTGAAATGATTTTTGACTCAATATAATTTATGTGCAATGAGAGTTTATTTTTGCTTCATGTGAAATGAGGGTTTACTCATGATCCATGTGCAATGAGCCTTGGCTCATGATAATTCCATGTTAAGTGTTGTTTCCACATCTCCATACTATGATTATCATTCTTTATCATGAATTTATGTTAATGTTTGTATTGTTCTCCATTGATATGCCTATTTCCTAACATGTATTTAAATTTTCATGTTATACCTTGTTTACTCCCTCACTGGGCTTTATAGCTCACCCTTTTCTTATGCATGTCCTCAGGTTATCCCATGAAATTATAAGTACGAGGGAATTTAGTGGTCATGAAAAGGATGTTTCCAATAAATATGTTGTGTGTTTTATGTTCTATGTTGTTATGTAATGTTCCTAATCCCAAAATACAATAGACCACTCGATCTTCTATGTTGTATCAAGTGAAGTTTATATAATAAATCATCTTTAAATGTGTAATAAAGAGCCGGGTTGTTATAGGAAAGGGTCTCTCATCATTTGGAAATTAAATGGAAAGTAATAAGTATATATAAAAACATACCCCCACAGAATAAGATGGAAACTAGAAGACATAACAAAAAGGAAATCATGACTAAAAGAGCAGGGTGAAAGGTTCCGTTACCTTGAAGAGTAACTTCAAAAACTCAAAGGTTTGGACCTTAGGGAGCTTGAGGGAACCTTGGGAGGACTCCTTGGGAGTGAAAATACCAGGTATTAGTTGAGGATAAAATTGGAATGAAATTAATGATGGAATGGGTTGGTATTTATAGAAAGAGTGAGGTAATACTTTATTAATTTCCAAGGGACACCTCAACAGTGGTATTTGCAAAACCATGGGCTTTACCATGGTATTTGCCCATGGTATTGGCCAATTGGGACACCTCATAACATATATTACTATTAAAAACTATACCAGAATTATTACATCATGATTTCATCATTAATGATGTCATTAAACACACTGAAACCCAAAACTGTATTTTTACTATTCACTGAAAATTCAACTGTTTCAGAAAAATCCCAAAAATTCACCCTAACCATTTTTTGACTTGTAGAATCTAAAAGTGAACTCCATTTTATAAAAATTAATTTAATTTTAAATTAAATTTAATAAATAAAATACTAGTACATGACTAAATAATTTCTAAAATAATTATTTACTTATACTATGATGTAATTATATCACATTACCACTTAAGTTTATTAAAACATTTTTATACATCCTTAGGTTATGTTACTATTCTATTGGTAAAAATTATCATTCATAAGGGTAAAATTACTATTCAAAAGGGTAAAGTTACTATTCACCCAAAAACTATTTTGATCTTATTGAACCACATTTTTCACCCTAATTACAACCATGTATGTCCGATTTTTGAAAATCATTTCACAGAGAACATTATTTAATAATATAATGTTTTTATACTATTCATTTAAAAAGACTATTCATAAAATACTATTTATCAAAAAAACATTTCATAAAACACAATTCATCAAATTGAAACTTCTTAGAAGATTTATAAAAATTCATCCTAGGTTATTTTTGAGATTTAAAATTCAAAAACGATGTTTCTTTTACCATAATAATTCATAATGTATGAGAAATCATTGAAAAGTACAATTTTTACTTTTAAAATAAATTTACCAAATTTGTCTTAATTAAACTTATACTTTATTAAGAAAAGCTATTTGAAAAACATGTATAATGAGATAACAATTTTATATATACCAAGGTATTACACAAAGTAACTAAGGCATCATTATATATCCCCTTATAACACCTGCATTGTACATAAGTGTAAGGTGTACTATGGTGATCGAATCTTGGGGCAGCTCGGACAACATTTCCTGAGTGGCGATTTCTATCATCCTGAACTTCTCCCATAGGCAATTCTGTTCATGATTCACATGTTGATGCTCAGCTTGGGAATGGTTTAGAGTAAAGCCTAGTGATGCAACCTCCTTCCCAAGCTATGAAATATGGGATTCGTATGGCCTGAGTCCACTGGATGAGGCCATCAACTCCTCTTTCTACATTAATTAACCATTATCACTTGTATTTATAAAGAATAATCACAAAATTAAGAGTTTAGTTTCTAACAGTCATATTGACCAATGGTCATATAATAGTTAAAACCTAGTGGTATTATTTTAATTATACTTACTTCATTAATTAAAGGATATAGTTTTGTTGAGTCTAAAATTAAATAACACATAAATTTAGGAAACAAATATTATTCAAAATTTTGGGTCATTAAATTCTTCCTCCCTTAAGAAATTTTATCCCCAAAATTTTAACTCATACCCTTAGAAGAGAAAAGGTGAGGGTACTTCTGCCTCATAGACTTCTCTGGTTCCCACCTGTCTTCTTCACATTTGTGGTTCCTCCACAACACCTTAACTAGGTGGGTAGTCTTGTTATAGAGAACCTTGTCCCTACGATCCAAGATCTCCACCCGTTTCTCCTCATAAGAGAGGTCATGTTCCAGTTTTACCACCTCAAGATTTAGTACATGTGAAGGGTTAGGTATGTACATCCTCAAGAGGGATACGTGGAAGAAATCATGAAATTTTTCTAGATTTAGAGGAAGTGAAAGCTGATAGGCCACTGCACATACACGATCAATGATTTCATAGGGGATGATGTACCTAGGGTTTAGCTTCCCTTTCTTATCAAACCTCATGATTCTCTCACAAGGTGAAATTTGATAAAAAACATTGTACCCAACATGAAAATCCTAGTCCCTTCGTTGGTTGTCAGCGTATCTCTTTTACAGACTCTGAGCAGCCTTAATATGTTGTTGGATGGCATAGAACCTTTCTTTTATCTCTTGGACAAGATCAGGCCCAAGACACATTCTTTCACAATATTCATTCCAACATGAATGAGTTCTACATCGCTTCCCATATAGAGCTTCATATGGAACCATTTTAATTCTATAGTGGATGATGTTGTTGTAAGATAATTCCACTAAAGGGAGATGTTGATCCCATCCATGTTTAAATTCCATTGATCATGTTCTTAGCATGTCCTCAAGTGTTAGAATAGTCCTTTAAGATTGTCTGTCAGTTTGGGGGTGATAGGCCATATTGAAATTCAATTAGGTACTCAGATAATGTTGAATACTTCTCTAGAATTTTGATGTAAACCTTGGATCATGTTCAGATATGATATAAAGTGGAACTCCATGCTAGCTTACCACTTCATTTATGTAAATCATGGAAAGTTGATTAAGAGAAAAATATTCCTGAATAGAGATGTAATGGGAAATCTTGGTGATGAGGTCCACAATAAACCATATCTCATTGTTTCCTTTGGACTTTCTCGGGAGACCAGTAACAATGTCCATAGTGATATTGTCCCACTTCTATGCTGGTATGGTTAGTAATTGCAATACCCCTTTAGGATGTCGTCACTCTGCCTTCACTTGCTGACATACCAGTCATCTTGATGTGTATTTTACAATCTCAATTTTCATATTATCCCACCAATAATGACCACGAAGGTCTCTATACATTTCTTTGTATTGCCAGAATGTATATAAAACCTAGAGATATGAGCTTCATCCATTAGATCCTTATTTATTTCCAGAATAGATGGAACACATAGTTTTGTAAAAAATTTTAATACACTTTCTGGATCAATATTGATCTTGAGAAACTTCCCATACTTCACAACCTCAAGCTTCTTCTATAACAAAGAATCTTATTTCTGATCTTTCTTGATCTTCTATACACTACTAGAAATATTATCTTTTGCGCCTGTGGAAATGTGCGACCGCTTTTAGCGGTCGGTATAGGCCAATATTTCAGTTGGATTTTTCCAGCCGCGCCCCCTTTTATTCTTCCTGCATGCCGCCCCCACCTACACCTTTTCTCCTTACCGCATGTCACCTTTCCCTCTGTAAACCCTAAGTAAATATTTCTCACCGCACGCCGCCATCCAAACCCGCACACCGTCGTCTACATCGCCCCCAATGTTTGCCGTTGTTCCCATGGTGACCGCAATATCTTCCCACACCCTCGAAACCATCTCGTGACCAATCCCCATGTTTCCCTGAGGCCCCCTGCCACTTGAACCCAGTTCCGACCACCGTCAGTCCGCCTTGGCTGATGACTCCAAGCTCGAGCACCACCCCAAATCCACTGTGCAAATAAAGACCCCAAAAACCATGATTTTGCAGGTTTTTTGGATGGGACCTTCAGTGGCCGCTAGAGGTGGTAAGAATAGGTCTTTATCGATGAAACATATGAGACCGTCAAAAGTAGATGATGCGTAGTCTCTAAATACCATTATCGATCGCTTTTGGTGGTTGCTAAAGGTGAATTTTTTTACTAATGCTAGTAATGGTGGTCAAGAAATCATTTGGGTTAGGGTTGATGATGTACCTTCCCTTATAATTCCCATGTCTAGTTTTACTAGGTAATTGATCAAAGGATCTCTTTGAATCCTAATCATGGATAGAACAATTGGATCTTTCCTGATAAATGCATCAATGAATTTTTTTTTCTTCCGGGATGATAATGAATTGAACAATCATAGTCTTTAAGAAGTTCCAACTGTCTCCTATGTCACATGTTCAATTCCTTATGTGTGAAAATATACTTCAAAATTTGATGGTCTGTGTATATATCACACTTCTCCCCAAAAATATAGTGGCTCTATATCTTAAGAGTAAAAACGACCTCATCTTGATGAAGATCATGTGTATGATAGTTCTACTCATGATTCTTCAACTGTCAGGATGAAAAATAAATTACTTTGTAATTTTTCATGAGGACACACCCAATCCCTTTCAGAGATCCAACAATAAAAAAAACGAATCCTTATCCACTTGCGGGAAGAGTTAATAGGGGTTCAATAACCAATATCTTCTTCAGATCTTGGAAACTTTCATCACACTCCATTGTCTAGATGAACTTGAACCCTTTTTGAGTTAACTTGGTTAATGGATTAGAAATTAATGAAGAGTTTTTCATAAACCTTCTATAATATCCCGCCAATCCAAGGAAACTATGAATATCAGTTATTTTTGTAGGCTTAGGACACTCCTCTACAACCTTTGTCTTTGCAGGGTCAACAATGATTCCATCATTTGTTACAAAATTCCCCAAGAAAAAAACTTTTTGTAACCAAAATTCACATTTACAGAACTTTCCAAAAATCCTCTCCTTCCGTAGATTTTAAAAAACAACCCTTAGATGATCCTCATTCTTCTTGCGACTTTTGGAATATATCATAATATCATCAATAAAAACTACCACAGAGTTATCAAGCCAGTCTTTAAAGACTCTATTCATCAAATCCATAAAAATAACAGGTGCATTAGTCAGTCCCAAAGGAATAAAAAAATTCATAAGGCCCATATCTTGATTGGAAGTTAGTTTATCAAATATCATCTTTATTCACCCTTATTTGATGATAACAATATGAAAGATCAATATTATAGAATAATTGAGCCCCACGATGATGGTCAAATAAGTCATCAATTCTTGGAAGATGGTATTTTTTCTTCACTGTAATGTCGTTTAGTTCTCTATAATAAATGAATATCCACATTGAAAAATCCTTCTTCATCACAAAGATAATAGGTGCTCCCCAAGGAGACACATTCAGTCGAATAAAACCCTTCTACAAAAGATCTTGGAGTTGTTTCGTTAATTCCTCCACCTCCACATTTTCCATCCTATAAGGGGTCTTTGATATTAGATGATATCCAAGTATGAGTTCAATATAGAACTCTACATATCATTCTATGGGAGGACCATATAACTCTTAAAGAAATACGTTAATGTATTCCTAGATGATGGGGACATTTTATATCCTTAAACTCTCATTTACTTCTTCTTCTTCACCGATCAGCTCCATAAAGAAGGATATAAGTGGTTGATCTAGACATAGATCAGGTTGAGATATCTCTCCTTAGAAGATAAATGTATGTTTTCCATTCTAGACTACTGATATTTCCTTTCTTCTACATTTTTTTTAGCATTATACTTTGAGACCCAATCCATCCCTAGTATAATGTTGAATTCCAACATGGGAATGACTACTAGATTTGTGATAATATTGTTATCACTAAAGTAAATACTAGAGTTTATAAACACTAAATATTCTTGGATAATCCCACCAAGAGTCTTGACTGATAACTGTACTTTTAGAAATTTAGGAGATGATTATAAATATTTTGAAAACTTGGAGGAAATAAACGAATGCATATAACCAGAATCAAAAAAATTACTTGCTAGATTTGAGATAACAATAAGAGTACCTTTCACCACATCATTCAGAGCTTCAACATCAGCCATTATGATAGAAAAATCACATCCTTACTCCTTTGTCCTTTGCTGAGGATTATTTATATCATCTTGAACTTCTCCTGTAGGCGATTCTGTTCAAGCTTCACTTGTTGAAGCTCATATTGGGCTTAGTCCAGAGAAAAGCCTAGTGACACAACCTCCTTCCCAAGATCTGACAGATGGGATTTGTACGGCCCATGTCTACTAGATTAGCCAATAGACTCCCCTTTCTATATTAATTAACCTTGATCACTTTTATTAAAAAGCAACAATCACAAATTTAAGAGTTTAGTTTCCAACGGTCATATTGACCAATGGATATATAACAGTTGAAACCCATTGGTATTATTTTAATTATACATACTTCATTAATTAAAGGATATAGTTTTTTTGAGTATATAATAAAATAACACATAAATTTTGGAAAAAAACATTACTCTAAATTTTGGGTTGTTACAATTCATATGTTTCATCTCCTAATGGATTTTTCATTGAGAGGTGACGTAGTAGTGAGTAATATTTTCAAGGAAGAAAATGTGGCAGACCCCTTGAATAAAAACTTCTCTAAGAAGAAATTTGATTATCATGTGAGTTCTAATGGACTGAAATTCATATGTATTTAGATATAGTCCAAGTGCGAGTTTGTTAGAGTTGGTTTCCAAGAACAAACTATTCGTACTTTACTACATGTATATTCGATTATTTGAATACTAATAAAATAAAATATTATATATTGTTCATTTTTCTACAAGTATTTTGTATAATAATGTCATAGAGTATCAATCACATTGATAATTTCATAGTGGTGCCCTGTTATGATGATAAAATTGATATGATATGAAAATATTCATTAATATAGTTCTTTTCTCTGATGATGTAAAATTGTGATGAACATAGTATCTTGAATATCAGGTGAGAGTAATCATAAGTGAACGAGACTTCTTCTTAGGAATTCAATACATGGTAATATCCAAGGTGTGAGATTATGAGAATAGAATTGCCAGTTGGAATTCCATATGGTTTTTGACATCATATAATCTTATCTAGTAGTGTGTGTAATGGTTCTTAGACTTTTAGATTTTTATTAATAAATATTATGACTCACAGACATAGAATTACTTTAAAAAACAATACTATGAAGTTTATGGAAAAGAAGGATATGTTGTGTGCATCATGAGTGATGTGTTATTAATGATTAAGTCGATGAAATATTTTTCCCATTCATATTTATGGAACATGATATATTTACCTTTTTATTATAAAAGAACATTCAAATCAAATTCCATATCCATTGTGATGACCTCACATTTTTGAATTCCAATTGTATTCAAAATATGTGTGTCACATTATTACACAACAAAACTATATCTCATTAATAATTAACTAAGTAGATTTTAACGTGACAATCATATTTATACCATTATATGACCATTGGTCAATTATTATTAGTGTTCAATGTGACCTTTGGTAAATATAATTATTGGAAACTACACTCTTAACGTTATGATTATTAATTGTAAATAGAAATTATAAGGGTTAATAAATGAATAGTTAAGAGTCGATGAAATCATCCAGTAGAATCGTGCCACACAAAGCCCATTTTTTGAAACATGGGTATGATGTAGCATCACTAGGATTTTCTCTTGACCAACCCATATCCAAGATTCAACACGTTTTTCTTAAACAAAATTGCCTATGGGAAAATTTCAAGTTTGTGAAAATTACCACTCAGGCAATGTTATTCGAGCCACCCCAAGAATCCATCACAATCACCCACATTACCTTAAAATTGTATGCTGGTGTTATAAGGGGTTATGTGTCTAGGATATAGTTACATAAAATGTAATCCCATCTTTTAAATAAAATTTTTGTTACATCATTTCATTTTTAATAATAGTTTTTCTTAAAAATTGATATGTAATTTGATAAATTGATATTTTGTTTAAATATTTTAACTTTTAAAGAGATATAAATTATTATATTATAATAAGTTTTTATTAATGTTTATTACAATTAAATTTTATTATAAAAACTCTCTTATTTAATTACAACTGATAAAATAATTTTATTTTTATGAAGTGTCAAAACTTTTGTTGTGCATTTTATGTCTGCTACTATTTTTAATAAATTTGTATTTTCATATTAAAAAAGATAAATTTATCATATTTTGAAAATTACTAAGATAAAATAAATTTAATTTATAAATATTTTTGTCCATATTATGTTACAATTATTTTATTATAATTTTATAAAATACTTTTGTTTTTCATTGAATATTACAAATACAGTTTTGAGTTTTCAGTAAGTTCAATGACATCATAATGATGTAATATATTATATAATATTCTGGATGAATCTTTTGTATTAAAATAATTTAATAGGTATCCCAAGTGGCCAATACCGTGTGAACATTCACTGGGAAAGACCATGGTTTTACAAATACCACTACTAAGGTGTCCAAGGAAATTGATGAAAAATATATCACTTTTGTGATAGATACCAACCCATTAATTCATTATATCACATTAATAATTAATTATCCACGAATATATTGTGGAATTACCACCCAAGGGGTCCTCACATGGTGCCCCAAGACTCCAAGGTCCAAATCCTCATGTTTTAGGAACACTCTTCATTGTAAGGGAACTCTAAACTTCTCTTTTCCATTCAGGTTTCCTTTTTTCGTGGTATGTCATTCCAATTTAAATACCATGTTCTTATACCCACTTTAATCTATTCCTTGACTCTATTATGACTCTTTTTTTAGTGGGAGATCCTATACCCCTCTCTATTCAATGTTTTCTAAAACCACATATTATACCCCTTATGCTGCCGATTTTACTTCTCGAAATTTCCCTATATTTCACATGAAATTATTTTATTTTATTTTGTGAATAGCCAAACCTATTTCTTATTTAAGGGTATTCACTTATATTTATTTATTTTATTATGGGATTCACATACATTAATACTTACTTCTTTTTCTATGGGCTTAAAATGAAAAAATTATCTTGTTTTTAATTACATTGTAAAACAACTTGATTTTGATATGAAACCCATTTATTTTATTCTCCATGGGTTAATCATGAATTTTTTTATTAAGATATTTTTTTGATCAAATTAATTAATACATACAATGAGTATTCCCTAATATAACTCTAATATAGTGGGTAATGAATTTATTCTCTACACATGACAAGTTGTATGGTGCCTTGGTGAATAACCTTGGTATTTTTGTTAAACCTTGATGATAGACCTTGATGATATGATTATGAATGACTCAATTAAACGTTTTAGCCACATTTATATGATATGAATCCTATTTTTTCATTATTACATTCCTCTTTTACCATTTCTCGGGACTTTATAATATTTCGTATGTTCTTATTGATAATTCTCCTCATCAAATGTAAATGGTTTCCCTTTCCTTCCCTTACCGGGCCTTATGCTCACCCATTCCATTGATGTATGTCCCTAGGTTATGAGATGCAATAAATGAACTTAATATGACCTTATTTTAAGCATTTATATTAGATTAGAATGTTTTTTTCATGTTTTCATGTATTATATGCCATTTTCGAAGACACTAAACATTAATAGATCCTTTATTTGTACAATGTAATAAACAATTATATAATATAAAGGGGGATTCCATAATTGGTATTAAATAGAGGTTTAGTTATTTGTGGAAATTAGGATTTTAAAACTTAAGATTAATCCTTGATAAATGTTTAAATATAGGAAAACATCATGGATTTTTTTAATATTATGTATGCAGTTATGAAAAAGGAAATCCCTATCTTGATGCGAATAAATGGATGTGGCTCTAACAAAGATGTATCGAGGGGTAATAAATCCATCATGGTTCATCAGGCCTACATCAATATAACCTGGTACAAAACAATATGCCTTTCTTCACTCTGAGGTTTACACTCTCAGGGGATATGTTTTGTTGGGAAAATTATTTTTATAAACCATTATGAATAATTTATAGAAAATTTAGTTCTTTTAGTAAATAACATTTTTATACATGATGATTCGTGATATAAAATTACATTAGAGTTATAATTTCATCAAATTAAACATGTTTCTCACTAATTTTTTCTTCTATTATACTATATATAGTATTAGGAGAAAATTTATAAATGGTGAGTGCAATGGACCATGCCCTCATAAGCTTCCGATAGAATCTGTAACGGAATCCTTAATGTGAATGATGAATCAACTGACTCGAGTTATGAAAAATAACATGAATAAATCCAAGAGAATATATTCATCATGGAGGGAAAAAAATTATGTGGAGTTATTTATATGTTAATGACCACCGTATTTATGTGGATCTATTGAGCCATTGATTGTTGAGCAGTGGATAAGCACTGTCAAAAAAATATTTTTTGTACTTTGTTGTTTAGAAAAAGTGAAAATCACCATGATTGTGGATGTTTTTCTATCAATATATGGAGGCAATATATTTATGCAGGTGAATTTTATATATACTAAAATTATCAATGTTTGATGTATATAATGATGCAAAAGGAATTGAACATGAGACAAAGGAGATGGTTTGAACATATTAATGACTATGCTTGTTTTATTAATTATTTTCTCAGAATTACAAAAAAATCATTGATGAATTATGAAAGAAAGGCCACGTTTTACTGACAATGATGAGGATACAAGAAGATCCTTTGATAAAAAGGCCTAGTAAAATTGGAATAGAAATCTTAAGGGACAAGACATCATCAAACCCATTCAAAATGATTTCTCAACCATCATTACTAGAGTAGATCAATAAATCTCAAAGACAAGATCCTTTGTTATTGATGAATTTTGACTGTGTGAATAATGTGAAGTTTCTCGAGTTCAACATTGATCAATAAGATGTATTGAAATTTCTTACAAGGACATGTGTTCCATCTATTCTAGAAATAAATAAATAGATGATTGATCAAGCTCATCACTCTAATTTCTCAATACATCCTGGAATAATGAAAATTTATATGGACCTTTGTTATCAATTTTGGTGGGATAAAATTAAAAAGGAGATTTGAGACTACACTAAAAGGTTATTTTTGTGTCAAAAAGTGAAGGGAGAGAGTCAACTTAATAAAGGGGCATTATAACCACTACACATACTAGCATAGAAGTGGAAAAACATCACATTGGAATTTATCAATATTCTCCCATGAACGTTCAAAGGAAATAATGCGATATAGTTTATAGTGGACCATCTCACTAAGACTTCCCATTTTATCACTATTCTAGAAGATTTATTTCTCAACAAACATCCCATGATTTATGTAAAAGATGTGGTAAGGCTACATGGATTTACACTTTATACCGTATCTAATAATGATCCATGTTCCACATCAAAATTATATGGAAGTATTCAACATGATATAAGTACCAAATAGAATAACAGTATGGCCTAACATATCCAAATTAATGGATAATATGGAAGGAATACTTAGACACTTGAGGATATGAAGATAACATATTCAATGGAATTTAATGATGGAAGAGATCAATATCTCCCATTAGTTGTGTTCTCATACAACAACAACTTACCATCAATAATTAAAATGGAAACCTATGAAAATATATATGAGATGTGATGTAGAACTCCTACTTTCTAGGATATACCTAGTGAGAGAAAGCTTCTAGGGGATGAACTTCTGAAAGAGATGATGAAAAAGTTTCATGGAATCCATCAACACATTAAGGCCTATGAAAGTCACCAGAAGAGCTATGTTGAAAACTGCCGAAGGGACTTGGAGTTTGATGTTAAAGATTTTTTATTCCATAAAATTTAACTTTGGAAGAGATTTATGTGGTGGGGGAAGAATAGGAAGCTCAAAACCAGGTACATCAGACCCTATGCAATCCATGATTACATAGGAGCAGTGGCCCATCGGCTTGAAGTTCCTCCAAATCTACATAAAGATCATGATGTTTTATATGTATATCTCTTGATTAAGTACATGCCGGAAAAATAACATTTAATAAACTTGGAGGTGGTACAATTGGAACATGGACTCTATTATGAAGCATAGTTGGTGGAGATCCTGGATTGTAGAGACTAAGTTCTATGAAATAAGACTACCCAACTTGTTAAATTATTTTGGAGGAAAAAATATATGATGAAGTGACCTTGGAAATATAAGAGGAAATGAGGTAGAAGTACCAAAAACATTTCTCAACTAAGACAACACATTAAAATTTTAGGGGTAAAATTTATTATGGGGGGAGGGGATGTAACGACCAATACTTTTTGAAAGATAATTGTTTCCTAAAAATGTGTGTTATATTATTACACAAAAAAACAATATCTCATTAATAATTACATAAGTATATTTTAATGTGACCATTGGTTTTGGATCATTATAGGACTGTAGGTTAATTATGATCATCAGTCAATATGAATGTTGGAAACTATACTCTTAATGTTATGAATATTTTTTATAAATAGAAATTATAATGGTTAATTATTGAAAAAAGTAGTGTCGATGTCAACATCTAGTAGAATCCGGCTATACAAAGACCATTTTTCAGAAGATGAGAATTATATAGCATAAATAGTATTCTCTATTGACTAATCCAAAGCCTATATTCAACACGTTATAGTTGAATGCAATCACCTATGAGAGAAATTCAAGTTAGTGGAAATTACCACTCGAGAGCTATTATCTGAGCCTCCCCAAGAGTCTATCAACATGACAAACATTACCCTTAGGACACATGTGGGTGTTATAAGTGGTTATGTGTCAGGGACCTAGCTATATAAAATGTAATACCTTTCATTAATTAATATTGTTATTTCATAATTTACATTTTAGGAATAGATTATCTTAATCATTGAGATGAAATTTGATAAATTGATTTTTTTGGGTTTAAAATTTACATTTCAAAGATATTTAAATTATTATATTAAATTACAATTTTATTAATTTTTATTATAATGAAATAGTGTTATCAAAACACTCTTTTTTAATTAAAAATGATCAAATAATTTAATTTTTTTATTGTGCAGAATATTTTTCTATGCATTTTACTATGGTTTTTCTATCTATTATTTTTTTAAATTAATATGTATTTTCATAGATAAAATTAAAATTTCTCATATTTAGAGAATTATATGATAAAATAAATTTCATTTTTTAAATCATTAAATCAATATTACTTTATGATGAATTTAGGATAATTTTAAAAAATATTTTTGTTTTTTAGTGAATTGTATAAATACCGTTTCCATTATCTAGTATGTTTAATGACATCATAATGATATAATATGTAATATACAATTATGGTCGAATATTTTGGATTAAAATAATTTAATTGGTGTCCCAAGTGGCTAATAACATGGGAAAATACCGTGGGAATGCCTATGGGTTTTCATGTACCACTGTTGAGAATAAAAAAATACGGCACTTTTGTTATAAATTCCCACCCAATTATACATTGGATTTAATTATAAATTGATTGTACCTAATTATTTGATAGTATTAACCCTCTATTATTCTTCAAACGGTGTCCTAAATCCCCCATATTCAAGATCCTCATATTTTAGGAACACTCTTCATGGTAAGGGAAATCTCAACTTCTCTTTTCCATTCGTGTTGCCTTTTTTATGTGGTATGCTATTAAAAGTTTCATAAAATGTTCTTATTTTCAATTTATTAAATCACTTTAATGTATTATGAGTCTTTTGTATGTTTTATAACCTTTCCCTTCTCTTTTCTACGTCTTCTCAAACAATGTATTATACCCCATTATGTTGCTGATTTTACTTCTCAAAATTTCTCTATTTTTTGAAAGTAATTATTTTATTTTATTTTGTGAATACCCAATATTATTTATTCTCTAATAATATTGAAATATATTTCAAGTTGATATATTTAATTCTGGGGTTAACATACATTAATCCTTCTTTCCTTTGGAGGGTTTTAAAATGTCAAAAGGATCTTATTTTTAAGAACATTCTAAAGCACCATGATTTTGATATGAAACCCATTTATTTTATTCTCCATGGATTATGTATGAATTGTTTAATTAGGATATTTTTGGCTCAAATTAATTAATAAATATTAATGGAGAAACCTTATAGTGCTATAATTAATTTGGTAAATAATTTAGTCTCTTGAGATGTCAACTTTTACGATACCTTGGGAAATAACCATGGTAATTTTTATGACACCTCAGTGATAAAGAATGGTGATTTTATTATGAATGAATCAATTAAATGTTGTACCCAAATTTATATGTTATAAATAATGTTATTTTCATTATTTTATGAATCTTTTATCATTTCACATTCTTTTGTTATATTCCTTAATTTCTTATCGATAATTCTCATGATCACATGTAAACTATTACCCTTGCTCTCACTTGCTTGGAAATATTATCACCTATCCTTCGATGTGTAACCCTAGGTTGTGATATGTAGTAATTGATCATAGTATGGTCCTATGATGAATCCCTTATAGTGAATTAGGACTATATTTTCTTGTTATTATGTACATTGTAGCTTTTTTCCAAGACACGAAACATTAAAAGATCCTCAATTTGTACAATATAATGAAAAATTATGTTATAAAAGGATGGATGCCATAGCAATGGTGTAACGACATGTTTATTTCAAATATTCAATGAAATTTTTATAGAGAATATAGGTTAATGTCTTGGATTTTCATCCTATTTGATACGATATTATTCTTAATGGATTATATTACAGAGTCAACATTGGTATGTGATTGTCATCATTGTGACATTAAGTTCTTTGTCATGGGTTTTGTGACCCAATATGATGAAGGGATCATGGAATATAGAATATTCCAACAAATTTATTTTATAAAAAATCCAAGTGGGAGAAACACTAGGTATTTTTGTTGATCCTGATTAAATTCTATTTGAATTTAAAATATGGAATAAATATTATTTTTAATATTGTGGAATAATTTGATACGTGTATTATTGATAAAAAATATACCTTTATTAATGAAAGTTTTATTTGAATAATATTTTTTGGTATTCAAAAAACTCTGAGGTGTTCAAATAGAATAATTCCATTTCTAATAAAAAATATTGACTTACAACCCGACAATGTAATATTTGAAATTTTGAAAGTTATCGCATTTGACTGAAAGAATAATAATAATATTTTTTTGGAATATGGTTTAGTAAATATTAATATTTTATTTTAGGATTTTTATGTAATTAAATAATACATTAACTTAAACCCTGGTACTATAAATAGAATATTATTTCTATTTTGTAGGGCTAAAAAATAATCATGGATTCGAGAATAGGTAAATGTTTCATACAAAAAATTTCACTATTAATCTTATTTCTATATTCCTCAGAAAAATGATAAGATATAGTGAGAATCATTCAGAGCTGAAAGATGAGTGATTAAGAAAAACAACACATGATGATTGATTCGTTGTCGTAGCTCTCAGAAATCAATCAATATAATTCAGAGTTCAAAGGAGAACATTTGGATCAGGGATAGAGGGACTATAAACTTGGATCTTTTAACATACTAAATATAATCCAAAAAGGGTTCCTCCTAATCTCAACATCATTATTAGAGAATGGTATAAAGATGAGGTAATATTTTTCTTAATCTAAATAGACTAATTATAATTTTAATGTGAAAATATCCTCTCTAGGTTCTTGGTTTTTCATAAGTTAATATCTTATTGGAAAAAATTTCAATGGTCATGCAATTTATGCCACTCACAATATTGAGAATGACCCATTGGATCCACTAAATCCTTTTGGTCTATTTTCCACTATCATCACATCTGATACACCTAGAACCTTCACTACTTATCATATGACTTCATGGAAGACATGAACTAATGGTGATACCCAATATAGGGGTGTGGAGTTGGTTTTTTCAACACATTCACATGGTGGAAATGATCATATTCCATATGAATAATTCTTTAAAATAGAAGGGTCAGTTTCCAGATATGACATAGTTATTTTCAGGAGTTTATGTAAGTCTAAATGTGTTGTGCTCGTTGTTTACTAGAAGGTCCACTTGAGTTGGTGATTCCCTTAGGCTGACATGATAATGTCAAGATCATAAATTTGTGGTATTAATGCCAGGATTATTATTCAGTTGTGAGGACCAATGACCTACTAAGTTCCACTATAAACTTTTTGGAAGCAATATAATTGAATAATTCCTGATGTCCATCTTGCATAAAATTATGGAACACTGATTGAGTGATCCATGGGATGAATCATTCAGCCCCAATGGTCTTGATGGAGTTAGTTTCCTAGATCCAACTATGTGCACATTGAATTTCATGTATATTAAAATAATTGAATAATTAAAAAAATATTATTACATATCATTAATATTTAAATATTAAATTAATTTTATAATGTCCTAATGTGACTATCACATTAAAAACGTCAGAGAAGTTCCCTATTATGCTGAGAACCTATAAATTTTATAACTAAATTTTTAAACCAAGTTCCACCATTAGATAAAATATTATAATGGGGTACAAAGTATACTGAATATCTATTCTGAGTATTCATAATAATATGATACATCATCTCATGATGTTTTAACTTAGTAATATACAAGATAATAGATTTTGAGAAGTAACCCGCCTATAGGAATTCCCCATGTTTGGTGTCATTATATATTCCTATTTTTGAGTGTGTGTAATGGTACTTATCCATGAATATTATTATTTATTTATTTCATGACACACATTCATTGATATATATAATAAATCCATGTTTCCATATGTTTTGGACGAATTTTATGTTGGGTTTGTCTTGAATGACATGTAATTGATGAATTAGGTAATAAAGGATTTGTACCATCTATATTAATGGATGTTTATATATAGAAACATTGATTGAAATGGATCTGTCACATTAAATTTCAGGACTATGGTGTAACTGGGACATTATCTCTAATAGTTAAAGAATAATTTATCAAGAATATATGTTGATGATGTGGGTGTGAATCCTTCTTGATGATATATTGTGAGAATGTTATTATGTTACAAAATAATTGATCGTGTGTGGCTATCGAAGTTATAAAATTAAATTCATTATCTTAAGTTCCTCGACCTAGTGCTAGATAGTAATCAATGACATTAGGTAAACTCATATTGTTACAATGAGAAAGAATCCTAGAGGTTTACACATTATGTTTATCTATATATCTTAATAAAATTGGATTTTAATTTAAACAAATTGGAATAAAAATTATTTTCAAGTCCGATGACTAATTTTATTTAGGATTTATTGATAATATAAATTAAATAAATATTTATCCACAAGGAAATTAACTATTATGAGGACACTTGATATTTATTTATAAATTTTAAGGGGAACTAGTAGAACAATTTTGTGACTACTGATAAATATTAATTTCTATATTGGTAAAATAATATTTATCATGGCGTGAGTTGGTGAATTTCCTGAGAAAATAATAATAATAATATTATTAAAACATGGGATGAGGTTATATAATTTTTATTTTATTAATTAATAGTCTTTTTTAAATAAAATAATTTTCTTATACTAACTCTATCTCTATAAATAGATGATTATGTATAATGTATAGATATTGATTAGTGTTTACAATAATTTTTCACAAGGAAATATTGAGATCTCTCTCAAGACTAACAAAAAACAATAGGGATCCTCCTTCCACCTATATCATTTAATGAATGATAATTCATGGATGCTTCTTAAAGACTAAAATAATCATCAAAAGGATCTAGAAAAACACCCCATGATGGTCGATCCAGACAACATAATGGTCGATCCCTAGTTCTAGCACCTGAAAATCCATCATCATTGTTAAAAGTTCAAATGAAAATGTGTGGATCACTGATAGAGGGATTTTACACTTTAATCTAACAAAATTAATGGTAGTTGAGAAAAAAGGGTTTCAGATGAAAAAAATTTTCATTTAATAATGATCTTAATATTGAGGCATTATTTCTTCAAATCTATTTAAACTAATTACTTGTTTTATGTGATAATATATCCTCTTAGTTCTGGTGACTTTCTTTGTCAATATTATTTTTAAATATTTCATTTTCCTTGATGTTTAATACTTTTATAATATTTAAATGAACTATAAAATCTTATAATTTTGGTGTTAGGATCAACACCAATAAGGGCTTCTGCTATGATCAGAACCATCATGTGATATCAGAGATGAAAAATAAAAAATTTTAATTAATTAATAATTTTTTGAAAAATATTCTTTTAAAAGATAAATTTCATTTCAATTTTTATTTCATTTTTGAACATTCACCAAAATATATTATTCATCATATTATTTTTATATAATAAATATTAGATAATAATTAATGAAGAAACATATGATGAATCCATCTAATGATTTCAAGAATAATGACTATATAAAATTAGGCAACATGACATGTAATCTTTTTCCACAAACTATGTAATCTTGTTCATTGCTCTAGAATAACCATGTGGATTTCAAAATATTGTGTAATTAATACACATTTAATGCATTAAATGTATCGTGTTTGGCCATCTTGTGTTGCAAATGTATTATTCAGACAACAAAGGTGCTGAGTGTGGCATGTGAGGGGGGAGGGGGGCACTGATAGGGGTCATGATCACAATAAATAAACATGATAAATTTTTTTTATAGTTTATTTACTAATTTTTATTACTAATAAATATACATTTAATTAATGATAAATGTGTAGTTGAAGGTATAGACCACCATCAATGATAAAGAGTGTGTTAATTATTACACTTTTCATCACTAAAAAAAGTTATCACCTTTTAATGATTCCTAAAAAATTATTAGTTTTCGGGGGTGAAAAAAGAAAATTATAAAGCATGTTTAGGGGGGGTGTGTGAGTGTTGGTTTTGACATATGCATGGGTGTGGGGAGAGTGTGTGTGTGTTGATGTGAATGTGGGTCCGTGTGAGTTAGTGTGTTAGAATTTGTGTGGATTTCGGTGTGCATAATGCCCTGGCTCGAGGCTGCCTGAACCATGACAGACTTAGTGGAAATATGTGACCATAGGGATGCCTCAATTTACCCCAGCGACTATAGGTGAGCACTGAGATTCCATAATTAACATAGATATATTGTACTCTCGATATCATTACATACAATAATGGATAAATAGTTTAATCAACATACCAAATTGACGTATCTGTATGGAATTATATCCAAAAGGTTACCATAAATTACAAATAAACAGAAAAATTCAATAAAGATAATGGTCCCATTTTTCACATATATACATACATAAAGAAGGATAACCCACAATATTGATAAAGGAAAAGATAAAAATACAATAAATATACAATTAGAGAAATAAAAATTAAAACTTATGTCTATCCTTGGTGTTGTATCTTATGCTCATATAGCTAATCCGTACAGATCTCTGACATAACATGTTACTTTAATGCTAAACATAATGGTATACACACATTCCTAGGTATTCATGCCACGTGTGAGCATAAAATTTACAAAGAAACCACCAATAATTCCCCTTATATATTATATTATATCTATTAATGTATTAATAAAAATTAAGTATTAACATATGACATGAAGTCAATCACATCTGTTAAACAGGTTCTAATGAGGAAATGATGACAGATAACACCACCAACATTAGGCAATGATAATGTATGTCTTCTATAATCCCTATAACATCTGGTCCCATTCTTTCATGCGACTCTCCCTCTTTTATATAGTTTTCTTTTTGGATTGGGGTGCATCTCAATCCTAAAGTTTTTGGAGAGTTTTTTTGAGGTAAAATGACCTAATGTGATGGTATGTATATTTCTTCGAATTAGTGGAGTCCAATTTTAAATGTGTCAAAGGCCTTTTGGGTAGGTTTCCATAGGTATGCTTCTGATCACTAGCTAAAAAAGTAATTTATTCCCTAAACCCTTTTTTATGAGGTATGTTGTTAGTAGGCCACAATTTATGATAATTTATTATGTAATAGATGGGATTATTCCATATAATATTAAATTACTCCATTAATTAGTAGATCTAGATGTTTAACTAGAGCTGATGAATTTTTCGGTATATGCACAATCTAAATTCATTTACATCGTAAACTAATAGTTTATGAAATAATTGAATCATTACCATTGGGGGTTATTATGTTCTATAGACTGATTTTTTTGTTTTCATGCAACCTATCCTCTACATCCCTAGGAAAAATCTGAGATATTTTAGGAAATTTATTACATTTCAGACATCTTAGTTTTTTGTTTGATATTCAATGAGCTTCCTTACATTAGTTTTTTCCTTCTCTATACTACCCCTATTTGGTAGTCATGTGATATTGGGGTTAATGATGAAATTCAAGATGATAATGATGTTTTTTAATCTTGGTTTTTCATGATTAAATTTTTCACTTCTAATCTTATTAGAATTCATATTGTGAGTATTGATCATTCGATCCCTTTATTTAAACATAGGTTATTCCATATGTTTTTTTAAAAAATTTCAACCACTATATTTTTTTATTGATTTTAAACAATAAAAAAACATGGAATCTAAATGATTAGTTATGGGATTTAGAAAGGGGATGGTGTTTTGTGAAAAACCTCAATTTCAATGGATTCAAAATATGGTGTAGATTTTGGAAAAAATGATGGCATGATATGAAAAATGATTTGATGATATTATTGTGTTTTTATTATTTAGAAAAAGTAATAAATTAAAAGATGAATTTAGAAAGGAAGGAATTTGATTCAAACCTTATTTTTTTAAATGAGATGTCATGAAGAAATTTAAAATTGGGAAATTAAAAGATTCATTTATTCTCTGATGATTTATTGATTGATTGTTTGAAGAACATATTAGCCTGGGTAACTAGTGGGTTAATCAGACAAGTATTCTAGGGATTCAAATCCCTTGAAATTGATTGATGATGCCAAAAATAACATGAAAAATGTGGCATGACATCCCATAATGGTTTCCCCTATTTGGGTGATGACTTCCCATAATGGTTTCCCCTATTGGGGGTGTAGACTACACATAATGGTTTCCCCTATTGAGGTTTATATTGATTGTTCATAAAAAAATATCTTTAGCCATGATCATTACAATACGTCTGAGGATCCTATTACTTGAAACTAACTTACCGCATGGATTTTATAAAATGTTATACATTTTAGGTCTTGATTATACATGATATTGATTATTGAAATTCTTTATTCATACGAACTACTTTATATATCTATTTGTATAAAATAGTCATTTAATCATATTTTGGGTAATATATTCCATAATCAATATTGAAATCATGTTTTTTGAAAATGTGTAAATGGTATTCCATGTGTTATTTTATATACAAATTTAAAACATATGTGGTTTATTATTATATAATTTATTATGAAACACATTGTGAAACCCTAATAATATTTATATCTCACACCCTAGCATGTCCTTTTGGAATTTTTAGATTTAAATATTCCATGTTTGAGAAAAGGGAATGCAACTCTTGGAGGAGGTGGATGTTTGTAACCTGGGGGACATTAGAGTGATGATGGTAACCAGTGGAGACATGATCCACTTATTGGACATGATTATTTTTCTAACCATTGACTAGTTTGATGTTTTTACATTTTAATGATGTTTCTTTTGGTATGTTTATTTTATTATTGGGTTCTATTTTACATTTTTTATCATAGTACTTTCTCCCTTTGGAGTGTTGAGGATACTAACTTGCATCTTTAATCTTCTTTTCTATTGTGAAAAAACTATTCATAATTGGCCTTGATATAATTCCAGATACAAGTTGACCACCGATGGGGATTGGGAATTCCCTTCAGGACATGTCAGAGCTGGATCAGGTATAAGCATATAAGGGTATCCATGATGGTTTAGGAAAAAATGTATCAAAGGTGTAGGATGTGCATCTTTCCTTAATGTGAGTATACAATGGGGTTTTCTTGGATGAAATAAGGTTGGATTTATGGGACATGTGATGTTGTTGAGACATAGTATATGGTCATATCTCAACATAATAAGACTTAAGTCACCATTGGTGTTTTGGAATAGTTTCCTCGAGGAAAAATTTTCAATAGATTTCTATCCCTTTACCAACATCTAATATGTGAATCTTGAAAATCCCAATCATGAATTATGTTAGATGGAATCAATATTCCATTAACTTTAGTTTTTGTTTTTGATATATATATATATCATTTATTATTCTTTCAATGTTTCTTGTTGTTTCTTCATAGAATCATTCCCAAGATAAGAAACTTGAATATGTTTTAAGAAGAAGCTACTAGTGAACCATAGAAAGAAAATCCTCTAGAAGACCAAAATACTATTGAGATTATAGTGAACACTATTTATGCTCTTTCATATAAAGATACACCCATTCCTCTCTAGTCCCCAGTTCTAGAATCTTGAAGGGGTGAATATTGAGATCATGCCCATGAGGTCCTTCACCAGAATCCACCCATATTTGAAGTCTCAAAAGATCCCCTTGATGCTGAGGATTATTTGAAAAGATCAATCTACTATTTATATTTATGGAAATTTATGATTTGATAAAGGTAATGTGTGATACATTTATGTTAAAAGGACCTAGAAAGAGATGAATGAATTTGAAGGTGATGATAAAAAATCATGTGTTCTTATTGTGGAAGGAATTTAATTTTCATTTCAGTAATAGTTTCTTCCCAGATTCGATGGTCCTGGAAGAATCTTTAGAGTTTCCTAACCTACAGAAGGGTGATAAGACTGTGACATAATATGAAAACCATTTTCCTAATCTTATTCATTTTTATTATAAGGTGGTGACTAATAAGAATATGATGGAATGGAGATTTGATGTTGGAATTCATTACAATATTCAATCTCGAATATTTTTTCCCTAAAAATCACCTCTTATGAAGATGTGTTGGTTATAGAATTGATGGATGAGGTTCACCTTGTTGGGAATTCTTGGTTTACAAGAGTTCATTTTTTATCACAGTGGTTGTTCTGTTGGCCCCATTAAATGGGAGATAATGAATGATGAATTTTTCTATGGTTATAGATAGTAGGTTTCTTCTAGAACTCCTTTATTTCCAGGATGAGGCTGTTTGAATCTCTTCAATTGTTGAATGGATGATAATTCACAGAGTATATTTTCTAAGAGACCAATGATCTACAGTATGTTTGGAATCATAGGTCACCTTCAAAAATTCTATAATTACGTTTTCTATCTGCATAGTTTCATGGTCTCATATTCTAAGAAAAGTACTATAGTAAAATCAGATTCCCTATGAACTAAGAGATTCTATCCACATACTTCTAGAATGAATCATCATTATGAAGGTGAAGTGTCTCCAAAGTAAGATGAAATGGGTCTAATTATTATGAGATGTACCATCACTATTACATCAATTTCAGTGAAATATTTATTTTATAATGGTGCCTTTATGTTTTTCACAGCGAATCATATTGTGAACCTACTAAATCTTCTTATGATGTTTTTATTTTATGTAATGGGTTTTACTATTTCCCAAAAAATGAATAGAGACTTGGGTATTTTATGTCCAATATGTGTTTTCTATTGAGTAGAGATTGATATTTCCTAGAGTTTTTTGGTTCTGAACATGAAACCTCTAGATTTCTGTAAAGACCCGTAAATTTCAAAAAAAGTTTTTTTTCTTAATTTTCTTTTGAATTTTACAAGAACGCAGTTTCTGACGGCAGCTGATTCTGAGGCCCGGTGTGCCCGGAATCATTTTTCGAAATTTGGATCGGGTACGTTCAGTGAACGAACGAGCGGGTTTTTATAAATTTTAAACCGGTGCTCGGAATTGAATTCCGAGGGCATCGATGGGTTCGCAGCGCCGGTAATTTCTTAGAAACGCCTCTTCTGGAGTTGCATTTTCTCAGGTGTGGTTTTTAATTTTTGGGCTTTAAGTTAAGAAATAAAATAAAGTGGTCTGACAACTTTATTTTTATTGCACTTAAGCCGCTTAAAAGCCACTTAAAGCTGCTTAAGCTGAGTTAAAGTGGATAGGGTACAATTCAAAATATCCCACTCTCTTGGTAGGATATTTGGGAGGTGGGGCCCGCACGAGCCCCACCATTTCTTTTCTGCTATGTAACGCACCCGCGAAAACCCCTATTAAATAAAAGTCAACTGGGGAGTTTTCTTAAACAATTAAACACTCGTATTTATTGGGCGGTTTATTCGTTGAAATTAATTCTATGAATTAATGGGTCGTTACTTAGTTTTTTTTTTCGTTTGTTGTCATGTTAATAAAATAAGACCAACATTTTTCTTCTTGAGGGTTGTTTGTTGAGAGGATTTGACAGAACCTTAAGTCCTTCATCCTCCTACGTGAAGAACGTGAAGAACGCAAAGAACGCGAAGAATGCGAAGAACTCGAAGAACGCCGGCCACCAACGAAGGGCGGCGAAGAACGCCAAGCCCTCAGAGACCGACGACGCGACACCAAGTTCCGCGACGCCAACGATTCTCCTCCTGCGACGTTCTTCTGTGACGTTCCTTCTTCCAAGACCAATCTCCGAACATCTACTGGAGATTGTCGACGCGACGCCCTTCCGCAATGACGCGACGCCCTTCCATGACGCGACGATCACCTCCTACCGCGACGGTCAATTCCGCGACGAACTCGCATCCGACGGCGACGACGAGGTAGGGATTTTATTTGAAAATAATATTTTATTCCCATAGTTGTTTCCTTCTAAAACAAAAAGCCCGGGATCAAAGTGAAATTTTAATTTATTAAAATTTTTTCTTGTTATGTTTTCATATGTTGATCATTATTTTCCCGATTGCTATCACCTAATGCAGAGGGTGCGGGCCAAACAAACACGGCCCGACAACCCTCCGCAGTTCTTCGTTGATGTGCGGAACGGCGGATGATGAAAAAGTGGGCCAAAGAGATGATTTTTTGATTCCTCAGTGAAGAATGGGACCCGGGAGGAGCTACGGCGCAGACGAAAATGGAATCAGACCACCGGAGCAACTCCGGTGGCCCGCAGACTCCACCGGCGGCGCGGGTTGCCGGCGGCCGGAGACGGCGGTGCCCCGGCGCGCCGCCGGATGGAGCCGCCGCGGCGGCGGGAGGTGGTTCCACATCCGCGTGGAACCGAAGGCAGGGACGCGGCGGCCCTGCCACGTCCGGTGACACCGAGCGGCCCCACGTGGGGCCGCGACTTCGTTTCACGCGGGGGCAACACGCCCCCCACAGCTTCCTTGCTCGACCGCTCGGCCGAGCCGAGCCGACCCACCGGGCCGGGTCGCGCCAAACCGGGTCAGACCTGGAACCAGGTCGGGTCTACCCGGTTCGGGCTGACCCAGGGGGGTTGGGCCGGGTCGGTCCGGGCCCAGACCCCCCGTTTCCGGACCTTTTCGGTCTTTTGCTCATAACATGAGCTACGGGCCTCCGAACGACGCACCATCAGCGGCGATGCGATCCTTGGATCAAGAAGGTCGTTTCAGTATAGCACACTCAAGGTTTCGGAATACTTTGGGTTCAGCCGGGTTGGTTCGTACACAAAACCAACCGGGCCCTCAGAGCGGAAACACTCATATCTTGAGCTTCCAACGTCCGATTGACGTGCCGTCGACTTTGTTGAATTCCTCTAAGTGAGATGGATCTTTTGGATTACTCCGCCCGAGGTGTGGATGCAGGTGGAGTACGGTCGGGTTGGTTTTGACATAAAAACCAACCGGGCCCCTGGGACGAAAAGGCCAATAACTCTCAGACCGGGCGTCCGATTGACGCGCCGTCTGCGACGTTGAGTTCCTGTTGGTGATACAGAACTTTTGGATACATCAACTCTGGACTATGTGTCAGTTGATATATCAGCCTCTCGGCTCGTGGAGCGGACCCTCCCGAACGAGCTTGCTATGTGCGGGAACCCTAGAGCTGGCCGCGACTGCTACTGTGATGACGACGACTGTGCAGAGATCCTCAATGGATTCGACGGCGACGACTACAACACTCAACGATCCTTTGTGGGTCAGTGGTACCGATCCTGTGTGGGTCCGATCCTGTGTGGGTCAGCTCCCAGCGGTCCTGTGTGGGCCAGCGCTTACAGGTCCTGTGTGGGCCCGATCCTGCGTGGGTCTTTGCGGGGGTTAGTTACCTATCGATCCTTTGTGGGTCAGAACTTTTGTGGGTCATTGCGGGGCTTAGTACCTATCGATCCTTTGTGGGTCTGACGACTTAGATGGATCAGTGATAATCTCTATCATCATTCGAAGATGTATACCAGTGTGAGCTGAATCCTGTTTTTCTTTCCTTTGTGGATTGTGTTGTGCTATCCTATGTGGATTACATTTTACTTTCCTTTGTGGATTGTGTTGTGCTATCCTGTGTGGATTTACGTTTTTCTTTCCTGTGTGGACTGGGTTGTGCTTGGGCTCGGATGTTGGAGCCAAACGGGAATTGATGACTTAGGTATATGCATGGGCATATACCTAAGCCGTGTCGGATGTTACTTTGTGATTGTATCTTTCCTTCGTGGTTTATCCTTTGTGGATTCTAGGAGACCTTCGGGGGTCTCGGGGTCCCTACTGAGTAGCTTATACTCACCCCTGCATGGGCTATGCCCGCACTACGTTGTGTTGGTTGTAGACGACGGACAACGCTGATCGTGGTGGAGGCTTGCGGAGCAGGACGGTACCTGGAGGTGGACCACTGGGTTGGACGTACACAGAGAGGACAACTAGGCCGAGGAGCTATGGAGGCTATCTGTACTCACCCTTCAGGTGGGACTTCCAGTGGACGGCTCAACGTTGCGGATTTTACATTTCAGTTGCTGTTTTCCCCTTTCAAGTTGTACTTTACTTTCAGTATGGGTTTGTATTCTGGCCCACTTACTTTCCGCACTTACTGTTGTACCAATTTTTACTTAGTGTTTACTTTTTCCGCTTGCTTACTCTGTGGTGCTTGTTTTCTTTACAAAGTAAATGCCTTCCTTTTACCGGGATTTATGCCTTGGTGCTAGTCGCCAGCCCCTGGCCTATGGAAGGCGGGCTTGGGGTAGTCACGGCACGGTCCCTGAGGACGGGTCGTGACAAATTGGTATCAGAGGAGTTTGGTTCTACCACATACTCTGATATTTCTTCTATGTGAAGCAATAGTGTTAAGAGTATTGAGTGTGGTTATCAGTCCAGGGAGCCCAGTGTTGGTGCGGCGGCCGACGTATCCATACACCAGGCTCCTGACTTCTGATTTCCAACTTAATGCACGAAAACATTGATTGCATGTGTGTTTCAAGTTTTCTTTGTGATTACTTTATGTCAGCTCACCAGGTTTACTATTCTGACCGTGGCGCACCTGTTTCTTTTCAGGATGGCCCCACGACGGCTGCCAGCTAGGGTTCCAAGAGTTGTACGTGACGACAGCCCGCCGAGCGATGAGGCCTCGGTACAGGGCCCTTTGACAGCAGAGGCACCGGCGGTACCTCTACCCGCCGAGCCAACGATGCTTCCAGCCCCAGTCGCTGACGATGCACGTTGCCTTAGTGCACTGCATGAGTTCCAGCGCTAGCGACCGCCTAGGTTCGGCGGGGATACGGACCCCCAGGCAGCCGAGGACTAGCTGGAGGCAATGGTACGAGTTTTCAGGCTAGTGAGGACACCAGAAGACCTCATAGTGATCCTCGCAGCGAGCCTACTGCACGCGGCAGCGGGCCGATGGTGGAGCTTGAGGCTCCAGGTGCACGATGAGGCATCTCTAATCTGGACAGAATTTGAGGGCCTCTTCCGCTCAGAGTTCGTCCCGGACACCCTCCGTGCGGTGCGCATTCAGGAGCTTCTTTAGCTGCGGCATGGCAGCTTGACGGTCGCCCAGTACTCGGTGAGGTTTACCGATCTCTCGCACTACTTTACAGACATGGTACATGACCCATTCTTTCGGGGCCGGACCTTTGAGTAGGGTTTGAGACACAAGATCAGGGCATCGCTGATCTCCCTCAGCATTCTGACTCAGGCAGGAGTACTCGAGCAAGCCCTTTTGATCGAGAGTTTTCTTGCTGAGACTTCTCCGGCGGCGAGACCTACCGTGGGGCGGCATGTAGCAGAATCTTCTGCGGCAGGCAGTCGACAGATGAATCAGGGGTCCAGGAAGACCAGACCCTCACGCAGACGACCTCAGGACACTGGTTCAGCTGTGCGGGGCACACAGCGTGGAGCCAGTCTTTCGAGAGGCAGATAGTGCTACACATGCAGCGGGCAGGGCCACATGGCTCGTGACTGCCCGACCCACCATGCCGAGGAGCAGCAGATGGTTGAGGGGCCACCCCGGAAGAGGCAGAGGGTCGACCGTGGCGGTCCGCATGGAGGAGGTGGACGAGGAAGAGGAGCTGGCCAAGGAGCAGGTGGTGGCCGATGCTTTGAGGCTCTACCACCACCACCACCAGGAGGTCCACCCCATCCACAGGGAGCTGGAGGGCAGAGACAGGCACAACTCCAGGCAGCGGATTCCTACAACCACGACACACTCGAGATGATTTGAGGTACGATCTGTGTCTATTCTACCCTTGCTGCAGTTCCTATAGACACATGAGTGAGTCACTCTTTCATAGCTGCTGCCCTTGTTCGAAGCTCGGAGATTCCGACAGAGCCGTTGGCTCGATCCTTACGGCTAGAGACTCCTACGGGAGCAGAATCGACGATTACGCACTGGTGCCGACAGTGTGAGCTTACTCTAGGAGGCGAGATCTTCGGCTGGGATCTTCTTGTAGCGGCGTTGAGGCCTTACGACGTCATCTTGGGCATGAATTGGTTATCTACAGTCCATGCACATATTGACTGTTTTAGGCGCAAGGTGCGATGTGTACGCACGGATGGGAGCAGGTTCACCTTCACCGGCGAGAAGGGAGCTTTCACAGCACAGGATGGACTTCCACAGAGGAGAGGAAAACCCATCACTCATCAGTTGGCTAGCCTCATCCTAGGAGCAGTTGACGTGCGGAGTCCTAGTTTTCCTGCAGTGGTGGATCAATATGCAGACGTCTTTCCCGACGATGTTGCAGGGATACCTCCTCACAGAGAGGTAGACTTTCATATTTACCTGTACCTCGGGACAACCCCAATATTGACTCCAGCATATCGGATGGCCCCCGATGAGCTTCGAGAGCTAAGGGTACAGTTGGAAGACTTGCAGGGCAAGGGATTCATCCGTCCCAGTGTTTCACCCTAGGCTTCCCCGATATTGTTCGCCAAGAAGGCGGACGAGAGTTTGAGATTTTGTGTCGACTATCGTAACCTGAACCAGGTGACGATGAGGAACAAGTATCCGCTACCGAGAATTGATGACCTCTTCGATCAGCTCAAGGGAGCACGGTGGTTCTCGAAGATAGACCTCACGTCAGGCTATCATCAGCTCAGAGTTCGAGACGAGGACGTGCAGAAGACGACCTTCAGGTGTCGGTATGGCCACTATGAGTTCTTGGTTATGCCTTTTGGTGTAAACAATGCTCCAACAGTGTTTATGGGCCTCATGAACAGGATCTTTCAGCCATACCTCGATCGATTTGTCGTAGTCTTCATCGACGACATTTTGATATACTCAAAGACTGAGGAGGAGACCGCCTACCACTTATGGGTTGTACTAGACACACTCTGAGAGCACCATCTTTATGGCAAGCTCTCGAAGTGTCAGTTCTGGATATGTGAGGTCCACTTCTTAGGACACTTCATCTCTGAGGTGGGAGTTTCGGTGGATCCCGCGAAGATCGAGGCAGTGCTAGCTTGGGAGCCACCCCGGAGCGTGACAGAGGTGTGGAGTTTCTTAGGACTAGATGGATACTATCGGAGATTTGTGAGAGACTTCTCCAGAGTTACGGCACCACTCTCAGCTTTGACGAAGAAGGGGAAACCCTTTGTGTGGTCAGACAGATGTCAGTAGAGCTTCCAGGAGCTGAGACAGAGATTGACCAGCGCACCTATCTTGAGGTTTCCCGAGGAGGGAGTAGAGTACGTAGTCTACTGCGATGCATCAGGGACCGACTCGGATGTGTCTTGATGCAGGAGCGGGTAGTGGTCACCTAAGGATCACGTCAGTTGAGGCCGCATGAGCTGAACTACGCTACCCATGACCTGGAGTTATCAGCAGTGGTCTTCGCCCTGAAGACATGGTGACACTACCTGATGGGCGAGCGCTTTACAGTCTTTTCTGACCATCAGAGTCTCAGTTACATCTTCTCGTAGAAGGACCTGAACCTGAGACAACAACAATGGCTCGAGTTCCTCCAGGACTATGACTTTGAGATAGTCTATACTCCTAGGAAGGGGAACGTGGTAGCGGATGCTCTCAGCAGGAGGACGGGCATACAGCTACTCGAGGAGGCGATAGAGCAGCTAGCCGCTTTGCAGATATCCTTTGTGGATAGAGATGGAGCAGCCTTCGTTCAGTCTCTCACAGTCACTCCTCCACTACTACAGCGGGTCAGAGAGGCACAACGTGGGGATGCTGACTGTGAGACACGGCATGCACAGTTATCCTCAGGACAGGCACCTGATGGCTTCTCCTTTGGAGCATAGCACGACATCCTTTGCAGAGGACATACCTTGGTACCAGTCGCTTTACGTGAGGAGGTGCTAAGAGAGTTTCACACTTCTGCTTTGGCGGTTCATCCTGGAGTGGCGAAGATGTACTAGGATGTCAGATGACAGCACTGGTGGCCGGGAATGGAGAAGGCTGTGGCAGAGTTCGTTTCACGATGCCTCACCTGCCAGCAGGTGAAGGCAGAGTATCAGGTACCAGCAGGCTTGGTACAACCCTTGGAGGTCCCGGAGTGGAAGTGGAATGAGATATCTATGGACTTCATGACTGGACTTCCACAAACTTCCAGAGGTCACGACTCCATCTGGGTGATTTTCAACCGACTCACCAAGTCGGCTCACTTCTTACCCATCAGAGAGCAGGGCTCAGTGAAGATCTTGGGGCGTCTCTACGTTCAGGAGATTGCACGGCTTCACGGTGTGCCATCATCTATCATCTCCGATCAAGATTCTCGCTTTACTTCCTGGATTTGGAAGGGGTTATAGGAGGTGTTTGGGACGCAGCTACGTCTGAGCACCACCTTTCACCCTCAGACAAATGGTCAGATGGAGAGGACCATTTAGACTCTCGAGGACATGCTCCGTGCACGTGTCCTCGACTTTGGTCGCAGCTAGGAGGACCACCTTCCCTTGGTGGAGTTTGCATACAACAACAGCTACCACTTCACCATCGGGATGGAACCGTACGAGGCGTTGTACGACAGACCTTGCAGATCTCCTTTGTGCTGGACAAACCCTGGGGAGTCAGCACTTGTGGGACCAGAGATGGTTCGGGCCATGACAGAGAAGGTCCAGGTCATCCAGGAGAGGATGAGGATAGCTCAGAACTGGCAGAAGTCTTATGCTGACAGGAGGCGGAGTCCACTAGAGTTAGAGGATGGCGACCACGTCTTCTTGCATGTATCAACTCGACGTGGTTTACAAAGATTTGGATGAGGCAGCAAGTTGTCTCCATGCTTCATCGGACCTTTCCAGGTCCTTAGCAGGATTGGCGAGGTGGCTTATCGTCTGGCTCTACCACCTTAGTTGCACCGAGTGCATGACGTCTTCCACGTGTCTCAGCTGAGGAGATACGTGCACGACTCGATGCATATCATTGACCATGGGGAGCTAGACGTTGATGATGGGGAGACTATTACGGAGGTCTCGGTGGAGATTGAGGATCGACAGGAGCGGGTCCTACGTGGAAGATCGATTCCTCTAGTGCGCATCAGATGGCAGCACAGGAACCTCCAGGAGAGCACTTGGGAGCAGGAGGCTCAGATGCATGCTCAGTACCCACTTTTGTTTCCCTACCTTATGATGTATCTTTACGGGGACGTAAAGCCCTGAGGTGGGAGTGATGTAAATACCCGTAAATTTCAAGGAAATTTTTTTTTTCTTAATTTTCTTTGTAATTTTACAAGAACACAGTTTCTGACGACACCTGATTCTGAGGCCCGGTGTGCCCGGAATCATTTTTCGAAGTTTGGCTCGGGTACGTTCAGTGAACGAACGAGTGGGTTTTTATAACTTTTAAACCAGTGCTCGGAATGGAATTTTGAGGGTATCAATGGGTTTGCAGCGCCTGTAATTTCTTAGAAACGCCTCTTCCGGAGTTGCGTTTGCTCGGGTGTGGTTTCTAATTTTTGGGATTTAAGTTAAGAAATAAAATAAAGTGGTGTGACAACTTTATTTTTATTTCACTTAAGCTGCTTAAAAGACACTTAAAGCTGCTTAAGCTGAGTTAAAGCGGATAGGGTACAATTCAAAATATCCTACCCTCTTGGTAGGATATTTGTGAGGTGAGGCCCGTATGAGCCCCACCGTTTCTTTTCCGCTAAGTAACGCACCCGCGAAAACCCCTATTAAATAAAGGTCAACTGAGGTGTTTTCTTAAACAATTAAATGCTCCTATTTATTGGGCTGTTTATTCGTTGAAATTAATTTTATGAATTAATGGGTCGTTGCTTTGTTTGTTTTTCGTTTGTTGGCATGTTAATAAAATAAGACCAACATTTTTCTTCTTGAGGGTTGTTCGTTGAGAGGATTTGACAGAACCTTAAGTCCTTCATCCTCCTACGCGAAGAACGTGAAGAACGCGAAGAACGCGAAGACCACGAAGAACGTGAAGAATGCCGGCCACCAACGAGGGGCGGCGAAGAACGCCGAGCCCTCGGAGATCGACGACGCGACGCCAAGTTCCGCAACGCCAACGATTCTCCTCCTGCGACGTTCTTCTGCGACGTTCCTTCTTCCGCGACCAATCTCCGAACATCTGCTGGAGATCGTCGACGCGACACCCTTCTGTGACAACGTGACGCCCTTCCGCGATGCGAAGATCACCTCCTACCGCGACGGTCAATTCCGCGACGAACTCGCATCCGACGACGACGACGAGGTAGGGATTTTATTTGAAAATAATATTTTATTCCCGTAGTTGTTTCCTTCTAAAACAAAGAGCCCGGGATCAAAGTGAAATTTTAATTTATTAAAATTGTTTCTTGTTATGTTTTCATATGTTGATCATTATTTTCCCAATTTCTATCACCTAACGCAGAGGGTGCGGGCCAAAAAAACACGGCCCGATAACCCTCCGCAGTTCTTCGTTGATGTGAGGAATGACGGATGACGACAAAGTGGGCCGCAGAGACGATTTGTTGATTCCGCAGTGAAGAATGGGACTCGGGAGGAGCTACAGTGCAGACGGAAACAAAATCAGACCACCAGAGCAACTCTGGTGGCCCACAGACTCCACCGACGGCGCCCCAGCGCGCCGCTAGACAGAGCCGCTGCGGCTGAAGCCGCGGCGGCGGGAGGTGGTTCCGCGGCCGCGCAGAATTGAAGGGAGGGACGCGGCAGCCCAGCCGTGTCCGGTGACACCGAGCGGCCCCACGCGGGGCCACGACTTCATTTCACACGGGGGCAACATGCCCCCCGCAACTTCCTTGCTCGGCCGCTCGGCCGAGCCGACCCGCCGGGCCGGGTCGTGCCCAGGCCGGGCCTGGCCGCCCCGACCGGGCCGGGTCGTGCCAAACCAGGTCGGACCCGTACCCGGGTCGGGTCGACCCGGTTCGGGCCGAACCAGGGGGGTTGGGCCGGGTCGGTCCGGGCCCAGACCCCCCGTTTCCGGACCTTTTCTGTCTTTTGCTCATAACTTGAGCTACAGGCCTCAGAACGACGCGCCATCAGCAGCGATGCGATCCTTGGATCGAGACGGTCCTTTCGGTATACCACACTCAAGGTTTCAGAATACTTTGGGTTCGTCTGGGTTGGTTCGTACACGAAACCAACCCGGCCCTCGTAGCGGAAACGCTCATATCTTGAGTTTCGGACGTCCGATTGACGTGCCGTCGACTTTGTTGAATTCCTCTAAGTGATATGGATCTTTTGGCTTACTCTGCCCGAGGTTTGGATGCAGGTGGAGTACGGTCGGGTTGGTTTTGACTTAATAACCAACCGGGCCCCTCGGACGATAAAGCCAATAACACTCAGACCGGGCGTCCGATTGACGCGCCGTCTGCGACGTTGAGTTCCTGTTAGCGATACGGAACTTTTGGATACATCAACTCTGGACTATGTGTTAGTTGATGTATCAGCCTCTCGGCTCGTGGAGCGGACCCTCCCGAACGAGCTTGATGTGTGCGGGAACCCTAGAGCTGGCTGCGACTGCTACTGTGACGACGACGACTGTGCAGAGATCCTCAGTGGATTCGACGTCGACGACTACAACACTCAGCGATCCTTTGTGCGTCAGTGCTACCAATCCCGTGTGGGTCCGATCCTTTGTGGGTCAGCGCTCAGCGGTCCTGTGTAGGCCAGCGCCTACAAGTCCTGTGTGGGCCCGATCCTGTGTGGGTCTTTCCGGGGGTTAGTTACCTATCGATCCTTTGTGGGTCAGATCCTTTGTGGGTCATTGCGGGGGTTAGTACCTATCAATCCTTTGTGGGTCCGACGACTTAGATGGATTAGTGACCATCTCTATCGTCATTCAAAGAAGTATACCTGTGTGAGCTGAATCCTGTTTTGGTTTCCTTTGTGGATTGTGTTGTGCTATCATATGTGGATTACGTTTTACTTTCCTTTGTGGATTGTGTTGTGCCATCCTCTGTGGATTTACGTTTTTCTTTCCTGTGTGGACTGGGTTGTTCTTGGGCTCAGATGTTGGAGCCAAATGAGAATTGATGACTTAGGTATATATATGGGCATATACCTAAGCTGTGTCGGATGTTACTTCGTGATTGTATCTTTCCTTTGTGGTTTATCCTTTGTGGATTCTGGGAGACCTTCGGGGGTCTCGGGGTCCCTACTGAGTAGCTTATACTCACCCCTACACGGGCTATGCCCGCACTACATTGTGTTGGTTGCAGACGATAGACAACGCTGATCGTGGTGGAGGCTTGCGGAGCAGGACGATACTTAGAGGTGGACCAATGGGTTGGACGTACACGGAGCAGACGGCTGAGCCGAGGAGCTGTGGAGGCTGTCGGTACTCACCCTTCAGGTGGGACTTCCAGTGGATGGCTCGACGTTGCGGCTTTTACTTTTCAGTTGATGTTTTACCCTTTCGAGTTGTACATTACTTTCAGTTTGGCTTTGTATTCTGGCCCACTTACTTTCCGCACTTACTGTTGTACCAGTTTTTACTTAGTGTTTACTTTTTTCGCTTTCTTACTCTGTGGTGCTTGTTTACTTTATAAAGGCAATGCCTTCCCTTGACCAGGATTTACGCCTTGGTGCTAGTCGCTAGCCCCTGGCCTATGGATGACGGGCTTGGGGTAGTCACGACACGGGCCCCGAGGACGGGTCGTGACAATTTCATTTTTGGGTTGAATTTTCTATTGACTCATAATTAACATATTGACTATTATATTGAATAAGTATCCTTTAATTCAATCAATAGTGTTTTCCATGTCTTTCAGGGAGAGTGGGACCCATGGTAGAGTAGGTCAAGAATACCATCTCTGGAGTTAGTTAGGGTAATAATAGGGATTTACTTTGACATGGATCTTGATTCTTAGTAACAATATCACCATATCATTCATATAGTTTCCCAAATTTTTTTCTTATGATTTTTCTGGTTTATCACCAGTAGTAGGGGTAGACTTTTCTATTGAATTAGTACATGGTACTCATCTAGTTTTTATATATTCTTAGAATATGTTTCTAGTAGTGTTGAAATAATTGAATCCTCATATGGATTATCTTTTTCAGAAATGCTTTATACAAATGAGTGTGTCACCATTGTTAGTGCATATTATCTTTGAAAAGAAATTTGATGGAACATTTCAACTATATATTGATTATAGAAAAATAAGTAAAGTTATGATAATGAAAAAGTTTATTCTACTATGTATTTCCAATTTTTTTGTCTTGTTGAATGGGGAGATGTATTTTTCAAAGATTGTTCCTCGATATGGTTATCACCAGTAATGAATAAAGGAGAATGAGATTCATAAAATAGAATTTATGAGTAGGTATGTGAATTATGAGTTAATTTTTATGAAAATTTCATTAACCAATTATCCTATATTTTTTATGGATTTAAAAAATTGGATATTCCATGAGTACCTTGACTCATTCATAGTAGTCACTATGGACGATTTCCAAGTTTAATATATGACTGAGGAGGACTATGTGTATCATTTTAGGAACTTTATGGAGATTTTGAGGAATCATAAACTCCATGGAAATATTTCAAAATTTAATTTCATGATTCAAGAAGTGAATTTAATGGGGAATGTTATAATGACCCTTGATTTTCATATATCAACATTACATCATTTTATATGAATATTCACTACATTACTAAAATACATGCTGGAGGACTATAATCATTTATTTTATTTAGAAATATAGAAAAAACTATTTTAATATTTTTAAAGATCATCAATGTTTCTGAAAAATATCTTCACTGTTATTTATTCTACATAAAAAATTTATTCATAATATGGGGAAAGGAAACATAACAATGGTGTGCGATTAGATTCTTAGTAAGTGTAAATAATGAAGATACCTAATCATAACATGACCGTAAGTTTATGAGAACATGATAATAAAATTCTATGATAACACCCTTCATATAAAAGATCATATAAATGAGTCATTGAATAAATATTGGTAGTTTATAAGACATGAATCATAAGGGAATTAAGAGAATAATCCATGAAATCATAACATAGGAATTAGACAAAGAATATTTTTTGGACACAAGAACATAAAAAATGATTTCCACTGTAGTGAAGGTATTGTTATCAATTCAATATTAGTATTATGAGATCACTACCAATACCATATTGGTAGTCATGGTTCACTACCATGACCATATTTGCAGTGAAGGATCAACCCCAACACCATCGTAGCAAACAAATTCACTTTCTGAACTGAGTTCACTCTTTATAACAGAAATTTATATCTTGTGAGATATAAATCATTACCCATTTCATTAGAGGGATATATAGGCCGCACCCATATCATATAGATATCATACATAAGTGTTCTTCAAGATCATAAAAAATCATATCATCACCTATGGAAAAAGAGACAGGTTTCACAATCACTTCATCAAGGCATGACCTGTTAAAGAAACTGGGTTTCATAAGAATATAACCAGTGAAAAAGAAAAGTTTTTATTAATGTTATTACCTATGAATGAAAAGTGGGTATCATAAAAATAATTCCATAAAAACATAAACCATTTAGGGAGTGAATATGAATGGAATATTTAGATCATTTTCCTAGAAAGGATTGAGTAACACCAAAAGATGTCATCTTAGATAAAAAATAATTTGGAATGAACCTTTAATTTTTTTGAGAAAAATATCCTTTTATTGGAAAATTCTATTTAAAAAATAATGTGTATTGAAAACATTTTTCATTGAAAAAATATTATTTAAGCTTAAAAACATGTTGGAAACCTTTTTGTATAAAAATCCATTTGAAAACTTATAAAAGATTCTTTAAAAACATGTTGATAAAATTTTCCCCTAAAAGTATATAAATGAAGATTGAAACCTTTTTTAAAACAATTTACATTGAAAACATATAAAACATTATTTAAAACATTTCATAAATATTTATCCTTGAAAACTTATATAAGATTCCTGAAAAAATTCTTAAAAAAGATTCTTTGAAAATTATATGAATGTTATACAGAAATATAAAAAACTTTTTGAAAATATTTTTCATTGATAATAATTTGAAAAAATATAAATAATATTCTAATCATTGAAATAATTTAATTCGAAAATAACCTATTTAAAACATATAAATGAAAATTTTATAATCATTTAAAACACATTTAAAACATATTTAAAAAAAAATATATTTTATGTAAAAATCAATTTTTAAAAAAATTAATGCCACGAATATTAGGAATTTTTTTCTTAAAAATGAATTTTTAACCCTTGAAAATCTCTTCATTTGGAGGGTGGTCATGATGTTAGATAAATTCTTACATGACAAACATTCCTTTTGCGACGTAAAATGTTCAGAAAAGTTCCTCGATCGAAAGGCATCTAGAAAATTAAATTTAAAAAAACCCCTTTTGTTTAAAAGGTAAAATGTGGGTAAAAATATATTTTAATTAGCATAATATATTGATAAAAAATTTTGAAAATAGTTTTAGAAAACATGGTTTTTGTGGAATATTCATTTCCATCCAAATATAGATATAAAGTCAGATCTTCTTAAAAACAATTTCTGAAATATCTTAAGTACCAATGAGTGGAAAATGATAATAATACTTGATGATATCATGACTAAAAAAAATAGAAGAAAAATAATTAGTGTTCTTTAATGATGGATCATAAGGATTCGTCAATAAATTTATTATCCTAAATAATCCTGATAAACAATGAGACCACTTCTATAAACTCTTACCACATGGTAACATTGAATCATACGCCCAAAGAAATAAAATGACTATGCCTAAAGAATTAAATATCATTTAATAATGGGTATTAATTAGGTATAATTAAAATATTAGTGTATAAAACACATAGAATAATATAGGTTCATAACATGGAATGCTTCTCAATGAAGGTAAATTGAGATAAAATTACTTTATCGATTTGGTAACTCTAGAAATATAAACCCCATGAAATAAATTTCCTAAAATGGATTTTTAAATAGCTATAAAATTATGTATAAGAATAAAAGAATAAATTTATGGGTTTTATAAACATCACATATAAAAAATTGGAGGAGAATAGGGCTTATGTCTCATGGAAAATAAAAGTGAGATGAGAAAACACTTAGCTTATGTTTGGATTTTCATCATACACGTTTGAACCTCATGTATAATAAATATAATATTTGTTTACTTATACAAAAAATTAATATATATATATATATAATACCATATATTATTTTATTTTGACAATATTTAACCTTTTTTTATAATTCAATGTTAAAATTATGTTTCGGGTAATATCTGCGTCGTTTTTTGTATAATTTCTGAATTTTTTTTATTGATACTCTTACTTAGATCATGAGTTACATATTTTAAGAATGTAAAACTTGATATAAGTATAATATATATATATATATATATTATATAAATATTTACAATAATCAATATAATATATAATTATGAAATGGAAACATCGTTCTTGGGGATGGTTGTTAGTATGTATGCATGAATGTTGTTTCCATTTCATTATCCTATTGAAAGAATGAATGTAATGGAATATATGTATATATATGTATAAAATCAATATATAAGAACAATTTGGAAATATATATCATTTTATTTCACTAAATAAATCATTAATACATTCCATTTCATGTCTGAATGAATCATATCACATTGAAGAGGTTGTATTCCACATGTCCACAAATAAAGTAATAATATTTAAAAAAATTGAAATGATGAATCTATGTTTTATATAATAATTAGATAAGAATAAATAAATCTTTAATATCATATATATAATATAAAAATATATTTTCAATCATAATTCCCAATAATGAGAGGTGTTAAAGTAAAAATGAACAATATTGTTTTTTTAGGTGGTAGTTTTCTGTACACAAGAAGAGTAAGTTTATTACCCATTACATGGAAGTGTCTATATGTGTAGGTATACCTCTTATATTAATACCTATTATAATATATAGGATACTTATTTTATTATATAATCATGTAATAAGAAGATTTTATTGGGTGGATAATGAAAACAAAACAAAGGAGCTCAGGGAAGAATGTTATCTCTTCTTTGGATAAATCCTATTGGTTGGCTCAAAAGGTATTTATTGGTTGGATTTCATAGAAAATTGGGATTATAAGATTAAGGTAGTGTTTATTTTATATTATTTATCATATTTTGGGAGATTTAATGGTACTAATAGGTGTGAATAAGTGGGACGGGTGTGTGCCTTTTTATAGTGGAGCATGAGTGATATTCTTGTAAAATTTTACAGAGGGAATTCCACCCACATTTTTCCCGTTTCATGTGGATAAAATAATGGTCCAAATTATAGAGAATATATGGTTTAAATATGAACATCCAATGGATTTTGGAAAAGTATCTAGGTTATTTTTTTCCTTAATTTTAAGGCTTAACCCTTTGTGAAGTTTTTTCTCTTAATAATTGTAAATAATTTTAATCACCATCACTAATATTTTTTGTCAAAAAAAAATATTGACTTATTATAAATTTTAAATTAATATTATTAAATATTTTAAATCCATTTTTCCAAAATTTAGAAAATAAGTTGTCTGAAATTAATTTAAAATTAATCGCATTGATATGACAACAAATCACAGTTGTAAAGTGAAAAGTTCTAATGGATTGGAATGTTTTTATATAACATTTCATTATGAAATTTTTTTCAATGAACTAAATTGTGTTAAGTGATGTAATAATTATCTAATTATAATTTGAAACCCAATTAAAACATAATTTAAATATAAAAATAAATTAGATGAAAAATCATTTTTGAATGAAAATTTAGTGTCTTTCACTATTCATCAAAACATGAAACTTCTCTAAAAAATACAAAAAATTCACCCTAAGAAAATTGTTATAATAATATTCCAAAAATAAATAATATTTTCTAAATAATAATTATTAATGTGTAAAAAATAACATTTTAAATTTATTTTCCATTAAAAGAAAAAAATTACATTTTAGAAAAATACATCTTTTTATTTATAAATTTGGATTTATTCTTATCTGAAACCTGTCTAATATATTTGATGAGTATAAAAAATATTTATTGAATACATAATATATAAATTTTATTGAAATCATTAATCAATGTGGGTTGTTTAACTTATTTATATAAAATTATGTATGAACAAAAAAGTTATTTTTTTATAAAAGCAATTTCATTATTTTCAAATAGTTTTTACATTCACTTATACTAATGTATAACCAAAGGATCCATTTTATATTAAAATATAAATCATATTTTCAAAATTTATTTGACCTTTTTTTGTAACTTACATTACATATGTTGAAGATATAATAATATTTTAATAATCATACTAATAGTATATAGTAGTTCAGTAAAACTCATCCATGTTTGTAACACAAGATATCAAATGAATGTAGAATTGTGTGTAACACAAAGCAATAATATTTTATCATGTACCAAAATCTAATATATGTGTTGTGTGTGGAGAAATTTTAACATGGTGTTGTGTGAAACACAAGGAAAACCTAGTGATTTCTTATATCAAAATCTATATTTGATGTTGTGTGATATGATTAAAATGAAAAAGATTAAATTAATTTGGAAATATTTTTACTCAATCTCGGGGTGCTATATTCTATTCCCTTTGGAATGAATTTTGTCCTTGAAATTCATTTGGGTTATCAGAGGTTTAATACATGAATGTTCCTTTCATAGAAACCCTAATCTTAAAAATAAATAAAAATACATCCTTTAAAATAAGAAAATTTCGAAACATAACTATTAACTAATGTGACTAATAGCTAGGTTTCCATTAATGAGAACATTTGTGGAATGTGAAAATATGGAAATGGAATAGAAGTCTCACCACAATGTCCTCATAGAGAGTGATATAGAACATGGTTAGGAGAATGTTATCAATCATAAATCCATAACCCAAAGTGGCTTGAAAATGGTCATTAATATCATCAGTAATGATGATAACATGCGAAAATATTATTATAAGACACATTTTTAGGAAGTTGAATAATTTTAATTAAAATATATACTTACTTGATTTCAGGATTACTGAACCCTTTGTTATTCATTGATCAGTTTCCACTTCATCTATTATTCCATGAAATGAAGTTGTATTTGACATTCCTAAAGCATTAATGGACCATGATATCCATAAATAGAATGAAATGTGGTTCAATATGTCTTTATTTTTTTAAAAAGTTTGATCATGTTATCCTATATGGATAAACACACATATGGTGAGACAATCATAATCCAAAGATTAACTTAAACCATTCCATTAATTTTCATTCTTGTAACTCTTACAAAAGAAGAAAATTCAATCATATAGAAGTTAGGATAATAAAATTATCAAAATGAATGTCACAAACTAGATCGGTAAACATGGTAATGCTATAACCGAGCCGAAACTAACATGGCCCTAAAGGGGTTCCCTATCACCATGTTTTGGTGATAAGAACCTACCATCATGAAAAATTAATGTGGGAAAAAAATTTAACACAAACATTCTATAATAATGATTACAAGTCAATAGGCATAAAATAAAAACACCCCAAGGAAAACTATACCACAAGTCAAAAAGGTATAAGTATCCCAATGTACTACATCAATGTAGAAGAAAAATGAATGAAAAACTAATGTACTAGTGGATGAAACACTCCAAGGACAAGGATCCACAACTATAACAACCTCCTAGTGGTTCATTACTCAAGGTCGAATCTATAAGGGGATAATCTAAAAACACTCAAAAGAATATATAGGGTGTGAGATAAAATCCTAGTACGTTCTCAACAAGGATTCCATAATATGATTCCAACATTTAGTTAAACAAACAAATCGTTTAATTTTAAATAAATATCCAAGGATCTTCAAAACATATTTAAAATAAATCATTCATTACATTTCAAATGATGGAAATTTTAAATCAATATCTTAAACTAACATTTTATATTAAATAATTTATATAAATTTATAAGTCATGTATTAAAAATTGTTTACAATAATGTCTTATATTATAAATAAAAACAATGAACAACATGGTAACCTGCCAAAATTTACTACAGTTCCAGGCTGTGGGACTCCCTCACACTCAAATAATTTTCACTACATTATGTGTACACACGTCCCCCCAACATTATCCAATGAGGAATCCATAACCATACCATTAAGTATGTGACTCTCTTCATATGTATTTCATGTGTTGTAATATGATAGTGTTGTGTCCCAAATAACTCACTAACTACCTATGATTTCTTATGCTCTAATAAAAATTAGTGATGTGAAATTTATTTTAAATCTGTTTAAAAGACAATTCATCCCGTTATCCAATTTAAAATATGAAAATTTATCTTAAAAAAAATTGATGTGTGTTTAATAATATAATTCATTTTCCATGGTAAGACCACCAGGATTCTATAAAAACAATTTTAGGTTATTTTTTACAAATAAAAATTAAAAAATCAATTTCAAAATTTAAATTTAAAAATTTAAATTAAACAATTCTATCCATTTTCACCCAAAATCCTCAATTAAATATAATTGGGGGATTTACGAATGTTATACCAAATCAATTACAAATCCTCGATTTAATGGAATTTGGTTTTCCATAAACAAATTGAACATAAATAAATTTATATCAAATATTTAAATTTAAATTAAGAAATTTAGGGTTAATAAAAATTGGCCATGATAATAGAACCACCTACCTGGGACCATGTGATCATGAAACAGAAAACCCTAATAGGGAAACTCTAGTAAAGAACACCGAAAATGAAGATCTGAGAATAAAACCTAGATTTTAGATCTAAAATAAGAGGGAATATATCCTCCAACAACACAGATGTTTAAAAAATACAAAAAATTAAAGAAGATTGGGTTGGAGAATGATAATACGAAGCTGAAACTTACTGGGTATAGATCAAACATCATCTAATTAAGCTTCATTCTGATTCTGGAAGGGATTAGAGAAACAAAAATAACATCTTTGGAGCCTCCATGGAAGAATAAATTATAATAGTTCAAAATAGGCCTGTAAGGTACATTAAATGATGTTTTCTAGAATTTTGAAAATAATTTTTTGGTTAAAAAATCCCATACCCAGAGTTAGTTATGAAAGCCACACTGTTAGAAAAACGATGCTCCCTAGTCATGAGACCCTTTTTCTATAGGTGAAAGATTTCTACTATGTGGGTGCAGTGCTATTCAATCTCTATATTAGCCATGAAAACCCCAACTTTCTAGGTTTTAACAGGTTCTAATGAGATGGAATATGAATTGGGAAAACCGTGCACCAACCATGAAAATACCAGAAATATTCAAAATTTCCAAAACATTCACACAATATATCCCCAAATGAAACCCAAACGAAGAATGATCAAAAGTGTGGTTTTGGAATACATAAAATAGTAACATGATGTAACAAAATCCCCATAATATAAACATTATATATCCAGAATGACATTTAAGAAGATTCCAAGAAACAAATATGAGGCCACTTCTCTATCATCAAGGAATCCCTCTCCCATGTCCAATCATTATCAGAACCATACTTCCGTAACACTTGAACCAAAGGTATTCTCCAACCGTGATGTACCTTGGTTTAAGAATCATATATCTTGACTTGATTCTTTGTCACCGATAAATCTATTTTAACCTAAAGTTCATTATAGATCAAAACATGAGATGGATCATAATGATACTTTCATAACTATGATACATGGAAACATTGTGTATATTTTTCATCTATGGTGGAAGTTCTAACTAGTTAGCCACATTTCCTACATACTCTACAACTTCAAAGGGTCCCAAAAAACAAGGATCATGTTTTCCTTTCTTCACAAGTCATCGATGAACCATATGAGGTGAAACCTTCAAGAACACATAGTCACAAATTGAAAATTCCAATGGTCTATAAGGATAATCAACATAAGACTTATACTGACTCAGTGCCATCAACATTATCTGATGAATCTAATAAATCATTATTTTCATCTCTTGAACCATGCTCGGTCCAATCAGAAAAACTTCACGCATCCCTGTCTAACATAATTGATATTTACAATGATGACCATACAATGCCTCAAAAGGAGCCATTATGATCGAATGAAAGTATTTATTATTATAAGAAAACACCACCAGCCCCATATAGTAATCCCATGCCCCACAAAAAAGATTGAATGTTGCAAAGAAGAATATACTCAATAATATATATATCTTTTTCTATATGGATATCTAAATGTTAATGGTATTCCATACTCAAGATTTCTTAAGATCCCAATGCATCCTTAGGGCCTCTTCAGAAGAATGAAGTCAACTGAGGATCTCTATCATAAACTATAGCATATGAAACTCCATGAAAAAAAATAATATCTTTTAAATAGAGGTTTCTAAACTCCTCAAAATTGGTTGGATCAAAAATTGGTATAAAGTGATACAATTTTCAGAACCTATATCACAATCTCTTTTCCCTATGAACATTGAAACCTAACCACAAAGACAAAATATATCTAATGTCATTTCCACATCTAGACTATAAGTGGTTGAAGAAAACCCAAAGACATATCATAACCAGACTTGACCTGATAGCTTGTATAAAAACGAGAGGTAATGTCAGCAATTCCCCATCTCATACATGACCACCAGAATTGATGTTGTATGTCATAGAAAAAATTCATGGTTCCACAGTACAAAGTCCCTGTGAATTATGGAACCCCCTCACATCATTCATTACCGACAATGGTACAATAAAATGGTTTTGATAACGTATAATTCTCTTTGGGGCGAATGAAAATTCATGTATGTTATCCCTACCATAAAGTTAGTTTCTAATTCTATGGAACTCATCATCAAGCTAATGTTCTTAAAGAATCATCTTGATAAGTATATATGTAAAATCATGATTTTGAAGTCTAAAAACATGGTAATCCTTTCACCAAAATGGTAATTCCACCTACTCTTAGAAACCTACATTATAACTATGTGTTCAAGGTCATGGGTCAGATATTTATTCTCATGTGACCTAAGATGATGATATCCATAAGAAATGATATGATCAACCTATATAATTAAGAAGCCTAAGCTTGATCCTGCTGCATCATAGAATACCACATAGCCATGCATGAACTCTGGAAGAGTTAATACCATCATAGTAGTCAAAATAAATTTCATCTCAACAAAATAAATTTAATGTTTTTCAGCACAATAAAACATTACTCCCATTATATTCAGAGCAGTCATAGGAGAATCCAACTTTGAGAAGGGCTTTACAAACTAGAAATAATACCCAACCAAGCCCATAAAGATCTGAATCTTGAAAAAATATCATGGTTGTTCACTTTACATTACAACTTTCACCTTTTTAGGATCAAATAAAATACCATGTTTTGATACCATGTGTACCATGATAATAAATTTCTGGTTCTATAAATTCAATTTTAATAGATTTGAAGAATGTCTGTGATTTCTCAAAAAATTCAGAACTGATCCAAGATGACATAGATGATCCTCCTCAAACATAGAATAAACACGGATGTATTCCACAAATAATGCCATGATATTATCATGATACTTGTGTAAAATCATTTTCATTATATCTGTAAATATTTAAGGACAATCGGTTAAAAAGGTATGATAAAGAAATCATAATGTTCATAAATTCTCTAAAAGTTTGTTTTCGGATTGTCAGAATAATTTATTTCTAAAAAAGGGAAACCATACCAAAGAAAAATCATCAAGAACCACTAAAACCATTCAAATTATAAAACACATCATCAATCCATAGAGAAAAAACTTGTTCTTTACTATAACTTGATATAGTTTTTGGTAATCATCACAAAGGAGATGTGACCCATCGGCTTTCTTAGCAAAGATAAGATGAACTGACCAAGGTGACACACACAATCATATAAATCGTAACTCTAGAAGATCATCCAACTAAGTATTCAAATATCTAATTTCATACAAATACATATGTACTAATGGATATATACTGGCTGAGAAACTACAACTAAATCAACATAAAAATATACCTCCCTTTTTGGTGGAAAAATAATAAATTTTGAAGGAAAAATTCCTTAACATCGAAAACTACGAGAGGTATATCACTGCTCAATTATTATTGTTCTTGATCAAATGAAAAAATAGATATTACATCCCTAAAATATCGACAAAAAGATCTTTCTCTAGTTGACTGCATGTCCCATCCTCCTTGAAAGAAACATCATCCACCATCCGATGTAGTAAAGGAGACCTGCCATAGAAAAAAAATAAATTTGTGATTGATTTTCCATGATCTAGTTCATCCTCAAAATGATGTCAATCAGTTTCATGTTGAGAACTAGGGAACACCAAGAAATATCGATATCTGATAATTATAAGTCATTAGAAAGACTATGGAGATCTTGATAGCTCTTCATTCTAAGCGCTATAACAATATCCATTTCACAATATAAAGGATTTTTAGAAAGATTTACCATAATGATAACAAAAGTTTAAAAAAATGAATGAGATACAATAATATTAAATAATATATTAAAAAATGATGAATCTATAGTTTTTCCACCTCCCACATTCACTCGACATGTATCTTATTCTTCTTGTGGCTCTTTAACTATGCAAATAAACTTTATTCTAGATACCTATGGCAGGAAACCCTTTTCCAGGAAGAAACTGATTTCCTCATAGTTTTAGAAGGTTCTAATGATTCTATGCCACTACAGGGAGTGGAATAGACATAGTAGAACTTCTGTAAGTGATATTAATGTCCATTGGATCCATATGTCCTATGTTACTTAGTGGAAACACACATAGAATTCCTAGTCTTTCCATGATACTTATAAATAAAATGGCCTCTACAAGGCACTATAGTTGGTCTAGAAAAAATATTTTACTGAGAAATGCTCTGAGAATTGTCCAAATTCCACATTCTATTAGAGAAATTAGCATTTCCATTAGGAGAAAAAGAAACTCCCATTACACTGAATTATTACACATATCCATTTCAACCATAAAAAACATACCTAGAAGATCATCTTAAGAGGGAAACTTTTATACGATGACTTGGTAATGAATATCCAATTGAATTCCAAATTTGAACCATTATATATTCATCTCCTCATTTTACATAAGCTCTGATGAGAAATGAAAAAGCATAAAAAATGATTTTCATACTCTCTCACTGTATTTTCAACCTACTCAAGTTGAATAACTCAATATACATTTTCAACACTATTTAATCTGTACTAAAATTTCCATTGAAAATATCCTTTAAGTGTTTCCACTCTATTTCCTCATGATTATTTTCTCTGACCATCATGTCACAACATCTCCTTCCTGGTCCCTCTAGCACGAAGGTGGAACACTTCACCATGATTTAATTTTGTGTCTCCAATAACTAAAACAAACGCTCCATCCTTCTCATCCATTCCACAACCTATTAAGGATCACTAGAAAATTTAATGCTAGGACTTCTTGAGAATGAAATCCAAAGAAGGATTATTTAGGACATCCCTTGTGGTTCCATAGATATATCATGAACACAAACTAGTGGTGGTGTATGTGCAAGATCTTGGATAGTATGCACAGTTACCTCAACCAGAATCATGTACATAAGAGGATTTCCTCATTTTGGATCATTAGTACCTTCTTCTTGGATCAGATTATAACGCCTTCATAGAGGCATTATTATAAAAAAATTTAGTAGAAAAAATTTATGACATCTGACTAAAACTCAAACTGAGAAACAAAGAAAATTAATGAAAACAAATAGGAAAACAAGATTTGGATTTCAATCCATCCAAATAAAAATCATGGAAAGGAATAGTTATATTCCTCAAGAAATATTTACCTAACCTCCCCAAGATATTTAAGTCTAATTTGGGTGAGAGAAGGCTAGGAACTCAAATGTAACTACCTCATAATTCCTGAAAATATTGAACAATCCATATTGACATCTAGTCAAGCAGATCAACCAAGATCTCTGATACCACATTTTCATGAACCAGTATGGGTACCCTGGTAACCTAATAAATGAACCGACAATAGCATAGTATGAAGGGTGTTACCAATCCCCAGTGGTAGGCAACAATCAACATGAATCATATAAAATTAACATGGAAATGAATTTTAAATAATTATGGAGGATGTAAGATAAAAAATCTAGTATGAATATAAGAAAATCTATATAAGGAGAACTATATTAGAAGTCAAATTGGTGAAAATATCCAAAAGTACTATATAATTTTACTATAAAAATATATAAAAAACCCATGTCCCATGGTACAAAACTCACCAAGTGGTTCATTAACCCTGCTGGAACCTAGAAGGAGATAATATACAAACACCTGAAGGAACAGGTAGGGTGTGATATAAATGACCAGTAGGGTCTTACAATGAATTCCATAATTAGATTCTAAATTTTTATTAACCAAATAAACAATTCAATTTTAAATAAATAGGATTTTTATAAAATTATATTTAAATGAAATGATGATTTAAATTTTAATTGATGTAACTTGTCTAAATAGTGGATTAAATAATCATTTTATATAAAACAGTTCATATAAATTAAAATGGAAGGTGTAAAAATCAGTTTACAACAATGGAATATATTTTAAATGCAAACAATGAGAAATGTGGTCATCTTCCAAAATGTATCCTAGTTTTAGGATATGTGACTCCCCCATAGTGAAATAGTTATAATGGAATTATGTGTACACACATCCCCTTAAGACTAGCCAAGGAGGAACTCGTCACCATCCCATTAGGGATGTTACTTTCTGCATATGCGTTGTTAGTGTTTTAAAGAGATAGAGTTGTGTCCCAAACAACTCACAAAAAACCATGGTTTTCACGTACTATAATTACAATTAGTAATTAGATTTTTTAAATTGTTTAAAATACATTTATTCCCATTCTCCCATTTCAAATATTCCAATTTATCTTTAAATAGAAATTCATTAGTTTTCATCCAAATAATGGATTTTTGATGAAAAAACCACTGGGTTTCTAAAAAACCCATTTTAAGTAATTTTTCTCAAGTACAACATCAAATTAAATTTCATCAAATCAATTTCACAATTTAAATTCAACAATATAAATTAAACAATTTCTATCAAATTTCACAAATAATCCCCAATTCATTAGAATTGTGGGTTTTCCACAATTTTATGCCAAATCAATTAAAAATCATCAATTCAATAGAATTTGGTTTTTTCATAAACCAATTAAATGAAATTAAATTTAACATAAAAATTCAATTTAAATCAAGAAATTTATATTTATTCATAATTTTCCTTCATAACTGATCCACTTACATTGGGATCCCAATATCACCAAACACCAAGCCTTAATTAGAAACTCTAATGAAGAACGATAAAAATGAATATCCGAGAATCAATCCAAGATTAATGATCTAAAACTATAGGGATTAGATCCACCAAAAATATGGATATCTCTAAAACCCTAGTGAGGAATGAATAGAGATCAGGAGAAATGGAATGAGAAGAGGAAACTTATCAAGTAGAGATTGAGCATCATTTTCCTAGACTGAATCCACTATCAGAGTAGTGTAGAGGGTCCAAAATCACATCTTGGGAACATACCTAAAATAATATATCATAATATGTTGAAATAGGTTGGTTGGGAACTTTATAAAGGCCTTTTTAATATTAGAAATAATATTCGGATTAAAAAATTCTCTAAGAAAGATTAGCTAGGCAGGGGAACACGAAATGACAAACCATGCACCCTTTCTATGGAAAAATTTTATCCCAAGAGCATGATATCTAGTAGGAGGGTTCTAGTTTCTCAAATCAGTGGGATATCCTTTCAAAACTGAAATATATGGGTTTTTATTGTTCCCACTGCGAGGGTGCACAGTTTGGTAAAACTATGTTTGAAGCGCGAACAACATAGAAACATTAAAATTCAAAAAAATTTCCCTCAAAACTATTATAAAAAACCCAAAAAAAGTATGATCAAAATAGGGGTTTAGGAATAAATGAAAATAGAAAAATTATATTACAATCATATTTACATTAATCCACTATTTATCATGAACTAGATTTTATTTTTCACATACCAAACATGTGAATACCTTCATCATGAATTTTTTTGAAACATTGTAATAACCTTAATTATCATAAATACTTACTAAAAACATGCATGTTTATTTATTCCATTGTTTATTGGATATATTACATAAATACAATAATGCTTTAAACTCCATTCATGATAGTACACCTACTTTTTCATCAAATACATAATTGTCGTAAGGTAATTCTTATAGACCAATTTACTTATTCATATACATTATATCATTATACAAACATAATTATCTAATCATAACAGAAAAACTAAGGGTTATCTTTCCCTTGATATTTTATTTCAAATGAATATCACCCTTACATTAAATCAATTTTCTATTAAATCAAAACTATTCAACATATTATTGTAAACCCTTATCATAAAACATAAATGAAGAAATATTTATATAATTCACCATTCATAATTATTGAATCCAAATAAATAGATACTTTAACCATTCCAGTATAATGATGTGAATGAAATAGGTACATCCTAGATTTATAATAAAACTCTGAGGTCAAGGAATTATGTTGGAAAATTCCCCATTTTTCAAAGATAATACACTGAACTAGATGACAATTTGTAAATCTATGACCCTTTTTCCCACATAGAAACATTTCAAACTCTGTTTTAGGTATTCTTTAAGGTTATTATTCCCTTAATCCTGATATATATGAAGTTGATTCTTCTTTATTCTATGATACTACACAAGAAAATATTTATAAACTTAAAAATCTTATTCTTATTTGATGTGTTAGTAATACCACTAATTTTTAAATTGTGAATCATATATCATGATAGCTAATTCGACATAAACTGAATACCATTCTCTCAAGTCATTATGAAATTTAATTGCTCATAATCACCAAATTTTCACTCTTATTCAATGTTATACTAGTTCCTTCTAGAACCCTTCATTGAATAAAACTAGAACACATCATGTGTGAAACACATATCATATCCTAAATCTATATAATCATGAAAAATTCGTATTGGATGCCAAAATAATTACACCGAAATTTTAATCAATGAAACCACATGATTATATATAGACACATCCCTAGAAATATCCTTAGAAATATTCATAGGGATCTCACTAAGGTTTTCTCATCATTGTGTCAAAATGTTGACTAAACCTTTCCTTTCATACCAACTTAACAACCCTCACTTCTCAAATATTAACATTACAACTATAACGACCCAAAAATATATTAATGAAATTTATATTTTTATATATATTTATATAGTATAAATCACATAAAGTCATATATATAACACAATTAAAACATTATAAATAAATAATGAATTGAATAAGTTGTTTTTCTATAGGTTAATTATTCTATACCAATGGAATAGTAACTTGAACTTTGGAATAGTAATGTGATCGTTATGAATAGTAAAATGACCAACAGAACATAATCCTCACCAATGAAATTCAAAAAAATATTTATCCACCCAATAAATTAAAACATTATATAGCTATATAATATTAAAAGTAAATAAATATATTAACAAATATTATTTAAATGTTCATATTTTTGTAAGTCAAAAATATTTAAACTATAATTTTATAATTAATATAATGAATTTTAATAAAATTTATTTTCAAAACATATATTCATATATTCATATATTTATGTATTATTATTATAGGATAATTTTATGAGACATTAATTAATTTTTTATAGTGTTATAAAATGAGTTATAAATTTAAAATCTATATTTTAAGAGTAAATGATGATTTTAATAAAAAATTAAATTCTCATATTTTGTAAATTAATTTCATATAATGGAGTTCATTTTTTAATTTGACATGTCAATCAATGGTTAGGTTTAATTTTTGGGATTATTCTAAAATAGTTTAATTTGTAGTGAATAGTGAAATACAGAAATTTATGGTATATATAGATTATAAGATAAATATACTATTTCTTGAGTCATGAATGATGTAAGAACCATAATATCGAACATAAATTAATTATTTTAATATATTTGGTGATAATTTTCAAACTATTCATAGTCTTGAGTAAATAATAATTACAAAATGAATAAAAGTTTCAAAAGGTAGCCATCCCCTCCATTATAAATACCACCCCTCAACACCTCTTCTCCTCACACCTTCCATGCCTTGAGACTTGTCCAAATTATTCCCAATAAATCTCCAAATCCTATTCTCTACATCCATGACCTACTGGTCTCATATGAAGTCTAAAACCATGAGCCTTAAGGAGGTTCTCAAGGAGAGTAATTCAAGAGGTAAACATCCTCTTTCTTTTCTTTCATTTATTTTCAAGTTCATTTTTTTCTTATCTTATCCTCAAAAACCCTTTTCCAAGTGGCACAATCAAAATATTATAATTTATATAAAAAATTGATATCATTTTAATATAATATTCATCATCAAAATCATTTCTCTCAAACTTTTATTCTATAAAAGAAAAAATTATCGTGATCTGTCAATTTGATGACATCATGAATGATGCTTTTTCATTTTCTATTACCACATATAATCTAATGAGGAAACCATTTTCATGGTTAAAAATGATTATAATATTTTTTTTAAATCCTATTTAATTTTCTGGAACTATTATAAATACATGATGTTACTAAATAAAACACATCTTGTTTTTCATGATCGAAAAACCATCAAAATTATCTAAATGATTATCACTAATGTCTTATCTAACAAAACATCCTCACTCCAGTTATCTCAATGAATTATATAACCGTTTAATCTTCTATATTTTATTTAATATCATATAACTTCATTTATGGATACCAATTTCTATTTTATATGAACATCCATACTTTTGTACAAGAAAACATATCCTGAAAACCAAGGAGACGAACACCCCCGAACGATAAAATTTTATTTTATAAAAAAATATAAAGACCATAAAATAAATTAATAAAATTATCATAAATTAAATACATGTATATAATTTTCATAATTAATTTATTAATTAATCTAATTTTATTTTCTATGACATTAGGATGTAGTGAAAAAAACCATCAAACATATGGTTAGGGTTTCACCCCGAACCTCCATTCTTAATTTGGGTTGCACTTTCTCTGTCTTTACCAAAATATAATTAATAATTATTCATATTTAATCCAAATAAATTCAGTTTTAATGTTAAATTTTATGTTACTAATAATAATACTTCTTTATTTTATGGGAAGTTACATGTTTTATAAAGATATTTCACAATTCTTCTTGATAAGAAAACCCGATTAATGGGATCTTCCTGATTTCATACCCATTGTCATGTGCACTATATAATCCATATAAATTCACCATTATTATTATATAATCAATCATTTTTTCATGAAAAAATTATCCTAGTTCATTTATGGGTTTATGAAAATATTTTTCAAAAAGAACTCCTATTTTCAATGTAAAATATTTTTACTCTCAAGAATTCAATGATGATTTTATTACAGAATTCCCATCATTTTCAATATCCTATATGAAATTTTGTGTTTTATTGGGATTATCATTTTATGGTATCACATAAAGTATTTTATCAAATTGTTAATGATTAGTTTGACTGTGTATGATCAATCTTGATACCATTAACCATATTACATAGAGGTGATTATGATCATGTTTATTACATGGGGAATGTTATTTACATTTCATATGATAGTTTTGATATGAATGAATATATTTATGAGGTTTATACCATTTCTTATGAGGAATGAATTGGAAATAGTAATCAATGGTCGGGGCCCTCTCTAGCCCCTCTACACATAAGTAAGTCTAATGAGACAAATTAGACTCAGTTTTTACCCATTATGTATGGTGTATTGGCTGAATCATTGATGGTATAATTTTGATGTTTGGAATTATGAATTACCTATTTATGAACATAGTAAATAATATACCATGATATTATTCAACTAGTAGAATAACTAGGATTATTATTTATTATAGAATTAATTAATCAGTTTTTATTACATCCATATTAAGCTCATAGTTTTGTTTAAAGGAATGTGTTTTACCTTGCCTTTCTTTAGGTTTTTTATGTTATATTTTTCTATATTTCATACCCTTACTAAGAATCTAAGCTTACCCATTCATTATGTTTTATCTGTCACAAGAATAGAAGTTCAATATTATGAATGGATTTAAGGGATAAACTAGGAGTTTATTTGTGTTTCCAAAAGATGTTTCTATATTGTATTTCATGTCATGTTTTAATGAAAATTTCATTTATGTGATCTAGTTTCACAGTTCGACTAACCTATTCAATCCTTTGGGATTAAATTCATTATAATCATACTAATGTAATAATGAAGGTAACTAGCTCTAGGCTACTGGTAATAGGGTCTTTATATTTGGTATTAGGAGATTTTTAGTATAAAATTTTAAAATAAGATTAATAAAACATTGACTAGTGAATGTAACACTATGATAGACTTTGAGGATAAGTATACAATAAAATCATAGAATTTTTTTTAGGGTATATATTATTTGGATCTTCCTTGTAATATATCCTTGTCTTGATACAATAAGTGGACATGGTTCTAGAATAGATGTACCTAGGAATAAAAACTCTCACAATGTGTCATGGGCCTAACTTAAGGTGACCTGGTAAACAACAACAATCCATACTGCACACTTGGATTGAACCTCCCAGGGTATATACTTAGGATAATTCAAATTTTCCTGAAAAATCATTATGCTGGATTAAAAAGGTGAATAATTCCCCAAGGAAACCATTCTTATAATTATGATATTAGCTATGCATACAATATCAATTTTTGTAAATGATTTTCTAACTTAAAAATTATGCATTATGATTCATAACAAAATTTATTGTATTCCATTGTCTATAAATGGTTTACAGTAGAAATAATGAAAATAATATCAATTCACATAATCCATGTAGGGTTTTACCACCTATGAAAGATAATGAAGTTGGTTATGGAGATGCGACTAGTGCGTAACAACTTATAACAGTACTAGGACAACTAACCCTGGTTTTGAATAATATCCTTACCCGAATAGATAATAGTAATCCAAAACATTGGGGGGGGGGGGTAACTCTAGAACACTTTTTGGGACACCAACTTCCATCATTCAATTTTACTACGAACCCATTTGTATTTAATAAGTGGATAAGTTCCATCGAGAATATATTTCTCCCTTAGGGAATTAATGAAATGGAGTAGGTAATCATTGATGTTTATCATATCTCAAGGGATGAGGATCTATGGTGGTTATTAACTCAAAATACTATGTAGGAGGAAGAAATAAAAGAAATTTAATTCATATATTTTAAGTAAATCCTTATAGAAAAATATTTTCCACATGAATAGCATGTGGATATGGAGAGGCAATTCTTGAGTTTGAAAAAAAAGAGAATGAAAAAGTTGTGAAGTATAAATCCAATTTTAAAAGTTTAGAATAGAATTACATAGAAAATATAAATAATACATAGAGAAATATTTATATATTATTTGATGTTTTAAAACCAATTTTTTGGAATGGAATTGGTCTCATAAACATTATCTTTATATAAAGATATAATCTCATGTGATATAAAGACATGAAAAGAATTCTCTAGGTCATATGAAATTAAATGTAATCAAGAGAATAATATGGATATTGAAGACTCTATAAAAAGAAATAAGGAAAATTGGAAGAAGGGGAGATTTAAATTTCTATTGTGTGATAATAATGGGAAGAAGCAACCTGAAACATACCTTAAGGGAATGTGAGTTTGTTATAAGTATGGAGGAAAAGGCCATGAATCCTGTGATTGAAAGGGAATGGTAAAATCTACCTTTTTTCAATGCTACAATTTTAATGATATTGTACATTATGCAAAATATTTTCTTAAGAATAAAGGAAAAATTCCTCAGATAAGGCTGAGGGAGAAAGCCAAAGTTTATGAGATCACAACATGTGAGTTTGTAGTTCCTAATGATATGGTGAAAGTTACATTAATCATTTTATCAAACATATAAAATGATTTATTTGATTTTTTATCTTCACATTATTTTATATATTATCTGTTTTCCTAAAAAACTATACATTTCCCTTTTGATTTAGTAAAGGATTTGTCTGTCAAAACTCCTAACTAAAGTATCACTTCAACAAAGATGTGTCAATCAGTACCCTTTATGATAAATATATGTGTTTTGGTTGCTGACCTTATCATCATACCTATGATTGAATTTGATATAATTATCAGTATGGATTGTCTTTCAAATTATGATGCAAAAATCTATTGTAAGATGATGGAATTTCCAATTTTTGATAATGATGTAGAGTCACTTAACTTTAGAGAAAAATCCTAGTTATATAATTCTTATTTAGATCCACCTATAATAGCTCTAGTAAATGTAATTATTGGGGAGGAAGAGAAAACAATATCCATGGGTTAAGAAAGAGATCATCAAATTGAGGATTTAACAATTGTGAATGAATACATTGATTTATTTACAAAGGATTTATCTGGTAATCCTCTTGATTAGGAATTTTAGTTTTCTATTGATTTGATCCATAATGAAAGTCCTATATAATATACTCTATATATAATGGACACACTGTATTTGGTGGATTTGAAGAAAAAATCAGAGGAGTTTAGTAGTAAGTGGTTTATTATTCCTAGTGTTTCTCCATGTGGAGGTCATAACCATTTTTTAAGAATAAATATGGATCTATGAGACTATTCATTGAATATAGGGAGATCATTTCTATTATGATAAAGAACAATAATCCTCTTCCTTGCACTGATTATTTATTTTTTCAAATTCATGGAACCAAATATTTTTCAAAGAATAATATTTGATCTAGATATCATCAATTGTTTATTAATAAGGAAGATATTCCAAAGACAACATTTCGAACAAGGTATAAACATCATGAGTTTATAATAATACCCCTTGGAATGACTAATGTACCCTATGTTTTCATGGATCTAATGGAATTAGTGTTCAAGGAATATATTAATGAATTTTTAGTATTTATTGATGATATATTGATATATTCTAAAATCTATGAGCACTATGAGAACCAATAATGGATATAACTAGAGATTCCTAGAAAAAAGTGTTATATTGGATGTTTAGAAAGTGTGAATTCTGGCTTAAATTTTTTTATTATCATAGCCATATTGCCTATAAGGATAGAATCTAAACTGATCACATGAAGACAATGGTAGTCCAGAAAACGCCTACAACAATGAGCATTACCGAGGTATATAGTTTCCTTGGTTTAACAGGTGACTATTGGAATTTCATTCCTAATTTTCCCGAATTAGCTAATCCATTAACCATGCTTACTCATAACAGGGTTATGTTCATAAGGAAAAAATAATGCAAAGAATTTTTTGAATAATTTAGGGGAGATTTTTGAATGCTTTAATCATGACTCTACCATTGGGAAATGGTGGATTTTTTAATTATAGTTATACATCAGATAAAGGACATTGTTGTGTCAACATGTAGAATTATAGAGTTATTAGAAATGTATCAAGGTAGTTAAAAACACATGAATAGAACTATTAAACTAATTATATTGTGTTAGTAACTGTAAAAATTACTTTTAAGATATAGGGAAACTATCTATATGTTTAAATATGTGAGATCAATACGAATAATATGATTTTGAAATATATCTTCTCATAGAATGAAATCAATATGAGGAAAAAGTGATGGCTCGAGCTGCACAATTATTATGATTGTTCAATGCACTACCACCCAGGGAATGAAAATAAGGTTATAGATGACTTGAGAAGGAAGGATCGTGTAGTTTTGAACAAAAAGAGGATTGGAAAGGAACATATGTACATGGCTCTATAAGGGATGGATATGGTAATTATCAATGGATGTGAAACATCATTACTTTTTCAAATGGGTTCTCAACCATCTTTATCAAAATGGATAAAAAATTCTCAGTATGATGATGAGAATCCTCAAAAAAAAGTTGAAAATGTTAATGATGGGATATTAGAAGCCTTCATTTATAAAGATTGAATTATTTAATTTGGGAGTAAGTTTTGTGTTCATTATATACCAAAAAAAGGGTCATTGGATGATTATGATAGCTATAATTTCTCTATAAACCTTGGTATCACTAAGATGTATTGAGATATGAAGGAATATTTCTTTGTAGATAATATGACGAATGAAATTTCTAATTATGTATCAAGATATTTTGTCTACCAATCGATGAACAATGAAAGACAACATCCTAGAGGAGTCATTAAACATCTACTTATTTCTAAATATAAATGGGAAAACATTATTATCTATTTTTTCATTGGATTACACAAATATCCATAAATTAATGATCTAATAAGGTTAATTATTGCTTGACTTACCATATCTACACATTTCCTCTTAAAAGGGTGGATATTCTATTGGAAATCCACACACGAATCTATATTAATGAAGTTTTAAGTCTTCATGGAATGCCTCTTTCCATAGTGTCTGATCATGATCCAAAATTCACCTTGAAATTTTGGAAAATTATTCTGAATTAATTGGATACTATGCTTAATATGAGTACTTTTAATCACACTATGACTGGAAGGATGTGAAAAGGTTGATCCAGAAATTAGAAGAGATGTTGAGATCATCCTCACTTGGCTTTCAGGTTACGTGGGATCAATATTTACACTTGATAGAGTTTCCCTACAATAATATTTTTAATTATAGTATTCAAGTGGAATCATATTAAGAATTTTATGGAAACAGATTCCATACACCAATTTTTTGGGATGAAGTTGGAAAAAGGAATGTTGTAGTCCCAGGTCTTGTGGAGAAAACAAAAAAAAGGTAAAGTCAATTCAAACCCATATCAAAGAAGCTCAAAATAAAAATAATAGCTATTCCAATAATCAAAGGAAGGATTTTTAATTTCATGAGGGATATCATGTGTTCATAAATGTATCTCCATGGAAGGGTGTTATAATATTTGGAAAGAAAGTAAAACTAACCCCCATGGAAATTGGTCCTTTTGAAATCCTAGAGAGGATTGGAGTTGTAGATTATCATTTGGAAATTTCACCAATAATTTTTAAAGTAATATATGTGTTCCATGTCTTATTTTTATTGAAGTACATGGAAGACCGTACCCATGTACCCACATATGAAGGAATATAATTGGAACCTGATTTATCATACTTTGGAGAGCCTATCAAGAATCCGGACACTAATGAATTAGTGTTAAAGAATTAGATGACTATGCTTGTAATTTTACTTTTGAAAAATAATAAAATTCAAGAGGTGTAATGGGAACCAGTAGAGGTTATGATGAAGAACTACCCAAATATTTTTTTGAGATGACATTTTAGAAATTATGCGGATGAAATTTTTGTAGGAGGGGAGAATATAATGTTCCAAATATCCTTCAGTGAAATTTCACTTATTATATTTATCTCATATAGTATAAATAACATAAAATCACATAGAAAAAAAATTCAGGCATTATAAATAAAGACTAAATGCAATATGAGGCATTTCTAGATGATAAGGATCTTATACCAATGGAATAGTAACATGACCTTTGTAATAGTAATGTGACCCTTTTAAAATAACCAATAGAATTATAATGTCACTAATGGAAGTATAAATAAAACTTATCCATCCTATTAATGATAACATGGTATAATTATATCATAGTTAAAGTAAATAAGTATCTTAAAAATTATTAATTAAGTGTCGATATTTTTTTATGTCATAAATTTTTAAACAACAAATTTACCATTGATATAATGATTTAAAAAAAAGTTTATTTTTTAAAAATATATTTATAGATTAATAATTTTATGTCCTATTATTTTAGTATAATTTTATGAGACCTTAGTTTGATTTTCAGACTGTTATAAAAATAGTTATATATTTAAAATAGTTATTTTTCAAGTAAAGGATGATTTTATTTAAAAATTAAATTATAAAATTTATAAAATTGATTTCATAAAATGGGGTTCAATTTTTAATTATAGACATTGAAAAATTATTAGGGTGAATTTGATGGATTTTTCTAAAACAGTTGAATTTTTGGTGAATAGAGAAATGTAGTATTTTACGATATATATACATTATAATAAAAATACACTATTACATGAGTCATTAATGATGTAAGAACTATAATATGAAATTTATATTCATTATTCTAATATATTTTTGAAAAATTCTAAAACTATTCATATTCTTGATCCAAAATTATGAACAAATGAATAAAATATTAAAAAATCACTCCTCTCATCCACTATATTTACCACCCCTCACCACCCCTTATCCTAAAACCTTCTTTGCTTTGAGGCTTGTCCACATTTTTACCAATACTACCTCCAATAAAATTATATACATCCACAACCTTATGTTCTCAATAAATAATCAAAACCAAGGGCCTTTATGAGGTTCTAAAGGGAGGAACTCAAGAGGTAATCATCCTCTTTATTTTCTTTAATTTAATTTAATGTTATTTTGTTTCTTATATTCTCCTCACCTTCCCTTGTAAAAGTGTGATGATAACACCATTATCATTTATATCCCAGATTATATCATGTTAGTGGAACATACAACATCAAACTCTTTTATCTATCTCTTTTATTCAATAAATGAAATCATTGCTAGTGGTGTGTCAATTTAATGACATCATGAACGATGGTTTTTCATTTTCCATCACCACCTCTTCAACTGGTCATGAAACCATTTTCACTATTGAAACATATTATAATATATGTATTATATCATTTATAATTTTATATAACAATTATATACACATTATTCTCCTTAATAAAATAATACTAGTTTGTTATGATCGAATCATCGTCAAAATAATCTAAACTATTATCACTAACTTCTTATCTAATGATTCATCCTCACCCCATTTAAAAAAATGTCTTATACAATAATTTAATATTATGTATGTTCATTAATATCATATAACTTATGTTCGGGATATCTATTACCATTTTACGTAAATTTCCACACTCTTATACAAGTAAACCATTCATGAAAACCAAAGAAATGAATGCCACCGAATGAGAACATTATATATTATAACTCAAAAAAATACCATAACTGAACATAATAAAATTATCAAAAGTCAAATACATGTATAAAGTTTTATGAATTAATTTATTATTGATTATAATTTCATATTATAGTAAATTTAGATCATGTGCATAACACTTTTAGTCCTAATGTAAGGGCTTCACCCCAAACCTCCATTCTTCATTCAGTTACACTTTCACTCACATTACCCCAATATAATACTTAATTATTAATATTTAATCCAACTAAATTATTTTTTAATGTTCCATATATGTTTAAAAAGTATAATACTTTGTTCTTTGATGGTATTTACATATTTTATAAGGATATTTCTCAATTCTTCCTTATAAGAAAGCTTGATTAAATGGACCATCCCGATTTTATACCCATTTTCTAATGCACTCTATAATCTATTTAAATCCAATTTAATTTATATAATATCAATCATTTTATCATGTAAAATCAAATCTTGTTCATTTTGTGTTTTATCTAGTGATTTTTCCAAAAGAAATATTCATTTTAATGTAAAATATTATTACTCTCAAGATTTCAATGATGATTTTATTAGAGTATTTTATTCTTTTTCAACATCCTTTTAAAGATTTTTTTTTTGTTTTATATCAATTAAAATTTTATGATATCACATAAAATATATCATTAAATGTTTTATGATTAGTTTTAATTTGGATGTGGTGTCTTGATACCCTTCACCATATTACTCAGAGTGATTTATGATCATGTTTATTTCCTTGGGAATGTTATTTACATTTCATATGGTAGTTTCAATATGAATGTATATGTTAAATATGATTTCACACTATTATATGAGGAATGAATTAGACTTAATAAGTGATCATTTGGGCCTGATATAGACCCACTATGCATCAATAGGACTCATGAGACAATCTAGATTGGGTTTTTACCAATTATGTATGGTGTCTTGGTGGAAGCCATGGCCCTATGTTTATGATGTACAAAATTATGATTTCCCTCATTATGAAACTATTAATTGATATCCTGTGTGATTATTCTACTAGTAAAATATCTATGATTTTTTATTATGAAATTATTTATTATGTTTTTCCCTTCTATATTATGCTGAATATTATGTTTAAAGGTATGTGTTTGTCATTACCTTTTATTTATGTTTATTTATGTTAGCTTCCACTGTATTTCATAGCTTTATTGAGAACCCGAGATCACCCCTTCTGTATGTTTTATTTTTCCCTAGATGCGATGACTAATATTATGAATTAAATTTTGGATAAACTTAATGTTTATGTGTGTTTCCAAAATATGTTTCTATAATATATTTCATTTCATGTAGTAATGAATAGTACATTTATGTAATTTGGATATCCAAATCTACTAAACTATTTTTTTTCGGGTTTAAATTCCTTGTAATCATAGAAATGTAAAAAATTAAGGCTCTAGAACTATGCTACTAGGGCCAACGTCTTTATAACATCATTTTAGATGAATGTTCATTACATTAATAAAATACATTCCTAAGGACCATAATCGTTTAGTGTATTTGGAAACTTGGAACAAAATATTCTATCATTATAAATGATCTTCGTGGTTTCCCACAAAATCATCCCCTTGAATTCATCTACATAAAACCATTCTTAATAACCTGAGTAAAGGAAACATAATAAGGTGGTGAGCTCAGATTCCATGTAAGGGTAAACAATGGAGAATCATAATCATAACATGAGTATAAGGGTATGAGAACATTAGAATAACATTGGAAGATCATACCCTGCCTATAAAAGATCATATACATGAGTCATGTAATATTGATAGATAGTTCATAATACATGAATAATAATAGAATTAACCACATAACACATTAAATCATAACATACAATAAGACATAGAATTGTGGGTAGACACATAATCCTATAAAATGATATCCATAGTAGTCAAGGCATCACTTCCAAGGATATATTTGTATAATTAGATAACAGAAAATACCATTTTGGTTGTCATGGTTCAATCCCATGACTAACTTAGAAGTCAATGACCACTTCCAAGAAAATTTTAGTGGAAAAATTACATTACAAAACCAAGTTCACTCCTCATTCCATCCATGTCTATCACATTAGATAAAAATAATTAACCAATGAATTGGTGGGAGATATAGGTCCCACCCATATCATAATGAAATCATAAATACATGTTCCACAAGGTGATAAAAAGTTTTACTATAACACCTGAAATGAAATGGGTATCATAAACATATAATAATATCACAAACTATGTTAAAATAAAATATTTCATATTAATTTCATCAAATAAAAAACCATCACAGGAATCAGGTTTTATATGAATATAACCTATGATATTGAAATGGGTTTCATAAACAATTAACCCATGACATATAAAAAGGTTTCATTGACATAATTATATAAAAAACATAAACCATTTAGATAAATAATATGAGTACAAACATTGGACCATTTACTTTGAAAGTAATGAGTAACACCAATGAGTGTCATCTTAGATGGAAAATAATCTGGAAAGATTTTTTTAAACCATTTAATGAGGAGACATGTTAAGGAAGCATGAAAACATGTTGAAATCATTTTTCTTTGAATATCACTTTGAAAACACGTAATGAAATCTTTAAAAACATTTCTAATATTTTGGTCCTTCAAAATATATACAATAATCATGATTTTTTTGAAACCGATATTCCTTGAAAGAATATAAATGAATATTGAAATCATTTTGAAAACTATTCTCCTTGTAAAATTATAAATTAATCATGAAAAAAATTTGAAAACCTTTTTCATTAAGAATGATTTGAAAACATATAAAAGAACCTTTGAAATAATTGAAATCCTTTTCCGTTGAAATAACCTTTGGAAAACATATAATCGAATCCTTTAGAATTATTTAAATCACTTTTTATTGATAAACTAATTTTTTGAAAATCCATATCATTGAAGGTAACATAAAATATGAATATCTATAATATTAATTTTTTTAAAATGGATATTTTAAACATGAAAATAAAGATTCATAGAAGGGATGGTCGTGATGGTGGAGAAATCTGAACATGCTGAACATTTTTTTAGTATAGTAAAAACTATAGAAAAGTGCCTCAAACGGAAAAGGGACAAGAAAGTTTTTTAAAAACTTTTGTATTAAATGGTAAAACATGAGTAAAAATGTATTTTAATGGGAACAAAATAAAAATATAAAACTTTTCAAAACATTTTTATAAAAAATTGTTTTGAAGGAACATTGAATTCTAACTAAAGAGATAGATAAAGTAAGATCATCATAAAAATACTTTATTAATTATCTTATGTACCAATGAGTGGGAAAATGGTATTAAAACATGAATATATCATGAATTACAAGATGAGAAGAAATTTTATGTGTTTTCTCAAATGATGAATCATATGGATTCATCAATGAAAGAATAATCATAAAAAATCACTATAAATGATGATATTGTTGCATTAAAATCATACTACTTGGTAGATTAACATATATTGTCTCACCAAAACTCTATAATTTATGATGATATGGATCTTAAAAAATAGCCTTGTTTTTTTATAATGATGTTTTGTTAGTGGGTTTTAAAGGAATTTATATTCTTTTTTATGTATTTTAACAATACATGAATGATACTATAAACAATGTTTCCACCCTTATGTTATTCTATAATGACAACTATTTCATAGAGTTTAGACCCTACGCTACACAAAAAAATCTTCACTTGAATCAAATCATGTATGGATCTGGAACACTACATTGGAGTTTGGATTTACTATTCATATCCTATGTTTGGGAAAGTTGAACATATGGTTAATAAAGGATATGTTCCGGATTTTATGATGTCAAGGATAAATGTATGGATTATCATCCCTACACAACATTTTTTCCCTAAATTAAATAATGTTCAAAGAATGGATAGGTAACCATACATTGGAAGTGAACTTATGCTATGGGAAGGAACACTACCCTAAGTGATGGAACCCTATGCTACGTGGCTCACCCCTATGTTGTGTTCCCAATGGAAATGTTTTTTCATGCCGTATTTTTAATCCAATATTGCTGCAACAAATGAGATAGAATAAAAGACCAATTAAAGGATCGTTCTGAGAGTTTAAAAGAACCATGCTATTTATAGAGAATCTCTCCTATTTATAATGGAGGTTACGACTCTCTTAGTTAATTAGAATTTTATTTTTTGTGATCAATCTGGATATTCTTATGGATATGGTATACATAATCATGTTTTCTGTTCCATATATTCATTTATAAAATCTCTTCTAATATATATGTGTCATTATTAAAATCAATTAAAATATATGATAAAATTATTTAAAATCATTTATAGTGCTGTAAAGAATGGGAGACTCTGAAATAGACTACAATATGAGGACATACATGTTGTTCATAATTCTATTTTAAGATCACTACAAATCTTCATTGAAATTTTTATTTTAGTATCATTGTGCAACGAGGATCTCTTTAGGATGATTCATTCATAGATATTATCATTTTTGAATAAGAAGATCCATCTATTGTTAGTTGTGTGCTTTTGGAACTATGAAGATCAACTGGAATCTTTCAAATAATTCCGTTTTTATTTATTTAGAGTTTCAACTACTCATACTCAGTTGTGGTGGAGTATCATATTCTCGATATAAGCTGTGGATAATTAGTTCCCTATTGTTGAACAAGAAGAATTTATAATTAGTTATTTAAGGTGTCAACATACAACACTCGGTTGTGTATTTTGGTCACGTGATAAGTGGACCATGCTGATGAAATTAACCAATCTCATATAGAGAGTAATTGGTGGACTGAAGAAGGGGAATTTTGTGCCCTGAACCACTATAAAAAGTTGTGTTCTTTATTTCATTTATCAGCTGCATATTTTCTTTCATAATAAAAACAATGCATATCCACATAAATCATAAGGGGTGTCAAAATCTGATATTGTGGATGATTTTTGAAATGAAACTATTCAACCCCTCTTGTTTGTTACATTTTATATTCCAACAAAAAAATTTCAATCAAAGGTTGGCTTTTGGTAAAAGCTATAGCAAGAAGAAAATATTAAAGTCTATAAAAATATGGAAATGGATGATCCTAGATAAGGAATGTCAATGGTTCATGCTCCATATTCAATTGGAAAAAATTATGGGTGTTATAAATCAAGGATTGTTATCTATCTCAAAAATATTGGATATAGAGTTTACTCAAAGATCAGTACTCTATATGGAATCCTTGAGAAACCAAAAACATGGGACACTACAGTAGAATCCCAATATGATATCAATTTTAAATCTATGAATACTATTATATATGTTCTTAGACAACATGTGTTCAATCATGTTTAATAATGTCCTACTACCTATGAAATGTTGAATACTATTATAGTTCCCTATGAAGGAACAAATAATGTGAGATAGATGAGGTATGCTAAAGATAAGATAACATTTGACACTTTCAGAATGTTTGATTGAAAAAGTATCACTTAGATGAATGTAAGGATTAGAGAAATTTTCCACAATATTATAGCCTTAGGAGAACCCATCAAACAAACTGATCATGCATTTAAAGTACTGTGAGAAATGCCCTCAAAATGGAATGACATATATGATTCTATTGTCCAATCATCACCTATTAAAAATATTAAAATAAAAGAACTAATTGAGACACTGATGATGTATGAAGCAGAAATCTAGGATGAAGCTAAAGATAATAAAATAATATTGAAGAAAGAATATACCACTCTGAAAGTGACATCTCAGAAGCACAATAGTAAAATAAACCAAGAAATCAAAGAAGAGAATAATTTAGATTCATCTCATTCTGAAAATGAACTAGCTCAACTATCAAGAAAATTAAGAAAGTTTTTCTAGAAGAAAAGGGGATTTAGAATGTCCTTCAAGAAGGATGATAAATAGTCAAGAGTTTTTAGATGTTATTAATTCATGAAATTGGATCATATCAGACCTGATTTCCATCAACAGAAAGATGAACGAAAATGGCCAGAAAAGAGATATTAGAAAAATGATTATTATGATAATATAATAAAAAGTGTAATGAAACCTACATGGACTATTTAGGAAGACTCCATAAATCATTCATTGTTTTATTTAGAGAATAAGAAATCACACCTAAGGGACAACATGTTATTTATGGATTAAGGGGAAAATAAAACATTCCACTAAAACAAAAAATGTTATTTGGTATATGGAATGTTATTTTTCTAGGAATATGAGTGGAGATCCATCAAAATTTCATACATTAACTAAAATAGATGGAGGATTAGTCACATTTGGGGAAAATCCCAAAGGAAAAATAGTCGGAGTTAGAACTATTGGAGATCTAAAGAACATATCAATAAAAATTGTACAATATGTGAAAGGGATAAAGAACAATATGATAGGTATTTATCAACTCTGTGATGATGGTTTTTATGATGATTTTTCTAAAAATTCTAACTATGTGTATAAATATAAGGTGCCTATGATTAGATCACCTAGAATAGATAATGTGTATACTTTGGTTTTAAATTCCTTATGTAAATATAATGTGAATTGTTTAACTGCTAGGATGAATGAATCATGGATTTGGAAAAGAATACATGGAAATTGTAGTATTTATTCATTGCATAAATTATTTAAGAAGCAGTTAGTTTCTAACGTTACTAGTCATAACTTTGATAATGATAGATTCTGGGATGCATTCCTTATTTCCAAGTAGCACAAATCATTTCTAAAATCTATTAAAAAACTGCTACATCTAAACCTTCAGAACTTATACATATGGATTTTTTTGGACCATCTAGAGTGTATATTTGGATTGTAAATTATATGTTTATGTTTTCGTAGACTATAATATTATATTTACTTGGGTTTATTTTCTAAAACTCAAAAGATATATTTTTTCTATTTTTTAATCTTTTTTTAAAATATTTAAACATATAAAAGGTTTCAAAATAATTTTATTAAGAAGTGATCATGGTGGAGAATTTTTGAATCATTATTTTAATTCAATTTTCTCAAATATGGGTATTAAGAACACCTTTTATACACCAATAACACCTCAACAATATGGAATGGTTGAATGAAGAAATAGAAAAATTCATGAAATGGATAGCACTATACAGAATGAATATATTATTCTTACCTATATTTGGGAAGAATATCTATGAACATCATGAATGTAGTGTAATATCCCAAAAATATTCCTTCATAAGATTTTGGATCGAACTTACCATGGTAGTCCATAGTATCCAAGATATATAGTAAGACATATAAAACTACCTTCTGTACCAATATAATGCTTGATCTGGATGAAACTATAAAACTATTGGATAATATTTTGTATAGAGGAATGATTGGTATCTTGTAATATATTACTGCTACCTATATAGAAATTATTTTTTTATTATTTATTGGTGCGATATTTTGATCAAATAAAAAAGATTCCCATTTTACTGATGTTAGAATAATATTTAGTGATTTAAAAGGAATAATATTTCTATATTTTCATTACCCTTGAAATTATGATTTTAAATTAATTTCAATTTCAGATATTGATTATGGAGGATGAAAATTAGATAGAAAATGTACCTCATTAACCTATTACTTTTAGTAAAATATTGTGTTTCATGGTCTCGTTAGAAACAGCACTCAGTTTCTCTATCAACTGATGTAGTATAATACGTGTCTATTGGAAGTTTCCTTTCACATGTATTGTGGATGAAAAGAACCCTACTGGACTTTGGACTAAAAATTAATAATATTTCTATTATTTGTCATAATACTAGTACTATTAATTTTTAATAGAATCCTATAAGTCCTTATATGACCAAGCACATTCATATATGGAATGATTTTCAAAGAGATCATGTTTATAAAAAGGATATATCTTTATAATTGGAAATACTAAATATCAATTAGCTGATATTATTACTATACCACTTCCCGGTGCTAGTTTTGATTTAGTTAATTGGGAGTTAGGAATATTTGAGATTAAGTGGCTATTTATTAATTTATTTCTATCTCTTTTTTTTTATTTTAATAAGAATTATTTAATATGATTTATTTTATTTTTTTTAAATTGGTTTTAAAATGAATTTAATTTTGATTTTATTTTATTTTTCTTTTCAAAATAAAAAATTAATGAGTACATCCTTAATCAGACTGATAAAACAATTCTCATTCTCATTCTATACTTCTCTTCTATACAACCTTTTCGATTCATTAATTCCCCCCCTTTCCATTTTAATAATCCAAAACCATAAAACATCAATCCCTTCGGTCTTAAAACCTTCAAAAATGGAAACCTCAAGAAGATTTTTTGATGAAGAGTCGGAAAAAATGTCTATTCTAAAGGGATATTTCACAAGGTGTTGCAGGGAAAGGTAATATATTTTGTGTATTTAGTCTCTACAAATCTATCACTTTAAGATTCTATGCTCATTCAAAGTTATAGTTTATAATTTTTGATAAGATAACATTCTTATGGTGTCTGAAATATATGTAAAGGAATTTTGTAAAAATTATTTGGTCAGACTTGGTTGTAAAGAAGATACTATTGTTTCTAAGATTTATAATTCTGAGATCTCATTATCTTCTATTGAAATGGATGAGTTAATTAATTTTCCCCATAAGGGGGAGTTTTAGTTTGATTTAAGGAATATTGGTAATGGAAAACATTCACTTAAGGACATTATGTTTTCTTTATTTGGAACCAGAACTATCATGAAGGTATTTACAAAAGAACATTCTCCTAACCACCACATGATGTTGATGTTTTTTCAATATTATATTTTCCAAGGACCACTGAGCTTGAGATGGTCCTTTATCTATACTTGTATGTCATGATTCTATTTTTGAACAATATTAATATTAATTTCAATCATTTTTTGATAATATATATGATCCATTGCATCCATGTGAATCTGAAGATGGGATATTATCTATATTTAAGAATTATTTCTTTTTTATGAAAGAAATAAAACATATTCATCATGTTTATTGGTAGATTATTTCATCACAATAAAATGTTGAATGCTGGAACTATGAAGAAGATTGGTTTTTTCTGGAGAAACTCTTACAAATGTTTTCTATGAGTTGGTGTGGAATAATAACTGATGTTGTTAGCAGATTCTCAGAGGGACCAAAGGATTATTCCTTTAATTGGTTCAATATTTCATAGGACTAATCAATAACAAACATCATAGCCGAAAGAATCCCTTATTCAAAAAGTAAAACATTAGTCAATGTTCCCAAGGTTGTTGTTGAAAATGCTATTGGAGGTGTACATGGGACTCCACTTGGGGAAATAAGAGTAGTTGGATGTGTGGATAACGTGCATGAGAATGTTGAGGAGGAGGTTTAATGTAAAGATATTAAAAGGAAACTTATCCTTGACCCTAAAACATAGATTTTTCCTGAAATTGGTATTTTTCTAGAATCTGCATTGTCAAAAAGACCTGAAGGAGCTAGTGATCCATATCTACATGTTGTGGGAGTTGATAAAGAAGGAGTTAAATCTCTTGAATCTTATGATTTTGAGGCTAATGACCATGTTAGGAAAATGCATTTTTTTGGGATTATAATATATTTTTCCTAGATTTTTTGGAGGTAGAGAAGAATGTTTTTGAAGAATATAAATTTACATCAGTACTGAGATCATAGTTTGAAGCTCAGAAGATTCATTTAAGGAAATTCAAGAAAAATATCATTTCTGTTGGATATCTAAAAGGGCTTATGGAAAAAATATCAAAAGATTATTTTTTATTAATGGATGATTCTATCATCTAGATAGTGTTTTACGAACTTAATTTCATCACATGGATAGAGTTTCAATCTCCCATTGCAACCAATGAAGAACTTAACTCTTCAAAATAAACACCATGAGAATTTATTAGGTTGTTTTAAGCAATTACCTCCGTACAAGATGATTTTAATAATAGGCTACACAATCTTCAATGTGATAAAATTCATTTAAGTGTCTTGTAGTAAAATTAGAGGCATCTGATTATTCAACTAATGTTATGTGAATCCTAGTTTGGTCTAGTTATTAAAAAAGTAAACGACAAGTTGACCTCTTTCATTCAGTTATAAGAATCCATGAATGCATTTGTAAAGGTCAGTTTGGTGGATAATTTTATGTTTTTAAATGATTTGAGGAAGATAATTTAGCACTAGACATAAGTGTTCAACAACCATTTTCAAAGCCTATTTCTGAAGCTGATTGATCTTAGCAGTGCAGTCCTAGAAATTCCTCAACATGAAGAACCCAATGTGCCTACTGAAACTGAGCTCTAGAAATTCATTTTTAATACTCTTTAATTGATTATGGGTTTTAAACTAACTTATAAAAACATATGAATTTCTATTTGAGTTTATTTTATTAATATTTAGATTTTTTTTATTTATGTTCAATACTTCAATTCCAATATTAGATTTCTTTTTCTTATGATAGTATTTATAACTATCCATTTATTGTTTTATGTTATATTAATTTTTGTTTATATCATTTATTCTTCCAAATTTTTTTTTGATATCACAAGGGGGGATTTATGTTTTTGGAAACTATCTCTGGGGGAACAATGGATAATATTTTCAAACCAAAAAACTTCATGATTTGAAAATTTTCATCATCGAAATAATTATGTGAAACAGAAATTTTAAAAATATTCTATATCTATTTTTGTGTGATTTCAAAATACTACATTTTCATTAAATCTTGTTATGGATTATGTTATGGGTTTTTTAATAATCAAAAAGGGTGAAATTGTTGGGAATGTATTATCTCAAAAATACAAAATAAATTTTGATGATTTTCATGTTCATAAGTACCCTTGATTTTTTTCTAATGAAGTTTTGGTAAGTGTGTTTTACGAGGTCTTATAGTCTCGTAAGAAGGATTTTAGAAACATTTTTCCCTTCCATACGTTATACTGTAAAGATAAAACTTGCATATATTTTCAACCCTACACTACTGTAAATAATTTGTGTTTGGATGGAAATGATTTTAGATCAGGAACACTATGTTGGAGTCTGAATTTATTGTTCACACCCTACATTATGGAATGTTTAACGTATGGTTATTCAATGCTACATTCAAAATTTTATGCTCAAAATGATAAATGTATGGATTATAATCCCAATGATACCTTTGTTACCTACAATACTTAAAGATGAATTTATGTTTATTGAAATATAAATTTGATGGAACCCTACGCTACATGATGGAACACTATGCTATGTGAAGGAAGCCTATTCTATGTAGATCAACCCTACATTGTGTTCTCAATGGAGATGTTTTTCAAGCCTTGTTTGTAATATTATATTTATGCAATAGTCGAGCAAAAATAAAAGAAAAATTCAAGGATTGTTCCAATTTTTTCAAATAACCAAGTTCATCGGATAAATTATCTCCAATTTCTAATGGATGTTACGAATCTTCTGGTCAATTGAATTTGAATTTCTGTTGTAAATCAGGATATTATTTTAGATCTATAATATTGAAGCATGTTTTCTATTTTATATATTTTTTCAGAATATCTCTTCTAATACATATATGTGAATGTCATAAGAAATTCACATATATGATATAATTCATGAAAATCATTTATAGTTCTGAAAAGAAATTAAACTATAAAATAGACTACAGTTTGATGACATACATGTTTTTCATCGTTAGACCGTAAGATAAATACTACTGTTTGTTTCTATTTTTATTTGATTATAATTGTAAAACGTGGATAGATTCACACTATTTAACTCTATGAGATTATCATTTCTAAAGAAGAAGATCCATCAATTTCCTGTTGCGTGTTTTTTAAATGAAGATCAACTAGAATCTTTCAAATCAACCTCATTTGATTTATTTGATGTTTCAACTGATCGTATTCAATTATGGCCGAGTATCAGCTTCTCAATATAAGATGTCAATAATCGGTTCACTACTATTGAATCAGAATAAATTTTAATTAGTATTTTAAATGTGTCATCTTCCTATAAACAGTTTTGGATTTTAGTCTTGTGATAAGTGGTCTATAGTAGTGAAATTCTCTAGCTCATAGAGAGATTAATTAGTGTAGTAGATTAGGTGATTTTTGTGTCCTGAAACACTATAAAATCTATGTTCCTTATTTTTTTATCCATTTTATATATTCAAATATAAAAAAATTATTATCCAAATAAATCCTAGTGGGTGTCAAAATCCATAATTGTGGATTATTTTTGAAGAGACATAATTCACCCCCTCTTTTGTGTTAGTTTGTAAATTCCGACCTAACATTGGTAACATTTAGTCACATACAATGTGTCAGAAAATGAAATTAAAAAAACCCTAAAATATCATGATCATATTGATATTTATGAGATAAAATCTCAATGGTAAGTGAATCCCTTTGTAGAAAAATATAGGTGCATAACATGACATGTGTCTCAATTAAGCCAAATTGAGACAAAATTATATTACTGATTTGGTAACATTTGAAACATAAATCCCATGAAAGAAAGTGATAAAAATGGATATTTAAATATCCATAAATTTAAATATATGAATCCTAATATAATTCAATCACTAGTATAGAAACCATATATAATAAAAAATAACCTGGCTTGTGTCTCATGGAAAATAAAAGTGAGATGAGAAATCCCAAAACATAATTCATGGATTTCATCTTAAAAATTCCATCCGACTTAATAATAAATATAAGATTATTATAAATCTACCACATAACCATATTATTATATATAATACCATATATGATTATATTATTACTTTAGTACCTATTTGTTAATAATTCCATGTTAACGCTACGTTTTTGGCAATATTGATGTTGTTTTTGATATACGTTTTTAATCATTATTATTGATACTGTTACAAAAATAATTATTTAATTGTTTATATAATTTAAAAAATGATATAATTATACTGTATATTAAGTATATAAATATTTATAATAACATATAAAATATATAATAATGAAATGGAATACATCGTTCTTCGAGACGGTAGGCGGTACGTAAGCAAGAACACTATTTCTATTTTATTATTCCATTGAAAGAAAGAAAGTAATGAAATATATGTATATATATAAAACATCCTTAAATAATAATTATTATGTAGTATATATCATATAATTTTACTAACCCCATTTTTAATAAATTCTATGTAAAGTGTAAACGAATCACGTCGCTTTGAAGAGGCGGTAGTCCACACGTCCACAATCAAAGTTATCATATTTAAAAAAATGGAATAAAAGAAGTTATGTATGATATTACAATAAAATAATAATACATAGATCTTAAATATAATGTATATTATATAAAAATATAGTATCCATCATAATTCAAAACCATGAGAGGTGGTAAAGGAAAAATGAACAACATGGTTTCGTGAGGTGGTAGTTCTCCGTACACAAGAATGATAAGTTCATTACACATTACATGTATGTGAGTGAATGTGTAGGTATAAAACATATTAAAAAAATATCATATCTTTAGGATACATTGATTTTTATATAATCATGTTATTATAAGAGTTTAGAGAGTGGATAATGAAAATAAAACAATGTATCTCGGGGAAGGATGTTACATCTTATTTGGGAAAATTTTCTCAGTTTGTTCCAAAGGGATTCCTTTGTTGTATTTAATCCAAAAGTTGGGATTATAAAATTAAGGAATGGAACGTTTATGTATTAATCCGTTGATATCCAAGATGATTTTAAATGATAAATTCATTTAAATGGGTGTAGAATGTAAAACCTCAATATTTTAGGAAAAAATTAATTTATATTATTTATTATATTTTATTTATTTCACATGACATTCATTATATATTGTCTTATAGGAAATCGCTGGGGTTTTCTTGCGTTTCTTGCAACAATAAGAAAATATTTCACTAAATACAACTCTTATATAATCTTGTAGTACATTAAACTCTATGTTGGGATTCTGTGACACATAATTTCATGTTCCATTTTTACCTTGAAATACATGAATGGATGGGTTTTACAAAACTACTATATACTATTAATATGATACTGAAATATTGATATATCTACCACCTACCTGTTAGAATGGAACTATTGAATAAGATTAAATAAACTGTGAAAATATGATTTACACTAGTATATAAAAATTAATCCTTTAGATATCAATTATTATAATTTAATCTAACAACTATTTAAAAATAATGAATTTACTTTTCTATGAAATCATTTTTCTATGTAATAACACAATTTTTTCCCAATAAATTTAACAACTCAATTTGATTAATGTTTTAAATAAAATTTATGTATTATATATTTAATAAATATTATTTTTACTCAAAAATATATTTTGTTTTCACCATTCATCAAAAAATGAATTTTTCCTTTTTGAAAAAATACATATTTTTATTCAAAAATTTTGATTTATTCTAATAATATACCAATAAAATATATTTTTTGAGTAAAAATAATATTTATTAAATATATAATACATAAATTTTATTTAAAACATTAATCAAATTGAGTTGTTAAATTTATTGGGAAAAAATTGTGTTATTACATAGAAAAACTGATTTCATAGAAAAAGTAAATTCATTATTTTTAAATAGTTGTTAGATTAAATTATAATAATTGATATCTAAAGGATTAATTTTATATACTAGTGTAAATCATATTTTCACAGTTTATTTAATCTTATTCAATAGTTCCATTCTAACAGGTAGGTGGTAGATATATCAATATTTCAGTAATCATATTAATAGTATATAGTAGTTTTGTAAAACCCATCCATTCATGTATTTCAAGGTAAAAATGGAACATGAAATTATGTGTCACAGAATCCCAACATAGAGTTTAATGTACTACAAGATTATATAAGAGTTGTTTTTAGTGAAATATTTTCTTATTGTTGCAAGAAACGCAAGAAAACCCCAGCGATTTCCTATAAGACAATATATAATGAATGTCATGTGAAATAAATAAAATATAATAAATAATATAAATTAATTTTTTCCTAAAATATTGAGGTTTTACATTCTACACCCATTTAAATGAATTTATCATTTTAAAATCATCTTGGATATCAACGGATTAATACATAAAAGTTCCATTCCTTGAAACCAACATTTTAAAATTTAATACTAAAACATCCATTAAAAAGAGAATTTTGGAAACATAATTGTTACCAAAATTAAATCATAACTAGTATTCCACATAGACGAACATAGGTAGTATGTTAAAACTTTAGCATAGAAGAGAAATATAATTTTAAATTTTTGATGGAGAGTGGTAGAGAAAATGGTTACAAGAAAGACAAAAATCATAAATCCATAGCCTAATGCTACTTGAAAAAGGACATTGATGTCATAAAAAATGATTATGAAATGAAAAAATATTATACCAATTCCATTTATTCTAATTTTGTAAAATTTTCTTTAAAAGATATACTTATATGATTTTTTAACAACATTACCCTTTGTTGTTCCTTGATCAGTTCCACTTCATCTATTATTCAATGAAATGAAGGATAATTTGATATTTTGGAAGAATTGGAAGATCATGATATCCATAAATAAAATGACAGGTGATTCCATATATCTTTAGTTATCAGAACAAAAAGGTTAGCACATATTATCCAATATGCTTAAATCTAAATATGATGAGATAATCGCCATCTAAATATTACCATTAACCATTCCATTAATGGTCAACCTTGTAACCCTTAAAAAGATGAAAATCAAAAAAATTTGAAGAAATTTCCCTAAATTTATAAACGTCAGTGTCAAAAACCAGTTTTGGAACTCCATAACCCAATAAATAAGCTGGCACATACATATCCTGAAGGTAGTTCCTTATCCCTAAGGGATGGTTACAAGCATCTGTCATTTTAAAAAATGAAAGTGGTAAAAAAATTTCCTCAAACAATATGAAAGTAAGAAAAAAAATTCAATATGAATATTAGAAAAACTCCATAGGCAGAAATTTACTATATGTGAAACAGGAATAAATAGCCCAATGTACTACATCATAGTACATGAAAACTGAAACAACAACTGTAGTCCCAGTGGATGAAACTCTCTAGCCCAAGGAAAAATATCTAGAACCACCTTCTAGTAGTGCCTTACCCATGCTCTAACATGGAAGGAAATAATCTAAAAACATTCAATGGAATTGGTAAAGTGTGAGATATAATCCCACTCAGGTCTCACTAAGGATTCCATAATAATACGAGAACATTTAATTTACCAAATAATGATTTCAATTTGAAATAAACAGACATGGAATTTCAAAAAAATATGTAAAACAAATCATTATATACTTACCAATTGATGGAACATATCTAAAAGTGTATTAAATATATATTTTATATAAAATTAAAATTCTAAATTCATAAGTGAGGTGTAAAAAATAGTTTACAAAAATGGAATATATTTCAAATACAAACAATGAGAAACACGTTCACCTATCAGAAGGTATATGATAGATCCATGTTGTGGGACTCCCTCATACACAAATAGTTATCACGACATTATGTGTACAGACATCCCCCTGACATTACCCAAGGAGGAACCCATCACCATCCCATCAGGGATGCGACCTGCTGCATATGTATTATTAGTGTCCTAAGTAAATAGATTATCATCCAAAACAACTCATTAAATACATAGTCTTGCATGTTCTTTAATAAAAAATAGTGATGGGAAATATATTCTAATATGGTTTAAAATAAAATTCATCCCATTCTCCCATTTCCAATATGACAATTTCCCTTAAAAAACTAAAACATGAGTTTTTAATCAATTTTCCATGATAAAACCATTAGGCTTCTATCAAACCCATTTTAATACATATTTCTTAAATAGAATTTTTAAAAAAATTTCATCAAATCAATTTATCATTTTAAATTCAACATTATAAATTAATTAATATCCATCCAATTTCAGAACAAATCTCCAATAAAATGGAAATAGGGTTTTTTTTTGAAATTTTATGAAAATAAAATTACAAATCCAAAATTCAATAGAATTGGAGATTTCATAAATGAATTGAATGAAATTAAATTTAGATAACATAATTAAATTAAAACCAAGAAATTTAGAGTTAATGAAAGTGGTCATCATAACAGAACCACCTACCTCAAGATCACATGTTTACAAAAGAGAAAACCATAATCAGGAAACTCCAATGAAAAACACCAACAATGAAGAACCGAGAATAAGAACATGATTCAACATCTAAAAAAAAGGGATTAGAAACTCAAACTAAACAAATATCTATAAAAAATCGGTCGGAAAGAGATGGTGGGATTAAGAGAACAATAATAGGAAACTTACTTAGTAGATCTTTAACGTCTTTTTCCTATATTTGATCCGCTTATGGAGGCTTTTACAGGGGACAAAATATCCTATTTGGAGCCTCCCTAGAAGAAATTTTTTATAGGTCTAAATAGGTCTGTGAGGTACATTAAAAGTGGGTTTCATAACTTTTGAAAATAAATTTTTGGATTAAAAAATACCACATGAATGGTTGGCTAGGCATAGACGCATGGTTATAAAAATGGTGTGTTGTAGTCATGCACTCATTTTTCCATGGTTCATAGTTTCTAATAAGTGGGTTTACTATTTTTGAAACTATGCACCAGCCATGACAAAACACCACTATCAGGGCATGCACGGTTTCCACTAGGATGGAACACGGTTTGGGAAAACTGTGCACTAAATATGTACAACCCAAAAACATTGAAAATTTTCAAAATATTTCTTATGAAACTACCCTAAACTAAATCCAACCCAATCATGATCAAAACGGGTTTTAATAATACCTGAAAATTGTAACATGATGTTACAAAATACCCAGCACAGAAAATTTCGGTCCCTAGAAATCATATTAAGAAGCTTCCAAGCCAAAAATATGAGGACACTTATCTCTAATCAGTACCTCCTTCTACCATGTCTCAATTGTACAATAAAAATGATTCAATAACACTTGAAAAAAGGTATCACACACCCCTGAAGTACCTTTGTTTTAGAATAAACTAATTTATCTAGATGTCAAATCAAATATAAATTAGCTTTAACCTAAATATCACTCTAGAAAAGAGCATGATATGGATCACAAATATACTTTTGTTGTGGAGATATACGGAATAAATTATGTATCGATGTCAGCTGTATTGGATGTTCTAAATTGTATTCTGATTTCCCCCCATCACGACAACCTCAAAGGGTCTCAGAAATGAGGATAATGTTTCCATTTACTGTCCTTCCATCGACGACCCAACTGAGGTGAATATATCAAGAACACATAGTCACCAACTAAAATTTCCAATGGCCTATGCTGATGATCAACACAATACTTATACTGGCTTTATGCCTTCATCATTCTCTGAAAGTTCAAATGAATATTTGTTGTTGTCTCTTGAATAGTGTTCATCCCAACCAAGGAACATTAACCCATATATAACCAACAAAATAGAGATTCTCATGGAGGAAAATTTATGGCCTCAAAGGATTAATTAGGATTTTAGACTACTAAATATTTTTATATTAAATAAAAACCATCCATAGATGGTCATACTAAGACCCACCAAAATTTGAGAATGTATGCGCGATGAATATACTCAAGAATCTATATTTCACATTTGATCCCTCCATCCAACTATAGATGATATTCTATACTCATATGGACCTGAGATACCAGTGAATCCTGATGGCATCTCCAAAAGAGGGATGTGATCCAGGGATATCTATAAGAAACAATAGAATATTGAAGTTTGTTTAAAAGAATAATATCTTTCACATAGAGATTTCCATATTGTTCATTAGTGGTTATATCAAAAATGGGTATAAAGTGATACAATTTAGTCAGCTGATCAATAACTACCCATATCACATTATTATTTTTCTAGGTACATAGAAACCTAAAAAAATTCCATAGATGACTCATCCCAATTCCATGTCTAGACTAGAAGTGTTACAATAAAACATGACATCTTCTTTTGGTCAGCCTTGACCTGCTAGAACATATTAAAATTAGAGGTAAATCCAGAAATTCCCATTCTTATACATGGTCACCAGAATTAACACCACATATCATAAAAGAAATTATTGGTTCATGGATACACATCCCACTAAGAATTATGACAATCCCCCATCACTGATTACTTTATTTGACAATGGTACAAAAATGATTATGATAACATAGAATGACCTCTGTGGAGAATGACCAGTTAGGTACGGTCTACCCACTATAAAGAGTGCCTATAATACAATAGAAGGAATCACAAATCTAGAGTTCCTTGAGAATCATAATGATAAGAGAATATTTCAATTGAACATTGGATAAGGAATCCCCGACCATTGATTCCTAGACATTAATTTGAAACTGTGAAAAACGTACCATCGAGTTAAACTCTTCTAAAGATTCATTCCGAGCCTACGCCCGATGTTTCCAGCTCAAAGAATCTACGAATACATTCCCTTTCCCTGTGGTATAGGTTAGGTCAATTTCAAAAGATTACAGGTATTCCACCCAATGCCTCTGGAGTATATTTTGATCTTTTTGAGAGAAGATGTAACTAAATATTTTGAAGTTTGAAAACATGATAGAGATTTCTTTGAGAAGGTAATGCCACAAAATCCTAAGCACATCCATCATAGTTTCAAGTTAATGTTCATGAATCAGATAATTATTATCATGTAGCCTAAGATGATTAGAGACATAATTAATGACATGATCACCATATATAAATCAACAAACCAAACCAAAAACTAATGAATCACATTAGACCACATATCCCAACTCAACCTCTATAAGATTCAAATCTGAAACAATAGTAAAAAGATGTTTCAACTCAGAAAAATAAACATGAAACTATTCATCCCATCTAAACATTACTCCCTTCTACGATACAATAGTAATCAATGAAGCCAACATTGAGAAGTCCATTACAAACCAACAATAATACCCATCCAAACCCAAGAAGCTCTGAATCTCAAAATAGTTTGTTGTTTTCCCCCTTTCATAATAATCCTTAACCGCTCAGGATCATCTATAATACCATGTTCATACACCACACGTACCATGAACATCAATTCATGGATATATAAGAAAAATTTTGATATATAGGTATAAGGTTGTTGATTTTTAAAAAAATTTAGAACTGTTCACAGATAATGAAGAGAATTATCCTTTGACAGAGTAAACCAGGATTTCATCCACAGAGACTACCACGAATATATCAAGATACACATGGAAAATAATTTTTATTAAATACAAAATTACTTCAAGAGAATTTATTAAACCAAAATGGATGATAAGTTACTCATAATGGCCATAAATTCTATGATAGGAAGTTTTTATAATACCATATTATTTTATTCTCAACTAATGCTAATCTGATCAAAGTTAAATATTTGAGAAAAACTACACCCCTTCAAATGGTGAAACAAATCATCAATCCACTGAAATAGGTACATTTTCTTTACAGTAAATCGATTGAGTTTTTGGTATTCAACACAAAGGTGATGTTACCCTTCATAGTTCTTATCAAAGAGAATAGTTAACCCCAAGGAGACACACTCGGGCATATAAAAACATTCTCTATAAGAACATCCAAATAAGACATCAAATATTTCATTTCAAATAAATCCATGTGATATTATGGTATATATAAGGGATTAGTACCTCACACTTTCTAAATTGAAAACTCTACCTCCTATACTTGTTGAAAACCAGAGAAGTTTGTTGGAAACACTCCGAGATATTCAATGAAAATTATAGGGAGATCACTTCTAAAAGATTCTTGTGCAAGATTAGATGAAATCATAGATATCGCATCCACCAAAAATATATAAGAATCTACATATCAACTCGTCCTTGGGTCCCATTATCCTTGAAAGATACGTCATACAACATTATGTGTATTATGGGAGACCCGTCGAAGATAAAAATCAATCCTGGAATTATTGGTAATGAGCTTGCCCATCCTAAAAATGATGTCAACCAGTTTCACATGAAAAATGATAAAAATTAATGAAATATTGATATTTGATAACAAGAATATATTTGAAAGACTAAGAAGATCCTAGACTCTCTTCATTCCATGGGGTGTAGAAATATCCATTGAACAACATGAAAAATTTATAGTAATATTTAGAAGTTTGATAATACAAGTTGAAAAAAATGAATGAGATGGACCGGTATCAAATGATGTTTTCAAATATGATGAAACTATTGTTATGATACCTATCATAGTCCATAGACTTGTATCTTCTTCCTCCGGTGACTCTTCCACTACATGAAGAAGATTCATACTGGATTCATAGGTTTCAACTCCTTTTATGAGATTCATCTGATTTCATCTTCGTTTTATAAGTTTATTATGATCCTATGGCACTATGGGGAGTGTAAGAGACATGGATTAACTTTTTCATGTGAGTCATGTTTCTGTAGGACAAACAATCCATGGGTTCTTCAATGTAGACCCACTTAGAATGAACCTGATTTCAACACTAGTATCAATTCAAAGGGCCTCTTATAAAAACTGTAAGAGGTTTAGAAAAAAACATATGTTGATAGTTTCAATAATAATCATAACACTTAATCATTATCATAGAGTAATTCACAATGAAATTGGTAGGAAAAAAACTCCCATTAACCTATAGTTGAGATACAAGTCCATTTCAACCAAGAATGCTCAATCTAGCACAACATTATAAGAGGGAAGCCTTAGTAATAAGAACTGGTAACAAATATCCGTTCAAAGTCCCAATTCAAACCATCATGTTTTCATATTATCATTCATCATAATTGAAGGTGAATAATATAAAAATGTCAAAATTTTTTTTATACTCTGTCATGATCTTGTCAGCATACTCAAGTTTGAAAAACTCAATATCTTTGGCCAAAACCATCGAATTCGGATAGAACTGGTCAGTGAAAATAGCCTTTATAGATTTTCACTCTAATCCCTCATGCTTTTTCACCATAACCATCATGTACCACCATCTTGTACATGGTCGTTCCTACACAATGGTGTAACACTCCACATTTATATCATTAGGTGTCTCTAGGAACTCAAACAAATGTTCCATCCTACTCAACCATTACTCAACCACTTGATGATCCTTAGATCATTTGAAAGTTGGTGGATTCTTAATAAGTAACAAATGAGAATGATTCTGGAGAAAAACCCTTTATGGATGCATAGATGGATCCTAAACGAGAACGTGTGATGGTGTATATCCTAGAGATTGGATTGTATGCACAATCACTTCAACCGAACTCAGGTCCATGAGAGTATTTTATCAATGTATTTCATTAGTAGCTTCTTCCTGGATTCAGTTTTCCCATGTTATCAAAGGAATAATTATACACAACATTAGTAGACAACATTGAAGAAATCATATTAACCCTCAAACTGAGAAACAAGGGAAATTAATCCCAACAAATAGACAAAATAAATTTGGATTTCAATCTATATAAATAAAAAGTATGTAAATTATTTTAACTAGTCTTCATGACATCATTCACTCACTTCCCCTGGTGATTTAAGGCTTATTATAGAGAGGGATGGCTAGGAAATTAATCGTAACTTCTTCTAGGTTCTTGAAAATATTTCACAGTACAATCATATATCAATAAAATAAGATCAACCTAAAGCTCTAATACCACTTTTTCATAAAAAAATATGGTTATCTTGGTATCCCAATAACCGTTATGAAACTGAGATGGAACGAATGGAATTCCCGATCCTCATTGGTTGATGACAAGAACCCTACATTATATCAATTGAATATGGGAATGAATTTTCCACAAACATTGAGGAAACAATATAAACAACCCCATATGCATAAATTAAAATTCACTATAGGGAGAACGTACCAAAGGTCAAATATGCATAAATAGAAGAATGCACTATAGAAAAGTACCGGAAAACTGAAATAAAAATCCACTTCCTAGTGAAAAAACTCTCCAATCCGAGGGATCAACAAATAAAACCACCTACAAGTGGTGTACTACCCCTCCTGGAACCTAGAAGGATATAATCTACAAACACCCAAAGGCACAATTAGGGTGTGAGCTAAAATCCTAGTAGGGTATCACAAAAAATACCATACTAAGATGCCAACATTTAATTAACCAAATAAATAACGCAATTATATATAAATATGAATGGAATTTCAAAATAATATTAAATAAATAATGATTTTTATTTAAAATAAAGGAAAATTTCAAAAATATGGCTTAAATTACGATTTTATATAAAAATGTTGATATAAATTAATAAGGAAGTTGAAAACGAAGTTTAAAACAATAGAATATATTTCAAAAATATTCCATGGGAAACATATTCTTCTTTAAAAAGGTATGATAGTTTCCAGCTATGGGACTCACTCACACTCAAATAGTTTTCATGACCTTATGTGTAATCACATCCCCCCCAGAAAACTAGCCATGGATGATCCCATCACCATCCCATCGGGGATGTAACCTGCTATATATGTATTAATAGTATTTTAATTTAATAGAGTTATATCCTGAATATCTCACTAACTACCAAAGATTTCATGTACTCTAATAATAATCAGTGATGATAAATTTATTTTGAAACTATTTAAAATAAAATTCATAACATTCTTCCATTTCTATAAAAACCATTTTAATCCATTTTTCTAAAATAAAAATTGATTTAAATTTATACAAAACAAATTTACAATTTAAATTAAACAATTATAATTAATATTTTTCCATCCAATTTGAAACAAATCCATAATTCAATAGAATTGGGGGGTTTCCCATATTTTATTCTAAATATATAAAAAATAATCAATTCAATGTAATTGGTTTTTCCATAAACTAATTAAAATCATTTAAATTTAACTTATACAATTCAATTTAAATCAACCCACACTGGGTTTATCAAAATTGGCACTTATAAAAGAACCAACAACCTTTAGATCAAATGATCATGAAATATGAAACCCTAATCTGGAAACTCTAATAAATAATGTAGATAATAATGATTCAAGAAAAAAAACTTGATTCAAGATATAACACTACAAGTATTATATCCTCTAAAAACATAGATTTCTATAAAACCCTATTGAGTAAAGAAGGATGATCAGGAGAAGGATAATGTGAAGTGGAAACTAACTGAGTAGAGATTTAACATCATTCGCCTAGCTTTGATCTACTTTTGGAGAGGTGTAGAGGGGAATAAATCACCTATTGGGAGCCTCCCAAGATGAATAAATCATAATAGGTCGAAATCGTTCCATAGGTCACTTAACATGAGGGTTTTAGGATATTATAAATAATTTTTATATTAAAAAATAATGTATTAATGATTAGCTTGGCAGGGGAATAGTGTTAACCAAATCGTGTGACCTAGTCATGGAACCCTTTTGTCCATGGTGGAAAATTCTACTAGCTGGGAACACGGTTTGTTAAACTGTGCGATATCTATGAAATACCCCACTATCAGGGTTAACATGGTTTCCATTGAGAGTGAGCATGGTTTGGGAAAACCATGATCCAACAATGCATAGCCCAATAACATTTAATTTTTTTTTATAAATTTCTCCCAAAATAATCCCAAACAAACCCCAACCCAATAATGATCATAGTAGGGGTTTAGGAATACATGAAATAAAAAAAGGATGTTACAATCAACATAACATTGCCACCCACATATATCCTAAATTAGACCTTATTTTACAAATGAAAAACATTTGAATACATTCATCATTTATTCATTTATAACATGGTAATAACCTAAATTACCACAAGTCCATAATAAAAACATGAATGTTTCCTTATTCCAAAGCATATTCAATATATTCCTTAAATCCTAAAAATCTATAAACTCCATATGTGAAGTAGAAATAAATTTTCAACAAATAAATAATTGTTCCAACGTAATTAGTAACATCAGTTTACTTCATCATATCCAACATATCTTTATCCAAATATCATTTTCTTATCATAATAACCATATCAATGGTTATCTACACCATAGTCTTGTATTTTCAATTATGATCACCATTAAATTAAATCAATTTTCAAGTACATCCTAACTTCTAAACTTATTCTTGTAAATCCTATGCGAAAAATAAAAATGAAACAATATTTATATAATCCACCATTCATAATTATTGAATCCTAATATATAAATAAATCAATCCTTCCACTTCAATGATTGGTATGGAAGAATTCATTCCTTATTTTAGAAGTATATTATTATTTCATGATATTATGTTGGGTAATTACCATGTTCTCCATATATAATACATTGACATCCATGAATTTTCATCACCCTATGACCCTTTTCCTTTACAAATAACATCTCCCCTCCATTTGAGGTATTTTTTATGGTTATTATTCCCTTATTCATAAAATTTATAAATCTAGATATTCTTTCCTCTATGACCCTTTTCAAGTTAAAATTTATAAAATTCCACCTTCTTAGTATTTTATGTGTTAGGTTTATCACCAAATTTCACATTTTTAATCATATATCACAATAGCGGATTCTACATAATCTCAATATCTTTCTCTCTATTCATTATCCAATTTCATTTCTCATAATCACAAAATTTTCTGTCAGATTCATTGTTAAACCAATTATTTCAATATCATTTCATTTAAAAAAACCATAAAATATAGTTTGGGAAACACTTATCATAGGGGAATTCCACATAACCATAAAAAATTACTTATAGGATGCCAAAATCATGAAATCAAAATTTAAATCTATGACACCTTAGGCTTATCCTTTATGAAATCCATAGACATATCCTTTGAAATATTCCTAGGGATATCACTAAGGTATAATCATACTATTTTCCAATGGTTTACCAAACCATTACTTTGATACCAAATATAAAAAACATTTCTATTCATACATTAACATTACATCATTTTGGATTAATATTTAGCATAATACAAAAAATATATTACTGAGAACCATAACAGTTTAGTGTCATTGGAAACATGGAATAAAATATTCTAACTTTTTGAAATAACATCAATTTTTACCATAATGATCATGATGAATAGTATATATATATAAACCCTTTATTCATAACATAGCGTAAGGAAACATAAGAAAAGGGTGATCTCAGATGCCTTATAAGGGTAAATAAAGAAGATAAATAAGAACAACATTAGAATAAGTTTATGAGAACATGAGAATAAAATTTTAAGATCATACCATGCATATAAAAGATCATATACAAGATTCATTTAATAATTATCGACAATTCAATAGACATGGTTCAAAGGGGAATTAAGAGCATGTTCGATGAAAACATAAAATAGGAATAAGTAATAGAAATTGTGTAAGACACATGTTCATATAAAATTATTTCCATAGTATTTATGGAATCGATACCACGTACATATTTATAGTAAGTGTTTCTTCCCCATACCATCTTGAAAACAATGGTTCAATCCCAAGACCATCTAAGTAGTCAAGGTTCTCTACTAAGAAAATCCTAGAAGGTACGATCCTTTACTAAAATTAGTTCAGACCTCTTTCTAGCCATGGCTATCTCATCAGATATACATAATTACCCAATTTTTTCGAAGGATATATAGGTTCCAACCATAAATTATTTAAATCATACATACGTGTCCCACAAGATCATAAACCATAATATAATAACCCATTAAATGAAATGGGTATCATAAACATATTATTATATCATATTCTATGGAATAAGTGACACATTTCATAATCATTTAATCAAAGAATAATCCATTAAAAGAAGAAGTTTTCATAAGAATATATACCATAAAAGAGAAAAGGGTTTCTTAAAAATATGACCCCTGAAATAGAAACAGGTTTCATAAAAATAATCCTATAAAAAAATAAACCATTGAGCAAAATAATATGAATGTATTTTTCATTTCCCTAGAAATCCATGAGTAACACTATTGAGTGTTATCATAGAATGAAAATAATTTGGAATGATCCTTTTAAAACCATTTCTTATGGAAACTAACCTTTATTCAATGAAACATTTGTTTCTAAAAATGAAGTATTTTGAAAACTTTTTCCTTTAAAAACATATTAGGGAGTCCTGAAAACATGTTGAAAACCTTTTTCATTAAAAATAACATTGAAAAATTATAAAGTAACAATTTAAAACATTATTAAAACATTTATCCTTGAAAACATATAAAAAATATTGAAAAAAATTTTAAAAATGGTTTCCTTGAAAACTTATAATAGAATATTTGAAACATTTTGAAAATCATTTTCCTTGATAACTTAAAAAAGAAGTTTGATTTTTTTTTAAAATTTATTCTTCAAAAATATTTTGAAACATTTAAATAAATATTAAATTTTTTTGAAATAAATTTTCCCTAAAAATACATTAAGAACTTATAAAATAAGATTTTAAATAATTGAATTCCTTTTCTTTGAAAATAAATTTTCGAAAAATATATTAGAATCTCTGAATATCATTTAGAACATTTTTGAAACATTTTTTTTAAAACCATTATCTTTCAAAATAACATTAAAAAATGAATGTAAGGATTATGAAGATATTATTTATTAAAGTGGATAATTTTAAACTATTAATTGATGTTTAATGGGAAGGAAGATCCTGACAGTGGTTAAATCTGTACATGATGAAGATTCATTTGCATCATAATTTTTTATGAAAAGTTACTCAATTAGAAAAGGTGAATAATATTAATTTTTTTTTAAAATAATTTTTTTAAAAAGTTAAAACATAGATAAAAAACCCTTTTAATGATCATTTTAGAATGGTAGAACATATATTAATTTTTTTTAGAAGTCCTAGTTTTTATGGAACATAGATTTCAGACCAAAGAGAGAGATATTGTTAGATCTTCATAAAAACACTTTATTAAATACATTAAGAAAACCAAAGAGTTTAGAAATGGAACTAATAGCTGAAAAATATTGTATAACACGAGGATAAGAAAATTTATTAGTTTTCTTGAATTATTTATCATAAGGATTCATCAATGAATGCATAATCATAAACAATCCAGATTCACGATGAGATTGTTGTAAAAAACTCTTACATATTGGTAACATTGAGACATAATACCCAAGAAGGAAAATTTAAATAAATAAAAAATAAAATATCATGGAAATAAATATATTTAAGAGATAAAATGTCAAAGGGTATTGTATACACATTGTATAAGAATATAGGTGCGTAACATGGCCTGTGTCTCAATGAAGGAAAATTGATGCAAAATTACATTACCGATTTGGTAAATTTTGAAACAAAAACCCCAATTACCAAATTTCCGAAAAAATATGTGTAAATATCTATTAATTTAAATATAATAACCATTTTATACATCCATGTGTAGTATACACACCATATATTATAAATAAAATATTAACATTGCTCCTGCGTCATGGGAAACAAATTGAGATGAGAAAACTCTTATCATAAGACAATAATTTCATTGTACATGTGAAAACATCTTGTATAATAAATCTATGTTTATTGTAAATATAAAATAAAACCATAATCATATATCTAATGCCATATATGATTTTATTAAGAAATTATATTAAAAATTTATTAATAATTCCATGTCAAAGTTAAATTTTGGGTAATATGTGCATTGTTTTTCATATATCTTTTGACTTGTTATTATTTACAATCTTACTAGATAAGGATTTACTTATTAAAATAATGTAAAAAATTATATATTTATAATTTATTTTATGTATATAAATATTTATAAAAATTTATAAATGATTTAAAAATATGAAATACACCATTCATGGAGACGTTAGGCCGCACGTATGAATGAACGTTTTATTATAATTTATTATTGTATTGAAATAATGAATTTAAATGAAATATATGTATATATATAATAAATAAAATTGAATTATTATTTCATATATAAAATATACATTCACTAAATCTATTTTAAATACATTATATGTAATGTTTGAACAAATAACATCACCTTGAGGAGGTAGTAGTCTAGACGTCCACAAATGATGTTGTTTTATTCACAAAAAATGGAAAGGAAGAAGGTATGTTTTATATAATAATTTAGGAATAAAAAATAATAATAAAAATAATATATATATATAGATAACATAAAATCATATTTTCCATTTTAATTCCCAAGCATGAGAGGTAGTACTGGAAAATCGAACAACATCATTTCATTATGCAGTTTTTTTATGTACATAATAATTGTATGTTCATTACCCATTAGATGGATGTATGTGTATGTGTAGGTATAAAAGTTATAATAAAAACATATCATAATATTTATGATACATTGGTTAGTATTTAATAATGAAATATTAATAGTTTAGGGGGTGTTGAATGAAAATAAAATAAAGGAGCCGAAGGATGGATGCGACCTATTATTTGGGTAACTCCTCTTGGTTTGAACCAGAGTTCTTCCTTGGTCAGATTTAATCACAAATAAAGGATTATATACTGTTTCAATTTATTTTGGGAGATTATATAATAAGTTTTGCATAGATACAAATTATTTTATATGTGTGAATAAGTGGGAGTGGTGATTAACTATTTATTGAGGAGGAGTGATATTCTTTTAATTTTTTTTAATGGTAATTCCACCCACATTTTTCCCATGTCACGTGGATAAAATAATTATAAAAACGACATACATGGAATTATATTGTATAAATATTAATCCAAGGGACTTTGGACAAGTTTCTAGGACATTTTAGTCCTTTAGTTTATGGATTAGTCATTTGTTAATCTTATTTTTCTCTTAATTGCTGTATTTATGATTAATCACAATCACTGATATTTTTTTTCAAAAACTGAGATGGAATTATTTGAAAATAAATATTATTTGGATTAAAAACATGGAATATATTTTTACAAATTTAAAACACAAAATATGAAGATATTATTTTAAAATTAACCAGTAGACGGGATGAAAATGCATGGTTTTAAAGTTAAAAGTTCCTAAAGATTGAAATGTTTTTCAATCCAATTTTATTATGAAATTATTTATAATGAACTAAATTGGATTAATTGTTTTATAATTGAAATAGTTATAAATTTAAGCCAAATTTAAAATTAATTTAACTGAATATATAAATTTGATGAAAAATCAGTTTGGAATAAAAAATCTCTGTTTTCCACTATTCATTAAAAAATGAAACTTGACTGATAAAACAAAAAAATCACCCAAAGTCAATGTTGATATTATAATTCAAAAAATGAATATTATTTTTTAATATAATAATTATATATTATAAAAAAATATGATTTAATATGGATTAACCATTAAAAGGATGTAAATTTACCTTTTAGAAAATACATCTTTTTAATCCCAAATATTGATTTACTCTTATCTTATATCTATCAAATCTACTGTATGAATATCGAAAATATTGATTGAATATATAAAATAATTTTTTTAAAATAATAATCAGAGTGTGTTGTTAAATATATTGAGATAAAATTGTGAATGTAAATAGAAAAATACTTTCCTTAAAAAATTACAATAATTACTTTTAATATTTCGTACATTCACTAATGCTTATTTATAAACAAAGGATTCATTGTATATTCATGAATAAATAATATTATCACATTTTAGATAATCATATTAATAAAATCTATTATAATGGATAAGTGGTAGTTAAAATAATATTTTAATAATCATATTAATATTATATAGTATGTTTGGTAAAACTCAACCATGTAGGTAACACAATCTATAAAAGTAACATAAGATTCTTTGTAACAAATTCCAAAAATAGTGCTATTTATACCAATATATTATCTAAGTGTTCTTTGTATTGATTTATTAACTTATTTTTGTGTGAAATGCATGAAAAACATAATTCTATCATATAACACAAGCTATATCTAGTGTCGCATGAAATGAAAAAAATATCAGAATGTTGATATTAATTTAATAAAATTTAACAAAATCTCAGGGTGTTCCCAAGTTTTCTTAGAAGATGGTATTTTAGTTGATCCTGAGAATGTGGATACTAGTTTGATGTGGTATAAACTACATAATTTTTTAATGATTCAGGGATTCTTGGATTTGGAAGGTTATTATTAGAGGTTTGTGAAATATTCCTTGAAGTTGGATTCCTTAATGACTTCTCTCACTCAGAAATTATTAATGATTCTGTAGAATACAAAATGTAAGGGTTATTTTTCTGATTTAAATAGTCTTTTGACTTATGCACCAGTGTTGACTATCCTTGAGGCTATGTATGGCTATGTGGTGTTTTATGACACATATAGTTTTAAATTGTATTGGGAAGTTATATAGTGTGATCATGTTGTATCCTATGGTTCCAGATAGATTAAGCCACATGAGAATAATTATTTAACCCATGATCTAAAACTCACTGTAATGATGAATTCTCGTAAGAGTTTCTATCATTACCTTAATAGATAAATGTTTACCATTTACACCTTCCACAAAATATGAACTTATATATTCTCCTTAAAATATTTGAATCTCATACATAGAAATTGGGTATATTACCTTTAGAATTACAATTTCTACATTACTTATACCCTTAGTAATGGAAATATATATGATGATTTTTTAATTAGGAAACATAAAACACATTCTATGAAATAATCATTATAAGAGTGGAATCTGATGCCACTCTTTGTGTAGTTTCATTTCTGAGTCTATGTGAATAATACTAAGGTTGTTTTCAAAAGCATGTAGTTGAGATACTCTTTTATCAAGATGATTCATTAGGATAAGTACATTTATGATGAAGTCTATGGAATTAAGGACTCATTTTATAGTCGAGATACCATCAAAAATTGGGTTTTCTCTTATGAATGTATCCTTTGTTTTTGAAATAATTTCATTGTTACCTTGGCCGTGAGGAAGGAATTCATGGTTAACTTCCATTATTCTTAGTTGTAAGTGAAATCGAGTAACACAAATAAGTTCTATGATATGTGGTGATGATTCTAGTGGACTAGTGTGAGATGAGTCATCACCTACATTATTGTTAATTGTTATACATATCAAAAAATCCAAGATGAGCACCAAATACTTATGGGGGTTCTTCAACCACTTCTAGTGATGATTTGTAAGTGGAATGATATTTCTATGGAATTTGTGGTTTGGATTCCACATACCCCTTAGAGGAAGAATGTGATATGTGTTTAGATAAATATTCAGACCAAATTGGTTCAATTTATACTAATTCAATATACAACCAATGTTGAGGATGTGGGATGTATCTTTATGTAGAATATTTTTAGGTTTCATGGTATTCCTTATAATATAGTCATTAATAAGGATCCACATTTTACTTTTGATTTCTTGGAAATGAATCTAAGATTCATTGGGATCCCATGTACGTTTGAGCATGGAATATCATCCATAGATGGATGAACAAATAGAACAAGCTATAATTTTTTTTAAAAAAAGGATACATGTTTGCGTTCATCACTTTTAATTTCATGGGATTACTACTTGGGACTTATTGAGTTTACATTCAACAATACTTACCAATAATCTATAATAATGAATCATTTTGAGGCCTTTTATGGAAAATTTTGTAAATATCCATTATTTTGGTCAGATAATAGTGAAAATAAATTGGATATTCCATGGATGGTTCATGAGACGAAAACAAAGATTAATGTGATTCACCAGAAAATGATTATGAATCAGAGTTGGTATAAATATTATGCAAATGAATATTAATGATCATTGGAAATTTATGTGAATGAACCATTATTGTTGAGTGTTTCACTGTAGTTTTTTGACTGAAATCTTGGGAAATAGTAAAATCATGTTTCATGTGTTGTGGGGCCTTTAGGGACTGTTGAGAGAGTGGGGAATCTTGATTTTTGATTGGAACTTCCACCACATATAAATTCAAACCACAATGTGTTTCATATATCATAGCTTAAAAAGTAAATTTTGGACCCTTATAATGTCTTGGGTTGGGAGGATATTGATGATGAGTTTGATTTATCCACGACATAGTATCCAGTTAAGATTTTTGATTCTATGGAAATAGTTCTTTAGTTAATGGAAATAACATTGGTCCATGATATATGGAATTATAGTTTTCATTCCCTTAATACGTGGGAGATTTAGTCATTGATGAGAGAGAATTTACCTCATCTCTTAGATATGGAATCATATTTATATGATTTCTACGGATATAATGTGTTTCTTGTTTCGATGTTGTAACATCCCAATACCTTTTTTCAGGTACCTATCTGTTGCTTTCTATGTATCCCTTTTTTTGGAATTTTTTGGGCCACATTAGGGTGGATAAAATTCTTAATGGGAAATGAATTAATGTATAAGGATGCATGGTTGTCTTAATTAGTGGAGTCTAGGAATAAATATGTAAAAGGAAATTTAGGTATTTCGATAGATGCTTGCTTCTAATAAATTTATTTAGAATGAATTTATGTTATAAACCCATCTTTTTATGATGGATGTCATGCATTAGCCTCATGAAATGAGAATTTCTTATGAAGTAGGTGGAATTACTCCATAAAATTTTATCATATGAGGTAAATTCATTATTCAGGATTTTTAACCTGAGGAGAAGCCATTTTTTTATATGTGAATCAGCAATAAATTTTCATCACAAACTTATCATTTATAACATAAATTCTTTTTTCCCAGTAGATTTTTATGCATTTTAGCATGAAGTTTTTTATTTTTTCCTGAAGCTTCTCTTCTCTATACCGAGGGTAAATAGGGTAATTTTGAGAGATTTCTTAACATCTAGATGTCTTGATCTAGCATTATATCTCTGGGGAATTTACGTTCATTGGTTGTCCTTCTCTACGGTTCATTTCTTTGTAAGTGCTTTGATCTTAGTCGGTCTGATGAAATCAATGTTGATCACAATGTTTTGTTATTATTTTTATCCTTGTTGATATTTTAACCTCCATTATTTTGGTATTAACATTGTGTGTGTGATGATCTAGTGATCACTTAATTTTAAGGAAGATTATTCCATATGAATTTTACCATACCATTAAACCCTATAAATATTAATGGATTTTAAAAGAGATTTTTTTATAACCACATAATCTTAATGACCTGATGTGTGATTTTGAAAATACACTATGTTTTTGGAAAACACCAACTTATATGGAATTGTAATGTGGGGAAGATCTTTCCAACAATAAATGAATTATTTGAAACAAGATTTCATATAATTATTGAGAATTTATTCTTAATAAAAAGGATTAAATTGAATGATGATTTTTCAAAGACATGTATTTGATAAAAAACCAATGTTTGGGTTTTGAAATGAAGAAGAATATAGAAAAATGGAATTTGGAAAATGAAAGAGAGATGTATATTTCTATTATTGATTAATTGATTGGTTGAATCACATACTAGCCTGAGTAATTAGTGGGTCACTATGAAATACATTCTTGGACTCTCTCTACCTTGAAATAGAGTGATGATGAAAACACTATCTAGAAAAGTGTGGCATGACTACACATAGTGGGATCCCAAATTGTGGTGTAAATGGATTGTGTGTTGACACGTATCTTGATTCATGATCATTATGATATGTGTGGGGATTATATTACAAGAAAATAACATACCAATGTAATTTTGTGTATTGAGCTATGTTTTATGACATTATTATACATTCCACTGATTTTGTTATTTTCATTATTCATTCCAACTATTTTATATAACTATTTGTATAAAAAGATCATCTAATCCTATTATATGAAATATTTTTCATCATTTCTATTCGAAGCATGTTTTTTTTGAATTATGTTCAATTTTATTGCATTCCCTGTTTTATTTAAAATTTATAATCATATGTGTTTTATTATTTTAGAATTTATTATGGGACACTTGGTTGGAACTATCTTAGTTTAAAACACACATCCTACCTTTTCCTTCGGTATTTTGTAGATTTTTTTCTTTGTTTTGGAATAGGGAAGAACCTCTTAGAGGAGGTGGATGTTCACAAACCTTTATAAAGTTGAGTTATGATGTTGACTAGTGTATATGTGATAAAATTTGTGCCCATTTATTTTACCTATTTTATCCTGGTACATTATCCCGTCGAAATGTTGAGAAAAGTGGCATACTTATTTTAAATTTCACTTTTTTTGTTTAAAAATAACTCCCTGTTTATTTCCATATGATTCCAAATTCTAGTATACAAACTATGTGGACTAGGAGTACCTGTCAGGCCACATTAGTGGCATCTCAGTTATCAGGGTATTGGGGTATCAAGGCTAATTTTTGGATTTCCATCAATGTGATAGTTTTAATTGAATGAAATATTAAGAACCTGACTAGTCTAACCATTGGTTCAAAATGAAAATTGAAATAATGGTTTCACTACTTGTTTTACCATATGTGGTAATATGATAGATGTCGTCAGTGTCTCTCTATGGGTTTGAACAAGGGTTTTAAATTCCAAAGGGTTTTCCGAGCTCTCTATGAGTTTTACCATGGGATGGAAATGATGAATGATGTTTCTAGCCCATTTTATATTAGACCATGGGAGAGAAATGTCATTTAGAATACCAAATCTCCGTTGGAATTACCAAGGGAGGTAAATTCCAGATGGTGACTCTACTTTTTTCTATCTTAACCATGGGTGATAAATGTTAGGTTTCGGTGTGATGTTTTTTTCTTCTCAATGTGTTGAAAACTCTATATAACATATCATGAATTACAGGTTCATTAAATTACTAGTTTTTGTAGTCATCATTGTATGGTGGTGTTTATTAAATAAATCCCAAGGCATTGTTTTTAGAGAAAAGTTGGTGTTTTTTGGAAAACCCAAGAATTTCAGGCAATAGAAAGATTACAGAATTTGAAAATAGTGGGATCAATGTTTTAAATACCTTTTATCTACTGAATTTACTTTTATTTGGATGCTCTATGCTTCCCTATATCTATATGATCTCCAGGAACTTTAGGAAGATCTTTCTTCCCTATTCATCTTGCATCGATATGTTTGATCCGAGGGTTATTAGAAAATGATCTGTAGTTTATCTATGGGTTTTTTTTATGAGATTGTGGTTTGAAAAAAATTCATCTTCACCTTGTGGTTCATAATGAGTTGGAAAATATTCACTGAGTTATGGAATCCCTTTTTAATTTTTATTGTCTATCATGTGGGAGTGTTTTACTTTTGTTCATCTATAGGTTGGGGTTGTGTAGGGTTAATATATGAAACAAAATTGGGTAATTAAAATTAAAAGGGAAAGTTTGAATTATTTTCATACTATTATTTCATTTATATTATTATGATATAGAAGATTTTAGAGGCATGATGACCAATTCAAAATTTTTCTATTTGGGGGATTTGTTAATGATGGATGACAAGTTTTGTGGCTGCTATTTCTATTGTGATTGCTATGATAACACCTTAAAATTTAAATTAGATAACCACTTATATTTGGATAATGAAATGGTTTCCGCAGAATTATGAATTGTCTAATAACACCTCCAAAAATAAAGTGAAATGTAATCAAATCCCCTTGTTAAATCTGTAAAAGTGTCTATGATAGTGGTGATGTGTGGTTGTTATTATGTGTAATAATGTGTGGTTATAATTCGATGTGTGGATGATTGATGAGATGTTGTCATCATTATGGTGAGGAAATTTTGTGATTGTGTGGATATTAATTTTGGTTTGTGAGGTTGTGGTTTCTAGGTGCAATTTTGGGGTTTTAGGTTTGTGGTTGTGTGGCCCTTTTTTTGGGATGGTGTGGTGGTGGTTTTTATCATGCTTTTGTGGTGATGAGGTGGTGGTATTTTGGCTATGATTTTTGCGTGGTATAGTGGTGGATGTTTTTCAATTATTTTGGGGATAGTGAGGTGGTGGTTTTTTGGTAGCTCTTTTTTGGTGGTGAGGTGTTGGTGTGATATAGATGATGAGTTTCTTGTGATGTGTGGTTGCATTGTACTAGATTCCCAGGTGGAGATGGAATAATTATTTAATAATGATTAAAATTCATAGCTTTTGGTTTGGAAAAAAGGATGAAAATTGATTATGTATAAAAAAATTATAGGTTGTGTGGTTTAATTTGGTTGATACTTAGTAATTAAATGAAATGAATGGATAATGGTATTTTATTGAAATGTGACATGTGGCTTGCAGCTTTTTGTGTGGTGTTATGAATTTAGAGGAATAAGTGAAGGTAGAGATGTTGTGAGTTGGTTAGTGTTTTGTTGTGCACCCATATGTTGTTCTTGTGTGTGGATATGTGTAATACTGGTATATTCTAATTGATTTTTATACGCACCCACCAACATTGATCATTATTAACTAACACACATATATTCACACAGGGGGTGTTTTCTCCATTATCTTGATGATGTGTATGGATGGATGGATACTCGCTCTTCCCAACCATCTATTCAAGATGTGCATATTCACACAAGCTATGATGGTCAGAGGCTTGTTATTGCACTGGGTGATGGACCATCTTTTTTTTGTAGAGATTTGATATAACCATTCTATGGGGTGGTGACCCAATTATTCTCAAGAGAGATGGGATATGAACATATTGTGGGGTGGTTTCCCAGATGGTTTCAAGTGATTTATGATATTTTCACTCTGTGGGGTATCTTACGGTGGGATTGTGTATGGTAGGAGCCGTGGAAGAGGGTGATGTACTTCATGTTCCTGATATCATTCTACTATGGTTATGGTTGTGATGTGATAGTCATACCGTCGGTGGGGAAGGTTAGATTTTACCATGCTATGGGGTGGTAGCCCAGGTGTTTGTGGGAGAGATGTGTCTTGAGAATTCTGTCAAGTGGTGGTATATGCTATTTGGAATATGTGGGAGTGCCATGAAAAATGACCTTGGTAAAGAGAGTGAAAAGTTAGTGAAAAAGTAGTGTGTGGTACCATTTATCAATATTCTTCTTTTTATGTTATTATGCCTGGCTTGCGTTATTTGGTGAGGGTTCCATGATGTGTTTTGGAATGATAGCTGACCTATTTAGGTGTTGTTGGTTCTGTAGTTTAATCACTGGTGCATTGGCATGCTTCATTCCGTTGTGCATGAGATAGATTGGTTTTCCTATTGAGTATACTATTCTGCTAACCCTATGAATATAAAACTATTTTCTTGATTCTAGGAGGATTATGTGGATTATGATAGACATTAAAATAATGGACCATTGTATAACTATTTTATCACAATTTTATATTTTTTGGGTATTCACTTTTGATAGTTTTATCTATATAAATTTTATTTATACATGCTTTGGGGGATGGTTTTGGTTTCCTTTATATTATGTCATGGATTGGTTTTGGATGATTCATCATATCTCTCGATAATACATTATTATTGTGGAAAATTCATCCAATTTTTTGATATTTTTATACCCGCAGTGATAGTTTCCAACCTCGTACTTACTAGAGGTTAGACTCAAGGGCCCATATCACTCTACCCTAATTATTTTTTCATTAGTAGGAGGGGGTCATGATAGTGTGGTATCAGATATTATTGTTGATAGATAGATTGTAGATTAGGGTTAGGCACATTTATTATTTTAGTGGTTGGTATTGAATCTATTCCATTTCACCATGGTGTGTGATTAGGCTAGATTGAATTACTATGATATAGGATGTTAGGTCCCACCATAGTTTAGTGCACAGACTCCGATCTTATTGAAGGACCGTGTGATGTGTGCCTTTTTGTAGGTTTGATAATGTGGATAGTTTCATGTATCATCATGGCTTCTATTCCTATTTGAGATATCTGATTTTGGGATGCTTTAAATGTAAAATATAAACTAAAATGACTCTAAGTAAGATTAATTAATACTTGGAATACACTATTTTTGTTTGAGTGTCAGCTATGGCTCTTGTTCATTGTTCATCTGTGTCTTAGGATGTTGATGTTTGATAATCTGATCAAGTTAACCATTAGAGGGTTTATCTTATTTATGAGGATGATCAATGGTAGTGGGAATTTAAATATTTCTTGTGGAAAAAAATAGGGAAGTTCTAGGGTAGTGTTTTAGATGTGGAGAGGGAGAGAAAGATGTAGGAGCTAGAGATGACAATCTATTTGATCACGCTATAGTGAGATACTGGGACCCTATGGAAGTTAGTCATATGTAGGGATGCTAGTGTTAGTGGTGGATACTATATCTAGGTTATTATAAGGATCCATATGATTTATGGGTCTAATTTCATAAAGATATCCTATAAGAGTTACTCTCAATAAATATTAAGGTAGTAGAGAGGAAGGAGCTTATTTCTCTTTATAAAGGGATAATTTATTTGTAGGAGTTGGGAATCATGTTCCATAATCTTATTTCTTTTTTCCTAGCTATTTTCCTATATGATTATTCTCATGCAAGACATCTTGAGGAGGCACTTAGTCCTTCTATCCAGTATGCAGTAACCCCTTTTATGTTACCAACGTATCTAGTGGTTTAAATGAAGGTGAAAGTGATCTAGAAGATCACCCATGAAGATATTTTCCATGGGAGGGTAAAAAGTATGTTTCATCGAGGAGAGAAGTTGTTAGTTTAAAATATCAGGTGCTAGGTCCTTCAAGGTTTGGACCTATCGGGAGTAAACCTCAGTAGTTTCCCTTCGGGCCTCTTAGGGCCATTTTATTCCATTAATTTATTGGATATATCAAGATAGCGTGTATTGATATTGTAGATCATTTCCATTTCCAAAACCAGTTACAATTGGTTACCCATGCTCAGTTTTTTTGAAGTGGTTATGTTCAGTGCTAGTTACTGCCGTAGTATCCATTGAGATTGTTTCAACTGTAGGGGTACAAGGATTATTTTCTTCCCATGGGAGAGAAGGTATAGGAAAACCATATGATCATCCTCGTGTTTAGGGATGGATAAAGATTATGGTCATGTAGTTGATTGTTTGAAGAGAGTTATATGATCTGTTTGTGGTTAGTTGTATTTCATGGAGGAAGAAATTTCAGAGAGGCCAACAATCATTCTGGGTATGATCAGTTTTTTTAGTACCATTTTTTGTTTATTGTTTAATTTAGGATCATCTCACTCCTTTTATACACAAACTATAGTAAATTCAATGGGACTGAACATAGAGAGGCTCTAAATTCCCATGGGTTTGACCACACTAGTAGGATTCCCGATAATATTGTTTGATGTGTGTCAGAGTGTGGACTCATGATGGGGCCACATTAGTCCCATGTGGAACTTTTCCTTCTATATATATGTAGCGATATGATGTTATCCTCAACATAAACTAGTTTTAATCTATACATGTTTTCATCGTCTGCATTAGGTGGAGTGTTATTTTCTTAGATATGGATGGCCAACATGTGGTTTTTTTAATGATTGGGTTTGTTGGGTGGGGAGTTAGAGTGTGGAACCCATTAATTCAGTGATTATCAAAAGGAAACATTGTGATCATAAGTCTTTTTTATTATTGGAGGCATTAGAAGAAGATGAAATGGAATATAATAATATACACAACATATAATGATTACAATAAAAATAGAGAAAACATAATAGCAGGATGTAGAGTAATTCTGAAGAACATAGTTTTCCTGAAAACAAGAAAACAAGCATTGAGGAAGATACCATAATGAACCATAAGGGTGTTTGATATAGAGTAAACTATAATGAAGATAGTTATCTTAAAAAGATTATATTTACAGGTTTCTAAATACACAATTGATGTTCATAAAGAAAATTTCTAGATGAAGTATTTGTGTACAAATGATGTGCTAGAAGAAAAAGTTGCAATTTGTGCATGAATAGTTTACACGCTAGAAGATTGAAGAATTAAAGAACTTGTAAGCTCATCATAAGAATAGTGTAATCCTCAGTATAGTTTTTTTTAAAGAATATCATGTATACAGATCTTTCACGAATCTGAAGGTGAGTTTAATTTTGTTGGATAATGAAGCCAACATGTGGTGTTCAAAAAAAAAAGAAATGTCAAATGAGAATTTGAGATTTCTATAAATTCTTATTTTCAATAGATATTATTCTAGAGTAATATTCATGTTTCAGGATGATATGTAAAGGTTCAAATATGGAGTTATAAGTGTGTACATTTTCATGTTTATGATGCAGTGATGTATGGTTTCACGAATATGCATATGATCAACCATATAAAGGATTTTGAATATTTGTTAAAAGGTGTATATTGAATAGGGAATCAAAAGTTTTGGAAAAGTTTTATCAGATGAAGATAAATTTGGGATTTGTGATCTTACACAATATATTTAAAAATCAAGGTTGAATGAAGGCACATATACCACAAAACATAATGAGAAATAGAGATTGTATATGTTAATGTGATTTCATTTGTTCTATTATATGTATACTAGCATTGAACTATGAATCTCAATAAACAAGAAGAAGAATTGAAGTTCTATAATGAGGAGTACTAACATCTAACACATATAAACATATAATATGATTAAAATATAGAAGAATGAAAAAAAACATGAATAAATAGTCACATAAACACTGATAGAGTAAGAAGATCGTAAAGGATAAAAAAACCTAGTTTCATAAAAACACATAATAGTTGAACATTTATTAGAATAAATTAAATTATGTAAATCATTGAAATAATAATACGAAAATTAGTGATGAAAGAATATAAAAAGTGAATTTATATTTAAAAAATATAGTATAACAATAATAAAAATAATCCACCTCTAAGTTACATGAGGCTAAAAAAGGGATCTATCTAGTATCAAAAGAATAGAGAGTGAAATAGGGTTTACTAGCCTATGTATACAAAAACTACAAGAGGATCTTCTTTCCATAGAAACGTCCATTTCAACAAATTATTCTCTGATGGCATTTTTATTTAGTGCTTCAACATTTCATACTTTTCACTATGAGTAGTTCTTGTTATAGTTATCCTTAGATGTGGGTCATCTATGTTGTGGTGCTTCTGTGCCCAGTCCTAGATTAATTTGGGTCGCTAAAACTTCAGTTAGACTATTTATATCTATTAAAGGAAAGGCGCAATAGTTTCATAGAAAAAATGTGTCAAACCCATTGAGTTTAGTGTTCATAACATTAGAAAATTAAGCTTCTTCAATTGGCCTATCATTTCCAGCTACCTATAGTATATTTTATAGTAAATAAATGACTCATTTACCTTTATAAAATAATGGTTTTTTTGAGGGGAATAAAAGAAGAATATTTTTCTACTTGGGATTTTATATTTGACAAACTATTAGAGCCTATTACATGTACATTATGCCACCAGATAAATGCATTTTTTCTATGCAGTCTCATATGATTGTTTAGAAAAAAAGTTGTACGTAAAAACCAACCTCCACATGGATAGATGTACAAGATTTGAAAGATATGTCTATTGCTGATGCATTTGATCATCTTGATCATATTAAAGCTCTTAACCTAGTGGATTATTCACGGTAGATTGAGGTTATTTTCTTAAGGCCTTTGACCACTACTTTTAGATGCCAACTCCATTGATAATACTCAATGTTGAGTTACTATATATCCATCTTCGTGAAAATATAATATGGACTCCTTGATGGATTTATTGATTCAAAATAACCTCATAATGTCATAATTTTTTTTTATTATGGAGGATCTGAAAAAAATATTCCTATAGATGATGAACTTTCATTATCTGGTCTACATGCTACCACATTATTCTTCCTCTTTATGAAGGATGGAGATGATTGTTATTATGTATTATTCAAATAATAATTTATGAAATCTCTTTGTAAAATTTTCATCAACAATTTTCTTTGTGAGAAACAGTTGGGATAGGACCAACCCTCATTTATGTGTTATCTCATGGAACAACTGTTGAGTCCCCAAAAGACAAATCATCTCCTTACACACTACCTCAACTAAACATATTCATTCTAGGGATCCTATTATTCTCAACAACTAGATTCATGGAAAATAAATTCTAAAATTATTCCATTATAATACCAATGAATACACACTAGACTATAGTAACAAGACACAAAATAATTGCATAAACATTGAAACAACCCATGTAGATACCACACCACAACATATAATAGAATCATATTCCTAAAAATAAAAAAATATTTTATATAGTGACACAAACACAAAATTATTAATCATTTATTCTATGTTATAAATCACTTTAAATTTTTGAAATCAACAGAGGAAAAAGTCCTACCAAGACCTTTCCCATAGTTTCCAATTCTAGTCTTAGACACTTTATAATACTTGAATCAAATATTAAGAGACTGTTTATCTACACACACTAAAAGTTTCATAAGAAAAATCTTTATATGTAGGTTGAAAGGTTCATGAGAAAAATCTTCTTACAAACTCAATTTATTAATTTAATCACTCTATGTAATATATGAGCAGCAAGAAGGTACCTCCTATAGGTGACTGATTGAACATGCAGAAATAGTTTATTGATAATGGAAGGCTAGTTGGGACAGGTCATTCCTGACTCCAACAAAAAATTACATCATTCAACCTGAAATTTCAACAATCACCTTCTTTAATATCATCTCACAATGATGAAGTTAACAGAATAGGAAGGGAATTAAAAATATACTAATAAAAATATCTTTTATGTAACTCCGTCCACATTCTATGTCACAAAATATATTAAATTTATGTAAATTGAATCTCTAAAATGGTATACAGTAGCTTCCCTCCTTTAGGGAATCCCCTACAACACCGAATCCACTATCTTGATGGCTAGATCATTGAAATGAAATATCAAACATAATTAAAAATAGGATTATTAAATACCTCTTCACATATCCCTAATCAAAAAATGCAAGGAAGATCACCATGTCGGTTCCTTGTATGATTAAACCTAAAACAATAAATAAAGAACCACGTTTATCCTATATCATATCCAAGGCTATGAACATTATAGTTTCTTACATACTATTATTTCCTAGTGATTTTCATTAGTTTGAACAACTGAAGCACAAACATTAGATGATATGAAAACAATGAAACAATCAACAATCATAATAAAATCTCACTAAAAATATTTTCTTAATAGAAAAAGAAAAGTGTAGCGACCCCCAACCTAGGGTACCTAATGAGACATGATATACATAACATTTCATTACATCATTACAAATTAAATATCATGTCCTATTACTACAGAAGATCACGTGGCTTAGGATTCTAGGAAACTAGCTGCTTCTGATTAACTTCATTAGTACCAATCATGCCTGAAAAATTTTAAACAAAAATGTAGGGTGAGCAAATAAGCCCAGTAAGGGGTTTTAAAAACGTTTTAAGAAAACTCTTTCTCAAAGCAGTCCTTTTGAAGAGAATAAAACACTTTTCTAAAAAAGAGACATTTTCTTTTCATGAAATCCAACGTTTTTGAAAACCACTTGCACAGAGAAGTACGTAATTGAAATAAACTTCAGAGTAAACATGATCAGAGAGCGCAACATAAGAAGAATAAACAATGAATAATATTCAAATAAGGTTACTTAAATTCTAAAAATAATTCTGTGACTAAGCAGGGAAAACGTGCATAACATGGTTCATGAGAATATACAATTCTTATAATAGTTTACCCCATGAAAAACAGTTCTTGACACATAAATTACATTTTCATAGTCATGGGAGTTTTCAACTAGGGGTTTTCCTGTTAGTTGAACTAACCCCTGGTTGACCTTTATCATTACATGCAGAGGGAATGTATAATATTGGACTTTGTCAAGACCTTTCGTCAAGACCTTCTAACATACTTAACGGGTCAAGGCTCACTTACTATCCCGTTTCCATGGTAGCACAAGCCAAGGCTAACTTCCAATACCGTCGCACATAACATCTCATGAGACTCTTACTTTACCCAATACATTAAAGCGCTGTATAATTCCGGGCGCACCCGTCACATCATTCTTATTGGGCTATATAATTCCGGGCGCACCCGTCACATGTAAGTCTTATACATCACTCACATATCTAGACATGGTCATTCATTTATAGGGCTTCATGCATTCTTAATCAACCCCCTTTTTACATACATATTCATAACTTGAAGATAGTTCAATCATAAATAAACTGAGACATGCATGCTAAAATCCGTACACACAAGAAAATATCTTAAGAATTGAAACATTGGTTTTAAGGAAATAAACACAAACAATTAACATTCCATAACATCATAATACCCAATTAAAGTATGGTCATTCATAGCTTACACATACGATGATAAATGGGTATTGTGGGTGTCTAATTAAAACTGTGTAAACATACATGCAGTTAGGGATACAATGTGCATAATCATGTCCATATTAGGGAAAATCATGTATATAATTGTGTAAAAACTCTTATTAGAACTTTAAATGACATGAACCCTTTTCTTTATAAAGTTTGCAAACATCACAAAAGAACTTGTAATTGCAGACAACATAATGATATATATATACTTACACATATGCATTGGTTTACCAGATTAAACCATACTCAAAAATATTTCCCAAGTTATACATTAAACAAAAATAATGTTTGGCAAACCGAGTGGGGTTCCTTTTTATATAAAATAACTGAACTTAACTTTCATAAGACCCTTATTGGAATAAAATCAATCTTGCAAGAAAGATGGTCGATGTGTACAAATGCATGTATATAAAAGTTTAAGGAATTTTTTCCATTTTTTCAAAAACCAAAATCCTGATTTATCAAGAACGATAATAAGTGAAACTTTTCAAATGAAAGAACTATTTTGATAACAAACTAACCTTTAAACCTCATTACACATATAAAAATGTATATAATTTTTTTTGGATACATTTCTTGAGATAACATGTTTTTGAGTAAATAAATCATCATGTTATATAGTACAAAACACAAAAGCCAAATTCATCCCTTATGCACATTGATGTACATGTACATCCATATGATTACATGTACATATACATCTTTATGCTTCATATAATTGTGTGCTTTACATGTTCATGCAATCATTCGACCACTCCGTTTTTCATAGGTGAAAATAAATTTAGGGTTATAAACATGTGAATTAAAGGTGTTCATATACATGTATCATCTTATATATATATGTATGAATACAAATATATATATATATATATACACATATGAACGAAGTATAGATACATATATATATTCGTGTATATTCACTGAAGTAGGTGACAAATTAATACAAGAAGATATCCCCTTCCCTGGTTCAGTCCTAGGGATAGGTAAAATAGGTTTTTATGGTCCTGTATATTCTTATAAACATTTATACAACATGTGTATATAACTATGTAAAACTTATAAAAAAGGTAGGGAACAATGAATAGGACTTTCCCCCTTACTCCTAATCGGTTCCTCAAGCTAAGAGGGAGATCTCATGGTCTGGGTTTTCACCCGGTTCACACGCACCAGAAATATATATATAACACGTATATATACACATTTATATAAACCGAAGCCTGAGAAAACCAACCCAAAATAAAACCTGCCTCTTACCTTTCTCGGAGAGGAGGAGTAGACAAGGCAAGAGGAACCGAAAGTGTAAACCCAGAAGATATACATATATATATTACACGTATATATATATAAACCGAATCTTAAACAAATCTTAAAAATAGAACTCAACCCTTACCTTAGCTCAGAGAAGGGGAGATGAAACAATGCATCGTCGAGGATCGGTGGTCGGAAGGATCAAAGAGGCTCGGGTGCAAAACTTCCAGCCTACGGTGCAACATGGGGTTTAAAAAAATACGGAAGAAGAAGAAGAGGACTCTGGAGTCGTCGACCTGGGTATCGTCGGTGCCGACTCGTGGAAAAAAAGGAGAAGCGGGGTCTACTAGCCGACCTAGAGGAGAAAACGAGACCCTACACCCTACTGGTTCAGTAACGCGGTGATGAAGATGAAGGAGGCGCGAGGAAGAAGAAGCCGTGGTGCGCGAGGTAGAAGAAAAACCGAGAAAAAGGCGGACGACCGGGATTAAAATAGGGAGATCGTGCGGCCTCGGACGATGCGACATTAAAAGAGATGGACGACTGCGATCGGAGGGGGCTGGATCGGACGGTCCCCGGTTGAAGCGGTGAAAAAAAGGAAACAACACGCGGGTCTTCGGTTTTTAAAATTTTTTTTTATTAATATCTTCATTAATTTATAAAATCATTGTTTTTATTATAAAAAAAATTCAATTATTAAACTAAATTTTATTATTTTAAAAAAAGGATGTCATTGGTCAATAAAAATATATTTATTCAATCAAAACATATTATTATATAAATGTATATATATATATTTTATTTTTAAAACATAAATAAGTCTTATTAACCTTATTATATTATCATTATTATTATTTTAAACCATAATTAATAATTACTTAATATTTCATTATGAAGATCAATGGTTCATTTAATATATAAAGAAATCATTTGTTAATCAAAACATATCATGTTTTAATTTCCTTTATAGGCTAATTACTTTAATTTTTCTTAATTAGAGATTAATATTAATTAAACTACATTAAATCACACATAAGAGTGCGTTGAAATAAATATCATCACCAAAAAAAACATAAGTAAAAGAAATTATAGTTTGACGTAGTTTCCAAAACTGTTTATCCAAGTTATAAACATTCACATTATTATTATCTCTTATATTTAATTTAGAGAAAAAGAATCATTTAATTTGATGCAAAATATATATACAGATAACTCAAGAGTTAGTACATATTTTCGTAGACAAAATAAAAACCCATCAGCTTTAATATAATTACAACATAAAATTTTAATTGCTCAAATTAAGAAAATAAGGGTAGTGAATAAAATATTAATTTTCATCATTTTGAAACATAAAACATAATTCAAATTTTTGGGAAAATAGGAAATTAATTAATTAAGTTATCATCGATGTCATTCTTTAAACATTAAGGCAAATTACTTAGTTAATATTCCGAACCTTTTAGAGTAATCCATTCTTATTTCTAACGGTCAAAAACAAAACATAGAAGATATGAGAAACCAACGGTCATATTTATAGCTGTTTGGATTCAACGGTCAGATTAGTATGCTTATAAAGGGTCTGGTCTAGGGGTTTCCCTCACTACAGGTGACTGAAAGAGAAAAGGAGAGATGGTTCGTATGATTCCCTTGGTGATCAGCATGGTTGTAGTGGCTTCAGCCATCCTCATGTTCCTTCTGATGGACACCCAAAACCCGTACCACATTCTTGGGCTCTTGGTGGTTTTAAGCGGTCTCCCCATTATTGTAATCGAGTTCTTAGTTGGGATTTTTGGTTAATTTATCTTCTTGTTCGGTCAGTGGAGGATGTAGCCGAGATGTTACTTATTTGAATAAAAGGATTTTTCATTCATTTGATGCATTTTATTATTATTACCTTATAATTTGATTATTGGTTCACTTAACAGGTGACATTGAAAAGAAAAACTTGTCAAAAAAATAATAATAATCAAAACATGGTTTTCTTGGGTCGTTACATCACTTCCCCCTTCAAAGAATTGCGCCCTCGCAATTCTATCATAAAAAAGAAAAAATGAAAAAATGAAACCCCATACGTACAATACTACCAAAATAGTGGATTTGGCTCGGTTAATGGGATAACAAGGTTGGCACATAACTCTTCCATTTCCCTAGCCCAGATGCACCTCGAACAGTACTCCTTGAACTCCTGTTCGTGCGTACTGCAAACAGGCTTCCAAAGGGAGGATCGTGCAATTCAAAGTTCGGAAACATCCGAGTAGATAAACTCATTGATAACTCTTCTGGCTAGATCACGCTCGAGGTAGTCGAGAGGAATGATGCGGTTGAGGAGACTGAAGTTCAAGACCTGGAACATATATGCTACACTAAGCTGGACATCCTGAGCAGCTACGAGGAAGCATGCTCTGGCAGAGAAATTTTGTGACAGAGTAAAACATTGGAACAAGCCCTCATGGTACCTCCCCCTTCGCCTATAGCAGGGGAGTTGAGCAGTGGCGATGAGGTGAAAAACACGGTCATCCTCTAGACATAAACGAAGTATCTCTGGACCGTTTGCTAGATCGAGCAAACGCTGGCAGGACCCTCGCAGGTGGAGAAAGGATGGATAATCCACCGTGCATGCCCTGATCAAGATGACTTCTACTAACTCATCGGGTAGTGATGAGAAGTTCGTTTGACCATACATCTAAAAACAAACAAATAAAGGAAACTCTTAACAACATTGATAAGGTGGAGACATGAAAGGAAACAAGAATCTTCCATTTATGAAAATGTTTACATGGCAAAGTCTGAGTTTACAAGACGTACACCACAAAGAGTGGCAAAACTTCCTAACTCTTCAAACCACACACAGGATGAACAGACAAGACTAAACTCATGGGAAAATTTATAATGCCTCCTGAGTTTAGCGTGAGGGGTATGGAGTTGGGAAATATCGGTATACACTTCTTGCCTAAGAGACAATCGGGTGGAGTCATTTTCCAATGCTCCAAAGTCCATTAACTGGCCCCAACACCAGTAGTGCAAAATCTGGCATAGGTAAGCCACTCGGAGGTCTCCGGCAGCAGTAGCTTCTTGAAAGGGGTTATCATGCATTGTGCCAAATTCCTCGCCATTTGTGAACACTCGGAAGAGTCCTTCGTGATACCTTCCCTGACGTGCATAAGAGGGAAATTGGGTCATCATCATTAGGAGATAATCCATCCCTAATCCCCAGTGAAGACTAAGCACCCTAGGTGAGTTTGACACATCATACAGGTGCTTACACATCATGCGAATTTGGGTATAATTCAGAAAGTTCTCACGGCTAGCTAGAGATACAACGTTCTCTAGAGCCTTAGTGGGAAGTGACAAAAGGTCGGTAGGTACATCAGCCATCTGAAAGTTATAACATTTTTACTTAGTTAGTCATATCAATACACTTATATCACCTGGTTTTCCAGAGTTTCTTGAACCCATCCTCTGATACCAACTATAGCGACCCCCAACCCAGGGTGCCTAATGAGACATGATATACTTAACATTTCCTTACATCATTACAAATTAAATATCATGTCCCATTACTACAGAAGATTTCGAGGATCAGGATTCTGGGAAACCAGCTACTTCTGATTAACTTCATGAGTACCAACCATGCCTGAAAAATTTTAAACAAAAACGTAGGGTGAGAAAATATGCCCAGTAAGGGGTTTTAAAAACGTTTTAAGAAAACTCTTTCTCAAAGCAGTACTTTTGAAGAGAATAAAACACTTTGCTAAAAACGAGACATTTTATTTTCATGAAATCCAATGTTTTTGAAAACCACTTGCACAGATAAGTACATACTTGAAATAAACTTCAGAGTAAACATGATCAGAGAGCACAACCTAAGAAGAATAATCAATGCATAATATTCAAATAATATTACTTAAATTCTAAAAAGAATTATGTGACTAGGCAGGGAAAACGTGCATAACATGGTTCATGAGAATATACAGTTCTTCTAACAGTTTACCACATGAAAAATAGTTCTTGACACATATATTACATTTTCATAGTCATGGGAGTTTTCAACTAGGGTTGTACTGTTAGGTGAACTAACCCCTGGCTGACCTTTATCATTACACGCAGAGGGAATGTATAATACTAGACTTTGTCAAGACCTTTCGTCAAGACCGTATAACATACTTAATGGGTCAAGGCTCACTACCAATCCCGTTTCCATGGTAGCACAAGCCAAGGCTAACTACCAAGACCATCGCATATAACGTCTCATGAGACTCTTGATTTACCCAATGCATTGGAGCGCTGTATAATTCCGGGCGCACCCGTCACATCATTCTTATTATGCTATATAATTCTGGGCGCACCCGTCACATGTAAGTCCTATACATCCCTCACATATCTTGACATGGTCATTCATTCATAGGGTTTCATGAATTCTTAATCAACCCCCTTTTTACATACATATTCATAACTTGAAGACAGTTCAATCATAAATAAACTGAGACATGCATGCTAAAATCCGTACACCCACGAAAATATCTTAACAATTGAAACATGGGTTTTAAGGATATAAACACAAAAATTTAACATTCCATAAAATCATAATACCAAATTAAAGCATGGTCGTTCATAGCTTACACATACGATGATAAATGGGTATTGTGGGTGTTTAATTAAAACTGTGTAAACATACATGCAGTTAGGGATACAATGTGCGTAATCAGGTCCATATTAGGGAAAATCATGTATATAATTGTGTAGAAACTCTTATTATCACTTTAAATAACATGACCCCTTTTCTTTATAAAGTTTGAAAACATTATAAAAGAACTTGTAGTTGCAGACAACATAATGATATATATATACCTACAAATATGCATGGGTTTACCACATTAAACAATACTCAAAAATATTTCCCAAGTTATACATTAAACAAAAATAATGTTTGGAAAACCGAGTGGGGTTCCTTTTTATATAAAAGAACTGAACTTAACATTCATAAGACCCTTATTGGCATAAAATCAATCTTGCAAGCAACATGGTCGATGTGTACAAATGCATGTATATAAAAGTTTAAGGAATTCTTTCCATTTTCTCAAAAACCAAAATCCTGATTTATCAAGAACGATAATAAGTGAAAATTTTCAAATGAAAGAACTATTTTGATAACAAACTAACCTTTAAATCTCATTACACATATGAAAATGTATATAATTGGTTTTTTGGATACATTTCTTGAGATAACATGTTTTTGAGTAAATAAATCATCATGTTATATAGTACAAAACACAAGAGCCAAATTCATCCCTTATGCACATTGATGTACATGTACATCCATATGATTACATGTACATATACATCTTTATGCTTCATATAATTGTGTGCTTTACATGTTCACGCAATCATTCGACCACTCTATTTTTCATAGGTGAAAATAAATTTAGGGTTATAAACATGTGAATTAAAGGTGTTCATATATGTGTATCATCTTATATATATATGTATGAATACAAATATATATATATACACATGTACACACGAAGTATATATACATATATATATTCGTGTATATTCACTGAAGTAGGTGACAAATTAATACAATAAGACATCCCCTTCCCTGGTTCGGTCCTAGGGATAGGTAAAACAGGTTTGTATGGTCCTGTATATTCTTATACACATTTATACAACAAGTGTATATAACTATGTAAAACTTATAAAAAAGGTAGGGGACGATGAAGAGGACTTTCCACCTTACTCCTAATCGGTTCTTCAATCCGAGAGGGAGATCTCATGGTCTGGGTTTGCACCAGGTTCACACGCATCAGAAATATATATATAACATGTATATATACACATTTATATAAACCGAAGCTTGACAAAACCCACCCAAAATAAAACCTGCCTCTTACCTTGCTCGGAGAGGAGGAGTAGACGAGGCAAGAGGCACCGAAAGTGTAAACACAGAAGATATACATATATATATTACACGTATATATATATATATATATAAATAGAAGCTTAAACAAAACTTAAAAACAGAACTCGACCCTTACCTTAGATCGGAGAAGGGGAGAGGAAACAGTGCAATGTCGAGGACCGGTGGTCGGAAGGATCAAAGAGGCTCGGGTGCAAAACTTCCGGCCTTAGGTGCAACATGGGGTTTAAAAAAAATGAAATAAGAAGAAGAGGACTCTAGAGTCGTCGACCCGGGTATCTTCGGTGCCGACTCATGGAAAAAAAGGAGAAGCGGGGTCTACTAGCCAACCTAGAGGAGAAAACGAGACCCTACACCCTACTGGTTCAGTAATGCGGCGATGAAGACGAAGGAGACGCGGGGAAGAAGAAGCCGTGGTGCACGAGGTAGAAGAAAAACCGAGAAAAAGGCGGACGACCAGGATTAAAAGAAGGAGATATTGTGGCCTGGGATGATGCGACATTAAAAGAGTTGGACGACTGCGATCGGAGGGGGATGGATTAGACGGTCCCTAGTTGAAGCGGTGAAAAAAGGAAGTAGCACGCAGGTCTTCGGTTTTAAAAAAAAATTTGTTTTATTAATATCTTCAATAATTTATTAAATCATTGTTTTTATTATAAAAAAATTCAATTATTAAACTAAATATTATTATTTTAAAAAAAGAAGGTCATTGGTCAATAAAAATATATTTATTCAATCAAAAAATATTATTATATAAATGTATATATATATATTTTATTTTTAAAACATCAATAATTCTTATTAACCTTATTATATTATCATTATTATTATTTTAAACCATAATTACTAATTACTTAATATTTCATTATGAAGATCAATGGTTCATCTAATATATAAAGAAATCATTGGTTAATCAAAACATATCATGTTTTCATTTCCTTTATGAGACAATGAATATACCATTAATAATTAGTTATATTCAATACATAATCTGTAGCCTTCCCCAAATATAAAAATATTTTAGAGGGAACTATTATAGATTCCATGAAAACTAGTTTTCCATATATACCTACCATTTTGTTTGTGCCTAGATTTACCTAAAATGATTAAAGGAAAATTTTTATATCCATAATGATGTACGTGTGGTGTGTGAGTATAAAATAATTTGTATAGAAATAATAGTTTCATATCAACTCAATATTAATGTCATTAGTGTATGCTTTTATATGTCTTTACATTTAAATAAATAAAACAAATCAATTTCAAAGTCAGCAAGTGGATAAATAGTATAATAATAAATGTGAAGAGAAAAAGATCAATTTTAATATAATATATATAATAAAAAAATTCAAATTGTTCTCATAATACCTACAAGGTCCATACATAAGTATGGTAATAATTAAAGATTAAATTCCATTGAATATCTATAATGGTACACAATAGATACCCTCATTGAGGCCACTCCATACAACACTAAATCCACCCTCTTAAAGGCTATATTGTTGAAATAAAACACAAAATATTAATGACACTAGCCCAATGAAATAAAGAGAAATATTATTGAAAAGGGTATTAAATGGCATAAATATCAGAAAAAACTGGCCACTATGATTTAATTCAAAAGATGACGTGGTCTGAAAGAACCCATATCATTGTCAATTTATACTATGTGGGTGTATCTACTATTAAAATAAAATTAATAACACCACATTCACCATGAAATGACTTAATCATATTCCCCCATGTATATCATAAAATATCAATCTCAATAATTATGATTTGTTTCCAATGAAAAAAGATACATGATTCAAAGATTATATATTGAATAATATACAAATGAATCACTAATCATTTAATATTACTCCAAAATATTATATATATCTTTAATGATACAGGTATGAAAATGATATCTTTTAAATGTAATATTGTTTAAACAAAAAACAAAAATATTTTTTTAAAATTTATTATTTAAGAAAAAAACTTTTGTGAAGAAATAGTAAGTGGTCAGAAAAATAAAATATAATTTAAATATGACAATAGTGGAAATTAAAAAAAGTTACAATTAAAAAATAGAACATTAAGGGTTGGTATTTCTATAGAATGAACATTAGTAGATACTATAAACTTGAAATTTCAATTAATTAATGGAATATAAAATTAAAGGAAAATAAATACTTGGAACCATAATCTTAACCAACTGAATCTATCTCAATGGTTGAAAATAGTAAGCGATGAATTAGGCTTCCTAAAATGATATAGTTGAAATAAAATTCAAGAATAAATAGTCTAACTTATGTTAAAAATATCCTTATTTAAATTGTAAAGTTGAGGGGAATAAGTTGACTTTCACTCAAATGTGAATTCTTTAGGTAGTCCCTCGCTCACTGAGCTTCATTGTCAACCAAGTTCATGTAAGTATCAAAACAAATCTATACTAACCAAGGAAGTGAAAAATTTTAATTAGATTTATTTTACTTGATAATTTCATATAGGAAATTATAAAGATATATAATAAAATAAAAATAAAACATAAGTAAATTTAATATAAAATAAAAAATAGATAATAAAAAAAGAAATGATTAAAAAATGACCATTAATAAATAATGGTATCTATCGAAAATAAAAACATATTTTTATAATTTATATAAACATTTATTGGAGATAATTAAATTTAATAGTGAAATATATAGAAGTTCATAACTATGTAATCTACAAAATAAAAATTACCAATGTGTAATTATAATAAAAGGTTTGAATATTTTTATCCTCAAAAAGAAACAAATTCTATACATGACCATTTAATATTATATATAACCACTTAGAGTGTGTTTGGTAATTGTGTTTTGAGGATGAAAATCTATAAATACATGAAACCCATAAATCAAAGATAATGAATATATAGTATCAAATTTAATACTATAAATAAATTGACATACTCCGTAAAAATATAATAAATTAATATTTATAAACCTATAATGGTGTTGGTCCATTTTTATGACATGGATAACCGAGCATTTATAATTGGTTTCTTTGAGACATTGATATCCTTCATTGTAGTCATGATTATTTACAACTATCTTTTTAGTTCGTTTATTTTCGCTATATTTATGTGGTTATATTCTAAGGGTAAATGAATAATATATATGATAATTGTGATATAGTTTAAATATTATGTTAAAAGAAGAGTTGAAATTGGTTGTCCAATTAAATAAATCTATAAAGAAAGTATTAGATTGTGGAATATTATGTATTTATTATATATTAGAAGATAGAAAATTAAAAAAAATAAATACCTTAAAAATGAATCATTAAGGGATGGTATTTAAATAGAAATAAAATTATTACCAACCAACATAATCATGAAATTTTTAGAAGAGAATACAATATCCATTGGATGGAAAATAAAAACAAAGAACAACAAGATTTCAATACTAAAACTATCTCAATGGACTAAAATGATTTGTGGTGGTTTGGGGGTCATAAAAGACATATGTGAAATAACATGATAGGGGAAATAGTCTATCCTATTTTAAAAATATCCTTATTAACATTATGATATCGAGGGGAATAATGATACTTTTTATCATCTACTATTTTATCATCTATGAATACATCTTCTCTCTTATTTATCATGGGGATTCATTGCCAATCATGTTCAAAAAATAAATTTGAATGATTAGAAGTAATTTTTAATAATTGAAAAAAATTGTGATTTTTTTAGTTCTTAAGAAGTTTAAATAATAAAATAAATATTATTCACCTCTCATGGGCCTTGTGAACTTTTTTGGAAATAAAGAGAAAGATTAAACCATCACAACTACAAGAAACTATGAAATTGATTGACAACAGTATCTAATGAATAAAGATATTTTCTTTACTTTTTTCCTTATCCAATATAGATATTTAAAAAAATATTATTATATATTTAACATGCTCAAAATAATGTTTACATGTGTTCGTATAATAGAAAAATCAATAAAATATTGTTACATAATAGTAGCATAATAGAAACATTTGTTAAAAAAATAATGACATAAATTCTAAGCACATACATTGAATACAAACTTCTAATACTGAATAGAAATAGATATTGTGGAATATAGAATACTGAAATTCAATATATCATGATCACATTATACGAAATGACTGAAAACATGAAGAATGATTCATGTAGACTCATTATTTTCTAGGAATATCTCATGAAACTCATGGATTTGTAATATATTCGCATTATTATTGTAGAATATTCCTGTAAAAAATTGATATAGGAATAATTTAAGTGAATCTAGTTGAAAAAAATCCAAAATATTAATAGTTCATGTAATGGAAATTTTTTATTTGGATTATAGTCTATAAAGAACTGAATCCAATACATAAAACTATAGTTTAATAGGGAATAATAATGTGTTTATGAGTGAAATAATTCTGAAAAAATAATATTTAATTAAATTACATCCAAAATGTTTCTAGTGGTAATTATCAATGAGTTAAATAAAAATTCTGTTTAGCCTAAAGAAATTGTATCTACAAGTTAAATTAATTAAGGAACTTATGAAGTTGAAAGGAAATTGAAAAAGACAAAAAATATATTGTATAATAAAATTGATGATCATGAATAGTGAAATAAAAAGCTATTTTTATTGGTTGATAGAATGTTGATATTGGTTTCTGGGGTGGGGGAGTGGGTAGATAAAAAAATTATGGAAAAATCCAGGTTGCATGTGTATTTGGAAAAAGAAATTTCACAGTTTTCACATTGTGATGTTAGGGTCTATGATGAAAGCACATAGAGGAAATCAAACTTGCTCAGATGAGGAATATCATAATGTTGGAGTTGTTGTGTTGATTCATGTTTTGATGACAAAATTAATGTGTCTAAACATCTAATTGAATGATTAAATGTGATTAAAAATATCAAAATGATGAGAAAAATGGAGAAAAAGGAGCACACCAAGATTACTGATGTGTGAGGTGAGGATATGAAAGGGTGACGAAAATAATGACACACCAGTGGCGACATGTGAGTGAGGCTACGCGAGGGAGAGGGAGACACTGAAGGGAGATATCAAGGTGCATGAGGAGGGTTAGGGTGAATATACTATGGAGGGGTAGAGTTTAGTAGTGGTGAGGGAGGAGGTGCGGCTATGATGGCGGGCGAGTTGAGGGCACATGAGGTAGAGGATGATGACAATGTAGTGGAGACAGTGGGTGAATGAAGCTATTCAAGGAAGAGTGCGACGATGAAGGGAGTGGAAGGGTTTGTGGGTTGGGGTGGGGGTGATAGATTAGGGAATTTTTTAATTTTGGTCAATGACTGCACTTAGTGGTCAGTATTTGAAATCATTATCAAGTGTCAATGAAAGTCTCCCAATCCAAGGGGCATAGAAGCTCATTTTTCTAGAAGTGGGGATTTAACAACAATCTATAATAGTTATAAAAATATTTTTAAATCAGGATTATTTTATTTTTCTTTTATATAACATTTATAAAAAACTCCATAAAATGAAAACAACTCTCATGAAAACCTCATTATCCATCTAAATGGAGGAATACAGAAATTATCAGAGTCTTTAAGATCCTTCCAAAAATGTGAAGCACTAGAAGAAAATAGATCATGGGAACCCAATAGGCTATCTGAAAGTGGATTACAGATTCAGTGTATAATCTCTCGCTCCTTACCATGTGCGGTGTTGGGTCAAACATGAATCTTACAATGGTAGGAACAACCATTGGGCATTAATGGTGAAGAGAGAAATATATTGTATTCGAAATCATGGTTTTATGTTTAAGACCATGATATATTCAATATGAGGGGTGGTGTTGACACCATGATCCCGAGAAAGATCCTCGTAGAGTGTAAGGGAAGATTCTACAGATGGAGAGCCTATTTCTTCAGTAATGTTTCACATATAACCAAAAAAATCTCACTAAATAAGGTACTTGGGTGTCTATTTCCCAATGTACCCAAAACTTTATATGGTAGGAAGGTAATATGAATCTATTTTGCAATATAGTTTCTCGGATAATATGAATAGTAGGGTACATTGGGAAATATTATACCATATTAAGAGAAATTATATTATTTTTTCTATATATCTATAATTTACATATCTCATTAGATTCTAAAACATGCACAATAAACCGAGGAATGTCTTTTGAATCCATGTTCTTGACATGTGATTTGAGGAACTTCATAGCAGTTTTTTGTCTATCAACATTTTATATATATAAATAATTGCATCAATTATATTTGTGTACAATTAAAATTATATATATTTATGTTCTTATATTAATATAGATTTATATATGTATGTATGTATGTACTTATATATAAATAAATGAATTTAACTATATATATATGTTATATTAATTTGTGTGTATAGATTTATGTATGTGTTAATATATAAATATATTAATATGAATATATTTATGTATGTGTGTATATGTATATATATATATTTATTGTTTTTTATATATGTGTGTGGTCAATAATTATTATAGGAATGTCCAAATTTATGTATATATAAGGTTATTTTAATAAATGTATGCACATGCATATAAATATTATTACATGTTTATACATACATAATGATATAAAAATGATACTATATGTATGTACATGAATGTAATCATGCAAATATACAACTATATAAAAATAAAATTTTTTACAAGTATATATAAATATATTTATATACACAATAAATACTTATATCACATAAACATATGTATATATTTATCACCATATACATAATTATTCATACAACTTAAATTTTTTTGTTTAAAATTTAGAATTCATTTTTGTGTATATAGTTTTTGTAGTAATTATATTTTATGTTTTAATATAATTTTATGTATATTTATGTATGTATATATAATAATATTTAGATGTATATATGTACTTATATGAAAATAGACTTAAAATTCTGTATAGTTGTATATGTTTGTATATATAAGTATGTACGTATACATGCATATACTTATATGTCCACATAATTACATTATTTATTTTTCCATATAAATGAAATAATATATATTTATGCCTACATATTAATATAGATTTTTATCTTTATGTACATATATAATTATATTTACAAATATGTATTGAACTATGATTTTATATGACTATATTATTTATATGTATAGATGCATGTATAGATGTTTTAATGTGTCTATATGTAAATATATTAATTTGTACGTATGTATGCATGTATGCATATATCTGTTTGTGTGTATATATATATTTATTATTTTTTATATATGTGAGGTATCAATAATTATTATAGGTGTATACAATTTTGTGAATTTAATAGGATATTTTAATGCAAGTACATACATGCATATAGTAGTGACCTGGGTTTTGACCTGTAAGATTATTGAATATTCCTAAGAATATTTCTTAAGCCAAATGCTGAGTTGATGCGGGATTCCTAGGCCTAGAGAGCCTCCGCACTGTGATATTAAAAATTTTAAAAATATTTTTATACTCATGAAATTTTTCTCATGAAACGTGGAATAACACAAAAATGAATTATCTTATATATTTTCTGAGACTGTGGCTGAGTTAAGAAAATCACAATTACCCTTGGTGAGAATTAATTTTAGTTTCCTTTCAGGGTTCAGTAAGAGGCTATTTGGCAGGGGTGTTAGATGATGTAATTTTAATTACATGAAAATTTAATTCATAAAACCTAACATAATTCCCACCCCACCCATGTTGTTTGCACATGAAAATAGTGGAGAATCCCTCTCCTCTCCCTTATTGGATGATAGAAGAAAACCAAGTTGAATCGATGTGATGAGCGCTACTAATATCCATTCGTGATGCTGATTATCATCAAATTGAGGGGAGCATGATTTGGCCATCATTCTACATCTGAAGTATTAGTGTTTCACCCTTGAGGTAGGCAGCATTTTTTTCTTCTCAATCCCCTATGTTGTCATTTTTTTATTGTTTTATATCCGTATTGTAATTTCTTGTGATCCATGCGTGGTTGATTTGTTTGTTATTTGGTAAACCAAGGTAAATCAGGAAAATAAAAAAGAAACTTCCATATATAATTAACGTCTACAAGATGTGTAGACTAGTGATACATGATGTGTGCCTCCTCCTATTTTGGGAAGATGGATTTTTGGGGCTAGACATCATGTACCACAGTTACACACCATTTTATGACCCCAATTCGTGTGGCCAAAAGACATGGCCATGTTTTCCATTTTATAATACATGGGAATCTTGAAATATATGGACAATGTAAACAATCACCTGAATGGGAAAACAACATGTCTAGGTGGCCATTTACCCAAAAAATACCATGTAGTATGGGATGAATAGTGTGTAAGGGACACAACTAGTTGGGCTGTTTAGAAGGAGAACACAACCATGGGCCAAATGAGGTTGAACACACCATGTTTGAGATATAAAAAACATGTACACATATGTGGACAAGCCATGCCATGTGAATGAAAGACACGTCTAGGTACTTGGGTAAGATCAAAGGTAGTGTGGGTCCCAGTCCATTCAATGTACTTATTTTAGATATTCTTTAAATATTAATCCCTTCATATCTACTTCTCTAGAACTGAAATTCATGCTTGAGAGAATCCTGTCAAGAGAAAATTTCTATTTTGAATGATATTTTGGCCTCTATTTCGACCGAAGAGAGATGATGTGGAATGGAATGAGAATGATTCTGTATCAATGGTGATTATCATTGGTTTTGATGAGGGTGGATCACTAGATTGATGTGAGGGTCAGTACCTTTCTCTATACTATTAGGATGTGGGTCCCCTTGACTCTTCAGGATAGTACAATGATGCAACCATATTCTATCAGGTCACAGGTCCCCTACCCTCTATGGTGTTTCATATTGAGGTATGGAAAAAATGAAGCTCATTTTAGTAACTTATTGGCCATTGATAGAGATTAGTGTGGTTCTTTGTGAGAGATTTTTGGAAAGTTACTCCCCTGTGGCATCAGGGTACATGTTTCCCTTAACTCTTTGCTTTGGTAGAGTGGGAACTCCCTTGTTGGATATTGGGTACGAGTCCTTTATCCATTGATTCAGATTTCCCCTATTGTTTTGAGGTATGGGTTCTCTACAAGTGTCATTTTAAAAGAGTTTTTACTCCCATGTCATACCATGGAGAGGGTACTCTAGCATGGGGTGGGAACTCCCCTATTGTACTGAGGAGTAGGTCCCTCAGAGTAGTTTTTCTTGTAGAGTGGTAATACACTATCATGTGGGGGGTGTGGGGCCTTTATCAATAGATTATTACTCCCTTTTATCTATGAAGTAGTGGGAAGTGGGTCCTTCATTAGATCTTGAGCTCCCTTAGATGTTGAGAACTGTTACGAGGAGCAGACCCATCAACTAGAAACATGTGATACCTATTTGGGATTTAATGAACATTCAAGGGATTGAGGTGTGGTCCACTCCAAACCGGACTAGAAATGGTTTTTTATATTAGTTAGAATCTAGTACTCACACAACTGTAGGGATGTTTCAAAGTGTGTATCCCTCCATTCTCTAATGTTAGAGTGGATGAACATGGTTAAAAGTCTCGATTAGTGCTCACTAAAATGTGTGTTGTGATGAGGGGAGGGCCTCTTCACTTATCTTCTTACGACATTTCATTGGGAACATGTTTGTTATGTGATAACCTCCTATGTGGGAAACTGGAGCTAGAAATGATGGGTTGTTCCTGATGGAGTTAATCTCTTGGGAGGTTGCGATATGAGATAGATGAGATTATGGACTGTGTCCTCCAAGTTTTGGGTTACCATTAGAGACTCATGTAACATATGGTTGTTGGTTATGAGGTAATAACCTCATGATATATAGAGTCTAATATGAGTATATATCAATGATTCTGGGATCTCCTCCACTGTTTTCATGTGCCTTAGTTGTCACCCACTGTGGAATGAGCAATCTAGTCAGGTATAACCAAGAATGGTTTTAGATAGAGTTTCTATCCCTATTGGGTTACCTCTAGCTAGGAAGATTAGACTGTTTGAGTTCACTTTATCCCTTTTCTTTTAGATTTTTGGGGTGCTACTGAGTATTTATATAATGAACCCTACGTGGTATTTTCATGAATGTTTTTAGTCTTGTACAGACTGTAGGCCTTTTGAGGGAGTCCGCGAGGGACCCGAGGCAGCTTAATATTAGTGAGAGAGAGTGACTGTGAGTTTACTTGAGCTAGGCCGAGCAGTTTTTTGAAAGTTACATATGAGAGCAATCCCACCTTATAGGAAGGTTGTATGATTTTACTATTTTTTGTGGGCGTATATTTTCACTTTTTACATTTTTTGTACTTCTGTTAATCTATGGTTTGATATAGATGTACGCATGAATTTTAGTTTTCATCATTTTATATCTATGCACTATTTCATGGAGGTGTTTTTGGGTGTGATGATTTAGGTACATTAGGGGATGGCCTCCCATAACTGCGATTCTCTGACTCAGCACTAGTCCCCAGCCCTTTGCCTATAAGAGGCAGGTTTGGGGAGTTGTGGCATGGTCCCTATTGGGTTGGGTCATGACAGAGTGTAATCACAGGATGTTCCACATTGGGACCACAATATCATGATTTTTGGTGGGGGTTTCATTGAGGAATTATTAGGGGTTCTCGAGTATGGATGTCAAGATAGATGTTTTGGTGTTTATCTGTCATCCAATTATCCATTCACCAGGACTATGATAACTATATTTTCTACTTAGTATAGTAGGATAATTTTCATAGGGAATTAATGATACATGCATTATATAAGATTGGGTTTTGGTTTTTTCCTATTCATTATTGAGTAGCTTAGCTAATATACTTATTTGACTGTGGTGCATCTTGAATTTTATTTCAGGGTGCCTCTGTGGAGATATCTAAAAAATGGTCCTTGATGGGATTATAGTTATGATCCACCCCATGATGAGGAATCCATGTAAGGAACTGGTTTCATGGAAGTACCTTCAGGTTGTCCACATTTTGAGACACCAAGAATTGAGTAGCTCGTGGTGTCGAATGTTCCGGCCATGTATGTGTGCTGACTGAGTGCAGAAAACGAGAAGCATAGGTAGTGGTGTTTGAGGTATATAGGTGATCCATAACCCAAGATAGGTGATCCCTGGATTGAGGAAGTCGCACCATTTTTTGAAAACATGAGGAAATATCCTAATCAGATGGTGATACTTGCTGTGAGCCTTCTACATGGTTCGTCCATGTGATGGTGGAGTATAGTGACACAATCCCATGATGTGGCGACACTCACTTGGATAGAGTTTTAGATACTCATTAGAAAAGATATTTACCATGAAACATTGAGATTAATTATTATAATGAAGATTTTGCAACTTCAGTAGGGTAGAATGACTATCGAGGTGTACTCGATGAGGTTCACAGACCTTCGACATTACTCCATAGATATGGTCTAAGAACCATTCATTAGATCTCATACCATTGGACATGTCCTCTACAGAGACATCCTAGAAGGTGTGGTATCCTTGTTTCTTCTAACATATGCTGGGGTATGGGAGCAAGATATCATTGTAGAGTGCTTCATGGAAGAGGGATAGGTGGATGTGGCCTAATGTGGTGGTTTTGAGGCTAGGGAGTCGGTAGTAGTAGGAAAATGGTAGATGATAGGATCATGGTTCATGATCCATACCCATGCCAGCAATTAGTCAAGTGTGCATGTGGTGTAGAATCCTCACTGATGATCAAGTTATCCATTGGAGAGTCTCTGTTATGCTTATGATATCTTGTGACATCATACTAGATATTTCCCAAAACACCATGATGTTGAGAGGAATATGGTCGATGGAATGCTTTGGTAAAGGTTGCATTTGGATCATGTTCCACAGGATGTTGGACATGGTAGTGGAGTGGGTAGAGCAGTAGGATGTGGTAGTTAGTTTGAGGTGTTTGTACCACCAACCCCAGGTGGTCCTTGCTAGGCTTAGGGAGATAGAGGGTGTGAGTGAGGATAGCTGAAGTCCGTAGAGGACATTGACCTAGTAGCTATAGGGACGAATAGAGGTACTCTCTATTTCCTTTCTACTTTTGTCATGTAGTAATTATTATACACTATTGTGAGTTACTCTTTTTAATAGTTATTACTAAAGGATTATTCTGGGTGATGTGGGGTGTTTGTGTAACCTTGTGTCAGTGTTGCTCGACGTAGCTTTGAAATATTAAGGATGAGAGGTCCATCACCCACCATGCAATTTTTTTGTGACTTGAGTAAAACCATGAGGGAGAGACAATGACGTACAAATGGGATAGAATCAAGGTGTGGTGGATGAGTCTCTAAGACTTCTACATTTGGGGTCGGGTGATGTGTTGGTGGTTTTTAGACATAGGGACTAATAAGACCCAGTGTGAGTGTCTAATAAGTCATTTTTTGATCATTTGTAACTTTTTGAACCTAGTGTGAGATTATAATGTGAGATTCTCAGGGATGAAATGACAAATTTTGACTTATATTTGGACCCATGAGAAAGAGAGACACTTTAACCACTGAGACCCTTTTTTATAATGTGATCAAAACCATGTGGGAAAGTTAGTGCATCCAAATTCTGAAAGTATAGAGGTGTGTTTTAGAAATTCCATATAATTGTCTGTTCGAGGCAGGGTTGGGTGATGGAGTGTCAGAGAACATCCTAGATTTCCCAGTTGATCTTTTCAGCTTGACCCTTAAGCTTGTATTCCCTGGTGGTGGAAGATAATTTCTCTTTCCATTCCGTAGCATCACAGTTACATCCTAGGATGTTTCCATAGTGTGGATTGTATTCCTTCTATCCCTATATAGCTATGATATAACTAGTGGGTGTGTAAGTATTTCTAGATTTGCGGAGCTATGTTACATCTTGAGTTTCACAAACAAAGGACCCAATAAGACCCATTTTTTATGCTTGGGAGGCCTAGTTTTGTTTGCTGCTACAGTCTTCTGATTGGCATCAAACTGGAATAAAAAACGATTGAGAAGGCCATGAAGTAGTTCGCCCATGGGTGGATGTGAATTGTGGGGTTATGTTAGTATCTGAATCATGTTTTTAAAAGAATGTACTGTAAAAATTTTAAAATGATCTTACAAAAATGTGAATTAATTTTAATAAGAAATTTATATTTTGGAATAAAAAATGTTGGTTTCAAAATTATATCATATTAATCACTTTAAAATTATAAATTTATCAGGAAAATTATATTATGAAATTAAATTAACTTTCCCAAATAATAAATAATAATAACTGTATTAAAAAGTAATTCAATATCAAGAAATAAACCAATATTAAATTCTCCAACATGAAATATAATAATTTTTATTTCATTAAGTTAATGTTAACTTATTATTTTCAGTGGTTATTAAATTTTATCCCTTATATAAACTATTTGATGTTCCCACTTTGACATGTGTCTCTTGTAAACCTTGTTCAGGTATGTGTCGACCTATTGATTGTTATATTCTTCCCTCCTAGTTTTGACCCGCTAATCCTTCCCCCAAACTGGAAATCCTCCTCAATTGAAATCTCGAATATTACCCCCATTTTTTAATTATTATCCGTGTTATGGCTCACTAACATGACCCAATTCTTCCCCTTCCTCCGTACTCCATATTCCCTATCATGTTCTAATTATTAATCCACCTCCCATTCTGTTTTCTCTCCACCAGCACATGTCAACCACTCTTTAAATTATTCCATCAATTCAATCCTTTTATCCCTATGGACTTCATTGCTTCTACTTCATATCCCCCATTACATGTCTATGAAACCCTAACATTGACATATCCTTCATTGGAAGAATATCTTTAATATAGGGTTCATATTAGTCTTCTCTATGTCCAATATCTCCTTCATTAATTGATTCAAAATATTCCACTTCCTCAGTGAAATATCCATACAATATTAAAGGTATCAATTTCTCTCTATTTGAAGTTATCTAATATCCATAGTTTCTCTTGATACAAGGATATTGGGTATGATGAGTTTCCAATATGATGCCCCACATGATTTATCATATATCAGATTAATCTCCATTAAAATTTCATTGCATTCCCATAAAATTAGGTGATTGCACACCATAATAGAGGACATATATTTTGTGATTTCTAGAATTACCGTCAACATTGTAGATCTCCTTTTATTCTGATATAAAACTCCCTTAGTCAATCCCTCTATGGTTCACTGAAACTAGGTGCTGGCTATGAAATCATCATATTATTTATATCTCATAAAATATAATGATCTTATGGTAATTTCATAAACCTCTCATTTTATTTTTCTTCAGTTCAGTTCATTTTTATTTTACCTTAAAATATCATACATCATTTCTTCCTAATAATCGAAATTTATTATATTCCTCATATACTATTTCTAATTCGAATTCCATGAATGTTATGAAATATATGTACTCAACTGTCATTTCCACCAAAATACATTAGAGTTCTTAGATCATGAACTAGTTAAATAAATTTATAGTACTTACAATAATTTATTTTAGATTTCCCCTGATATTTATTATTTCATAAATTATAATCCTTTTATTGAGGAAATTTTATTCCATCAACTTATTTCTCTATAATCATACTAGAATGTTTTGAAATAGGGTAGATATATATGCATCTAAACTAAAAAATATCTATTTTGGGTATTGACAGAACAAATATTTTTCAAAACTTAACATTTCATTTTAATGTCTTTAAACCAACCACAATGTTATTTTATTAGAAATAGTAACATTTTTATGTTTTTTTCAATTTTTAACTTCATTGTAAAAATGGATAATTTTTGGATTTAAATGGTTTATTTTTGTTCTTTATTTAGGTCAAAAACATTTTATAAACTAATTTAAAATTTTAAATTACATTATTTAGGATCCTAGATATCATGGGATACATTTAATCCTTACGGATCGTGAGATCATGGAATTCATTGGTGTCCCAAAATCATCTTACAACACATGCCTCAAAACTTATTCATAGATCTGGAATATTTTAAATAAAAACTTATATATTAACGTTTTCTAGCAATATGAATCTAAATTTTTTAAGGATCTAGATAATAAATATATATAAAATCTTAATTAATGAGACCATGTGTGAATCATCTATTTAGATGTAAATTAATGCATAGGAATCTAGAGACAATGAATATAGAGAGTCGGTCTAGGGAAATTAAATTCTAAGAGTGAAATAAGAACAAATATCACTACCAATAGGAAATGAAGCTGAAATTATGAGGAGATAAGTAGAAGATAATTAAAAACAAATTTATGAATGGTTCCATATATGAACTTCCAATTTATTAGATCTAATAAAATGGAACATTCAATGGGATGATCTGGCCTATAAAAGGAGTAGACCTCCTCCTTCCCAAATCATTCCAGTCCATCCCATTCCATATAAGGCACCATGTAGGAGATATCCACCACACGATTTGGGCAAATTCTTGCCCTTTTTCCTCCCCCATTTCATCTTTTTCATTTTTACAGTTTTCTTTGTTTTTTTTCAATTATAATTTAAATTTTAGTTTTATTAAATTAATCCATGCATTTTTGTTTCTCTATCCATCTAACAACTCAACTTCCTAATTTTAATCTATTAGAATTAAAATTAAAATTAATATTAATATTAAAATTAATACTACTATTATAATTATTAATATATATAAAACATTTTAATTTTAAAATTATTTTCTCATTTTATTTATTCTACCCTTTTAAAAAACCATTTAATAAATATAATAATAATAATATTACCAAATATTATTATTATTATTTTAAAATTATTGATATACTATATAAATATAATACATTTTCATTTCTTTTTCTTCTTTTCTTTCTCTCTCTCCCTCGCTCTCCTCATACCTCATTCTTTAATTTTTATTTTATTCATCAACCATTTATTCTTTATTTTATCACTCTTCCTCTTTACGTTCACTCATATCACAGAGTGATCTCTTACCCTTATAAATGAGAAGCTAACCCCAAGGATTGGGCCAGGGTGAGTTCATGATGATGATGAATTATCTTTAATGTTTAATTTTATGTGTATAGATAGAATTGAGTATCATGCATGGGTGAGGTGAATACCCTTTATGTGGGGAATATCCACAATGACATGAAACTAAATATATATATATATATATATATATATATATATATATATTATTTTATCTAATCAGTTATCCCTCTCTCCATTGGTTAGTTCTTTACATGCTGAAGTTGCGATAATAAATGGATGAAACAACATCGATAGAGCTGAGTCCTGGAAGATGAAACACCTTAGACGAATGTTTTTCATCAACCTTGATTATTGGAGGAGGTGTAATTAAGATTTTTTAAGCTCTCAAAAATTCCAAAATTTATAAATAAGGAATATTAATTCCTACATGAGACATCATATTTGGATTTTAGAACTGAGGCCAAACACATAATGTAAAATTATTATTGACTCCAAGACTGAACCCATGAGTATGTTATTGGTTTCCTACCAAATTCTATTTAGATTTTCATGTTATTATAAAATATAATTTCAATTACTACATGAAATTATTCAAAAAAAATATTATTGATTTTTTAATTAGATATTAAAAACCACAAAAAGAGATTGCTTAGGTGACTTAGAAGATGAAAGTAAAAAAAACAGAATGGATCCTTAAATGAGATGTCCCTGGTAATCCACTATGTTTCAATAGGAAAAATAATTTTGTTTTTGACTATACCCCATGAATTACATGCCTCATAACTGGAGCCATTGTAGTGGATTCAATAATTCATTCATTTAATTTTTCTATTTTCACATTTTAGATAGGTTTTAATTCTTTTATTAAAAAACTAAAAATATTCCATTCAATGATGAATTGAAATTATTTTTTTTCTCCATGGAATGAAGATTAATCATAGGTGTCGAAAAATGTTACTAAAGTTCCCCAGTCTACAGAATAGAGTGTTTCATTATGGCCAAGATAGATTATGGGAGCCGAGAGATAGTTTTTAATAGAGGAAGAATTCACAGACCTCATCAAGGAGCTCATGGAGACCCTAGAGAAACATGTTGTTTAATGATTTCTTGGAGGGATCACTGAATTCTATGAGTAAATCCCTAAATTTGATCAAGAAGATTCCAAGACTCTATGAAGAGTGCTCCTCAATTCCTCCCAAAACAATTTGAGGAATTTCCCAGGAAATATTTCTAGGAGAAAGTAAAAAAAATTCAAATATGAAATTTATTATCATGAAGATATGGTAAAAATATATATAAGAAAAAATTAATTGGATAAGTAAATTAGTACAAGAACCATCAAATCAATATGAGTCTAAAAAAATGATATGGCACATGTATTACCAAAAGAAGAAATAGATGAATAACTAATTTTTAAGACACTTGTTGGAGATTAAAACTAATTAGATGAATTCAGAAATCAGTCTGAGGAACTTATTTATTTCCCCACAACATGAGATGAAAAAGGGCCAACCCCAATCAAGGAAGACACCACCAAAATAGTGAAATTTGATGTAAAGATGTAGGAATCTGACGAATTGCCTCCATCTACTGAGAATCTACCCCATGTAGAACTTACCATTGTGACATTAATTGAATCTGAACCAAGCTAGTGAGTTAGTAATTTTTCATACAATATCTCTTCTGATTTTATTTAAACAAAATTATATATCACTCCATACTATTTTTATTATACTGATTCAAATAATATTTGTTATTCCACAGAGGAGGCTGATGATTCTGGACATCCACTTATTGAGGAACACATGCAGATCCCGGATTTAAAAAAACATGCATTTGAGGATCCCGATCAATATATCTAAGTATCTGAGCATGGTAAAATCAAAATAGTGTCTACTATTATTAAAGGGGATAAATTTCATATTAAAAATTCATGTTTTGTTGATGAATAAATACCTATTTACTTCCTATTTGATTAGTCAATGCATATAAACCCTATAAATATAGAACCAGAAGAGAGGAAGGTTGAACAAGTAGAAACCAAGAAGAAGGATGGTTTATACATCACCCTTCCCCCAACATTCAGTATATACCTAATTGTGATGGGTGATTATCAAGTGTACTCAATTCATGGATAATTCCATAAGAGAAAGGATGAAGAAAAATCTGGAAAAATCCACATGTGGTGATTGAAATCAATATAGAATCATCCACCATATGAATTTGGATAACAAGTGGTACTACCCTCTTGATGTTGTAAAAATTCTGGGCCAACATGGGGATCCTAAAAATACTGATCCCTTACATTATTTATAAGGATTTAAATTTCAATTTTAGTCATAGAAAGTAGTTCAACATGCATCCCACTCCCTCAAATATTTTTTTTTATTTTAGTGACACCTAATCCTTGTACATAATTGAGTTGTGTTATTTTAATGTTTTATGAGGGAAGAAGGAAGCCACTAATAGTGGAAGAGAAAGACAAACATTCATGGAAAAGGGATATCATTTTCATTGTATATATTTTTAACCCCTTTTTTTTGTGTGAAACAACATTTTTGGATCATTAAAAGTTCAAATTTTATGCCCACACTTGAATTATGATTTAGTTGACTTGACTAGGAGACAATAGTATTTTAATAATCCTTTAATTAAATATTTTTTATTTCAATGATAATGAAATTGATTAAGTAAAATGGGAAATTGGATCATTAATGTGAAGCATAGATATTAGAATTAGGACTCATGATTTGAAGGAATTAATTGATTCATTTAAATGATATTTTTCCACCATTTTTCATGCATTGAATTTATGAAATTCATGTGAATTGATTTATTATTTTTAATCATGCCTTGGGTGATTGTCCCTAATCATTAATCCCATTCCCTAGAGAATTTATATACCATGTACTTCCTATTTTATCTTGATCATATTTTTGTGTGATCTTGAGACATGATACTGACTAGAAATTTAATTTTAACTATTAAAAGATATTTATATACAAAAATACATTGAAAATGATTGAGGAATATTATGATAAACAACTTATGCATAAAAAACAACAATTAATCAAACCTTCTTTATCCCATAGGGACCATGAATTAACTTTTAGAGATGAGCCATCATTGTATCCATTTTTATAGAGACAATGATTTTTCATAACTTAGTATTACATCATTTTAAAGATAAAAAACATAAATTTATTATACAAGAAAGAACCCAAGGATTAGTGTCTTGGTAAAACTAGGGCCATAAATAATATTTACACACAATCATTTATTTAATTAATTCTTTTCTAGCTACTTATTGGACCTTGAAAACTCCTTAGTACACACAGTCACTTGAGGATATACATAAAGGAGGGGTTATATATAATCCCAGTAAGAGAATAGATAAGAACAATATATCATGGGGGGATCATAATCATAACTTAATCATCATAATCAAGAGAGGAACTATTATATAAATGCATTGAATGTGGAATTTCATAAAAACGATGCATCATGTCATAGTGGTAAACAACAAACATAGTTGTGAAAAATGATGGCATCATGTTAACACATATTTTAAATTAAATGATGAGATTAATCACATTAACCAATTAATCGGAGGGATATATAATTCTGGGTGTACCCATCACATCAAATCATTTACATTGCACTCTATAATTCTGGGTTCACCCATCACATCATAACATATACATTATTTTGTATGCCACATAAAATATATATCAAAATTGTCCATAAAATAATACATGGAAGGAAATGGGTTTCATTTCATAAGAATAAATTCATAATAATTAGGTTACAAAAATAAATGTGGAATAAAATTCTTGACATTGAACCACCAAACATGAGTGAAGAATAAAAAATCTTTGAAAAATAAAAACTGTGCATATATTTGAAAGAAGAGTTCTTTTGTAAAAAATTGGATTTTTCATAAACTAAAGTATAAATAAATAATTTCATAGAAAAGGAAATAAAATTATGAAGAAATTCTTTTTAAGGAATATCCATACTTAAAATGGGGTGAGCAAGGGAAAAGCTAAATAAAGAGAGTTTGGATCAAGAGTTTTCCTTACCTTTGGTCCGAATGATATGTTCACATTAATGTTATGTATAATAATATTAGATTAATTAATTAGAAATTTCAGAACCTTTCATAGAGTAATTTTATTATTTTTGGTTTTATTATGTTCTTTCCTGGGACTTTGGATGAATTATAGAGTTTAAATTCATTTTTCGGGAGTGTCCATTTTCATTGTTTTCATGAATGGTTTACTTGAATGAATGGATGAAAGTTCATTTAAAATGTGGATAAAAATCAAGAATTGTTAATATATATTATTAGCGAAATTACATAATTATAAATGATCTTATAATGAATTTGGTTATATACGATGAGGATGAATTATTATATAAAAGATAACGTTGATCGATTAAGGTTAATTTTGGCAGTTCTTTGATCACAACAAACATGTTTTTTTTGAAATTTAGGGTAATGTGAATTAGTTTTTACAAAACATAAAATGGGATAAAATATAAAATTTAAAATATTTTCTCATTCTTTTAATTGATTTGTTGATAGCCTTGATGGATTTTATGTAAAATGAAACTGCATCACCCACTATTTATGTAAATTGATAAATCACAGGCGACGATTCCATATTTAACATAAATAAGATTGATGGAGGATATTATTGAAGAATATCCCATTAAAATTATATCTTAGATGTATATAAATCATAATGGAGTTATCATTCCATTTTTATTAATGTATTTGAGTAGAGAACAATAAACGAAAAGAAATTGACTGGGAATTAACAGAAGAGAGAGAGAGAGTGGGATAACCTCTTGAATTCTCCACTTAATATCATCCTCAAGGAAAATATGAACGGTCCTTAGATGAGTCCAAGAGCTCCTATATGTGGGTAAGGTACTAGGTATGGGTTTTAGGTTGAATTTGGACCATGCATAAATCATGATAGGTTTGAGGAAATGAGTTTGTGATAGGTGGTATTTATAGTGGCAGGGAGGGGTGTTTTCCAAAATATTTAATTCATTAGTTTATTAATTTCCTCAAGACAAGAAACATTTATGATTCCATGAATAAATATAGTAAAAAGGGAATGTGAGTTCACACCAATGTTTGTTACATCATCCATGGTTTCAGGAATAGTGTATTTCACATAAAATGTATAAATATAGTAAATAAACGTATTTCACTATCATAAAAAATTCATGTATTTTAGGAAAATCTCAAAAAATCGTCCTTACAAATTTTCTATGGATATAATTTGTAAATGAACTCCATTTTAAAAATTTATTTTTCTAAATATGAGTAATTTAATTTGTAAAATAAATTCATCATTTACTTTGAAAATATAGATTTTAAAATTAAAATTAATTTTAAAACACATTAGAAAATTACTTAAGTTATTAAAAAAATTTCATAAAAGTATAAGACTTTAAAATATTAATTTATAAACACATTTTCAGAAAATTCATTTTCTTTTAAATTATTTAATTAATTAAAATAATGTAATTATATTTTTATGAGTTATAAAAAATCTAACACTTATATAATAATATTTAAAATATTTACTTATTCTATTATATTATTATATCATATTTTCACTTCTATGATTTTGAAATTTTATTCAAACTTTCATGGGTAAGGTAACTATTCATTTTGTCAGTTTACAATTCATAAGGGCCTTATTATATTCCTAATGTCAAGTTACTATTTCCTCAGTATCAGTTCTTTAACTTCTAGAAACTATTCAAATATCATTAAGGAAAAACCAAAAATCTTTTATTATATTCTTTAATTGATATTATATTCTTTATTCTAAATGAAATTATTATAAAAAGGAATAAATTACACTGTTAAAAGTTTGTGTTATTATAAATTTTACCCATTACTACCATAGTCCTGTTAATTTCATGATATTTTAAAGATGAAGAGTGGGGGTAAATGGAATCAAAGAAAATGGGATTATTTATAATGCTTTGAAGAATTATAGAGATTAATACAATGATAATTGTAAATGCTTATGAAATATTTCATTGTAATCTATTGTTTTACCCTCTTGAATATAAAAAAATGAATATGAAAAATGAGCAAAAAAATGTGAAAATGTTTTGTGATTTGGGTAAACAAAAAATCACCATTACTAGACCTACAATTTTTGACATATGTGGTTCAATGTTGGATGTGAGGTTTATTCTAATGCATAAATCGTGAAAAAGGAAAAAAAATTAAAAAGTTCATAAAAAAAATATGTCTTAAAGTAAAAAAAATTGTAGGTAGTGCAAAAATAATTCACTATTATTAAACTGATCATGATCATTACTTAGAGTCCTGGGGAATGTTGTGAGTTGTAATAAATTTTAGTGGAGAATTTCATTAAATTTTTTGACATTAAATATAGTGCTTTATTATTGAAGTGTTAAACCACCTCCTTTAGTTTTATTTTTATACATCAAATCCTACGATCCTTAAGGATTAGAGAAATTTGAACCTTAATTGCTTATCATCATGATTTTATGATCCATTTGTCTTTACAATGTGGCGAAATTAGTTCTTTTTACAATATTATGCATAAGGAGAACGTTCCCTTGATATACACACAAATCTACTCTAATTGTATCATGAGTGATGAGAGAATAAATAGAAATGTGGGTTATATCATGATTTGACATATTTAATAATAATGAATTTTAGAGCGTGAATGAATGAAAGGAGAGGATCCATTATTATTCAATGGGAAAAAGTAAAATAAAATAATTGATTTTTTATATGAATGATTAGAATTAGAATTGATATTTTATATGAAATTCATTAATTTTATTTGATGTTTATATATGTTTGAATATATTGTATTGAAATTTGAATCTTGATAACATTGGTACCCTCAGATATTCAATGTTTGGATTTTATGCTTGAGGAAAAACATGGTTTACATGTGGGGGAATTAATAAAACAAATAATTTCCATAAATTTACATTGAATTTCAATTTTTTATACCCAAAACATTGTAATTGTATTGTAAATTGTCACATTTTTATGTTTTTGTGAAATTTTGATTTTAATTGTAAAAATGCACAAATTTTGGAATTTATCTATTTTATTTTTATTTAGTATTTGAAAAATAATATGTTATATCCTGACATAAATTCTTAAATTATTTTTTTGTATGATCCCATATTCTTGGACTAAATTTCTTCTTTCTGTACCATAAGTGCCAACCATTAATTGTTTTACCAAAATATTCTCACAAGACATGACTTTAAAACTATTCAAAGATTTGGAATGATTAACATATGAGCTTATATATTGATTTTTTCCATCCCAACGATAATGAAATTCGACATGGATCTAGATAATGAATTTATTTTCAATTTTTATTAAAGATTCCATTCATGAATCTTCAATTAAGAAGGAATTTAGTGAATTGGAAACAAGAGGCATTGAATATATAGAGTTTGTCAAGGTAGATTAAATTATCAAAATGAAATTTGAATCACTCTCACTACACAAGGCCATATAAGATTTAATTTTTAGGGGATATGGGAAAGATAATTCAGAACAAAACTCATGAAGGGGTTAGTGAGTAAATATGACATTTAATTCGTCTAACATGTATAATATTTCATAGGGAAAATATGGCCTATAAAAGTAGTAGAGATCCTCCTTCCCAAATCATTCCCATAAATCCCATTTCATCTGAGGCATCAAGGAGGAGATATCTACTATGGGAGGACGAAAGATCCATTCTATTATTCATCCACCATTTTTTCTTCTACATGTTTTAGTTTTCTTAATTTTTTATTTATTTTTAATTGTAATTTAAATATTATACTTTTTAAATTAATCCATACATGTGTATTTATCCATCCAAATCACAATTATTCATCTCAAATTTTTTATTATATTTATTAATATTAATATTAATATTAATATTAATATTAATATCATTATTTTTATTAAAAAATTCTTATTTTAATATTATTTTCTCATTTTCTTTCTTCTCCACTTTTAAAAAAAATAATCTCTTAAATATAATATTACTAATAATAATATTATTTATTATTATTATTATTATTTTAAAATGATTTATATTCTATATATATTTTTCTTAATTTCCTTTCACTTATTCTTCTCTTTCTCTCACTCTCACCATCCCCCATCCATCCATTTTTATTTTATTTATCCACAACACATTCATTATTTTATATCTCTTCATATTCTCTTCCACTCACTCCGCCAAGTGATCTCTTACTCTCAAAAGTTAGAGGCTAACCCTGAGGTTTGGCTTGGGGAAGTTAAAGTTGTTCATGAGTTGTAATTAATGTTAAATTTTATATTTATAGATAGAATACAGTACCATGTATGGGTGTGGAGAATTTCCCTAATGTGGTTACTTCCCACAATGGCATGAAACTCAATATATATCTATTATTTTATTTATTCTATTCCCACTATATCCTTTGGTTAGTTCTTCACATATTGTAGTTGATATAATCAATGGAATTAATAGAATTTATTGAGATGGGTCCTGGATGATGGATCACCATAGGCCAAGGTGTGTCATCAACCTTTTTTATAGGAGATAATGGAGTTATGATTTATTAGTCTCTCAAATATTCAAAAATTTGTAAATAAATAATAAAATTTCAAGAAAGATATTTAATTTTTGTATTTTCAACCTAAAATAAAACACATAAAGGCTAATAAATATTGAATCAATGACTGAACCTGATAGCATGTTATTTCTTTCTATAACTCATTATATTTAGATTTTAATGTTTGTATAAGTTAGAATTTCCATTATACCATGTCATTATTCAAAAACCCAAAAATATATTCCCTATTTTGATTAGATACAAAGAACCAAAAAATGAGATAACATTTGTTATTAATAAGATTAATGTGGAAAAAGTGAAATGATCCTTTGGTGAGATGACCCTGGTCATCCACTGTGCTACATGAGGGAAAATAATATTGTTCTTTACCATGCCCCCTAACATGTAATCAAAAAACCTGGTGTCTTTACCAGGGATCCAATCAGTCATTAATTTACCTTTTTTGTGCCCACATTTTAGTTATATTTGACTACTTTTATAAAAATAAAAACTTGAAAAAATTATCCCCTTGATGAATTCAAATTACTATTATTATCTATGGACTGATGATTACTCATAGGTGTCAGAACTAATAGCTGAAGCCAACAAGTCTATAGAAGAGAGAGTTTCATTATGGACAAGACATATCAGGGGATCGTTGTGACAAATTATCAATGAGGATGAATTAAGGGACCTCATCCATGAGCTCATAGAAACCATAGGGAAATTTTTTTTGGTGGATTAGATAGAATGAACATTTAATTAAGGGATTACATCCCTGAATTCTATCAAGGAGAGGCCAAGACCCAAGAGGATTTCCCCTTGATTCCTCTCAACACTTTGTATGATGTTTCACAAGAACATTTACATGATAAGGTATAGGAAACCAAAATCAAATAATAAATTCACAATCTTGAAGAGATGGTATAAAATCTATAAGAAAAAATGGATTGTATAACATGATATGTCAAAGAACCATCCCAAAAATATGATAATGAACCAAAATATAGGAAACTTGTATTACCTAAAAAGAAAAAATAGGATAACTTGCCTACTGATCTACATTTTATATATAAATAATAATTAGATGAATTTTAGAATGAATGGGGGGAACTACATAATCTCCCAACACATTTAGAAGAAAAAGGGCAATAACTATTAGAGGAATACACCACCAAAATATTGGAATTTGATGTAAATATAGTGAATACTTACTACCTCCATCCATATACTATGAATCTAGTCCAAGAAATACTTACCACTAACGAATTGATTGAATCAGAAGAAAGCCATAGAGTTGATCATTTGTCACAGTCTATCTTATATGATTTTATTAATGTATAATTGTATACGAATCCCAACTGTTTTGATTATATAGATTCATATAATCATTGTAATTCCTTAGAGGAGGATGAATAACAAGGACATGCCCCTATTGAGGAAGACATGGAGATTCATGATTCCATTGAACATTCATTTTAGAGCCACATTAGGATATATTCATAGCTAATCCGGAGGAAATTAAAATAGTGGATTCTATTAAAAAACTGGAGAAATTTTCTATTATAAATTTATGTTTTATTTAATAATAAATACCTATTTACCCCCATTTGATAATTCAATGATCGAAACCCCAAGAAAATCATCACTCAAAGAGAGTATGGTTTCACCTATAACAACCAAGAAGTTGGGTGATTCATACTTCACCATTCCCCTGTAATGCACGCTATACCAAATTGTGACAGTAGAAGATCTTGTGTACTCTATTCAAGGATCATTAATCAAGAACAAGAATAAATAACAAACTAGTAAAATCCATATGTGTTAGGTCCAATGAATGAAGATTCAACCACCATCTGACTTTGGATAATAGCTATTACTTCCTTCTAGTGGTAGTAATAAATCATTCCCTACATGGTGGATCATACCAAGACATATACTTTAATTTCTTTCATGGGATTTAGATTTCATTTTTTTGTCTTAGGACTTAGTTAAACAAGAATCTAACTCCCAACTATCTTTCTGATGATTAATGACACATGATACATATTCATAATTTAGTTTTTTTATTTTATATGTTCATGATGGTAGAAGCAATCCACTAATTGTGTAAGAGAAGGAAAAATATTCATGCAAAAGGGAGTTCATTTTCATTTTATATCTTTTTAAGTACTTAATTTTTCTGTGACACAACATCTTCTGAGCTTTAAAATTTGAATCTTCATTCCAAAACATGAATTATGCTTTACCTGACTTGTCTAGTAGACCATAGATTTTAAATAATCATATGAGTCCCTATTTTAGATTTCAATACTAATGAAATTTAATGAAAGAAATTGGAAATTGAATTATTAATGTGAAACATGAATATTAAAATCTGGACTCATGATTTTAATGATTTAATTGATTTATGTAAATGTAATTTAAAATCATTTGTCTTTCTTTGAATTTCTAAAATTCAATTTTATTGATTTATTATTTCTAATAATGCCCATAGAGGTTTTCCCAAATCATATGTCCCATTACTGAGAGGATCTGTTGACCATATACTTCCAATTTGTTTTTGAGAATATTTTTTGAGTGAACATGGGACATGCTACCTACTATAACTTGAGTTTTATCTTTTCAATGATATAACTATAATTTTTTTAAGATTTCAAAGTCATATTTTGATAAACCACTTATCATTAAAATAAAACATTTAAATAAATCATTAATTAGACCATATAGACCATGAATAACCTTTTTAGGGACGATACATGATTCAAAACATTTTTTTCCATTCCTACACTACTCTTGGTAATTTCATGATATTTGGAAATTAATATCTAAGGGTAAAGATAATTATGGTAAATGGAAAGATTTAAAATTCAAGGATAATGTGTGGGGGTTCTTATTATGGGAATTGCAAATGGTTTTGGAATAATTCATTTCGATCAATTGTTTTTCCCATTTTGAATAAAAAACTGAGAATTCTAAAAAGAACCAAAAAAATGAGAAAATTTGGATGAGATTTTGGTAAACTAAGAATTAATATTACTATATGTATGATTTATATCATACTTGGTTTGGTGGATATTTTGAAATTTATTATAACAAATATCTTTTAGAATGAAAATAAATTAATAAATATAAATATATATTCAAGAGAGGGAAAAAAATTATTATGCGTTAACTGATGACGATCTTTACATCGAGTCTTCAACAATGTTGGGCGTTGTTAAAATTTATAGGCGGGAATTTCATCAATATTTATTAATTTTAGTATTATGATTTATTATTTAATAGTTAATCCTCCTCCTTGATATTTATTTTTAATAATAAAATCCTACCATTCATAAGCCTAAGAGTCATTAGAAACTCAATTTCAAATCCTCATGATTTTATGTGCTTTTGTCTTTACAATGTGGATAAATTAGTTCTTTCTGAATCATACACATAAAGATAATGTTCTCATGATATGATAATAATTCTACATGAATTTTATTATGAGTGATGAATGAAAATATTGAAAAGGGAGGTAGATCATGATTTGGAATGTTTAATAATAATGAATTGAGGATCACAAATTAATGAAAGAAAAAAATCCGTCATTTATTAAAGGGGAATAATATTATACATTAATGTATTGTTTCATTGACAAATGTGAAATTAAATTGATATTTTTAATTTAATTTGAACATTTGATGTGATATTGATAATTTTATGATTATATTTTAGAGAGATATTAATATTGATAACATTGGTGCCCTTGTATTTTCAATGTTTAGAATTTCTGATTGAGGAGAATCCTGATTTAATTGTGGGGGAATTGATGAAAAATATTTTTCATAGTTTAACATTGAATTGTTATGTTTTTAAATCAACCACATAGGGTTTTTTACAATTTTCACATTTTAATGTTTTTTGTGGAATTTTGAGCTTAATGATAAAAAAGTTCTAATTTTGGGAATGAAGAATTTTATTTTTACTCAATATTTTGGGAATAATATTTTCTTAACTATTTTAAATTATAAAATTAATTTTTTGTATGATCCCAAATGTATTGGGATTCATTTAATCATTATTTACCACAACCTCCATCGAACAACTGGTTGGCCAAAATAACCTCACAACACATGCCTTGAAAACTATTCACATATCTAGAATATTTTAAATATGAGCTTATATGTTTACGTTTTTGGTCCTAATAAAGATAAAAGTAGGTAGGGAGTGAGATATGAAATTTATCTAAAACTTTAATCAAGGAGGATACACATGAATCGTTTGTTTGGAAAGCCATTTATGCATGGGAAACTAGAGACAATGAATATTGTGAGTCTATTTGGGTAAATTGAATTCTCATAGATAGATAGGAATAACTTTCTACAGACATATCAAAATAAGGTGAATATTGAGGGGACATGTGAATGAAAAATTGGAACAAATTTCATGGAGGGTTCTACATGCTAATCGACCATTTAGTTGGTCTAACACGTGTCATTTTTAGTGGGTAAAATCTGGCCTTTACAACAAAGAGTGATCCTCCTTCACAAATCATTCCAATCCATACCATTTAATATGAAGAACCAAAGAAGAGATCACTACTGAGGGATGATTCCCAATGCAGGTTATTCTTCCTCCAACATTTCCTCATATTCTTTTTTATTTGACTTTATATAAGTTTTATTTTCAATTTTAATTTATATTTTTGTTTTATTAAAGTATATCAGGATTTTTTGTTTCTCCACCCACCTCAAAATTACTATTGTAAATTTTAATTTATTAATTATAAGTATTATTATTAGTATTAGTATTAGTTTCTATATTTTTATTTTTATTTTTACCATAATTAAAAAAAATATTATATTAAAATTATTTTCTCATTTTTATTTTTCTATTATTTTTCAAAAAACCTTCACCGAAATATATTAATAATAATATTTTCAAATAGTAATGATAATAATAATATTATTTTGATATTATTTATATTTTATAAAAATTTAATTTAATATTTTTTATTTTCTTATTTTCTCTCTCTCTCTCCAAATCCCCCATTCATTCATTTTTGTTTTATTCATTCACCATTCTTTCTTTATATTCCCTATATTCCTTTTCTATTCCACTCACTAAACATAGTTATTTCTTAATCTTATAAATGAGAGGATATCTCTGTGGCTTGACCCATGAGAAGGTCAACGTGTTCATGAATTTTCTTTAATGTTTAATTTTATTTTTTTATATAGAATTGAGTAGCATGCATAGATGAGGCCAATGTCCCCGATGTGGTGACTGATCCTAATGACATGCAACTCAATATATAACTATTCATTTATTTAATAACATTTACCTATCCCAATTGGTTAGTTCTTCCCCTATTGAAGTTGATCTAATCATATGATGAAACATCATCAATAAAGTTGGGTGTTGGATGATGGAAAACCCTAGGCCAAGGTGTTTCATCATCCGTGATTATATGACGAGGTGGAATAATGAATTATTAGGATCATAAAGATTCAAAAAATTATAAATAATGAATTTTATTTCAAGAATGATATTTCATGTTTGGATTTTCAAACTGAAATCATACAGCTAATGGAGAATAATTGTTTACTCTAAGAATGGACATAAGACAAAGGGATTTCTATCCTTAACTTATTCAATTTAAATTTTCAATTTAATATAAATTTAAATTTCAATTATTTTATTTCATTACTAAAAACTGAAAAAATATAGTCCTTGATTTCATTATAAAAACCCAAAAAATAGACATCATTGGTGAATTTAATGAGGTATGTGAACCAACTGAAAGGCCCATCAAGTTAGATGGATCTAGTCAGAAACTGTCATCCTTGGTGCCTTGGATGAAATGGGATGGATTTGAATGTTTGTAAAAATGATGGGTTAGATTATTATTTTAATTGCTAATGTTTATGGAATGATTCATTGCACACTATTTCTTTGTCCCTCTTGAAATTACAAAAACTGATAATGTCAAAAATAACTAAAATATTGGAAATATTGGTTGTGATTTAAGTAAACCAAAAATCACCATTACTTGATCTATGTTTTCTTTCATTCATGGTTATGTGATGGATTTTATGTTTATTAAAAAGAAAAACATTCGAAAAAGGAAAAAATAAAAAGGTTCATTGAGAATGAAAACAAGAATAAATGTCAATAAAATATTCAAGGGAGGGAAAAAATCATTCATTATGCTTAAACAGATCTTGATCATTACTTTGAGTATTGGGGAAAATTTTGTGTTGTCATAGTATTAACGGGAGAATTTCATGAAACAATTTTACTTTTAATATCATACCTTATGATTTATGTTTCAAACCACCTCATTGATATTTATTTTTAAACATTAAATTCATATAAAAAATAATCCTAAAATTTATTAGAACCTTAATTGAAATTCCTCATGATTACTTGTGTTTTTTCCTTACAAAGTAGGATAAATGTTTATTTTATAAGATTATGGATAAAGAGCTTGTTCACATGAAATTAACATAGCTATACTTTAATTGTGTCATGAGCGATGAGATAAGAGATGACTAAGAGAGAATAGAACTGATGGGACAATTTCTAGGGATCCAATAAGTTATTTATATACCTTTTCTATTTAAAAATTTAAATAGTTTTTATTTCTATTTAAATAAAAATAAAAAAAAAGAAAATATACTTCAATGATTTTTTCAGATTTTTTTCAATTCATGGAACAAAAAATAATCTCAGGTCAAAGAGCCAGTACCTTTTCAAATTAAATAAATAAGTGGAAAACTTTTTGAAGAGTAAGAATTCAAGGACCTCATCTAGGATCTTAGGAAGACCATTAAGATACTAGTTATTGAAGGATTGATGAGAGAGCTCACAAAGTTCTGGGATTACTTTTTCAAATTCAATAAAAAAGTGGACAAAAAAATGAATAATTCTCTTTTATTCCTCCATACACTTTGGAAAAATTTCCACCACAATTTTTCCAGGAGTAAGTGAAAAAACACTAACTCAGGTATGATATTCATGATCTTTATGAAAAGGTGAAAGGTATCCATGGAAAACTAGATTGGATAATTGAATACTTCTATGTATCATCAGAAGAACCTGAATCTATGTATGAACATGTACCAGTAGATGAACCAATTATGTTGCTTGAAGTGGAAATAGATGAAGACATACCTACTAAGATTCATGTGGGAGATCATCAAGAAATAGATGAACTTTGGAATGAATCTGAGGAACTACTTGATCTTCAAAAACCATAAAAAGAAGACGATCCAACACTAGTGAAGGAAGATACCACCCAAGAGGTGAATTTTGAATTGAAAATAGGGGTTCTAGACTACCTAGATCTATCCTTAGCATATCTACTCAAAGAGGAAAAACCACTAAGGCATTTATTTAATTTAATCCAAGCCAACGAGTTGATATTTTCTTATTATATATCACTTCTTACTTCATCAAAACTGAATAATGAATCACCCCCTTTTGTTTTTAATTTTCATATTTAGAATATATTTTCAATGAATTAGAGGAGTTTTAGGAATCCAGACTTGCACATATAGTAGAACACATGGAGATCACTAATATTAAAGAACATACATTCAAGGAGCCCCATCAGGAGATCCATGTACGGATCCTAAATAAGTCATGCAATATTCTTTTCATTTTGAGAGTGATAAATTACTTATTAATAATTAAAATTAAAATTTTATTTATGTAGAAAAACCTAATTATTCTTCCATTGATCATTGAATATATAAAAAACCTAGGATGAAAGGACTGGAAGAGAAGAAGGTTGATAAGTAGAAACCAAGAAGGAATGTGATTCATACTTCATCCTACCCACTCCATCCAAGTCATACCTCATTTTGAAGGGGAATTATCTTGTGTACTCTATACATGGATCATTCATCACCTAGATGGAATAATCATAAGATGGGAAAATCCACTTGTTCTGGTTAAAATAAAATAATCTTCATCCACCATTTAATTCTAGATAATAGCTTGTTATTCCCTCTATTTGTAGTAAAAATTCAAAGCTCCCTGGGGAATCATACAAAGACTTATCCCTTTACATGATTTCTAGAATTTTTATTTATATTTATTTTCTTTGGATTAGTTCAGCATGAAACCCACACCTCCTCATTTTTTGATCTTTAATGACATGATACTGGTTCTTAATTGATAAATTTTATTTTCAGGGTTCATAAATTGGAATTGAAATCCTCGAAAAATGGAATATAAGGTCCATGATTCACGGGAAAGGGAGTTCATTTTTATTGTTTTTATACGTTTAAAATCATTATATTTTCTTCCAAATATTTTTTTGAGATTTAATGTGAAATTTCATTCCCACACATGGATTATTCATTAATTTAATAATCAAGGACACATTAATTTCTTTGGAATACAAGGATGTCTTCTTTTAGATATCAATGATAAGGAAATTGAATGCGTAAAATAGAGAATTGAATTATCAAAATGAAGCATGTATAAATAAATGATGACTCATGATTTTAAGTAATTGATTGATTATTGTAAATAAATATTTAAAACCATTTTTCATGATTTGGATTTCTAAAATTAATGTGAATTTAATTTTTTATTATTATTCAAGCCCTGAACGATTACCTAAAATCGCATGTCCATTACCAAGATGATTTCTAGACCATGTACTTCCTATATTATCATGAGCATATTTATTGAGTGATCATGGGGAATTCCACCAACATGAACATAAATTTTTACTTTTCAAGTCTATGAATACGAAAAAACACATTTAAAATGATTGAGGAATCCTTTGATAAGACTCTTATCCTTAAAATAACACCTTTACATCAATCCTTCATTATCCTATATTGAAAATTAATTATCATGTTAGGAATGAGAAATATTTCAATCCATTTTTATCCATTCCCACCATACTCTTAGTATTTTCATGAAATTATAAATTTTAAATGTGAGGGTAAGGGGAGTAATGGTAAATGGGATGATTTAAAATGTAATGAAACATTGTTGGTTTTCTTATTTTGGTAATTGTAAAATCATTTGTAATAACTCATTGTGCTATATTTCTTTACCCCACATGAATAAAAAATAAAAAGGAAAAAAATAACCAATGGAAATGAGAAAAATGGGTTGTGGTTTGTGTAAACCAAAAATAACCACTATGAGACGTATGATTTTGATCATACATGGTTTTTGGTGGATATTATGTTTATTATAAATAATATCATTTGAAAAAGATAAAAAATGTTATTTTAAAATGAAAAAAAAATAAAAGTAAAAAAAAAAAATCAAGAGAGGGCACAAATCAATCATTATACTTAAACTATTCATGGGAGTTGTTATAATCTTAAGGGGAGAATATCTTTAATATATATACTTTGAATATCATTATTTATTCATTAAGAGTTAAAACTCATCTATTAACATTATTTTTAAATATCAAGTCATTATAATCATAAGCCTCAGATTTATTAGAACCATAATTACATGTTCTCAAGATTTTATGTGTGTTTTTTAACAATGATGAGAAACTAGTTTGTTTACAAACATATATATAAAGATAAATTTATCATGATTTCGGAATAACACTATATGAATTTTATCACGAGTTATTAGAAAAAGAATAAATGATATAAAAATAATGAAATGGAAAATGATGAAAAAGTAAAAATAAATAATAATGAAAAGAAAGCTAAAAAATAGAGAAAAAGAAAAGAAGGAATAAATTGTGATATTATTCTTTTTTATGATCCCATAAATCAAGGGATTCATTTCATCATTCTGGAACTGAAGATCAATCCTTCAATTGAAGGCCCAAAATCATCTCACAAAACAGGCCTAAAAAACTATTCCCTGATATGGAATGTTTCAAGTAAAATATTATATCTCATTTTTTCTAGCCTAATGAAGATGAAATTAAAAACAGAGATTAATAAAGAATTTATTAAAAACATTAATTAATGATTCCATGCATGAATCTTCCATTTAAGAGGCTGTTAATACATGTTAAGCCTAAGACATTGAATATGGAAAGTATTTCTAGGAAGATTAAAATTTCAGACCGAAATGGGAATAACTATTGATTCACACTAGCAAAAAACATGAAATTTTGAGGTAATTGGAGAATGAAAATTGGGAACAAATTTTATGGAGCCCACACTTGAATTTAATATTTAGTTGGTCTTACATGTGGAATCATTCAAAAAATGGAAAATCTAACCTATAAAAGGAGGAGATCTCCTCATTCCCAAATCAATCCAAAACACCCCATTCCATATGAGGCATCATAGAGGATATATCCACATTGGGAGGATTTCTAATAACATTTTTTTCTACCCAATTTTTTTTATTTTATTTTTCCATTTTAGATTTGTTTTGTTTTTTTTTCAAAATGAGATTTCTATTTTAATTTAGTTAAAATTAAACAATTCATGCATTTTTCTTCCACCCAAATAATTCCATCTTCTCCTTCATTTAATTTTATGATTTTAAATTATGATTATACTAATACTAATATTTTTATTATAATTATTACTATTTATTTAAATTATTATTATAAAATTTATTTAAAAAATTGTTTTCCCATTTTTTTATCTCTGATTTTTCAAAATAATATTCCCGTAAATGTAATAACAATAATAAATATTATTATTTTTTTAAAATTAAATATATTCTTTATATATTTAATTTTAATTTTTTTTTCTATATCTCTCCACCTCTCTCCTTATCCCCCATTCATGCATTTTTATTTTATTCCTCCAACAATATTTCAATTATTTTATCACTCATACTCATCCCTTCTAGCCACTCCACCAAGTGATATATTACTCTAAAAAATAAGAGGCTAACTCTGAGGCTTTGACTAGGGGAGGTTAAGAGGATCATGAATTTAATATAGATTCTAATTTTATGTTTCAAGATATAATTGAGTATCATTAATGGGTGAGGATAATTTACTATATGTGAAGACATCCCCAATGAAATATTACTCAATACCTATCTATTATTGTATTTAATAATTTTTTCCTATCTCTAGTTGTTATGTTATTCACACATTGAAGTTGAGGTAATTAATGGATTGAACAACAATGATTAATCTAGGTCCTTGGAATATGATATCACCAAGGCCACATATTGTCATCAACCTTGATTAAATGTGGTGGTGGAATCAATAGTGTTTAGGCATTAAATGATATACCATAATTTTAATAAAATAATATTAGTGAAAACATGAGATTTCATGTTTTTATTATCATAATGAATCAAGTAACATAAGGAAGAATAATTATTGAATCCAAGGATGAACCCAAGACCACGTAAATTCTTATTAATTCCATTGTCCTTATATTTTCACAATAGTTTGAATTTTTATATTCCACCTAATTTAAATTAATAACAAGTTTTTTTCATGGTTCTAATTTAAAACATAAAAAAACAAAACTGAATACTATATATTATTTTGAGGATGTATTTGATAAAATTGAGAAGCTCCACAAGTGAAAAACCCTGGTCAACTTCTGTGCAGCATTAGGGAAAAAAATTTCTTTTGACGACACCCATGATAGGAATGCGTCAAAAATTGCACAGTTTATGGGGACACAATCAGTTATTTTCTTACATTTTATATTTCTAAATCTTACATAGATATAAATTATTTTATGAAATATATAAAAGAAATTCCATGATGTTTTTATATGAAAATGTTTTCAAATCATGGAAAAAATACTCTCAGTTTCAAGAGCTAATACATGAGGCCCATAGTCTATAGAATATGGTGTTACATTAGAAGATATTTATGTTAGGGGAGAAAATAACTAAATTTAAAAGCGGTTGAATTCAAGGACCTCATCGAAGATCACATGGATACCCTTGAGTAACTAGTTGATGAAGGATTGGCTATAAAGCTCACTAAATTATGGGAGTACATTAAAGAATTCTATCAAGAAGATTCCATGATAGAAGAAGAATTCTCCTTGATTTCTCCAATATTTTTTAAGAATTTCCACTAGAATATTTCCAAGAGAAAGTATAGAAACAAAAACTAAAGTAAAATATTCAAGAAATTCATGAAAAGGTGAATGGTCTCCAAGGAAAACTAGATTGGATAACTACATATTTCAAAGAATCATTAGAGAAAATAAAACGTAGTATAAACCTAGCAAAGAAGATTAAATAGTGGTCTTAATTGAAGAAGAATATGGGTAAGATAGTCCTTCTTAGAAACATGTTGGAGATCAACATGAAATGGATGACTCTTGGATTTAATTTTAAGAACCCCATTATCTCCCCAAACCCTACAAAGAAGAAGAGACAATGTGGGTGAAGGAATATACCACCAAAGTGGTGTATTTTGAACTAAAAAAAGTGGATCCTAACTACCTGCCTCTATCCATAGAGAATCTATTCAGTGATGCACATACCACTAAGGAATTCATTGAATATATACTAAGCTAGTGACTATATATTTTCTTATAATCTATCTATTCTAATATTAATGAAGCTAAATTACTCATCACCCAATCTTGTTTTGAATTTTCATATTCATAAAATATATTTCATTCCATATAGAAGGATGGAGAACATGGACATTCACATATTGAGGAACACATAGAGATCCTTGATTTCAGTGAACGTACATTGAAGGAGAACCATTATGAGATCCCTGTTGTTGTACCTGATGAAATCAGAAAAGCGGATGTTCACATTGAGTGGGGGAACTTACTTATTAAAAATTCAAATTCAAATTTTATTCATATATAATTACCTACATATTTTCTATTTGATCATTTAATACATTCATCCCCCAGGAATCCATCATAAGAAGTGAATATTTTTTTATAAGTAGAAACCAATAAGGAGTGTGATTAATACTTCATGTTACCCATTCCATGCATATTATACCTCATTGTAAAGGGGGGGGGGATCTGGTGTACTATATCCATGGATCATTCCTTACCATGAAGGGTGTATCACATGATGAGAGAAGCCATATGTGGTGGTTCAAATCAACGAAGGTTTATCCACCATATGATTTTGGATAGTGGTTGGTACTTCCCTCTAGAGGGAGTATAAATTGACGACCCACATAGGGGATCATACCGAGACTTATCTCTTTACATGATTTCTATGAATTTAGATTTGAATTTCTATTCTTAGGATTAGTTTAACATGTATCACACTCCTTTTATCTTTTTTCTATTTAATGACATGATCATTGTTCTTAATTGAGTAGTTTTATTTTATAGGTACATAAATGGGGAAAATAAGCCTCATATATTTGAAAATAAATACCATTATTCATGGTAAATGGAGTTTATATTTATTTCATAAACTTTTAAACTCACATTTTCTTTCAAAATCATGTTTTTTGCTTTAAACTGATATATCATTCCCACAAATTGAGTACGTGTTAGTTGAAAAATCTAGGATACATGAGTTTCTTTGGAATCCTTTTATTTCATGTTTTATATATCAATGTTAATTAAATTGAATGATTAAAATAGATAATTGATTTATTAATGTGAATAATGTATATTAAAATGAGGACACATGATTTGAAGAAATTGATTGACTCATGTAAATGAAACTTCCCACCCATTTTCCATGCACTATATTTATAAAATTAATGTGAATTTAATTTTTATTATTAATCATACCTTTAGTTATTTTCCAAAATCATATGTTCATCCCTTGTAATATTTAGAGAACATGCACATTTTATTTAATCTCTAACATATTTATTTTGGGATCTTGCGGCATGCCACCTGCTATAACATGAAATTGAACTTGTCAATGATATGAATATAAAAAAACACATTTACAATGATTGAGACATCATTTTAAAATCCACATATACTTAAAATACCACATTCACATAAATATTTATTTATCCCATATAGAACATGAATAACCTTGTTAAAGATGATCAATGATTTAAGTCATTTTTATTCATTCCAACCATGCACTTAGTAATTCCATGATATTTTAAATTTGATGTGTTGGGGTAAAGTGAATCATGGTAAATGAGATAATTTCCTTTTTAAGGAAGAAGTGTGGGGGTTCTTATTGTAATAAGTTTAAATGTATTTAGAATAATTCATTATACCCTATTGTTTTTACCCTGCTTAATATAATAATGAAAAAGAAAAAAGAAAAAAAAGTGAAAAGTGGGTTGTGGTTTAGGGAAAACAAAAAAAACCATTACTAGACATATGATTTATATTATATGTGATTAGGTAGTGTATGTGAGGTTTTTTATAATGTATAAATTTTAAAAAATAAAAAAATGAAAAAGGTTCAATGAAAATGAAAAAAATAAAAGAAAAAAATATGCAAGTAAAGGAAAAAATAATTCATTTTACTTTCACTAGTCCTGATCCTTATATTGAGTCTTCAGGAATGTTGGGAGTTAATAAATTTGAATGGTATAATTTCATTAAAATTATTGCATTAAATATAATTATTTTCTCATTAAGAGTTATTCCTCTTCCTTGAGAATTATTTATAGACATCAAATACTACCATCCTTAAGGCTCAGAGTCATTAGATCCTTAATTTCATGTCTTTATGATTTAATGACTTTTTCATTTTTACAATGTAAAGAATTTAGTTCTTTTTTATGATTATGGATATGAAGTATGTTCTCATGATATGATTATAACTATAATTTATTTTCATCAAGAGAAATGAGATGAATTATTTTAAAGTGAGGTAGATCATGATTTGGAATGTCTAATAATAATAAATTGAGGATCATAATTGAACGAAAGGAGAAGTTCCATCATTTTTCAAAGGTTAAAAATAAAATACATTTATTGATTATTTCTTTAAAAAATGGGAATTTCATTTAATATTTTATTTGGAACTTGAAATTTTAATTTAATATCTATAATTGTTTGATTATATTGCACTGAAATTTAAATATTGATAACATGGGTTCCCACTGATTTTCAATGATGATAATTTATTATTGAGGGAAATCATGGTTTATGTTAGGGTGAATTAACAAAACAAATATATTTCATAATTATACATTTAATTTTAAAGATTTTAGTCCTACGATAATGTTATTTTGTTGTAAATTGTAACATTTTTATATTTTTGTGGAATTTTGTGCATAATTTTAAAAATGGCATAATTTTGGGATTTATCTATTTTATATTTATTTTTTATTTCAGACATATATTTTTATACCCTAACTTATATTGTGAAATTAATTTTTTTTGGATCCCAAGAATCTTGAGATATAGTTCATCCTTCAGGATCACATGCTCAATATGTCAATTTGAGTCCCAAAATTAGCTCACAACATATGCCTAGAAATATGTTCAGTGATATAGATTGTTTTAAACATAAGCTTTTATCTATGAGTTGGAATATTCAATGAATTTTAAATTCTAAATATATATGGATAAATAATTTCCTAAAAAAATTCATTAAGAAGTCTATGTTTGAATCATCATTGGAGGGCCATTAACGCATGCAAAACTGGAGACATTGAATTTTGAGATTATGTCAAGGTGGATTGAATTCTCAGAGTGAAATGGTAATAAAACTCTCTACACATGGCCTAATATGATGAAATTTTATAATATAGAAGGAAAATATATTTATGATTAACCATTATAAAAGATTACATGTTGGAATTAGCCATTTAATGGGTATAACACATGAAAAGTTTCGAATAGAAAATATTACCTATAACAAAATGGGAGCTCCAAATTTAAAAATCATTACAAACCATTCCATTCCATCATAGGCAACAAGGTGGAGATCTACACTGAGGGGGGATGGCCGCTTCATTCTTTTCTCCCTATCCTTTTTAAATTTTTTAATTTTAGTTTTTTATATAAATTGTAATTTCAATTTTAATTTAGTTTTAATTAAAAAATTCATGCATTATTTGTCAAGCCAAATCCATCCATCTTATCCTTCTTTTAATTTTAATTTGTTTTTAAATTTTTAGATTAAATAATAATAAAAATAAAAATAATATTATTATCAACATTTTTTGAAATTATTATTATAATAATCTTATTTTAAAATTATTTTCTTATTTTTATTCATATCACCTAATTCAAAAAATACACACTTAAATATAATAATAATAATAATAAAATAATAATAATAATATTATTTTTTCATTCATTATATTATATATACATTTCATTTCATTTCATTTATTTTCTTATTTTCGTTTGTTCTCTTTCTCCCTCCCTCACTCTCCCCTGAACCCACATTGGTCAATTTTTAATTTTTTTATCCACCATTCATTATTTTATATTCTATATCATCCAATTATATTCAAAACATACTCCACCAAGTTATATCTTACTCTTAGAAATGAGTGGATTACCTTGAGGCTTGCCCATGTGGAGGTCAGGGTGTTCATGAATTTTCATTAATGCTTTATTTTAATAATGTAGATAGAAATGAGAAGCATTCGTGGTTGAGATGAATGTCCCTGATGTGGAGATTGACCCCAATGATGAATAATTTAATCTCTTTATAATGTTTTATTTAACTAATTTTTTCTCTATCCATTAGTAATGTTCTTCACTCATTAGTTTAAAGATGATCAATGGATGAAACATCAACGATTTAGGTGGGTCCTAGATGATGACACCTCCAAGACCAATGAGTGTCATCAACCTTGAATAATAGAGTTGGTTTAATTAAAAGTGTTTAATCATTCAATGATACTCCCTAATTTATAAAAAAATTATAATAGTCAAAACATGAGATTTCATGTATGGATTTTCAAACTTAAATCAAGTACATAAAGGAGAGTAATTATTGATTCAAATGTTTATCCCAACACTAAGTGAATTATTTATAATTTCATTATGTTTAGATTTTCATGATAGTTTTAATTTCTATATTGTATGTCATTTAAATTAAAATCGCACAATAATTTTCATTTTTTTCTTTTAAAACATATAAAAAATAAATAATATTAGTATATGTGATTTAGAATAAGTATGTGGTAAAAATTTTAATCTTCTCAAGTGATATAACCCTATCAAACCATTGTAATGTATTCGGAAAAAATATAATTTTATTTTACAACACCCCACGATAGCCTTGGAGTAAATTAATATTCTCTTTTATGTGTTTGATTTCAGTTTGGTAATCAAAAAATTAAATCTAATGGTTAAATTTATATTCTTTATTTTGAAATTGAGGATTTTTAGAGAGCCTAATAAATCATAATTATACTTCACTCTATAATCAAGGTTGATTACACACCTTGGTTTAGGTTGTTCCATCTTGTAGGACACATCATTATCAATGTTGTTTCATAAATTTATTATCTCTACAACATAATTTGAATAACTAACCAATGGATAGAGGGAAAATAGATTAAATAAAAAAAATAGAGATAGATTAAATTACATGTCATTGGGGGAAATGACCCTATCATGGACATTCTAGTCCCCCATTCTTACTACTAAATTATATCTAAAAACATAAAATTAAATATTGTAGAAAATTAATGAACACCATGAACTCCCCAGGGAGAAGCCTTAAGGTTAGACTTTAATTGATGTGAGTAAGAGATCAGTTCATAGAGTGTTTGGAGGAGAAGAGGATTGTACTAAAAATAACGAATTAATGGAGGAACAAAATAAAATATAATAATGGAGGATAAGAGAGAGAGGGAGATAAAGAGAAATAAAATTAAATAAAATAAGAAAAGAAAAGAAAAGAAAAAAAATTAATTAATTTAGAATATAATTTATGTGGAATTAATAATAATAATAATAATAATAATAATAATAATTATTATTATATTTTAGAGAATATTTTTTGAAAAAGGAGAGAAGGAAGAAAATTAGAAAATAATTTTAAAATAAGAATTTTATAATTATAATAACAATATTAATATTAATATTAATGTTATAATTAATATTAGGACTAATATTATTAATACTATTAATTAAATGAAGAAAATTGAGAAGAAGAATTGTGGGATGGATGGGGAAACACAAATGCTTTTAATAATTTAATAAAAAATATAATATAAATTATAATTGAAAAATAACACTAAAATAAAGAAAAATAAAAAATGGAAGAAGTAGAAATAATGGAGGAGGAAGATAATGAAATGTATGACCTCCATTGGTAGAGATATCCTCATTGGTGCCACATATATAATGGAATGGATTGGAATGATTTGGGAAAGAAGAGTACATTTCCTTTAATAGGACATATTTACCCCTTGAAACTTCTATATATTATTAACAATAAAGGATGATTCACATGTGAGAACCTTTATGAATATAAGGACCCAACCTTAAAAAATAAAATAATATTGAATTAAACGAATAATTCACATTGAGGATCTTTTTAGGTTTAGAGTTTTAGAGAATTAGGTAATAACTATTACATAAACACTTGAAATTTACATGTAGACACATCTAATCAGTATCTATTTTTTTTTCATAAAATAAAAACTCTTTGAAAAAAGAGTCATGTATAGTTCCATGTTTTAGAAAGCATGACTTTTCCATGATCCCATCCTTGAACCTATTCCACTTTATGTCCTAAGAAAAACATTTCGAATACATGGGATGAGCATAAAAATTTCAGTAAGGGATACACAAAGAAGGACACTGTTAGTTTTTCAATATATCAATTAAACCATGAATACATAATCATAAGTAATACTTTTAACCATTATGAAGTATTAAATACTCTTCAATAAAGGAAAGATAATTTCTTACCCTTTTGTAACCAAAATATCACCATAAAACCCATATAAAGAACACATAACACATAAAGGTAACTTGGGACATAAACATACTTAAATGGAATAACAATACGGTTGACTTCCACACATATCACTAAATGGAATAGCCATACGACCGACTTCCATACCAAATGCGTTGGAGGTTATAACGTAACCGCTCGTCCTGGTTTATCACGACACCACCCATTATTTGGTTTATCATGTAACCACCTGTCAAATGTCCAAGTACAATTATAAAATCATAACACATACAAAAAATATAAAATAATGAAAACCTTTCTACATTTCAGTCAAAATATATCACTTAAATATATTGACATAATAAATCCATTATCAAAACCATTTTCAATACCAAAATACGTAAAATATTATATTGTATTTATTTTACTTTTAAAAACATTACGAATTTATAAGGAATCCAAAGATCAAATAATACTCGTGGCAGTGGAAAGGTCGTTGTCACCGCGTACGTTAAAAAGAAACATTCTTTTTTTGTCGTTTTGTAAAATTATTCGTAGAGAAAAGATTACCTTTGAATGAAATGAAAAGTCAAAAGGGGTTTATACACCGTATAAAATAATGTTGTGTATAAAAAAATATGCCTCAATGAAAGGAGATTGAGAAGAAGTCCCGTAAAAAGATCATTTTGTAAACAAAATTGATCAATTATGTGTATTCAATATGAGCACACATAAAGAAGTTATAAATAAAATATAAGATATAAAAATTAATTTCTCACATAATTAAATAATGACATAAATAAGAAAGGTAAGATCAACCCAAATAATGGAAATTGGGTTAAGAAGCTCCCTTACCTCATGTCTGACTTTCCCCACTCGTTCTTTAATCTCCTTTAATTTGGGTAAATCCCATTGGTTTGAACCAAAAGGACTCCTTGAAGTGCCTTCTACCTAAGGTAAGGCTTCTAGGAGGAGAATAGGGATGTAGGAGCTTAATTGGACAGTGGTTGGATGAGCCAAGGGGCTTGAGATGTGTGTGGAATTGTTTATAAGTGGTCTCCTTTTATAAGGGAGAGGAGGTGCTCTACAGGAAAGTGGGAAAACTTTATTTTATTATAAAATCATCTTTAGTTTTAAAAAGTCCAAAAATCATTAAATTCTATAATAATATGACTCATATCTGAAATAAAATCATCTAATCCGAACTGGAAATTTTTTGGATAATATTTTAATCATTATTATCTTATTTATTTAAATCATTTATTTATGAGGAAAACACTGCATCATTATTGTGTCATAAATAATTTAATTTATCTGATGTCTAAAAATTATAAAAAAATACTGTGATAAATGAAATATTTTTATCTTTACAATGAATATTTATAGTCGAAAAGATAGCTTATATAAGCTTATGTAAAAATTAATTTACTAAAAGGTATTTGTTTATGTCATTTTGGCCTATACATTAAGTTAATTAAAATAAAGTGTCATGATCACTTTTAAGTGGCTCCATGGGGTCCAAAAATATACCCAAGGATGCCCATGGTCGAGAATGACTCAACTAATAGGATTAGGACACCTTTTAGGGTAAATAAATATTATTTTTACCCTTATTTACTTGATTTAACTTTTAACCACGGTAAATAAAATATTTACTGGGGTGAATATTTAAAATGTATAAAAAAGGTACCTATTTACACAATTTGGACCGATGATTAAAAATATGGAATCCATTTCTCTAAATTCAAAACACATAAGTGGCAGAAATTAATATAAAATTAATTCCCACAATCAAAACAAATGGCGTGTTTTAAAAAAATATTAACTATCAAAAGATTGACTGCTGTTTTTGTCCAATTTCAAAGTGAAATTGCTTCCAAAGACCAAAAATAGATTAAATGGTAAAAATATAATCTATTTACACTTGAAAATAATTTAAAAGGATAATCTAATCATAAAAATAAATTAGATTAAAAGGCAATTTTGAATTAAAATACAGTATTTTCACTATTCATTAAAAAAATGAACATTATCATAAAAATACCAAAAATTGACCCAAAGTAAATTTTGATGTCCCTATTCTAAAAAAGAATTTTATTTTGTGAAATAGAATATATAAAACCGACAAAAAATAGATTTAAAGAGGGTTCTCCATCAAAAGGTGGTAAATCGACCTTTTAGTGAATACTATAGTATTTATGCTTAAAATTGGATTCATTCACATTTTATGCCTCTAACATTTACTGGATAAATTTAAAAACACTTAACAAACATATATTATCATATTTTAGTTATTTCTATTCATTCATTCCAATACAACGACTAGGTGTTATCTAATATTTAAAATAATAATATTATATTGTTAGTGTACAACGTAAGATTTCAAAGAAACCCGTTGTTGCGTATCTGGTGCACCATCGAACATAGCGTTCCCTTTAAGGTAAAATTAATATTTAATTCACAAATATTAATAATTATAAAAAGTATTTTATTCCTTATTTATCTATGATGTTACATCCTTCCCCCTTTTAGGAATTGCGACCTCACAATTTTATTCATTTATCAAATAAGTGGGGGTATTTATCCCTCATCGCATTTTCAGATTCCCACGCTGCCTCTATAATGATATGGTTTTTCTATAAAACCTTTACCTGGTGAATTAACTTATTTCGCTACATTTTCTCTCTTCGGTCAAGAATCTGGACTGGTTGTTCCTCATAAGAGAGATTCTCTTCCAACAGAACTACCTCTAGGCTCAAAACATTGGATGGATCTGGCATATACTTCATCAACATTGAAACATGAAAAAAATTGTATACCTGGGACAATATTGGAGGTAAATCCACTCTCTATGTAAATGATCCAACTTTCTTCAAGATTTCATATGGTCCAACGAACCTCGGACTCAGCTTTCCATTCTCACAAAAACACATCACACTTTTCCATGGAGAAACTTTGAGAAAAACATGATCACCTACATCAAAAGGAAGATCTTTACTCCGGTTATCCACCAAAATTTTCCACCTACTCTAAGATGTTATAATGTTATTATAAATCAATTGAACTTTCTCTTCCATCTATTCTACCAATTCTAGTCTAATCAGCTTACTTTCACCTAATTCATCCCAAAAAGTTTGAGTTCGACAACACTTTCCATATAATGCCTCAAACAGAGGCGTCTGTATACTAGAATGAAAGCTGTTATTATAATAAAATTCAACCAAATAAAGATGTTGGTCCCAAATTCCCTGGAAATCCATTGAACAAGCATGTAACATATCCTCCAAGGTCTAAACTGTGTGTTCGGATGGCCCATCTGATTGTGGATGAAAAGCTGTACTAAAATTTAATTCAGTACACAACTAATTTTGAAGGCCTTTCCAAAAGTTAGATGTAAACCTGAGATCATGATCAGATACAATGGAGAGGGGAACAACATGTAACTTGACTATCTCTTTAACATACAAGCAAGAAAGCTGATATAGAGACAAAGTATCTCGAATATGAAGGAAATGAGAAGATTTAGTCAATCTATCAACAATAATCCGGATTTCATTATTACCTTGAGATGTCTTTGGTAATCCCACAATGAATTAAATAGATATATTTTCCCATTTCCACTCTGACACCGGTAAAGGCTGAAGCATTCCTTTTGGTAACTACTGCTCTACTTTAACATGCTGACAAGTCAAACACGTCACAGAAAAGTCAGTAATATATCTTTTCATTCCTTCCCACCACTAATACTCCCAAAGATCTATGTACACCTTAGTACTGCCTGGATGAACTGATAATAGAGAACTATGAGATTCACATGACAACTCATTTTTCAATTGTGAATCACAAGGCACACATAATCATTTCCGAAACAAAAAAACATAATAATTATCAATGTTAAAATCAGGAAACTTACCCTTCTGAACCAACTCTACCTTTTTCTATAACTCACTGTCTTCCTTCTGCACTTGCTTAATTCTGTCTGATAGAGATGATCTCACTGACACCTGAAAGAAAACAGATTAATTCATTGAACAACCAACTGCTATACCAAATTTCATCAGATAAAAAATAAAAGGATCTCATTGCAAACGTATCATGGTTAGTGAAGCATTACCTTTTCAACTCAAACCATCATCCACTTTATTTTCTTTTCCTGGATGGTAGATATCGTGAAGTCATAATCTTTGATTAATTCTAACCATATATTCTATCTCATGTTCAATTATTTCTGAGTGAATATATACTTAAAACTTTTGTGATCAGTATATATTTCACACTTTACTCCATACAAATTATGCCTCAAAATTTTTAATGAAAAAAAAAACAGAAGCTAATTCCAAATCATGTGTAGGGAAATTTTACTCATGAGGTTTCAACTAGCATGAAGCATAAAGAATTACCTGGTGATTCTGCATTAGGACGCAACCAAGTCCTTTCAACGAAGAATCACAATAGATAAAAAACTCACCATTTCTAGAAGGTAGTTCCATAACTGGAGCAATCACCAATATTTTTTTCAATTTCTGAAAATGGTCATAACATTCTTTTGTCCAAATGAACTTAACACCTTTTCGAGTTAACTTAGTCTTTGGAAAAGATAACCGTGAAAAATTTTCAACAAACCTCCAGTAATAACCTACCAAACCAAGAAAACTATAGATCTCAGTTATATTTGTATGTCTTGTCCATTCTTCAACAACTTTCATTTTAGCAGGACCAATAGTTATGACATTTTTTGAAACAATTTGACCAAGGAATGAAATTTTTTGTAACCAAAACTCACACTTTCTGAATTTCCCAAACAATTTATTTTCTTTTAAGGATTTCAAGGAAACCCTTAAATGAATTTCATATTCCTCTTTAATTTTTGAATAAACCAAAATATCATCAATAAAAACAACCACCATTTATCACCTGAGTTGACTGGTCCATCACTGCAACAAACTATTTAATTCTAATTCTGACCATCTCAGGATGCTGATTTGGAAGGTCGTTTCCCTCTGTATTCTTTCCCAGAGAAGCTGCTCTGTTTCCTCTATGAAAAACCATTGATGACACAAAAATATATTAGGTGAAGCAACATGGTAATATGTAAATGCTGTATCACTTCAATTTTAACATAAATTAATTTATGGACATTAATTTAACAATATTCTAACTCATAAAGTTATCTAAACCAACTTTTGATACCAACTATATGGACCTAGCCTTAAAACATTACATAATATTGAATTAAATGAATAATTCACACTGAGGATCTTTTCAGGTTTAGAGTTTTAGATAATTAGGTCATAACTATTACATAACAACTTGAAATTTACTTGTAGACACATCTGATCAGTAACTATTTTTTTGAAAAAAATAAAAACTCCATGAAAAATGAGTCATGTCTAATTCCATGTTTTATGCAGAATGACTTTTCTTGATCCCATCCTTGACCCTATTCAACTTTATGTCCTGTAAAAAACATTTTGAAAACATGGGATGAGCATAAAAAGCATAGTAAGGTATACACAAAGACAGAAACTATTAGTTTTTCAAAATAACAAGTAAACCATGAATACATAGTCATAATTAATACTTTTAACCATTTTGAAGTAGTAAATACTCTTCACTAAATAAAATATATTTTCTTACCCTTTTGTAACCAAAATATCACCATAAAACCCATATAAAGAACACATAATATATAAATGTAACTTGGTACATAAACATATTTAAATGGAAAAACCCTATGATCGACTTCACACATATCACTAAATGGAATAGCCATATGGCCGAATTCCATAACCAATGCATTGGAAGTTATAATGTAACCACGCGTCCTAGTTTATCACAACACCACCCGTCATTTTGTTTATCATGTAACCACCCGTAAAATGTCCAAGTACCATTATAAAATCATAACACATACAATAAATATAAAGGAAAGAAAACATTTCCACATTTCAATAACAATATATCACTTAAATATATTGATATAAAAAATCCATTATCAAAACCATTTTCAATACCAAAATATGTAAAAGTGTATATGATATTTATTTTCCTTTTAATAACATTATATCTCGTTAAGGAAGCCAAAGATCAAATAATACTCACAGTGACAGAATGGTCATTGTCACCACATACGTTAAAAAGAAACATTCCATTATTGTCGTTTAGTAAAATGATTCGTAGAGACAAGATTCCCTTTAAATTAAATGAAAATTCAAAAGGGGTTTATACACCATATAAAAGAAATTTGTGTATAAAACAAAAAGATGCCTCAATGAATGAAGATTGAGATGAAGTCCCATACAAATATCATTTTGTAAAGAAAATAGATCAATTACGTTTATTCAATATAATAACACCTAAAGAAGATATAAATACAATATAAGATATAAAAATTCATTCCACACATAATAAAAGAACGACATAAATAATAAAGGTAAGATCAACCCAAATAATGGAAATTGGGTTAAGAAGTTCCCTTACCTCGTGTCTAACCTAACCCATTCATTCTTTAGTCATCTTTAATTTGGGTAACTCCCATTGGTTTGAACCAAAAGGACTCCTTTAAGTGCCTCCTACCTAAGGTAAGGCTTCTAGGAGAAGAATAAGGATTTAGGGAGCTTAATTTGTCAGATTTTAGATGAGACAAGGGGCTTGAGAGGTGTGGGGAATTGGTTAGAAGTTGTCTCCTTTTATAAAGGAGAAGAGGGGATCTTTAGGAAAGTGCAAAAAAATTATTTTAATATAAAATTATCTTCAGTTTAAAAAGGTCCTAAAATCATTAACATCGAAGATAAGATGACTCATATCTGAAATAAATTCATCCAATAATAATTGGACACGTTTTGGAAAATATTTTAATCATTATTATCTAATTTATTTAAATCATTTATTTATGAGGTAAAGACTACATCATTATTGTGTCATAAATAATTTAATTTACTTGATGTCTAAAAATTATAAAAAAATACCATTATGAAGGAAATATCTTCATATTTCTAATGAATATTTATAGTCTAAAATATAACTTATATATGCTTATGTAAAAAATAATTGACTAAAAGATATTTGTTTATTTCATTTTGGTCTTTACTTTTAGTTAATTAAAATAAAGTGTCATTATCACTTTTAAGTGGCTCAATGGGGTCCCAAAATCGACCCAAGGATGCCCATGGTCGGACATGACTCAACCAATAGGATTATGACACCTGTTAGGGTAAATAAATATTATTTTTTACCCTTTAACCATGATAAATAAAATATTTACAAAGGTAAATATTTAAAATGTCTAAAAATAAAAGCTAGCTATTTAAACAGTTTGGACCTCTTGATTCCAAATATGGAATAAATTTTTCCAAATTCAAAACACATAAGTGGCAAAAATTAATTTAAAATTAATTCCTACAGTCAAAACAGAAGGTGTGTTTTTAAAAAATATTAACTATCGAAAGATTGACAGTTGTTTTTGTCGAATTTCAAAGTGAAGTTGCTTCTAGAAACCAAAAATAGATTAAATGGTAAAAATATAATATATTTAAACATTAAAACCAATTATATGGATAATCTAACCATAAAAATAAATTATATTAAAAGGAAATTTTGAATTAAAATACAGTATTTTCCTCTATTCATTAAAAAATGAACTTTATCAGAAAAATACAAAAAATTTACCCAAAGTAAATTTTGATGTCCCTATTCTAAAGAAGAGTTTTATTTTGTCAAGTAGAACATATAAAAGTGAAAAAAACTAAATTAAAACAGGGTTCACCATAAAAAGGTGATAAATCGACCTTTTAGTGAATATTAGAGTATTTATGCTTAAAATTGGATTCATTCACATTTTAAGCCTCTAACATTTATTGGATAAATATAAAAACACTTAACAAACATATATTATCATATTTTAGTTATTTATATTCATTCTCTCCAATACAATGGCTTGGTGTTAACTACTATTTAAAATAATAATATTATATTGTTAGTGTGCAACGAAAGATTTCAAAGAAACCTATTGTTGCGTATCAGGTACGCCATCGAACATAGCGTCCCCTTTAAAATAAAAATAATATTTAATTCAAAAATATTAAAAACTAGGAAAAGTATTCTATTCCTTATTTATCTAGGATGTCACAATGCAATATGGTTAAAATTGTATTTCACGTCTCACATAAATATCTCAGAACACTTGGCCCTGTGTAGAGAGATTGATTCTTGTTTTTATCTAAATATTTAATCTGCCCAGAAAAACTCTCCATATTCAATATATCTAGTTTCCCACAAAATAATGGCATCCAAATGTAAAATTCACGCATGGCCTCTTTAATTAATGTTTTCAATAAATTTATTATCCATCAATTTTTTTAATTTAATCTTTATTAAGCTATAAATCTTTAAGATATAACTCATATTTAAAACATTCCATATCAATGAAAAGTTTTTGAGGACTATGTTGTGATCAAATTTTTGCGCCACTAATTGACGGATTGTGCTTGTGGTCCAGAAAGATTAAATGTTTCCTAAGATGTATGAGATCCTTAAATTTTTTATTTCACAATTTAAAATACTTTAGAAAATGTTATGGCCGAAATAATGAATACTTACAAAACAAATAAATCCCAAAATTTGGACAGTTTTATAATTATGTTAAAAATTCCACAATAAATAAAAATGTGATAGTTTCCAATAATATAACACTATGCTAGGTTTAGAAACATTAAAATTCATTTTTAAATTATGAAAAACAATTTTTATGTTTGGTATATGTATATATTTTTAATAAATATTTATTATTTCATTAGGATTTATATGGTTACATTCTATAAATAAATAAATATATGTATATATATAAGAAATTATTCGATTAAAAATTAATAATATCATATTATCTCAAATTTTTTACAATGATAATTTATATTACTATCTACTCAACACCATGAAAACAACAGGATATATATTATATTAAATATTTTCATTATGTATTTTTACATTATACTTATTTGTTTTTTTAAAGATATTCTTCACCAAAATCAATAATAAAACCCAATAAAATTTTGATGTTTAAAGAAAAATATTGAGAATTGTTTTGAAGAATTAATTATTACATAACATTCATATTTTCTTCTAAAAACATAATTATACACTACATTTAAAAGTTATTTTTTATATAAAAAATTATATCAAATTAACACAAGTAAATATTATGTTGTGATATTGCCTCATAAATTATAGTTTTTTGACTTATTAGAATTATTCCATATAACTAAATTTTTACAATTAACAACTAAAAACAAAAATTATATGATTATGAAATATCTATGATCAAAATAACATTAATTATACCTTTATAATAATAATATTATAATTATGAAATATCTATGAGTCTTATTTTTTATTGAAATAATATTATAATTTAATTAATTACAAATCTTATGGGATCTAACAAATTTATGTTATCATATAATTTTTTTAAGTTTCACATGAGAAATTCCCTCTTCTTGTAGATCATTAATAATAATCTGAATTATTATATTGATTATCATCTTAATGGTACTAAATATCTAACTAATTTTAGTTTTAAAAAATTGATAATATTAATTAATTGATATGTCATATACTTAATAATCTATTTAGAGTAAATCTATTATTTATTTTAGTTTATATTTAATAATAACATATTTATATTTTAGTAATCCAATGTAGAAAGAAAGTACGTTATCCTTTCCATCGTTGAATCCTAAAAAAAATCTTCTTATTTTTCTTATAAAATCGTCTTCCTTTTGGGTGTATGTTTATTGTTCTCTTTTACAATTTCCTTAATGAGACACCACCATTATTTTTTTGATATAAAAAATCTATGGATTTATGATTTTGGATTCCAAATACCCTAATTAATTCCTATTTTAATCTATATTTCTTTTAATAGTTCTCTTTTATTTATAGATATCTATACCATGATGTTATTGATAAATTAATTAAAAGTGGATAGTTTATTAATTTATAATGTGTGGTTGGATTCAATAGTTTATTTCAATTTACTCTATTTGATAATTTTTTACATAATCTTTTGTGTTAGATAATTAGTGTTTACTTACAATGTACATCTCTTAAATTGTTTGAATTAATGAGAATAATGTGTCAGCATCAAAATGATTTTAATCAAATTCATCCAAAAATTAATTATCCATCATTAATCTCAAAATTAACATTGGATAAAACTCACAATTAGTAGATGGGGATTCCAATTTCATTTAAATAAAAGATGAATTATGATTTTATGGATATTATTATTTTTACAATGATATAATTTTGTACTTATTTGGGGATGAAAATATTTTATTCTTATACATTTCATGATTTTTCATGATTTCAAAAAATATCAATTTAAAATAGATGAATCTTTATGGGAAAAATAACACATCTAGAATAACAAGAATGACCATTAAAACAATGAATATGGATCATTTTATGTAAATAAATAATGAGTTTTATAATTGAACATATTCAACTGATAAAAAATTCTACACCATATTATAAATCATATAATCAAAACTCAAAAGTCCTTTTGTTTCACAAATATATGAATTTTCTAATTATCGCTACGTAAACTATTTTTAGATGCATTTCATTTCACGTTTTTATTTAAATATAATTTTCAATTTATGTCATTTCATGTTATATCAATTTAAAAAAACTAAAATAATTTTTAATCCTAATGCATAATAACTTGAGATATTCAGAATCTATATATGCATATTCAAACCTGGCTCAAATATTTCTCCATAATTTATGATAATATTATTCTATTTTCCAATTATATATGTTTTGAATGTCAAAAAAATCGTTTTTTCACTATGTATCTTCCACAGAGACCTCATGTATTTATCAATGATTTTATATTATTAATTCAATTTTATCCTCACATGTTTAAATTATGCCTTTTCGTTCGGTCCAACAAAGTCCATGTATTTAAATTAAGCTACTTTTAATTTATAATTTTACATAATAATTAAAATATCCCAAGAGATGCCTTATTCCATTTGATATCATATATTATTCATGTGCATTGTTGTTGTTACTGTGATTTTTAGGGGATTATGGAATGAAGTAGAATTTTTATAGAACTTCTGATGTGAAATAATTAATCCTTTTGTAAAACAGGAGAAATTTCACACAAATCTCATTAGATGTTAACTATAAACAATATATTCTAATATATTATTTTTAGTTTTCTTCCCTAATTTGAATTTTAGATGTATGGATTTCAAGATTAATCATTAGGTTTCTTGATATATTATTCTTCACCAAGAGGGCCAAAACTAAGTTCATATTTTCATCCCATCAGATATTATTTAAATACCATTTAAGGTTTCAAGTCACTCAAAACATTCCCTCTCTAAATATCATTACAATTCCCTACCATTGACATCTAATCCTTTTTAACATCCCATTTTTTATTTTAGGTACATTGTTTTGGAACAAGTTCTAGTCCTGTATGATAAAAATGTTATTAATAGAAATTATTCATGGTAGGTATACACTTAAGGGGTTGAAACCAAGCGCACACACTAACTCCCAATGTGCGCAATATGATACTCCATGGATTGATATTCCTTGAACATATTGAAATTTTTTTCAATACTGTTTCATTTTACCCTAATTCAGCCTACTATAATTACAATTTATTTAGAAAATAAGGAGTAATAATTGAAGAATTGTTTGATATCATATAACAAATTAACATATATTGATGTATATTTTCCACATGACATAGTTATGATTATTTTTTGGGTTATCTATTTATAGAAAATTGTCATGTCTATAAATTTTAGGAAAACTATAAGATTATACATTTGAAAACTATTCTAACTTGATTAATCATCACTCTTAGTGAAATGTTGCTAATGGTCCCTCTCCTAAGTATTTTTTTTATGAAGTACACTGTTGACATTTTTTTCTACCCTTATAATTAAGGATTATACTGTTTTAGGTATGTCTATATCCTTAGTCATTTTATTATAAGAAAAGAGGAAGTAAAAAAACTTGTATAAATACTATTTATCAGATCACCGTTTTCACATCAGTTATTTTTAACTGATGTTAAAATGACTTAAAATATTCTATTCCACATCAATTATATAATAACCTACACAAAAAAAAATTTTAACACCATTTTCACGTTGTTTCTAAATAAACTATGTTAAAATGAAATATCCATTGGTTTTTAACAGTAGTTATAAAATAACTGATGGGAAAAATAAATTTTTATGGATTATTCACATTAGATATAAAATAATCAACATTATAATTTTTTTTAAAATTTTATGATTCTTTGGTTGAGATTATCTCAATGAATTCCATTCTCATGAAGTCTGTCTTATTTTAATACATGGAATCCCTAACTATCATTTCATCGATCCAGTGAACTCAAATATTGAATTATGATATTCATACACACTCAGGTTTGAATAATCTCATCATTTTTTTATCAAAGATAGATATGATCATACCTCAAGGAACACTAAAACATTTTCATGTCTCTCTTTTCAGTTGTTCCATGGTGTGGATTCCCTAAACTTCATTTGTTCTATCTAGTGGAATGAAATCTTGAATTACCATATTTATACACCCTTGGGTTTCATTGGACTCATCATCTAAAATTCAATTATAGATCTTCCCGTCTCAAACTTGCTCTCACGATGGTTCCAATATCTTTTAGAATGTCTATTACATAAATTTATTTTAAATTATGTAAATTTTTTAATGGAATCAAATTAATAACATGAATTTACTCCTATATTAAACTTAAAACACTCTAAATATTAACTTTTTATTTAGTTATAAATGATTATTTGTCTTTGTCACCATTAATTATTCAAGTTTTTTAGTCCTCTTAAACCCAATACACAATCATATAGAAAAAAAATGATTTTTATATATTGATGAATCTTTACACCCTCATCCGATTTTTTTGTGGATTTACTGAAGTAAGAATTAAATTTCCACAAATAGGTATTATTCGTTCATATATTTTATATTCATCCCTTATGATATAATTTTCAAGTATTAGTAAACTATTAGTTGAGTATGATACATAACAAATAATATTCATTCCAAAATAAAATAATATATCACTGTTTCTAATGGAAACTTGAGAAGGAATTTCTGATATTATATAATAGTAAAAATTAGTTCAATTAGAATTAATCATCATGAAAAAACAGATGTTATTTTCCTCTCACTACCAACACTAGAATCACAATTCTTTAACCACTAGGAGAATAAACCTTAATTTTTATAATGTTTATGAACATACATAGTTACATTTCTTGTATATTAATGTGAGACACAAAAATAATCTAATACCTAGTTGAAAAATAGAAATATTGCATAAAATAATTAATATACTTATAGGTGAAGACTCTAAATTGGTATAGTTTAGTTTACCATATTATTAATTTAGTAACTATTCGTCCACATGTTAAAAAATAACATTATGTTGAATTTTATCCCACTATATTTTTTGATTCATAGAAGGATAGTATAGTAGATCCATTGACAAAGGAATAGTTATGAGGGTTTTAACCATTACATTTGGTTTTTCATTCATAATAACAAATTAATTAACATTTTTTATATTCTTATCAACATGGAGAACCTTTATCAAAAGATATTAATATGGTTTCTCCAGACTCATTATTACTTAAAAAAAATGAAACCTAAGTAACTAGATGATATGGATGAAATAATGGGATGTATTAAAAGATCCCATTTTATATCTCAATTTACACCTATTCATTGTAATCATTACATTTTTATTTTTATATATCATCTTACCATTTAGCACCCACTTTTTTATGAACTCAAGTCAATTGTTTCATGTATTCTGACCCCTCTTAATCTCATTTTAATTCAGATGATAATGATTATCTTCTAGGTAAATATTAAATATTTTTCATGGAATTAATTTTATATATTTTTATAATCTCATAAGGTTATATTATATTTATTTTTTACATTATAAATATTTTAAAGGAATCCATTTCTATTACCTTCTACATGAATAAATTTTCTCATCAAAATTCCCTATTTTCATTATATTACTTTCCATATTTGTTTTCTAGAATTTTCATTGAAATTTATATTTTGAATATTTAATAAATTATTCTCTCTGTAATAATGGTTAATAGTAAATTTAAAAGTAATCTATTATTGCTATTCAATTTAATTTTTTAATACTATTGTAACACAATTTTCATATAAGTAAACACCATTTAATGTTTCTTATTATCCACTAGATATATAATCTAATGACAGGACCAAACATTTCATTAGTATAGGTTATGATAAAATTTTTAAAATCCTTTTTAATTAACATTATATATCATGTGCTCAAATTTATTTGTTAGTATGATTCACTTTGTAACAATTATATTCACTATCATCAAAAAACCTATAAAAATATTACATATTATTAATACTCAAAGTGTTTCTTCATGATTATCATTGAAATAATCTAATTCACCCCCTAAAACTCACTTTTATCACCCATATATTCATTTTTTGAAATATTTGTTTTTTTATAATTTTTATAGGTAATAGTGAGTAAAAGATGGATTAGTGGACTTAGAATAAGTGATGAACATGAGTAAGGTGTTGATGATATTTTTAATTTTGTAAATGAAATTATTAAATAAATGACATGTTTTTCCACACATACAAAAAATGATTAAATATTAATTTGTTAAGAAAAATACTAAAAAATATCATTTAGTTTTTTATGGATTTAATTTGAGTTGTAGCCATTGGATTTAGTATGGTGAAACTGGGAAGAATTTTGGATCTATTTATGACAATGCTTTATAAGATGATAAGTTTCATCAAATTGAATAAATTATTTGAGATATTGATGTAGATACAATTTAGTATGAATTGACAATTGAGTGTCAATATGGTGATGCTGAAAAACCATTTTATCTTGGTTTTGTAGAATTATTATTTTGTTGGTGGTGTTATGATTGATTAAAACAAAGGAGAAACATGGATAGAGTAATAAAAGTATTATATAGTTTCAACAATTATTCAATTAAATCCTTCCTAATTTAAATGATCTTCCAGATTCATGTTATAATGTGAATAAAATATTATGCCTGATGGGATTAGGGTACAAGAAAATACATGAATGACCAAATGAATCTTTGATATATATGATGGAATAAAAATTTCTTCTATTTTTTCCTATCTATTAGATGAAAAATTATAATATGAAAGAACAATCACATACTAATATAGCAGTTACTGAGACCACTGCCAAGGTGTTTTGGTATCTTTCTATGAATCCAATTTTGAAATGTTTATTTGAATATTCACATAATGAAAAAAAATTAAGATGGAATGCATATGAGAGGATATGTTATGGAAGATTACGATATCTATATGAATGTCAATAGTGGATGAAAATTGATCAGAAGTTTTATATATTGATAAATTTTTCTATAAATATCATACATAAACTGTGAAATGAATGAATTAATACATATATAAGATTTATTATCAAACAAAGTATTTATTTTGTTTTATTGGTAATTTAAAACATATCTCATAAATTTTTCTTGGTGGAAAAATATGCCAGGTTGAGTTGAATGATTTATGAACAAAAATAGCCTGGATATGATATTAATTTTTTCTTATCACCATTAATAGATGATTCGAATATTTTATGGGAGGAAGGTTTTATGATGTATTATTCTTATAAAATAGAATTCTTTAAAATCCATGAAATGATTTTCTTCAAAAATAATGACTTACCATCATATGGAAAGTTGTTTGGGTAAAATGTTAAGGGGAAAAGCATGACTATTTTGTGAAAACGAACCCCATATTATCAACCACATCATGGGAGAAAAATAGTTTACATGGGTCATAGAATGTTTTTTTCTACAAATCACTCTCATGGATGAATAAAAAATGAATTTAATGGCTCAAAATAATTTTATATTTCTCCAAAATATTTTCTAAATAATATGTAATTTGAGAGGGTGTAAATAATTGATGTGATATTCATAGCAACACAAAAATCTGGTAATGATAGAAATATTTGTATGGAATGATCAATATTTTTAGAGCTACTATATTGGAGATATTATGAGGTAAAACAAAACATTAATTTCATTAATGTTCTGAATAATATATATAAAAACTTTATTGAAATAATTTTATATATTAAATGATACAATAATGATGGGTGTATTGAATTATTAGACTTAATATTGATTGGAATAATTTTTGAGTTAGCTTCAACTCTTTATAGAAGGAAGAAATTCTTCCCCTACTTTTTAATACATTAGAAAAGTGGGGGAAAAATAGATTATATCAATGTCTTCATGATATCATAGTGCGGTAGGTTTATTCATGAAATGTAAAAAAATTTCTGTCATTAATTAATTTTATGTTTAAAGTTATACAATCTCACGATTTTAATGTCATGATGAAACCACTCCTACTAGTACCATTACATGTAATAATTTCCATATATATTAGAATTACTATCATTATGATGTGTTATTTTTTAAATTCAATTTATCCTTTGATTATTGATCTGAATGAATTGAAAAATTTAGAGAAGGAAGAGGTTTCTATACTTATTCAATAGGAAATTTATTGTCTTCTATATTTATTACATCATGGTGAATTTAATGGTTCATTTTTTGTGATAAATAATGATTTTTAGTTCATTAAATCTATGTTTTAGGCATCATTTTGAAAGGTATATGAAGATATTGAAGGGATTGATTGAGAATCAATAACTACCAGAATCCTCCATTGTTGGAAATTATATTTATAAGGTGGGATCATATTTTATTACAAGATAAATTTCTGGAGTGGATCACATCATTTAACCTACATCTTTCCAAGATCAAGTAAATGATAGGAGAAATGGGATTCATGGATTGAAAGTAGAATCATTTATTGTTGAATAGATAATGAAGGAACATTTATACAACATTAATAACATATATAATTATCATATATATTTAACAATTCATATTAATGTGTTAAAAAATTATTATCCATAGAATAATTATATTTTTATTTCGAATGAGAATAAATTTTTTTATCCTTGTTTTAATGAATCAGTTTTTAGTAGATTAGATGCATCAAAAACCTAGAGATGGTTAGTTAGTGATCCATGTATGAAATTGATAACATGGTCTGTGTAAAATATTAATATAAATACATTTAATACAAAAGATTGGGATAACATAAGTGAAATTATGAATAATAGATTATTGGTTTTCATCGAAGCAATGCATTTTGTAAGTGGAAATGAATAAAACCGAAACACCACATGAAGTTCATATTATAGACTCATTGAAGAAATATGGTAGGTTTATTACATTAAATTCCATGTTCCAATGTTTAACTAAAAATGGATTATTGATAAAAAAAAGTTTCATACATGATGAATTTGGGATGAAACTAGTCAATATGAATATATTGGAATACACAACTGATCCTTTTATCATATAAGCACATGAAAGAAATGTTTATTCCCATTATCAATATAATATATAGTGGTCTATTATTTTACATGGAAAAACTTGAATTTTTGTGATGATAAACATGATTGGGATGCTGATATATGTGAGATCCCTACTTCCATGGAATTATTAATAGACAATAATGATTTTCACAATATAGACATTTGTTGTTCTATATTTAATTACCATGAAAAATGAATTTTTGAAAACAATACATTCGTACATTCTAAATTTTATAGTTAACATAGGTTTATTTTTGGTTTACATTTTTAAAATTCATAAACTGTTAGTATATCAATTTTATTTTCTTCATTGAACCACGTATTATAAAAAATAAGATAAATTGTTTATTTATATAAGCTTATATTTTTTTGGATTACATTGTTTAACTTTATGTAACTTATCTATTAAATGATTTTATTTAGGAAAAATTATTTTAATATTAATATGTTATGTAAAGGCAATAATATTTTAATAAATGATAATATTAATAAAATATTATTATTTTTGTCCAAAAAATGATTTATTATGATGGGAATTTTTACTATTAAACAATATTAATGGATTTGTTTTAATTATTTTTTTCTTTTAATCCTCCATTCATGATGAAATAAGGTTATATAACTACTAAAAAAATATAAATGTTTTTAATGTAGTTATCTTTATGTTGTATCATTTTTCATATAATAAAAGAATATTATTTTTAGCAGACAAATTGGTGTTATAAATTGGAGGAATGTTTTTATTCACACGCCATTTTTATATTTTTGTTCATTCATGTATTTAATTTAATATCTCAATAATGTTATCATTTCCGTTTTCTATAATAAAAATGAATAAAAATTGGATTAGTTTCATTTTTCTGATAATTAGACATTTTTTATTTATATTTTTATCTAATAGTTTGATTTTATTATTTATGTAATAATAATTTGATTCTTTATTTTGTAGGATAATTATAAAAAAATCATCAGATCTGTGACATATTTCTAGAGAGGATCTCACACGTGTCTTTGGGGGGAATATATACATAATCTTGTTGATGAGTCTATACATCTTTCATTATAAGAGACATATAATTCCACAGGGGTAATAAATATATGGAGGTTTAGTAAAAGTTATAGTGCACGTTTACCAAAATTATTAGTTTTCATAGCAAGGACAAAAGGATACCAATATAGTTTGTTGATAATTATATTAAAAGAGGTCCAAATTTAAAACAATTCTAAAATTTTAAATGAGTTTAGGCTAATAGAAATGATATTCTTCGGATTTTTTATTTGATAAGTCTTGAAAAACTGAAAATATCTCACTTTTGGAAGACTTTTTTTTATGATCATTTGTTATTATTTATATTTTCTTTAATTTGTGTAGTAAGTTATGGTCCCCCTTCCTATATGATGATATATGATATTTATGACACTATAGAAGCTAGGGATTTTTTTTATCATTGAATGTTAAGAGATTGAGGGATTTTAAATCAACCCTCACATAAAATTTCATTCCTTAGCATAGAAAAAATCGCAATACAAGTGATATATATCTATTTATTAAATAATATAAATAGAATATTTTTTTTAAAAATAGATTTTGATAAGCATTTTTGGTGAGTGAAATTTATCCTTTTAGAAGATTTTTCATAAAACAAGGATCATATTAATGATTTCAAAATAATTAATTTAAATAAAATGAGGATATCTCATTAGGAGATCCAATCTAGAAATGTATACACTCATACATTATCTTGAAGAGGGTATAATTTATTTTAAGAAAAAATTATTTTTGAAGATTTTAAAAAACATAGTCCTGGGACATCAGGTTCTATAAAGGATGACCCTCCTTCCCCAACTTCTAGAAATGAAAAAATTCAAGAGGTATTAGATTAGTAATAAAGACCAATATCTTACAGAAGTGTCAAGGATCCTAGCCAAGTGGATTGTGGGTTGTTTTATTTATTTATTTAATTTTAAAAAATTATTTTTATATTGATATTAGTTAAATAAATTTGTAAATATTCTATGCAGGACGCCCTTGTTGAGAAAATCACAGAAGGGGTATTCATAACTGAGGGTAGAAAGGAATTTTAGCTAGAACAAAAATAAATCCCAAACACAAATGTTATGTTTAAGAAAAATGGGAAGGTTAATCTATAAAAAAGTATTTTCACATTATAAATCGTCTTTAATAGAGTTTGTTTATAAAAAGAACATTTAATAATTGGAAGATGATGATTAATATATTCATGTGATAATAAAAGACTTGATTAGTGTTTCAGTACAATTGATGTTTACAAAAATGCATATACAGCTTCAGACTGCTAATCCCACTATTGAAACTCCACCAAAAGATCCCTTTCCTTATAATTCTTCTATACCTTTTCTAGTAGACCCCACTCCTTATCCTACTTATACACCCCTCCCCCATATATTACTAGGTATTTTGAGTTATATGATGATGATACTAAACATTATATTGTTTTATATGTGTTATTATATTATATTTAAGGTAAAATTATTCATTAATAGATAATGATAGAGCATAATATGGTCACATTAAAGGAAATTATAGACACATAATAATTAATACCATTACCTACAGATGAGGTGAGTACAGTTGGACAATGTATCATCCATTTTTTAGTTTTTTCGTCTCAACTATTTTGAAAAATTATCACAGGATTATGTTTATATTATATCATTAATTTCATGTTATTATTAAATTTTATTTAAAATTTTAATGTTTATATATTTATTTTCTATACTAAAAAAATTAAATTTATAGAAATACTATATAGACTACAATAAGTACAAAGTAATATGACTTCAGAAACAGCATCTACTACTCTTAAAAAATTATCAACATATTCCTATTTTTTGTTTTATGTTTATGAGATTCCAATGAAAGCTGGCATTAATTATCATAAAAAATGTGGCCCATATAAAAAAAATTCTTGTAATTTGTAACTTGATATAATTTGGACATCAACACGATGCAAGGTTTCTTGATGTATGTCGATTAACAAATTTTTTTTGTACATTTATTTCATTGAAAAATTATACAGATGTGTTTTTGTATTAGGAATATTTATAAAATTTTTATGAAGTATAAAATGACATAATTTTATGTATTTATGGAAGAATAGTTTATTTCAACTATAACAAGGACAATAACTTATGGAGATAGAACAATTTATATTACATAATGATTTCAAAATAATGTAATTATTATGTTCCAGATATTTCCATATCATCAAGAGTATGAAACATAGATATATGAAAAAATATTATATATCACATATCATAATTACCATTGACATTATATTTTATTATATATTAGTCGTAATTTGACATTTTTTTTATTTCAAGGGAGAATACACTTTACTAGTTGTGCTCTGTCCATGGTGAAGAGTGAGAAAATTTTATGAATGTATTAAAGTTATAATTTTTAATATTTTAGTAATTTGTTATATTATAATTTCATTTAGATTTTTTATATTCTAATTATTTTCAAATAGGTCATGGAATTTCATTAGAGAGACTGTAAAAAATATGATATGTAAGATAAAACGTAAATTTTAATTTACAATTACTACATATTAAATATATTTCATAAATATGTAATTTTGAATTGAAAAATTATTTTAAATAGAAATATCATAAACAAGGAGTAATGGAATGTGGATATAATATATTAAAATATATGGATGAAATTATTTCAAATGGGACAGTTACAAATTTCCAAAGGGTTATACTTCCTTATAAATATTACCTTAATATTTAATTCGTTATATTCACAATACATGTTTAATGAATTATTTTTAATTTTCTCCTCATTGATTCTCTTTACCCTCATACATGACAAGGGACAAGATAATTAAAATTAAAGAGTGTATCATTCCATAGATTTGATTTAATTTTTTGATTTTAAAAATATAGACCTGAATGTTAATGTTTTAAGTTTGTATGTTGCCATTTTGGTTTGTTTTAATGATATTTGTGATGGTGTTATTCTGCTACTGGAGAGTCAAACAATCAGTAGAAATTTATTTTAAAATAATAAATTTTAATGTTTATTATTTAATAACCGATTTGAAAAATGATTCATAACCATTTAATACTTCATTTTTATCAAAATTATCCTAGAAAAGGATCTTTCACATATGTGATCATATAACCGACATGAAAAATCAATACATAGAGGGTTTTTCATATCATATATGTGATAACCAATGTGAAAAACCTCACAAAACAATTAAAAATGACTATTTTTATTAAGTTATGTTAAAAAATATTCACAATGTCACCTACAATAACATCATGTATGAACCGATGTTAAAAATAATGAAATCTTATGTGAAAATGTATTTTATTTCACTAGAACCGCATACAATTTATTTGAAAAAATATGTAGGCATACGTGTAACTTATAAGAATTATGGGTCTATCAATACCCTTATCAGAAATAGACTATATCCATGAGGTCACCAAAGTAGGTTTTCAACATTATTTTATTCCAATATTGTTTAGTTTTTTCTCTTGATTCAATGTAACTTTTATAGATTTCCTAGTATTTCTAATTACTTGGATTAGGTACATGTATTTTTTTAACAAAGAGGCATGTTAATATAAATTTTTATAATGAAATATTAACAATTGAATATGTGGTGTTATTTTTCTATGAATTTTTAAAATTATAAAATGAAATTTTGAGAAAAATGAAATTTTTATTCTCAATCGAGAACAATTACAAAATCACATTTTAATGTTCACGTTTTATTTATTTATAAAATACATAGACAAATATCAGTTGTTCATTTTTCCATCTACTAAGTCAGTATTTCTTCATGAGAATCTTGATTCACTTAAAATCATCATTTTATTATGGAAATAATTTAGTGTAATATTCACGTCCATTCAATCCCCATAATCGACTACATCAGACTCTAGTTTTTTAGAAGATGAAGAAAAACATTGTTATTTTGAACGTAAATATTATAAGAACGAACTCCCATTTATATTTATTTTAGTTCCTTTTCCCCTTGGTTTTTGGGGATTCCTTTTTCCATCATGATCCTATAAAATAAAATTAATCAATTAATCACTAGGATGATGTCTTTAAAGTTCAAAATGATATGAGGGAGTGGGATATGTTTTGAAATAATCCTATTAATTATATTGAAAAATAAATTCCAAGAAATAAAATAAAGGGATATGTCTTGGAATAATCTCCCATGTGGGCCTTGAATTTTTACTACCTCTAGAAGGTAGTACCATATGTTATCCATAGTCGGATGGTGTGTGGATCTTCTAGGACTTGGACTACCACATGAGGTTTTTACCAACTTTTTCGTATTTTCTGGGAGTGATTAATGATATATTGATAGGGTATTTGAGATCCATGCCTTTAAAAATTAACTACTTTATTCCAGGATGGGTCAAATGAAGTATGGATCATCCTCTTCATGGGTGGAAATTGTGAAACCTCATCTTGTTCTTCCTGTTCAATCTCAAAATGGGCAGCATGAATTGAATGAGAATAATGAAAGTAAGTAATTTTTTATACATGAATAAAATTATAATTTAATAAAAAGAAATATTATACCTTTAATAAGGATCATACTCTATATTGATTTACCCATGATCAACTACCTATATTTCATCAAGGTATGCCTCAAATATGTGTTCACCAAAATTAGGGGTATCTATTTGTTCCTAAAATGGTGAATTTTATTTTTCCTCATATTCTTCTAAGGCAGAGAAATGATTTTCTAAATCTATGAATGAATAGAAGTGGGAATTAATACTAAATTTATTTTGAATAAAATATTATAAAATATAGTTTAACATATGATCATATACCTAAATTATATTGGTTTGAAACTCTTTTTTGTGGTTTGTTCTTCATGGAGGACGATTGTGGAAAGTAGATGTAGGTAGTAAGGATCCTATGTCGTTTCATTAAATTCCCCTACATGGGTGGTGTCTTCCTCAAACATGGACATATTTTCATTCAATGTTAATGGATCTTCTACTTTTTAGGGATCAAAGAGACCATTTTTTACCCCAAAATCATTCCAAAATTCATTCATGTCATGCTGATCTCATACATGAATCTGAGTAGGCAATTCATTCTCATCATGAATCCACTGTATCTTATCATGGATATATTGGGCCATATTTATTAAATGTTCATGATATTGATGAATGTTATGTGTTTCATTAACCTCTGTTTTATATTCAAAAAAATTGGGAAGCTCGAGTGGTGCTACTTCTATAGAGATAATAAGATTTTTCTCATACTCATTCCAGAATTAATTCAAATCTTAATAATATCCCAAGTAAGGATAAAGCTTTTGTTCCTCCATCAATTCATGAACATATTCAAAAACCCCTTTCGTCCCCCCCCAATTCATCCACTATATCACCTTCCCTTGGTACTTTGTCATTTAGATCACTATAATCAGCTTCTTGTTTTGATATTTTTCTTCCAAGTAATCATCTCATGAAGAATAATAATAATTTAGATAAATCCTGAAAAAATAATTTTTTATTGTTTTTAAATAATTGAATATTTTTAAAAATGTAAAAATGAAAAAAATCAACTAAACTTATGATTTGGTCCATGAAATCGGTTCCAGTTTTGAAGCATGAATATCATAGGGAATGAAAAAAAGTAAATTTATTTTTAAAATATATCCTAGAGGCTAACGAAGGTCATCTCATATGAGGACCTGTCTCAATTTTTCACCTTCTTATTATATCTAACATAATCTACTTATTTTTGGTTATTTTTAATTATTATTTTAATATAATGAAATGTAGAGTAAACATCAAATTATAAAACTTATACTCACATCAAATGAATGAATGAGACTAATATGGAAACAATATGGACTTTATAGCTTGGTAGATGGGTTTCATCATTCTCTTTGTGTTTTTATAGTTAGTTTTATAATTTATTTTTGATACCCCATTCATAAATTTATATAATTTTATTTAGTGGTGTGTATTATTGAATGACTTTAGCAATCTAAATTCCATCTCCTCCTATAATCTTGGTTGATGATACACCTCAGTCGAGAGTGTGACATGTCTCCTGAAATAGATCCATCATATTCCATTTCATCCCCTGAAAGTATAAAATCCATCATATAAATATATTTTTAAAGGTGTTGCCTCAGTCAAATACTGAGACACAATTTATTAGAAAAAAGTAGAGAGAACTACATGAGTATGAAATAAGGGATCTTATTACAATATTTATCATAAAAAGGGAGAAGCTCAACTATAACGACCCATACTTTACATACATTTTTATTACTTCAGAATTGAAAAACACTTATTACAACATATAACAAAACCAAGAAAGGACCATACAGTTATAGTGTCTTTAGAAACTGGGAAACATAAACAACTGGTTCATGAAGCATCTACTTTGCCTCCCATTTATTTCATCTTATCTAGAGTCCCATTTTGGCATATTCTACTTAATAACCTTCTTCCTAACCTGGGGAAATAAAACATACAAAAGGGTGAGCTCAAATGCTCAGTAAGGGTAAACAAAAGAAATATCAATCACATCATATTCATAAGAACATAACATTTTGGAAATCTTAACCTGCAAAAGGGAGCATAATTTCATAACATGGGATAAATCATAGTAGTGAAATGAAATCCCAATAATCATAACTTAAAACATGAAACTTTGTGGCATACACACATAATCATAGAGAATCATTTCTTATTAGTCAAGACTCATTTCCAAGACTATCTTAGTGGAAAAAGTCCATTTCTGAACCGAGTCACCCTCGTTTCAGTCTGGTTTCACTGAACCGGTATAACCTACCGTTCCAGCCATGTATATCTCATGAGATATAAAATCTTTACCCAATGCATTGGAGGGATATATAGGTCCCACCCATCTCATAATGATACCATTCTTATGTGTGCCACAAAATCATAAATCATACATCATTGCATAACCCATGTAATAAAAATGGGAATCTCGAATATCATGACATCATAAAACAATTCATATAGGAAAAGGAATTCATAAAAATATTTCCATCACAACATAATCAAATCCATGTAATAATAGGGATAGAAATAGAACCCTTTATTATCTTAGATGGAAAATAATTTTGACAAAACACTTGAACTCCATTCTTGAGGAAAATATCCTTTCTACTTCAAATGTACTTTTCCTTTCTTAACATGTCATACAATTCTAAACTAAAAGAAGTTGTTTAAAAATAAACATAAAAACTTGTAAATGAAGTTTCTTGGAAATAATGTTTTAAAAATCCATTCATACTGTATAAGTTAAAAAAACATTCTTCTCGTACTTTTGTCGGAAAAGTAAAAAAAGTACCTCGTACGAAAAACGACAAAAGATTCCTTTCATATCTTTTACTAAAAACTCACCAAAGGGTAAAATAGGATTTAAAAAATTGTAGGTGAATGGAAATAATATTATATATTGAGGAAACATGGATGTGGATGATAAAATACACCCCAGTAAATGCCAAAGTATAAACAATCTCGGATAAAAATGAGATTGTGATATTCCCCTTACTGTAGGTCCGATATGCTTTTTACGTGTCCGAACCTCCTGTATAATGATTTAAATAATGTTATTGACTTATTCCTTAATCATACATATTTTTATGACATCATATTTGGTCATATTCTTAGCTTCTTAGTAGTAATATTTCATTGCTACTTGTTATTCGGGTGTTTATAACTTTTTGTTCTTATGCGTGTTTTGTCGAATAAATTATTATTCTTCTCTTTAGGTTATATATACCTAATTTACAGAATGGTATTAGTGTAATATATATCATATTCATTCATTCAATTCATTTATATAATCATTATGAAATGAAGATCATGTAGAACGAGTCGCATCACATCGTGGAGACAGTATTCCGTACGTACACACGAGTGATGATATCGTTCCTATGATCGTGGAATTTTATTGGAGTGTATGTATACTATTTAAGAATCAGTATCACTTTATAATAGTCATATATAGTCATTATTTACACCATTATACCGAACCAAGTAAGGTGGTGGTGGAAAATAGATTACACCACGGCGTGGAGACGGTATTCTGTACGTACGCACGCACGATGATTTATTTTTCCGTAGGATGGATAGAAGGTGAAATAGGGTTGTTTAATACATATAATAACATATCAGTATATGATTGATAATAATGTTATTACTTCATAATGAAACAACTAAAGAAGAAGAAGTGGAAGAAGAAATAAAGATGAAATAATCGGTAACAGACATTACCTCTTCTTTGAAGTGCTTCTTTGAGACCTCCTTTTAGGGAACTAAAGTCGGTCTTTGAAAAATACCATAACCACTAGGATGTTTCTAGGGAAGTGGAGAGAAGAAATTGGCAGGGTTTGGCCGAGCTTGAAGGCTCAAAGTGGTGTGAGGAAGAGAGGGAGGAGGTTCCCTTTTATAATGGAGCAGAGGGGCACCTTTGGAATAACTAAAAATATTATTTTATTATAAAGTCAAGTTCGGTTTTAAATAGCTCCAAATTGATTTATTTCGAGGCTAAGGTGGGGATGGGTCGAAATCCTCTCATAAAACATAATTTAGAGAAGTTTAAGTTCCTATTTTAACCTTATCATGTAGATTTAACATTAAGTTAAATAATTTTACTTTTACTGTGTCTTCTTGTGTTCTTATACTATAAGGTTAATAAACTTACTATATCAAGCCAAAAGAACCCCAAGTTGTTTATTATTAATATATATAACCTTATCTAAGTCATTTGGCCGAACCTTAGATTTTTAGGAATAAAATAACAATTAATAATATAATATTTGTTTTAAAAACTATTTTATGTCAATTTTGACACTATTTAGTCATTGATTTTTGTGAAAATCATAACAGGATGATAAGTTAAAAAAAAGTTAATTAAATCACTACTAACATGTCATATTAACCTATAAAATTATTGTAATTCATAAAAAGTCTCAAATTATATTTATTTGGGTATTTATAACATCAATTATGTCAATATTTCATTAATAATATAATTACTGCATCATTGTTGTGTCATAAATAAATTAAATTATATAGTGTCTAAAAATTACAAATAAAATACCATTATGTAGGAACTCTTTTTATATTTCTAATGAATATTTATAGTCGAATTTATCTTATGTATAACCCCATATTAAAAATGATTTACTTATTAAACTTTGATTTTAACGATTTTAACCCTTCTTTAAATAAATTAATAATAAATGTCCTAATCTAATCCAAGTGGGCCTAAATGGTCATATTTTATTACTAAGGTTGTTTTTGGTCGAATTACACATGTCCAATAGAATTAGGACATGTGTTAGGGTAATAATAATATCATTTGTACACTTAATTACCGTATTTACTTTTAACCGTGGTAAAAAAAGTAAAAAGTTACTATTCACCAAAAAATTATTTTCATCTCATTGAACCACATTTTACTTACTGACATCAACCGTGTCTCTCGAGTTTTCGAAATTCCACTCACAGAAGCGGTAAAATTATGATTTATGAAAAAGTCAGTTTTTTTAACTAACATTTAGTGGTTTCACTATTCATCAAAAATTGAAAGTTTTTAGAAAAATACCAAAATTTCACCCATGCTAATTTAGATATTACGAATCCAAAAATGAAGTCCATTTTGAAAAATAAAATTTATAAAATTTCAAAAAGTGGTTATTACTATTCATAATGGCTAGTTTTAATAATATTTTAATAGTATATCGTTGTTTAGTGAAACTCGGTATTGCGTACGACGCAAGATATCGAGGAAACTCGCGATTTTGTGTAAAGCAAGACAAGAAAGTTTTGTGTGTAGAAAAAGATTCCTTTGATGATTTATATAACATAAAAGTCTCGGGTGTTACATTCTACCCCCCTTAAAATGAATTTCACCCTCGAAATTTGTCACTTTGTAACAAACAGATGAGGATACCTCTCGCTCATCATATCCTCAAGATCCCATGTAGCTTCTTCTAATTGGTTGTTCCTCCATAAAACTTTCACCAATCGAGTGGTCTTGTTTCGTAGGAATTTTTCGCTACGATCCAGAATCTCTATCGGTTGTTCTTCATAAGAAAGATCTTGCTCCAGCGGTACAACTTCTGAGCTGAGTACATGTGAAGGATCAGGTATGTACTTTCTCAGGAGAGATACATGGAACACATCGTGAACTTGAGAGAGATTCGGTAGAAGTGCCAATCGGTAAGCTACCTTCCCAACACGATCCAGTATTTCGAAAGGACCGATATATCTAGGGCTCAACTTCCCCTTTTTTCCAAATCTCATAACCCTCTTCCAGGGAGATATTCGTAAGAACACTTTATCACCCACTTCAAACTCTAGGTCTTTTCTTCGGCTGTCGGCATAACTTTTCTGTCGACTCTGAGCTTCTCTTATGTGTTGTTGAATAGATCTGACCTTTTCTGCCATTTCATCAACGCGATCGGGTCCTAATAGTTTTCTTTCCCCACTTCATCCCAGCAAGTTGGAGTCCTGCATTTCTTTCCATAGAGAGCTTCATAAGGAGCCATCTGAATACTGGAGTGAAAGCTATTATTATAAGAAAATTCCACCAAAGGTAGGTGTTGATCCCAACCACCTTTGAAATCCATAGAGCAAGCTCTCAACATATCTTCTAGAGTTTGAATTGTTCTCTCAGACTAACCGTCTGTCTGAGGATGATAAGCAGTGCTGAAACTCAACTCTGTATCCAGAGTATGCTGAAGACTTCGCCAGAACTTCGAGGTAAATCTCGGATCCCGATCAGATATAATAGAAAGTGGTACTCCATGCAATCTTACCACTTCCTTTACATATATCCTGGAAAGCTGATCCATAGATAAATCCTCTCTAATAGCAATGAAGTGTGCAGACTTTGTAAGACGATCAACTATGACCCAGATAGCATTATTTCCTTTGGATATTTTAGGAAGTCCTGTGACAAAGTCCATAGTGATGTTTTCCCATTTCCATTCAGGTATGGGTAATGGTTGTAACAACCCCTTAGAATTCTGTCTCTCAGCTTTAACTTTTTGACAAACCAAGCATCGAGAGACATATTCAGCAACATCTATTTTCATGCCATCCCACCAGAAGTACTCTTTCAGGTCCCTGTACATCTTCATGCTTCCAGGATGAATAGAGAATGAAGAACTATGTGCCTCATCCAGTAGCTCCTTCTTTAATTCGGGGATGGGAGGAACACAAACCCGATTCGTGAACTTTATTATCCCATCACAATCAAGGTTGAATTCAGGAACATTTCTCACCTTCTTTTGTAACTCGACATCTTCTTTCTGTGCCTCTTTAATCTTCACATGTATAGATGGTTGAACATTCATTTGAGAAAGATCCGATTTTTCCCCTTTCATTATAATTCCAAGATCCATCCTTTTTAAATCCATAAATATTGGATCTTTTGTGATCCTCATCATGGACAAACTAGCATGGTCTTGTCGACTTAATGCATCTGCCACCTTGTTTGCTTTCCCAGGGTGGTAATGGATTGAGCAGTCGTAATCCTTAATCAGCTCCAACCATCTTCTTTGGTGCATATTCATCTCCTTTTGTGTGAAAATATACTTTAAACTTTTATGATCAGTATAAATATCACACCTTTCACCATAAAGGTAATGCCTCCAAATATTTAATGCAAAGATTACCACAGCTAACTCCAAATCATGTGTTGGGTAATTTTGGTCATGGATTTTCAACTTTCGTGAGGTATAAGCTATAACCATATCATTTTGCATAAGAACACACCCCAATCCCTTCTTGGATGCATCACTGTAGATCACAAACCTTTCTCCACTACAAGGTAGTGTGAGAACAAGTGCACTGGATAACCTTCTTTTCAACTCCTTGAAATTCTCTTCACATTCCTCCATCCAAACAAACTTAACTCCTTTCTGAGTCAACTTGGTGAGTGGATTAGATAATCGTGAAATATCTTTCACAAAACGTCGATAATATCCAGCCAAACCAAGAAAACTTCGGATCTCAGTCACTGTTGTTGGTCTCGACCATCTTTCGATAACCTCTGTTTTTGCTGGATCCACAGATATCCCCTCTTTTGAGATTATGTGACTGAAAAATGCAACTTTTTGAAGCCAAAATTCACACTTGGTAAATTTGGCATAAAGCTTCTCCTTTCTCAGGGTCTTCAATATAATTCTCAAGTGATCTTCATGTTCTTCCTTGATCTTTGAATAGAAAAGAATATTGTATATAAAGACTACCACAAACTGATCAAGATATTCTTTAAAGACTCTATTCATTAGATCCATGAAGATAGCCGGGGCATTAGTAAGACCAAATGGCATCACTATAAATTCATAGTGTCCATACCTTGTACGGAAAGCCGTCTTTGGTATATCCTCCCTTTTGACCCTTAATTGATGATACCCTAAACGAAGATCAATCTTGGAAAAGTATTGAGGTCCGCGTAGTTGGTCAAATAGGTCATCAATGCGCGGGAGAGGATATTTGTTTTTGATAGTGATCTTGTTAAGTTCTCGATAACCAATGCAGAGTCTCATTGATCCATCTTTCTTCTTAACAAACAGAACAGGTGCTCCCCAAGGTGACACACTAGGGCGTATGAACCCCTTATCAAGATTCTCTTGGAGTTGCTTCTTGAATTCCTGCAACTCAATTGGGGCCATTCTATAAGGTGTCTTTGAAATAGGCAATGCACCTGGTACGAGGTCTATTGAAAACTCAACTTCACGATTCGGTGGAAGACCCGGTAATTCCTCCGGAAAGACATCATCAAACTCCCGTACAATGGGCATATTCTTAATCGTGAGTTTCTCACCAACCATTTGAGATAAATAACCTTCATTTAGTGGAATCAATACCCATAAAATAGAAGAAATTTCCACTGGAAGGTTATGTTCATCCCTGCATCGATAGATGATCATAGATTGCTCTGGAATATGAAATGTGACTTCCCTTCTTTGGAAATTGATATGAGCTCCATGTTGAGAAAGCCAATCCATGCCAAGAATCACATCAAATTCCACTATAGGAAGGATCACAAGATTTGGAGGAAGCATTTTCCCACAAACTTCAATCGGAGAAGAATTATAAAATTTTGATGTGACTATTGTGCCATTAGGTGTTGTCACAACTAACTCAACATATAATTGTTGAGGTAATACGGTGATACCCTTAGAAAATTCTTCAGAAATAATGGAGTGGGTGGATCCAGAATCAAATAAAACATTTTCTACTTTAGAGTGGATGGTAAGTGTACCTTTCACTACATCATTATCGTACTCCACATCGCTGATAGAAATTGCATGTGACTTTCCTTTGTCTTTAGCCTTAAGAGTTTGTTGACGTCGACCATCATCATCAACCCGTGGATTAGGGCATTTATTGGCATAATATCCCATCTCCTTGCACTTGAAACATTGAAGTGTAGTAGGTTCATTCTGTGTATCCCTTCCTTTGTTTTCATCATTAGACATATTCTTCCCATCATCGTGGCATTCAAAAGCCCGATGACCTTCCTTTCCACATTTGAAACATTTAATTGTCCCTTTAAGACAACTCCCTCCACGTTTCTTTCCACACTTTGAGCATAAGGGAAAGCTCATCTTCTTTTCAGTGTGCTCTTTAGATTTTCCTTTGAATTCCATTTTCCTCTTCTTATCAAACCCATATGACTGATGGGTTACTCCAATCTCCATCTCAACTTTGAGAGCACATCGAACGATTTCCTCGTAGCTATTGAAGTCCCTTATGGATAAGGCCATTCGAAGACTTGGGTTTAAGCCAATAAAGAATCGATCGATCTTACTCAAAGGTTGGATAATAATACTAGAAGTGTACCTTGCAAGTCTTGTAAAATTTGCTTCATATGTACCAACAGATTCAACATCCTTTTTCTCCAGTTCAAGAAACTCTTTCTCCATCTTTGTTCGGAGAATACGAGGGAATTACTTATTGAAAAATAAGTTCTTGAACTCGTCCCATTCCATGGACTCAATTTCATCCCTTTACCTCGTATTCTTAATAAGATTCCACCATTGATCAGCATCACCTTCCAAACGATACACTGCTAAGATGACTTTATCATGCTCAGAACATTGAAGAACTGAAAATATCTTTTCAGTAGTACTAATCCATTGTTCAGTAACTAATGGATCAGTAGACCCGCTGAATAAAGGTGGACGCTGTCTCATGAAGGATTCAACAGAATGTTGCTCCTTCCTTTGCTCGTTTGGAAGTCCAGCATGATTCATAGCTTGAGAAAGTTGTGTGAGCATGGCTACAAGATTTTTCATTCCAGCTCCCATAACGTTTGGTTGCTCAGGGGGATAATCATTATATTTCCCGTCACATTCCGCATTAACACGGTTCCTTCGGGTTCCAGCCATTGACTAAAACCAAGAAGAATAGTGTGAGAAACACTAATTATAATAGGAAAACCACATAATCAAGAATAAAATTTCACACTTAAGGTCTTATCCTAGGTTATTCATGGCCATTTCTAAAACACTCATATTGTGTTCTATGCTTAGACTTATCATTAGGGTTCTTACTAAGGCTTTCACATCCTGGTTTCCAAAGTTTGACTATACCTTTCCTCTGACACCAACTATAACGACCCATACTTTACATACATTATTATTACTTCAGAATTGAAGCACACTTATTACAACATATAACAAAACCAAGAAAGGACCGTATAGGTATAGTGTCTTTAGAAACTGGGAAACATAAACAACTGGTTCATAAAGCATCTACTTTTCCTCCCATTTATTTCATCATATCTAGAGTCCCTTTTTGGCATATTCTACTGAATAACCTTCTTCCTGACCTAGGGAAATAAAACATACAAAAGGTTGAGCTCAAATGCTCAGTAAGGGTAAACAAAAGAAATATCAATCACATCATATTCATAAGAAAATAACATTTTGGAAATCTTAACCTGAAAAAGGGAGCATAATTTCATAACATGGTATAAATCATAGTAGTGAAATTAAATCCCAATAATCATAACTTAAAACATGAAAATTTGTGGCATACACACATAATCATAGAGAATCATTTCTTATTAGTCAAGACTCATTGCCAAGACAATCTTAGTGGACAAAGTCCATTTCTGAACCGAGTCACCCTCGTTTCAGTCCTGTTTCACTGAACCGGTATAACCTACCATTCCAGCCATGTATACCTCATGAGATATAAAATCTTTACCCAATGCATTGGAGGGAGATATAGGTCCCACCCATCTCATAATGATACCATTCTTATGTGTGCCACAAAATCATAAATCATACATCATTGCATAACCCATGTAATAAAAATGGGAATCTCAAACATCATGACATCATAAAATAATTCATATAGGGTAAAGGAATTCATAAAAATATTTCCATCACAACATAATCAAATCCATGTAATAATATGGATAGAAACAGAACCCTTTATAATCTTAGATGGAAAATAATTTTGATAAAACACTTGAACTCCATTCTTGAGGAAAATATCCTTTCTACTTCAAAAATACTTTTCCTTTCTTAACATGTCATAAAATTCTAAACTAAAAGAAGTTGATTAAAAATAAACATTAAAACTTGTAAAGGAAGCTTCTTGGAAATAATGTTTTAAAAATCCATTCATGCCGTATAAGTTAAAAAAAACATTTTTCTCGTACTTTTGTCGGAAAAGTCAAAAAAAGTACCTCGTATGAAAAACGACAAAAGATTCCTTTCATATCTTTTAATAAAAACTCACCGAAGGGTAAAATAGTATTTAAACAATTGTAGGTGAATGTAAATAATATTACATATTGAGGAAACATGGATGTGGATGATAATATACACCCCAGTAAATGCCAAAGTATAAACAATCTCGGATAAAAATGAGATTGTGATATTTCCCTTACCTTAGGTCCGATATGCTTTGTATGTGTCTGAACCTCCTGTATAACGATTTAAATAATGTTATTGACTTATTCCATAATCATAAATATTTTTATGATATCTTATTTGGTAATATTCTTAGCTTCTTAGTAGTAATATTTCATTGCTACTTGTTATTCGGGTGTTTATAACTTTTTGTTCTTATGCGTGTTTTGTCGAATAAATTCTTATTCTTCTCTTTAGGTTATAGATACCTAATTTCCAGAATGGTATTAGTGTAATATATATCATATTCATTCATTCAATTCATTTATATAATCATTATGAAATGAATATCATGTAGAATGAGTCGCATCACATCGTGGAGACGGTATTCCATACGTACACACGAGTGATGATATCGTTCCTATGATCGTGGAATTGTATTGGAGTGTATGTATACTATTTCAGAATCAGTATCACTTTATAATAGTCATATATAGTCATTATTTACACCATTATACCCATCCAAGTAAGGTGGTGGTGGAAAATAGATTACACCACGACGTGGAGACGGTATTCCGTACGTACGCACGCGTGGTGATTTCTTTTTCCATAGGATGGATAGATGGTGAAATAGGGTTGTTTCATAATTATAATAACATATAAGTATATTAGTGATACTGATTTTATTACTTCATAATTAAACAACTAAAGAAGAAGAAGTGGAAGAAGAAATAAAGATGAAAGAATCGGTAACAGACATTACCTCTTCTTTGAAGTGCTTCTTTGAGACCTCCTTCTAGGGCACTAAAATGGGTCTTTGAAGAAGACCAAAAGCTCTAGGATGTTTCTAGGGAAGTGGTGAGAAGAAATTGGCAGGTTTTGGCCGAGCTTGAAGGCTCAAAGTGGTGTGAGGAAGAGAGGGAGGAGGTGCCCTTTTATAAGGGAGGAGAGGGGCACCTTTGGAATAACTAAAAATATTATTTTATTATAAAGTCAAGTGTAGGATCAAAATAGTGATGTAGATGCTCAATATACAAGAGGGGGGGGGGGGGGGGGGTGAATTGTACACTTTAAAAATTCCTTTGAAACCTTTAAAGTTAGTTAAGAATAACTATGTTTTCCTTTAGAGAAGGAAAGGGCTAAGTTTAACAAAGTTAAACTAAGCAAATTCACAACACCTCTAACTCCAAATGCAAACTTGGAAAGAGATTCCGAATGAGGGTTCCGAAAATATGATTCCAGAAATTGAAACTTAACAAAAGATTACAATATGAGATTCTACCTTAAAGCGTATAGAATCTAAATGAAACAGAGTACAAGTAAGGAAGTATAAGAAAGTTATACTTTATTTATAATACAAAATGCAGCGGAATATAAACGAGTAGTTAAACTACAAGTAACAAGATATAAGTCTTTTAACCCAAAGAGATGGGTATCCAAAAACCTTGGATAAAGGGTCCCTTGATTTATACTTTCAAGCAAGTATGTCTTACCCACACCAGGGTAAGCCCTCAATACGAAGATCGGAGTCTCTGTCTTGCTATCCCCGCAAGCCCTCAACTTCAAGGTAGTTGGTAGCCTCTGTCTTCCTCAGCAAGGAAGCCCTTGAACTTCAAGGTAGTCGGAACCTCTGTCTTCCTATCCCTGGAAGCCCTCTAATGTAATCACTAACATTCGGAGTCGCACGAATCTTTGAGAGTTAATAAGAGCCTATCTCTCTAGAAATCACTTCAAGCATGTAATCACATGAGTCGAAGATCTGTCAGCCTTTAAGCACCGAGCTCTTTCAAATGAGCTCCTATTTATAGGTAAGTTCGGCTCATTCTCCAACGGTCATATTTTCCTTAAAGATCGGAGGGACCTGTACACATGTCACTTAGACAACGGTTAGTTTATAACAAAATAGACGATATCGTTTTATAACAAAACAAGTGTAACAGAATGTACGACATCGTTTTAAAATCTAACTGAAAAGTTCGGAATGAAAGCTTCGGAGTGAAGGTTAGGAGTGTAATGAAAATAATAAAGAGTAGAAAAATTATAGATGTGTAAGCAGAATATAAGTTCAGAGTCTAAAAAAAATATTTTTCGGAGTCTGAATTAATTCAGAGTGTATAAAACAAAGATAATCAGATTCTGTTTAATAGGTGAATTCGGAATGAGAATTCGGAATGGGAATTCGTCATCAGAATTCGTAATGAGAATTCTTCATCAGAATTCGTAATGAGAATTATTCATTGGAATTCGTAATGAGAATTCTTCTTCATAATTCATAATGAGAATTCATCATGAGAATTCGTAATGAGAATTAATCATTAGAATTCGTATTGAGAATTCTTCATTGGAATTCGTAATGAGAATTCTTCTTCAGAATTCGTAATGAGAATTCATCATCAGAATTCGTAATGAGAATTAATCATTAGAATTCATATTGAGAATTCTTCATTGGAATTCGTAATGAGAATTCGTTATCGAACTTCATTAGAATTCGTATCCTAAATCTGGAATAGTACTTAGTCAGAGTTCATATCCGGAATTCGGAATGAAACTTCCTTATAGTTCTTATCCAGAATCCGAATTCTAAAACAGAATGCTTCATATCAAAATTACAACGATTCCGAGAAAATAGAAATGAATCCAAATCTCATACTTAAGAAAAATATGGATGAAAATAAGATAAGGATAATTTTTCTTATAAAAGTGATTTTGCTTATAAAAGCAATTTTCCTTAAGAAAGCAATTTTCCTTATAAAAGCAATTTACTTTAAGAAATCAATTTTCCTTAAGAAAGCAATTTTCCTTAAGAAATCAATTTTCCTTAAGAAAGAAATTTTGCTTATAAAATCAATTTTCCTAAAGGTAAGGTGTTTGTGATTTTCAAAACAAGAAGGAATGGAAAAGTCATAAGGAAAACCTTATTGACTCAACAATCTCCCCCTTTTTGGAAAGCACAAACATCCTTACTAAAAAGAAATTCTAAGAAGAAAGAAAAACATAAAGGCTTATCTCCCTTGGCTTTAAGGAAATTTATGAATACGACTAACTCCCCCTTAGGCTTTGAAACACTAAGGATCGTATTCTAGATTTCCGGAGTGACATTTCATTACGAAAAATAAAGTCTTCTTTGATGAAAAACTCCCCCTTAGATAGACTTTCTTCTATTTCTTAAGGATTTTTTCCTTCTCCCCATTTGTTATTTTCAAAAAGAAATTGAGGGAATGGAAAAAATAACAAAGTACCTGAAATATTAGTAATGACAACAAAAGAAACGATAGGCACAATTTTCATTAGGTTTGAAATCTCGACAACAAAGAAAATATTACAACAAAAAGATCGGATTTGGTTATTTTGGATCTTTTTCCTTCGACATGATCCCTTTAAGAATAGTCTTGATCTTCTTCAGGTCTTTTTGATCTTCTTCAACTTGCTTCTCTAAGACCACTATTCTTGCACTTTGAGCTTCAATTCTTTCTTCCTGGGCCTGAAGCTTTTCTTCCTGAGTTTTGATCTTTTCTTCCTGAGCCTTCATCTTCTCTTCAAACTCAATCCGATGATCTCTTTCAAATTTCCAGTTCTGAGAAACAGAATTTAACGTCCCATTCAGATCTCTGACTTGATGAATCTGGAAGTTCTTTTCATCTGTCAGCTTCTCTTCAAAGGATAAAGTCAGGTCATTTATCTTCTTGTCCTCAGTCTCAAAGGCATCCTTAACATTGTATTGAAACTCATCAAATAACCTCATCTCTTCAACAGTCTTCTTCGACCAGTTTGTCATCTTCTTGCAAGATTTTCTATGAGCTTCGTTGCCAACAAAGAAGGTTTTGAACTGATCCTCAATCTCAACGCACTTGTCCATGACCATAGATACGGAGTCAGTTTTCTGATTTAAATCATGTTGGAGCATCTGACATCTTGAATCAATACTTGAGAAGGTCGGAATGGTTCACACCAACTTCTTCAAAGACTGAAAAACAAAGTCATGCCCCACCGAAGATGACTCCGAATCCGAAACTTTGCTTGGAGAATTTTCTTATTCAATAAGGTCAAGCTTTCTTTTCGAAGAACTACCAACTTCCTTCCTCTTTCTCACTTCTGAGCTCGGAGTATCAGCAAGAATTTTCTTTCCCTTGTCTTTTTCTGGAATTTAATCCTGTTCCGGAGTTCTCTTCTCACTATCAGAAAATTGAACAACATTATCTTCCTCATCAGCGACTTCTTGAACACGAACCCCTACGATTTCCTTCTGAGCAACATCAAGTAAAAGATGTTCTTCTTCTCCATGATAAGTAACTTCTTCTTCTCCTTTCTCTTCTTCCATTGCTGGAGTAACTAGCTTCGAAGATTCAACTTCTGAAGTTCGGAGTGATAAGTGTTCCGAAGGTGTCCCCTTGTAATCATATACTTGTTTCAGCACATCTCTGATTTCACCACTTCCTTCAGCACCATCTTCTTCTTGTTCCACTTGCTCAACTTGCTCTTCTTCCTCAGTATTCTTAGCAACAGCTTCTTCCGGAGAAACGAAATTTCTTCCTGGAGTCTCAGGTAGAGATTCCAAGGAAAAAGATCTCGGAACAGGAATAGTTGCTGAAACCATCTCATTGAATTTCAACAAAGTCTGAGCTACCTCAGCCTCAGACATCTTCTTCTTGAGCTTCTTTTCCTTTACTTGTTTTTCAAGCTCATCAGTAGTTCTTTCCTTCAAGGCCTTAGCCTCCGCAGGGTCCAATCCGAACTGTGGATCCCCTTCTTTCCTTATCTCTTTATCTGCTCTCCACTTCGCAACAACTTCATCAGGATAGGCTTTCTTCTTCTTTGGTTTTGGAGGTGCGGAATGGACTTCCTTAGACATAGGATTCTCTGCTTCTACTTCCACTTCTTTCAGCTTTCTCTTCCTTACTGTCTTAGAGGATTCCGGATCAGCATCTTTCGGAACTGCTTCTCCTTGAGTAGGTAAATCAATAAACTGTCCAGACTCCTTGTCAAAAACTACAAGCATTCTCTTAAGAGTACCTTCGCTCACCAGTATAATCTTGCAAACTCTTGTCTTATATTTTCAAGCCTCCTTGAAAGACTCTAGGCACCGAACTATCAACTTCGAGAGGATTGCTGGATACATGATAATCTGAGCTCTCAGATTTCCTTTCTTCAAATTTTCAAGAGTAATAATAATGTGCTTCATCAAGTTAAACTTCCTCAGATTGATCAGAAAATCTAGGATATATATCTCACTCTTCTTCAAGCTATCTTTGTCACCTTTCCTTGGTACGATAAGACCTTGTACCCATAGCTCTAGAATCCGTAAATTTGTAGATAAACTAGAAATCTTCGGAGCCTTGTCATCAGCCAGTCTGAGAGTTTATAAAGCTTTTTGCTTGTCAAAGCTACCTTTAGAATCCGACAAAACATGAGAAAAAAACTCAGCTTCTCCTTCATTCTTTAGCCCTACCAAGCTGGCTGCCTTGGCATATGAAAGTTTATAAGTCTTCCCATAAGACATAAAAGATAACTTGTCCTTTCCATCTTCCTGAAGAAAAGAAACTGTCTCATAGAATTCAACAAGTAAGTCTGAATACACATAATCTTGGTTCCCGGGTTTTGACACCGCAACATCTTCCCAACCATTAAGCTTGATATTCTTAGAAATAATAGAATCATACTTGTTGAAGAAATCCGGATGAACCAGCCTCTCTTTATAAACTAACCACTTTGAGATCGGCTTAGATGAAGACATATCTTGAGAAGCTACTTCCACAGACATTCGGATTTGAAAACCTTTGAGAAGATCGGAACAGAGAAATCTGAAGTTCGGAATGGCTTTAAAATAGAGGGGCAGAGATTCGGGACGGGAGATCTTGAGAACCGATGTGGGACGAGTAATTGGGTCCCCTTTATATAGGCAATGGAACGACGATTCAGCTTCCTCAGTTGATCTAACGGTTGGGAGAAGCTGAGATTAGATCTGACGGTTGAAAACTTGAATCCGATCTTTTTGAGGTTTTTATTAAAACAAGGAATTAAGAAAACTATAATCCGAAAACATAATACAAGAAAATGCCAGAAAGTAAAATATGACTACGAAAACTTGAGTAAGGTAGTCATACCTTTCGGATTAGATTAGGAGGATTATTTGTAATGGGTAATATAAAAATGACTACGAAAAAAAACTTTATTATGAGAAGACAGAGTTCGCAAAAGCTTCACTATGGAAAATAAATTTAGTACGAAAAACTCATTACGGAACACTCATTATGGAAAACTCAGTACGAAAAATTCATTATGAAATTTTTAAAACGAAAAACTTATTATGAAAGATTTAGTACAAAAGTTCCATTATGAAAATACCAGTACGAAATTTTCTATTCCGGATATTTTCCAATACAAACACTTTCAATCCAGAAGTATTTTGTACGAAAATGTCCATTCTAAAAAATTGATGTTCCGGAAATTTCATTCCGGAAATCTTCGTTCCGAAAAATTTGAAAATTTTTTTTTGAAAAAAAACTTTGTTAAACTAACAAACAAATGTAATCCCCCTATGAAAAGGAGTTTATTGCTGTAAGGAGACTTTTTCAACAGAAAGTTACTTAATGAGAATTACCTTACGATTATCATCCCTAACTTCTGTTTGATATATTCAAATCTATCAGAAGGCAAAGATTTTGTGAAAATATCAGCAAGTTGATCTTGCGTTCCGATAAACTGAAGAATAATATCTCCTTTCTTTTTGAGCATAGGGAAATCTGGTCTAATATGTCCAACTCTCTTACATTCATAACAAGTAACTTTTCCATCTTTCTTATCTTTCCTTTCCTTTTTCTTATACTTGGATTGGAAATTTCTCTGGCCAGCTATCTTGTTCATCCTTTGAGCAAGATTTTCTAGTTCATTTTCTGAGACTTCACTCTCACTAGATTCGGATTGGAAAATAACTTTCTTAGACTTGGATCTAGTTACTCTCTCAGGAGTCTTAGCTTTCATCTGATTTGAAGTTGTAGTAAACGCAACAGTACCATTTATATTCTTCTTCTTGATGTTGTCTGCATCTCTCTTCATTCTGGTTTCATGTGGTAGAAGAGTTCCAAAAAGCTCATCAAGAGAGATTTGAGTGACCTTCCTGTTCTCATCTATAGCTGTTCTTTTGGATTCCCACTCATTGGGCATAATATCAATTATTTTATCCACAAGAGCTTCATCATCTAAACCTTTCTCTCCCATAGACTGTAGACTATTAACTATAGTCATGAATCTCTGTTGAACTTTACAGATTGGTTCACCATAAGGAAAATTGAAACCATGATAATCAGCTCTAAGCATAGCTCTTCTAGTCTCAATCAATTTAGAAGTCCCAAAGTGTGTAACCTCTAACTTCTTCCAGATACAGTTAGCTGCTTCACAAGAAGAAATTTGGATATATATATTTCTAGTCATTGAACATAGTAGAGTATTACGTACCTTATAGTTGAGTTGATATTCCTGCTTTTCCTGGTTAGTAAAAATTCTAACTTCCTTGTCAGGAATTTTATAATCACCAGTAAGCATAACAAAATTATCTACTCCAGTGTTGATAACAAAAGTCTTCATGCGATCTCTCCAGTACTCATAGTCATTACCATCAAAGATTGGTGGTCTTGTAGGATTTAGATTATCAATCGAACCAACATTAATTCCTGCCATACTAGAAATAACCTTCGACACACAAACTTGTTAGTAGAAAAAGATTCGTAATAAAAAAGTTCGGATTGGAAATTTTCGGAATAGAAAAGTTCGGAATGAGAAAAAGAGCAAGGAAAACTTGTATGTGAGTACAATTATTTTAGAGACTTGCTCTGATACCAATTGTAGGATCGAAATAGTGATGTAGATGCTCAATATACAAGAGGGGGGGGGGTTAATTGTACACTTTAAAAATTCCTTTGAAACCATTAAAGTTAGTTAAGAGTAACTATTTTTTCCTTAAGATAAGGAAAGGGCTAAGTTTAACAAAGTTAAACTAAGCAAATTCAGAACACCTCTAACTCCAAATGCAAACTTGGAAAGAAATTCCGAATGAGAGTTCCGGAAATATGATTCCGAAAATTGAAACTTAACAAAAGATTACAATATGAGATTCTACCTTAAAGCGTATAGAATCTAAATGAAACAGAGTACAAGTATGGAATTATAAGAAAGTTATACTTTCCTTATAATACAAAATGCAGCGGAATATAAACAAGTAGTTAAACTACAAGTAACAATATATAAGTATTTTAACCCAAAGAGAAGTGTATCCAACAACCTTGGATAAAGGGTCCCTTGATTTATACTTTCAAGCAAGTCTGTCTTACCCACACCAGGGTAAGCCCTCGATACGAAGATCGGAGTCTCTGTCTTGCTATCCCCGCAAGCCCTCAACTTCAAGGTAGTTGGTAACCTCTGTCTTCCTTAGCAAGGAAGCCCTCGAACTTCAAGGAAGTCGGCACCTCTGTCTTCCTATCCCTGGAAGCCCTCGAATGTAATCACCAACATTCAGAGTCCCACTAAGCTTTGAGAGTTAATAAGAGCCTCTCTCTCTAGAAATCACTTCAAGCATGTAATCACATGAGTCGAAGATCTGTCAGCCTTTCAGCACCGAGCTCTTTCAAATGAGCTCCTATTTATAGGTAAGGTCGGCTCCTTCTCCAACGGTCATATTTTCCTTAAAGATCGGAGGGACCTGTACAAGTGTCACTTAGACAATGGTTAGTTTATAACAAAATAGACGACATCGTTTTATAACAATACAAGTGTAACAGAATGTACGACATCGTTTTAAAATCTAACTCAAAAGTTCGGAATGAAAGCTTCGGAGTGAAGGTTCGGAGTGTAATGAAAATAATAAAGAGTAGACAAATTATAGAAGTGTAAGCAGAATATAAGTTCGGAGTCTAACAAAAATATTTTTCGGAGTCTGAATTAATTCAGAGTGTATAAAACAAAGATAATCAGATTCTGTTTAATAGGTGAATTCAGAATGAGAATTCGGAATGGGAATTCGTCATCAGAATTCGTAATGAGAATTCTTCATCAGAATTCGTAATGATAATTCTTCATTGGAATTTTTAATGAGAATTCTTCTTCAGAATTCGTAATGAGAATTCATCATCAGAATTCGTAATGATAATTCATCATCAGAATTCGTAATGAGAATTAATCATTAGAATTCGTATTGAGAATTCTTCATTGGAATTCGTAATGAGAATTCTTTTCAGAATTCATAATGAGAATTCGTCATCAGAATTCGTAAGGAGTATTAATCATTAGAATTCGTATTGAGAATTCTTCATTGGAATTCGTAATGAGAATTCGTTATCGAACTTCATTAGAATTCGTATCCTAAATCTGGAATAGAACTTAGTCAGAGTTCATATCCGGAATTCGGAATGAAACTTCCTTGTAGTTCTTATCCAGAATCCGAATCCTAAAACAGAATGCTTCATATCAAAATTACAACGATTCCGAGAAAATAAAAATGAATCCGAATCTCATACTTAAGAAAAATATGGATGAAAATAAGATAAGGATAATTTTTCTTATAAAAGCGATTTTTCTTATAAAAGCGATTTTCCTTAAGAAAGAAATTTTCCTTATAAAAGCAATTTACTTTAAGAAAGAAATTTTCCTTAAGAAAGCAAATTTCCTTAAGAAATGAATTTTCCTTAAGAAAGCAATTTTCCTTATAAAATCAATTTTCCTAAAGGTAAGGTGTTTGTGATTTTCAAAACAAGAGGGAATGAAAAAGTCATAAGGAAAACCTTATTGACTCAACATCAAGTTCGGTTTTAAATAGCTCCAAATTTATTTATTTCGAGGATAAGGTGGGGATGGGTCGAAAGCCTCTCATCCAATAGAATTTAGAGAAGTTTAGGTTCCTATTTTAACCTTATCATGTAGATTTAACATTAAGTTAAATAATTTTACTTTTACTGTGTCTTCTTGTGTTCTTATACTATAAGGTTAATAAACTTACTATATCATGCCAAAATAACCCCAATTTTTATTATTATTAATATATATAACCTTATCTAAGTCATTTTTCCGAACCTTAGATTTTTAGGAATAAAATAACAATTAATAATATAATATTTGTTTTAAAAACTATTTTATGTCAATTTTGACACTATTTAGTAATTGATTTTGTGAAAATCATAACATAATGATAAGTTTGAAAAAAGTTAATTAAATCAATAATAACATGTCATATTAACCTAGGAAATTAGTGGAATTCATAAAAGTCTCAAATTATATTTATTTGGGTATTTATAACATCAATTATGTCAATATTTCATTAATAAGATAATTACTACATCATTGTTGTGTCATAAATAAATTAAATTATTTAATTTCTAAAAATTACAAATAAAATACCATTATGTAGGAAATCTATTTATCTTTCTAATGAATATTTATAGTTGAATTTATCTTATTTATAAACCCATATTAAAAATGATTTACTTATTAAACTTTGATTTTAACTATTTTAACCCTTCTGTAAATAAATTAATAATAAATGTCCTAATCTAATCCAGGTGGGCCCAAATGGTCATATTTTATTCCTAAGGTTGTTTTTGGTCGAGTTACACATGTCCAATAGAATTAGGACATGTTTTATGGTAATAATAATATCATTTTTACCCTTAATTACCTTATTTACTTTTAACCGTGGTAAAAAAAGTAAAAAGTTACTATTCACCAAAAAATTATTTTCATCTTATTGAACCACATTTTACTTACCAACATCAACCGTGTCTCTCAGATTTTTGAAATTCCACTCACAAAAGCGGTAAAATTAAGTTTTATGAAAAATTTAGTTTTTTTAACTACCACTTAGTGGTTTCACTATTAATCAAAAATTGAACGTTTTCAGAAAAATACCAAAATTTCACCCTATGCTAATTTCGATATTAAGAATCCAAAAATGAAGTCCATTTTGAAAAATAAAATTTATAAAATTTTAAAAATTGGTTATTACTATTCATAATGGTTAGTTTTAATAATATTTTAATAGTATATCGTTGTTTAGTGAAACTCGGTATTGCGTACGACGCAAGCTATCGAGGAAACTCTTGATTTCGTGTAAAGCAAGCCAAGCAAGTGTTGTGTGTAGAAAAAGACTCCTTTGATGATTTATATAACATAAAAGTCTCGGGTGTTACATCAACCGGCTGGACATCCTTCCAAGTTATGTCATGGCTGATTCCTTTATTATGAAGACCATTAGCGCCCATGTTCTCTTCACGAAAGGCATTCATGTCAATGTAATTAAACCCTATAAGTGTATCAAGGTAGTTTATCCAGTGGGTGGTCAGAGGCAAGGAAGGATTCACCACACCCTCCCAAATAGCATATACAATAGTGGTTCAATCAATTTTAATCCAAATATTGTCCTAGCCCTTTTTCTTGGAAAAGTTAATGACATGTATCACACAGATCATTTCTGCCTCTAGAGGCAAAACAGTACCACAGATGCCAAAGAAGCATCCCAGACACTTGCCAAGGTTGTCATTGAAAATAGCACCACATCCTGTGGGTCCCAAATTTCCATTAGAAGAACCATCCACATTCACTTTGATCGATCCTGGAAGCGGAGATTTCCAAAAACACTTCAAAAGTGTGCTTCAGCTGTTTGTAGAGTCCATCAATTTGAAGTCGATGATGGATATAAAAATCGTAAAAAGTGTTTTCACAATAAGCTATTTGGATAGAAGCATCATCCTTAATTGAAATGAGAATTTACATCTTACCTGCAATGATATTGAAGGAGAAATTATTGTGAATAATAGCATTTCTCTCATACCAAATCCCATGAAAGAGTTCAGAAACCACAATGAGGAATAAGTTATTGATTTTTTGTGAGAAATATAGATCTACACATCATTTTAATTTCAATCTGAGAGAATTTGTAATTATCCATTTGTAGTAAAAAATTTCAGACATATAATTCCATAAGGAAGAGGCAGTAGCATAAGATATGAATAGATTGTTAGTATCTTCTCTTTATTGGGGGAAGAAAGGACACCTGGAGCCCTGTTTTACTCCAAAGGACTGAAGAAAAACCTCAGTGGGGATACAATTATTGCAAAGTCTCCCAACGTGACTAAGTCTTGAGGGTTTAATCCAGGGGTTTTCAAAATATTTCAGCCAATAAAAATCATGATCATAATTAGTAACATTGTGTTTATGGAAATTTTTTGAATCAATAACACCATTGTGAGAAGGATCCCAAATGAGGAAATCATCGGAATTCGCAAAGGCATAATTATCAATAACTTGAATAATGTTCTCGGGCAAATTGGAGATACGAGAATGTGTAATATCTTTTATAGTAGTGTTGGTGTTCTCTGGAAGAGAATTAGGAGTGACCATAGAGATGAGGGGCGTTCCAGACCAATTATCTTGCCAAGTGTTCAGGGTAGACTTTGAGTTTAGTGTTTGGGTGGATGATTTCCACACCCATGCACTTCACCCATTATCACCATAAAAAATATTTCACTTACATAGTGGATGGAATTCCACATTGCCTCCCCTTATACAACCCTTTATTTAGCCATTCATTTTTAGCATAAGAGTTAACTATAGATAGAAATATGTTAAGGAGAAGAAGAGAATGATAATAAAATAAATTCAAAAGTGATGAGAGAAGAATAAGACAACACACACATGAAATCATAAAAATAAAAATTGAAGAATAAGAATAAGATTGGGAAGAAGAATAAGATTATGGAGGGTTTATAGAAGAAGAATAGAAATAAAATCAATTAATGAATTATATTTCATTTAAAAGATAATAAATTAAAATTATAGTTAAAAAAAATCAAAACTAAAATGGAATAAAAATAAAAACAAATGTTTAAAAGAGATGGGTGTAGTAGGCTTTCCTATATAATTTTATCTCTAAAAGAATCTCATGTCTATCCCTCTATATGGATTTATCTTTCAATGGGAGCTTCCTATAATTTTTGACAAATTTCTATGTATATTTACCCAAATTTTTTTAATGAAATAGGAAACCTATAAAGGATTTCATGTCATCATTAATTAGTCACACTTTTCAGGACCGTGGATTCCATAAATATTCCTCAAAATTGAATAATTAAATTGAACACATTATTGAGTGAATGTATCTGAAAAATTATATTTTTGAATGATTAAATCAATATAATTTCAAATCCATTATAAATCTCATAAATTTTAGGTTTCTATCATATATTCTACTTCATTTAATGAGTTGGGGAACAATCTATCATTGAGAAGGTTTTTTATATATATTTTTCTTTTTTTTGGATTATGGTACTATGAATTTTCTCTTCATATAGAAGAATAATTTGCAAAAAATTAAATAAGAAATCATAAGAAAAATGAATCAATAAAATTCGATCAATATCTTAAAAGTTATTCTTGAAATTACAATGTAATAATATTCTGTTAAAATTTCCAAATTATGAAATCTTTACATCTTATCCAAAAACACACCAAAAATACAAAAATGAAAAAAATCAGATCAAATTGATAATTTGGTAGGGATTAAATAAATTATATATACATTAAAAATCATTAATATTTTAGCTCCATAAAATCACCCACCCCTAAACAATGCACGTCCCCAAGCATAAAATCATGAAAAGGAATTCAGAGGTCAACAATGATACCAATATTCAAATTCCAAATCAATAAAATAAAAGAATTTTCAATGTAAAATCAAAATTTCAAAAGACCACATAAATTACCAATTTAATTTCTCAATTTTCAAATAAAAAGTCAATTCATGAATTTTATATTTCCCATATAAAAAATAAAGGATCATATCTTTTCATTCATTTGTGTTCATTAGGTCATTATTATTAAACATTACAAATAATTTTCTACCTTACAATGTATTAATTTCTCTAATAACCCATGATACAATTCTTGTTCAGTTATTCTCATTTCATGAACATATGCTCCATATCCATATTATTGTAAAGGAACTCTTTTCTCAACATTATAAATAAAAAAGGAACATAAAATCTGGGTAACTTGTAATAGTGGTTCAAATGATTATACGTCTTAACATTAATAGGAATTTTTTATTAGAAATTAATGCTCATGGGGGAGATCAATGTCTAATGTAAAAAGAATGATATCAAAAGTGAAAGTAAAATGACATTCTACCATTCATTTTTTGACAACTCCAATATAAAAAAAACTCAATATAAAGAATATGATCAAATAAATTATAATTAATGACTTGTGAGCCCTATTGAATTTTTCTAAACTTTTATACATTTATTTATTTTTCAAATAAATATTTAATTTTCTTCATTTTCAGAAAAATTAAAATTTTATTTATTGTTGAAAATATATGCATTGAAAAAACCTCACATCCTAGAAAAACCACATGTGATAAAAAAACATCAGCCTCATAATGGTGATTTTTTTCCCAAATCAAAACTTACTCATTTAATTTTTTGGTTATTTTAGTTATTTTATATTTTTTTATTCATCAGGGGAAAAAATTATAGACAATAAATGAATTATAATAATTTATCTATTCTCATATGTATACGACCAAAACCTATTCCTTACTTTTCATTTCATCCCATTTTAAATGACTCCCTTCACCCCCACACATTGTCATTAAAATATCATGCAAATAATAAGAGGCGATCGAAATGGAAAAAAATGTCTTGAAACATGGCTCATCAATTACACAGTCATTCATGGTTCTTATGTTCTAAATAAGGATGTACTAAAAGGTATCCCTTTGAGGATAATGGATTTTCATATTATTCCTCAATAATTTTAAATTTGATTTTTTATAATCATATCTTTGACGTGTTCAAATGAATGTTATGGTTGGTGACATTTCCCAAGATAACTCAAGAAATACGATGAAGATAAAATATAAAGTACATGTTGTACAAATACTCTCTAGAATAGGACTTTTGTTATTGGAAAATCACTCAATTCGGGGATAATAATAATAAATCAGCTAACATGAATTTCAGAAATTTAAATCATAAAAAATTTTATTATAAATTTCATTTACATGTATCAAGTAATCCCCTCATATCATGATTCCACATTTTAGATCCATGAGTCAAATTAATGATAAAATTATTCATTTTAATCATTCAATTTACACTACTGGAATGCTGGCCTTTCCCCATGGTTAGATACCAACGGTTCTTTGAAACCGTTGGGGAAGGAGGTTTTTACCAACGGTTCATTAGAACCGTTGGCATAGAGGTTTCCCGGGAGCTTTTTCCCAACGGTTCATGAGAACCGTTGGGATAGATGGTTTTTTACCAACGGTTCTCATGAACCGTTGGCATAGATGAGGTTTTGGCAGGTTTATCCCAACGGTTCTGTAGAACCGTTGGGATAGATAGACATATGCCAACGGTTTTTAAGAACCGTTGGCAAAGGCCCTCCCCAAATTCCCAGCCGCCTGTTCTCTCCCCCATTCGCGATACACAACCCTAAAACGGGAGCAGCAGCAGATTTAGGCGATTTTGGAGGTACCGCCGGCCTTCAATTTTCCAGCTCTTATTCAGGTTATTATTCTTCTTAACTGAAAATGTATTCAAATGTTTGGATAGTATTTAAACCTATTTTCATTTTTCCCATCAGTTTAGGTGATTTTGGTGCTACTGCCGGCCGGACCAGCCTAAGGGTGAGTTTTCTTGAAAATTCCTTTTTGGATTTTACCCCTTGAACATGGGATGTCATTTGTGAAAGGTTATATAAATCGAATTGATTGTTCGATTTCTGAATTGAATTGTAAATTAAATTAATTAAGGGTATTTTATGGTTTGCATTCCCCTTTTAACACATGAATGCCAATTATTTTTTAACACATGTTTTAATTGTATTGCCTTGCCAATGTGAGTAAAGTAGAGACTATGCTATGAATCTATGAAATTGGATTGAATTTATCTTATATTTTATGTTACCATGTTAGATATATTATAACTAATGCATGTGATATCTTTATAGTCTTGTTAGGAGTGTTCTATTAAAAATTCCCATGTGAGTGCTTGAATTTTAATTGAATTGCTAGCCATTATGAGTTATGTTGATACCTTGATTATTTTCTTCCTTTATCGTTTAATTAAATGTATATTCTATTATAGTTAATGCCTATTGAATTGTTTATGACAAAATGACTTATATAAATTCTTTTTACAGAATGGACAGAAGTTGGATGTATGAAACCGATCGGATCTCAGATGATTTTCAAAACAATTTGGAGAGCTTTATAGATTTTGCATTTCACAATGCTTCAGATAGTGGTCGCATACACTGCCCATGTTCCAATTGTGTTGGTAGACCTTGGTTGAGCCGTGAAGAAGTCAGCTACCACATAACCAAAAATGGGTTTCAAGCAAACTACTTTCTGTGGTATCACAATGGGGAGAAAACGAAATCTCAAATTGGTGATGATCGAAATGAAAAGACTGGAATGGAGAATTTGTTAGATGATCGGTTTCCGTTTATTCGTCATCATGAAAAAGAAAGGATTTCGACTCAAGAAGACTTCGATATGAGGACAGCTGATGCATCTAGTGAAAATGATGATATTGATAGGGTGAAAAAATTGAATGATGCTGCCACGACTCCAGTATATCGGCAATGCAATAAAATGAAAAAGCTGGAATTTTTAATCCGATTATTTCATGGGAAAACTATGTATGGGATTTCTAATACAGCAATCGATTACATTCTTACCCTCTTGAAGGATTTACTTCCAGATGATGCAGATATTCCATCAAACCACTATATGGCATGGAAGTTAGTTGAGGAACTTGGATTTTCAAGAAACAAAATTCATGCTTGCCCGAAAGATTGCAGTTTATTCTGGGAGGAAACCGCTGAACGAAATGATTGTATAAAATGTGGCACATCCCGCTGGAAGTCAAAATCTGATGGAACACCATCCCGCGTTCCACAGAAAGTAATGTGGCACTTTCCATTGATCCCCAGACTCCAGAATCTTTTTATGTCTGATGACATATCAATAAAAATGAGATGGCATGATACCGAGAGAAAGAAGACTGATGATGAGTTGGTTCATCCTGCAGATGGATTTGCATGGAAGAGATTTGATGCTCGACATCCTGATTTTGCAGCTGACGTGCGTAATGTGAGGCTGGGTCTTTCATGCGACGGTTTTAATCCGTTTGGGCAGATGCTTACTTCGCACAGCACATGGCCAGTTTTTATACACATTTATAATCTTCCCCCATGGTTGTGTATGAAAAAACCTTTCACTTTCATGAGTATACTCATATCTGGTCCTTCTGATCCTGGCATTGATATTGATGTATACATGCAACCTTTAATAAAAGAGTTGAAGCTTCTTTGGGATGTGGGTGTGCGCACATACGATGCATGTTCGAAAGACATATTTCAGATGCGCGCTGCGCTTATGTGGACAATCAATGATTTTCCGGCTTATGCAATGATGTCTGGATGGAGCACGAAGGGGAAACTGTCATGTCCAGTTTGTATGAAGAATACACGATCCAGAAGACTGAAACATCGTTGTAGTTTCAGTTTTATGGGACATCGACGATTTTTGCCAAAGGATCATCCATATAGAATGAATCGTCGAAGATTTGATAATACCATAGAGACCGATGATCCACCTCAGCGTATGTATGGAACTGATGTGCTTAATGAATTGAAAGATTTCAGTTTTTCGTTCGGGAAGGGTCAAATGAAATCTGGAAAGAGAAAGAATGTTTCCACAGAAACCTGTTACAATTGGAGGAAGAGGAGTATCTTTTTTGATTTGCCTTATTGGTCAACCAATTTGCTACGTCATTGCTTAGACGTAATGCATATTGAAAAGAATATATGTGAAATGTTGCTTTCAGTTCTTCTAAATGTCAAGGGGAAGACAAAAGATGATTTACGATCTCGACGTGACTTGGTGGATTGGGGCATCAGACCAGAATTGCATCCTGTGCGTATCAGTGAAAATAAATGGCAACTTCCATGTGCTTCTTATGTGATGACACCTACTGAAAAAAAACAATTTTTGGAAGTATTAGAGACTATTAGAGTTCCTGATGGCTATTCAAGCAATATATCTAAACGGGTCAACAGAAGAGAGTTGAAGCTAAAATCTTTGAAGACTCATGATTATCACGTTCTACTGCATGAGTTGCTTCCAATAGCAATCCGTCATCTTTTGTCCAATAATGTAAGGGTGGGTGTTATTCGGTTGTGCCATTTGTTTAGAGATCTTTGTGCTAAGAAGTTGTCGAAGTCTTTCTTGCAAAAAATGTTGACAGATGCCCCATTAATTTTGTGTGAGTTGGAGAAAATATTTCCCCCATCATTTTTCACATGCATGCTGCATCTGACTGTCCATATTCCAACTGAAATACTTCTCGGAGGACCTGTTTCTTTTCGTTGGATGTATCCAACTGAAAGAAATATGTTCACATTAAAGTCTTATGTTCGAAACAAGAATCATCCCGAAGGTTCTATCGTGAACGGTTACTTAGCTCAAGAATGTATGGATTTCTGTTCAATGTATTTGTCTGATCTTACTACAAGAATGAACAGACCAATGAGAAATGAAGAAGAACAATATGAGCAAATTGAACCCAGTTTTCCATCACTTCCTCAAACAGGAGGAATTCCTGGATCATATACATTGAAGACATTAAGCCATGAAGAGCGGGAGATGGCACATCGCACAGTTTTGTTCAACTGTGATTTGTTCGATGACTATATCAGGTAACAAAATTGAATATGTATATCTTACATATATATCTGTTAAACTATTCATATTTTTTTATCTACAGGGAACATAAAACAATGATAAATAGGAAGCATCGTTCTTTATCTTTGAGAAGGAGAGAGACTTTGCATAGCAAAGAGTTTTCTGCTTGGTTAAAATTGAAGGTAAAAATATTACTGTTTAAATTAATTATTTCAATATTTACTTAAGTTTAGCTGTCATTTATATTGCAGGTATTGAGTTTGTCTGCTGACTCTGTCTCTGAGGAAATAAGAGCTTTGGCTTTTGGTCCTAATACCGTGGTTCGTGACTGTAAATCAATTGTTATCAATGGGTACAGATTTATTGTCACTGAACGAGCCAAAAACATGAGAACACAACATGATGGTATTATGGTTACTGCCACAACAGATTGTTATGCCAGCGCATCAGATAGTAGACCGCGACTTGAAAATGTGGGTTATTATGGAGTCGTTGAGAAAATAATAATATTGGATTATTACTCTCATGGACGAGTCACAATGATGAAATGCCATTGGTTTGATTCGATGACGAGACATGGCACATTTATTTATGATTGTGGATTTCGAGTAATTAATATGACCCGCACTCTTGCAACCGAAGAACCATATGTGTTGGCATCAATGGCTAAACAAGTTTTTTATATCAAAGATCAACTTCAACTTGAATTTGGTGTCGTAGTTGAAGTAATTCCAAGACATATTTTTGATGATGCTGATGATGGAATTGACACTGTCCCTATTGCCATTGGAACCAATCCATTTATTTCTTTTGATGACTCCAATAGCTCAATTGTCAGAGTTGATTGTGAACCTGAAGTTGTGGTTGGAAATATATAGAATCATTCATCCATGTTCTCAATTCTTTTGGTTTACCTCGAGTTGGGTTGTTAAGGTTGGTAATATTCATATTTATTTAGTATTGATCACAAATATGTTTTAGCTGACTTGACCGTTATGTGAATTTTCAATGTTTATTGGTTGCTGTTTTATTTGAATTGCATTTTCTAATTTGGAATTGAACTGTATTCAAACCAAATCAAACAATATTTCTAACTTGGTGAACATTACAACTTGTATGTTTTATTAAATTCATTCAAGCTCTTCTAAAACAATTGATAGCTAAATTACCAATGAATCCCCTCATTCCCTCATATATTTTGTTTTTTGGTTTACACATTAATTTTCTTTTTCTAATTAATTACATATTTGTTTTCCAATGCAGGAAATGAAGCCAATTGAAGAGAGACGAAGAAAAAAAATGGCGGAGAACAATCGTCGGATGGAGGAGATGGGCATTCCACCATTAGTGCCTACAGTGAGTACTTTATTTCAAATATATATATATATATTTACAGAATATATAATGTCATGTGATTAATTTTTTTTGTAAACTTTTTTGTAGGATCCACCATTACGTCGACAGTTATTCGACGAGGAGCCTAGTACTGGTCTGAGTACTCAAGCCGGTGGTACGAGGAGGGTTCGTACCATAGGTGGACATAGAGCTGCGCGTGCCCGACTAGACCCTGCCCCTCCCACTGACATTTCAGCCTTCCCACATTCTGATCCCGGTGTGTCGTTAGGGACACACGAGATATTTAGACCTCCCATGTTTTCGCTACCTTCTGCATCTTCTGCCTCATCATTTTCACATCCCATGATGATTCCCACTCCCCAGTCAGCATCAGGTCATACAGTTGTTCCATCTTCTTTTCCTTCTACTTCTGTCTCTCCGAGCTTTTATATTCCATCGTCTTCGACTCCTGTTCCACCAGAGGGTGTTCCATCAGGTTCTGTGGATCCGGCGCCACTCATTGATCAGACTAGCACAGGTATATTTATAAAACCCTATCAAATTTTTATAGTAATATTTATTTTCATTATAACATGTTTTGATAAAATATTTGTTTTTCTTTCATGACAGATACATCTACTGAAAGGAGGCGGGGGCGGGGCCGTACACGCATGCGTTCGGTGTGGAACCGTCGCACACAGGTTATGGTGGAATATAATGAAGACAATCAGATGGTTGAGAAAACAGGGCAGCAATGTCGGAGTTTTATGGCGACGCTTGCCAAATACTCCGACATCATTCCCGTCAGCCCGCTGTCGTGGAGACATTTGCCACATGAGGTCAAAGATAGAGCTTGGGCAGAGATATGGGTAAAAAAATCTGTTGTATTTAATGCCATGAATTTTTTTTGTATTTATATAAATTAATATTTTCATTTCAGCTTCGATTTAATTTTCCTGATGGTGAGGGTGCACGAATGGAACGTCTAAAGGATTTAGGCGAGCTTTGGAGAGCCTACAAGCATGAGCTGTATATTGGCTGGCGTGCTAGAGTTGGCACTGAGTTAGAGGCGGTACCAGTCGTGGATGATTGTCCTATAGAGCAGTATCGTCAGATGATTACTCATTGGACGAGTACCCAGTTTAAGGTATGAATTACATTTGAGGTATTTAAATAATAACTTTCAAGTTTTGCATTAATATTATCCTTTGCATTATCGAATTTTATTTAGGAATCATCTGGAAAAAATAAAAAAAACATTGATGCAAAAAAATACCTCCATACACTAGGACGCACGACGATGCCGGATCATGAGAGGCAGCAGGTATGACAATTGTTTATAAGTTTTCTTTACGACTTACATTTTCTTTTTTTCCTCAATTATTTAATTATTTGCTGAAGTCTTTATATAAATTTTGTTTTCAATGTCATTGTAGAGGAAAGTACAAAATATTGAAGGACGTGTGCCTCGAGCAAAACTGTTTTGCTCGAGTAGACGAAAAAAGGATGGACGTGCTGTCAACGAAGCGACTCAGCAGCAGATTGAAAGTTTTAATCTGTTGATTTTATATTTTAATATCTATTTCGTAACTTAACAATATATTTATATTTGTAACAGGATGCTTTAGAGGCCCTCGATGCCCAAGAAGCAGACAATTTTGGGCCATCTGATCACTTACATCAGGTGTTGGGAGATGATCATTCTGGCAGAGTACGCTGCCGACCTAGGATAGCCCCGACGAGGTATTGGCCTGCCTCAGGTACGAGTTGTAGTGCCACCGAGCTGCAGCAAGTTAGGGCACAGGCAGAACAGGCTGAGAAAAGGGCCACAGAGACGGCAGAACAGTCTGCAAGGGCAAACAGTGCATTTATGAAATTTATTGAAGTTCTACGTCCAACACTTCCAGCAGAGGCCAGCCCAGCGATTGATGAATACATGTCGTCGATACATTCTATATATGGTGCACCAGGTGGCAGTTCCAGTGGTGGTCAGGCCGATGTCGAGCTTGAAGATGATGATGGCGAGCAGTCTGATGCGGAAGAGGAGGGAGATGAGGAGGGCGAGGAGGAGGGCGAAGGCGAGGAGGAAGGCGTTGTGGAGGGTGATGACGATGAGGAGGACGATGACGAGGGCGATGATGATGATGATGATGGAGATGGTGATGCTGATGTGGGACATATTGATCCGTTACATTTTTGACTTGAGATTTGATGTTTAATCTATTCTAGTTGTTGGTTTTATCTAGACTCGTAGTATAGTATTGGAGTTGAATTATTTTAATCAGTCGCCCGTATTTGTCGTCTGATTTCAGGCCATTCCGACATCGTTCGGCCCGTTTGGACCCCCCTCACGCGCGTTTACGAAGCGCGCGCATCACTTAAAACACGAATATTGAGCCGTACCGCGCAAACCGCACGTCCGATTGAGGTTCCGTCTACGCGTACATGTCACGAATAATAATTATAATGTTCCACGGTGGTTTCAGATCAATCCGAGGCGTCCGCTATGAATTTGACCGTTGGACGCCCGTTCTGGCCGTTTATGACACCATAACTGCGTTGTCGGTCACCGCGGGCACACGACAAGTCCGATTGACGTGCCGTCTGCTCGACCACTTCAGAAATCACTCACCCGTATTTTTCGTCTGATTTCAGGCCATTCCGACATCGTTCGGCCCGTTTGGACCCCCCTCACGCGCGTTTACGAAGCGCGCGCATCACTTAAAACACTAATATTGAGCCGTACCGCCCAAACCGCACGTCCGATTGACGTGCCGTCTGCGCGTACACGTCACGAATAATAATTAGAATGTTTCACGGTGGTTTCAGCTCAATCCGGAGACGCGGTGTGGCCGACACCACTCAAAGTGTCTGTCTTTTGTTTCAAAAGGACGTCATTTTAAGTGAAAAGCATCAACTGGCTTACGGAAAACCAACCAAACGCATTCCGAATCTGTTGATAATTTATCCCAACAATCCATGGGTCATATGTGACGTGTACAAGCCAACCCGGGATGAATCCGAGTCGCGGTGTGGCCGGGATAAGTTTAAGTGGCTCTCTTTTGTTTAAAATGAACACCATTTTAAGTACATACGGAAAAACGACCAAACGGATTCGGTTTCCATTGAAACTTTAGGAGAACGATCCATGGGTCATATGTGACGTGTACGAATCAACCCCGCCACAATCGGAGACGCGGTGTGGCCGACACCACTCAAAAAGTGTCGGTCTTTTGTTTCAAAAAGACGTCATTTTAAGTGAAAATCATCAAGTGACATAGGAAAAACCGACCAAAGGCATTCGGACTGTGTCGACACTTTAGCACAAGGATCCATGGGTCGTATGTGACGTGTACGAGTCAATCCTGCCTCAATCCGAGGTGCGGTGTGACCGACACCGTTCTAACTGTCTATCTTTTGTTTAAAATGGACAGGATACGCAAAACCGACCAAACGCAAAACCGACCAAACGCATTCTGAATCTGTTGATAATTTATCACAACGATCCATTGTTGCACCCCTCTCTCTTGGATTTTAATGATCACAATCACTCTAATTGTATTATAACTTGTTTTCAAGTGTTTTTGATGATAGGAAATAGGGTGCCTAGAAGCTGGCCCAAGAAGAATTCAAAATGGACTGTTTAAGTCCACCGGCCAGCCGGTGTGAGACCACCGGCCAGCCGGTAAGGTCACCGGCCAGCCGGTAAGGTCACCGGCCAGCCGGATCCAGCCCATCGGCCAGCCGGTGGACCAGGCAGAAGGCCTTGCCCTCTGCCAGGTGCCACCGGTCAGCCGGTGTCTGGCCACCGGCCAACCGGTGGGCCCAGAGAGAATGGCATACCTTCTGTCCAGACCACCGGCCAGCCGGTGCCTGACCACCGGCCAGCCGGTGGAACCCAGACAGAATAGCATGCTTCTGTCCAGACCACCGGCCAGCCGGTGGCTCAGCACCGGTCAGCCGGTGGAGCCAGAGAAATCCCTTGCTTCTGTCTGGTGCACCGGCCAGCCGGTGGATCAGCACCGGCCAGCCGGTGTGCTCAGTCAAACTGACCAGGCTGGCCCACTTGATCCCCAACGGCTCCGAAAGCCCTCCAACGGCTATTTTGAAGTATTTGGGAGCATTTCTCCTATAAATAGACGTCCATGGATGCCGGGAACACTACCGATCATATACCGAAGCATACCAAAGCTATTTTAATCATTTGAGGCTCCTACGACAATTCTCAAAGGCTACTTGAGATCCAATTGCCATCCTTGAAGCTTGGGCTGCCTCTACATCAACTACACTCACCTCTTGGCGCTCAAGGCTTCCTCTAGTTTGTTCTAAATTATTTACTTCAATTGTTTAGTTCTTAATTGGGTTTGTATTAAAACAAACCACCCTTTTTCTTCTTTCAATTTGGGTTTCTTGCTACAACCATAATAAAAAAGCAAGCTGTAAGAAGGTGATCTAGCCTACCTTAAAACGGCTAGTGGGTTTCTTGCTATAACAATTAAAAAGCAAGCGGTCGTATAAATCTCCTAACGGTTGAGTTGGGAGCGGAGACGTAGGCTTGAGTTTAAAGCCGAACTCCGTTATCAATTGTGTCTTTCCATTTTACTTTCCGCTGCATTTAAATTTGTTTTAAATTGTTAATTAATTTTAAAAAGGAAATTCACCCCCCCTCTTGCCATCACCTCTGACCCAACATCCATTAGTCATATGTGACATGTACGAGCCCACTCGGGCTCAATCCGAGTCGCGGTGTGGCCGGGATCAGTCTAAGTGGCTCTCTTTTGTTTAAAATGGACATCATTTTAAGTACATACGGAAAACCGACCAAACGCATTCGGTTTCCATTGCAACTTTAGGAGAACGATTCATGGGTCATATGTGAGGTGTCCGAATCATCCCCGCCACAATCCGAGGCGCGGTGTGGTCAACACTGCTCTAACTGTGTCTGTTTTGTTTAAAATGGGTAGGATTATAAGTGAAAAGAACTGGCATACGCAAAACCGACCAAACACATTCGGTTTCCATTGAAACTTTAGGAGAACGATCCATGGGTCATTTGTGACGTGTACCAATCATCCCCGTCTCAATCCGAGACGTGGTGTGGCCGACACCGCTCTAACTATGTCTCTTCTGTTTAAAATGGGCATGATTATAAGTGAAAAAGAACAACTGGCATACGCAAAACCGACCAAACACATTCTGAATCTTTTGATCATTTATCACAACAATCCATGGGTCATATGTGACCTGTACGAGGCAACCCGGGTTCAATCCGAGTCGCGGTGTGGCCGAGATCAGTCTAAGTGGCTCTCTTTTGTTTAAAATGGACACCATTTTAAGTACATACGGAAAAACAACCAAACGCATTCGGTTTCCATTGAAACTTTAGGAGAACGATCCATGAGTCATATGTGACGTGTACGAATCATCCCCGCCTCAATCCGAGCCGCGGTGTGGCCGACACCGCTCTAACTGTGTCTGTTTTGTTTAAAATGGACAGGATTATAAGTGAAAAGAACAACTGGCATACGCAAAACCGACCAAACACATTCAGAATCTTTTGATAATTTATCACAACGATCCATGGGTCATATGTGACGTGTACGAGCCAACCTGGGTCAATCCGAGTCGCGGTGTGACCGGGATCAGTCTAAATGGCTCTCTTTTGTTTAAAATGTACACCATTTTAAGTACATACGGAAAACCGACCAAACGCATTCAGTTTCCATTGTAACTTTAGGAGAACGATCCATGGGTCCTATGTGACGTGTACGAATCATCCCGCCTCAATCCGACATGCGGTGCGGCTGACACCACTCAAAGTGTCCGTCTTTTGTTTCAAAAGGACGTCATTTTAAGTGAAAAACATCAACTGACATACGGAAGACCGACCAAACGCATTCGGATTCTATCGATACTTTAGCACAACGATCCATGGGTCATATGTGACGTGTACAAGTCAACCCCGTCTTAATCTGAGATGTGGTGTGGCCGACACCGCTCTAACTATGTCTCTTTTGTTTAAAATGGACATGATTATAAATGAAAAGAACAACTGGCATACGCAAAACCGACCAAACGCATTCGGAATATTTTGATAATTTATCACAATGATCCATGGGTCATATGTGACATGTACGAGCCAACCCGGGATGAATCTGAGTCGCGGTGTGGTCGGGATGAGTCTAAGTGTCACTCTTTTGTTTAAAATGGACAACATTTTAAGTACATACGGAAAACCGACCAAACGCATTCGGTTTCCATTTAAACTTTAGGAGAACGATCCATGAGTCATATGTGACGTGTACGAATCAACCCCGCCTCAATTGGAGACGCGGTGTGGTCGGCACCACTCATAGTGTCCGTCTTTTGTTTCAAAAGGACGCCATTTTATGTGAAAAACATCAACTGGCATACGGAAAACCGACCAAACGCATTAGGATTTTGTCGATACTTTAGCACAACGATCCATGAGTCAAATGTGACGTGTACGAGTTAACCCCGCCTCAATCTGAGGTGCGGTGTGGCCGGTATCACTTCAGGTGTATGTATTTTGTTTAAAATGGACATCATTTGAGGTAAAAATATATGGTATAGAAAAAACCGATCATATTATGAATTGAATTTCAGATTCCACGTATAATTGTCATCTAAATTTTAAATTGAATTCTATATGAATTATGTATGTTTATGAATTGTAATTTAATTATGGATTTGTATAGTTTCAGGATCCATTATATGTTAAATGTGTATGAATTTGTTCGTAATTGAATATGTATGTTTTATTTTATTACTGGTACAATAGTTGGATCGAAAATGAGGTGAAAATGAGGTGAAAATGATGTGAAAATGAGGTGAAAATGAGGCCTGATGACTGGTGGTGATGGACAGGGGACAGGGGGCTATGCAAATTGCAGGGTGCTGCAATTTGCAGCATAGGTATGCCAACGGTTTCAAACCGTTGGCATATAAGTTTTTAGCATGTCTTTCCCAACGGTTTTAAACCGTTGGGAAAGACTTCACCAATTCCCAACGGTTCCAACCGTTGGGAAAATGTTCCATGGTATTTGGTTTTCCCAACGGTTTGGGAGAACCGTTGGGAAAAACTATCCCAACGGTTCACCCAAACCGTTGGGGTAGGGTAAATTTTATGGCTCTATTGCAACGGTTGCCAGTAAACCGTTGGGAAAAATTTTCCCAATGGCTTACTTCCCAACGGTTCTAAGAACCGTTGGGAAAACCTTTCCCAACGGTTTCAGGGGCTTTCCCAACGGTTCTGAACCGTTGGGAAATAGTGTATATCCAGTAGTGTTAATTTAAATTGAAATCTAAAACATTGATGTATATGACTCCATATAATCTCATGTCTTAAAGATAGGCCATGTAAAAAATAATTAATGTATGGGTATGAAATTATAGTTTAATGATAAAAAAAGGTAGGTAAAAAATGTAGTGATTCTGAGCATAAAAAATATAAGATTGAAAACTATTTCCCATGATTCTTAGACCACATTATTACATGGTTTTTTGGTATTACTTGTTCCATCATGATCCTATAAATGAAATTTAATCACTTAAGATTACGTGTCATTTCATTAAAGCTCAAAATTATAGGAGGGAGAGGGTTTCCTGATGGAATAATCCTAAAATTGAAAATGAAATATAAATTACAAGAAATAAAATAAAGGGATATGTCATGTTATGATCCCCTAAATGGTCCCTGTGTTTTTACTCCCTCCAAAGTGTAGTACCAGTTGTTCTCCATTGTTTTTTGGTGAGTGGATATTCTTAGACATGAACCACCACATGTTGATTTTCGCATATTGTGATTTATTGTTAGTGTAAAGGAGCAATACATGGATAGTGTATACTATATCCAGACCCTTAATAAATAAAAATAGAATTAATGAAGGGATTAGGATGAAATATGGTCCATACACTTCCTTTGTTTCCACTTTTTTAACTTCTTATGATTCCCCCAATGCTGGATCAACATGGGATTCATGAATTGAATGGTCATAGGGAAAGTATGTAAGTATTTCCACGTGAATGAAAATTTAATTATAATGATAAAAAATATTGTCCCTTTCATTTTTATCAGCATTTATCTTGATTTTATCAATATTTGATACTAGTATTTTTCATTGGATTCCTTAAATATATGTTAATCAAAATTGGGGATCTAAATGTGTTCCTCAATAGGTTCATATGTTCTATTTATTTAACATCCTCTAAGGAATATAAATAATTTGCAAACATTTGAATGTAATGAAGTGTGAATTAATAAAAAATCTAGATAAAATTCAATCAAATGAAATTGTGTTTGAGGTATGGTCAACTCCCTAAATTGGTTTGTCTTCAATCTGTTGTTTTTTGGTAAGTGATTCATGGAGTTGGATGGTGTAATGTTGAGGTAGGTTGTCAGGATCCTTAATATTTTATTCAAATTAGACCACTTGGGTGGTGTCTTTTCCTTTCATGGACATTTACTGGTTCTAGATAATATACATTGTGGGGACTAGGAGATATTGTTTTACCTTATACTCATTCCACATTTTATCCAGATCTTGTTTATCTCCCACATGTTTCTCAATAATAAAGTCTTTCCCATCATGAATCAACTATATCTTATCATGACCATCATAAATTTGATTCTTATATAGTTGGTCTGTTGATGTTCCCTATATATTTCCTTATCTTATTTTATTTCAACGCTATAATTGGGAAGAAATAGCGGTTCTTGTTCCTTGGAAAGACCATTTTGTTCCTCATTATTGTCATGAAAGTCATTCATTTCTTATTAATCTCCCACACATGTATCTAGTTCTAGTTGCTCCAACATAGCAAAAAAATAGTCAAATTTTCTTTCAATTTATCTACCCAAGTTATCCGTATCATCTCTCATAATTTTCTCCTGATCATTTAGATCTCCATAATGAACATATTTTTCTTGATACTGCACTGAAGAGAAATATTTCCATGCAAGACAATAGTAGATCAGATCTATCATATAAAAAGAATTATTTTTGAGGGGTTTTAAAGAAATAAAAACTAAATAAAATGTGAAAATAGAGAATTTTTGATAATTAATGATTGGAACACAAACACAAAGGCCATTTTTGATGTATTCCTCTCATAGAGTGCAGAAGAAGATACTTTATTTTCCTAATGTATCATAGAGGCTGACTAAGGCCACCTCACTTGAGGATCATTCTCAGCAGTTCACCTAGTTATTCTATCTCACCTCAAATGATTCTTTTTTTTTGTTTTGAAGTATTAGATGAATGTAAAGATATTTAAAAGACAAATTAAATGATAAAACATATACTAACATGTAATAAAGAAATTGAAATTTTTAATAAAAACATGGACAATGTGGTTTAGTGCATGGGATCCACAATCCTTCATGTTGGTGTATATATATTTTTTGATAATTCAATTTTTATATATCATTCATGAATTACAATTAATTTATTTAATGGTGTGTTTTATTGAATTCCTTTTCCAATATCAATTCCACCACCTCTTATAATCAATTTTGATGGAACACCTCGATCAAGAGTGTGACATTTTCTAAGATTTGCCTCCAACATATTCCATTCCCTCAATTGAATAGATAAACTACTTCATATAATGTTTTTGAATAAAAAAATTGTAGGGACAATATATAATAAAATAATAGGATTCAGTTTTAGTTCAGTGTCTTGGTGGGCGATTAAGACACCAGTGCACTTCACCATTACTCCTCTCAAACCCGAATTAAACAAACATTTTTTTTGTGTAGAATGAATAGAATTTCCACTTACCTCCCCTGGTCAAAGGATCATGTTAGTACTAAATTTTTTAGTGTAATAGGTCACTTGTAATAAAAACAAGATAAGGTGATGGATATAATGAAAATAAAATAACATGATACGGGATGATAGATGAAGAAGATAACACACACCTAGAATCACCCAAATAAAAAGAGAAGAAGAAGAATGAGAAGTAGAAGAAGAAGAAGGTAGTTTTTAATAGAAAAAATACATAAAAACAAGAATTAGTTTTTGATATATAATAAATAATAAATTAAAATTATATATAAAAGAAAACTAAAGCAAAAAAGAATAATAATACAAAATAATAATAAAAGCGATGGGTGCAGTAGCTTCTCCTCCAGAATCTGCATCCAAAACATAGTTCATGTTATAAAATACATATGGATAAATATCTCCTTGGATTATTCTTATATGTTGTAAAAAACTATGTATTATATCTACCATCTATACATCAAATAAATTGGAAGCATATAAATGATGTTAAGATACAATTAATGAGTCACACGTTTTCTAGATAAGGATTCCCTAAATCATCCCCCAATTTGATGAATTCAATGGATGAATTAAAGAATTACTATCTATATAATTTTTTCTATATTAAAATAAGGAATCAAGTCTTATTTATAATTTTTTTGTAATCTCATCAATTATGGGTATTCATCTTGATTTTTGCAATATATACCGTGGTGGTGTGTACTCAATTACACATAAGGATTTTTTCATAATGGTAGATTTTTTATGCCTATGGACATTCAAAATCACTCTTACTTCAGAAGAATATTTTGAATCAAATGAAATAAATAATCCTATAAAAAATGAATTATTCCAATTGGATCAATATTTTAAAATTTATTCATGAAATTCCAATGTCATAATTTTATGTTAAAATTATAGAATCAAAAATTTTTTAGATTTTATCCATAAATGAACCAAAAATATAAAAATTGATACAAATCAGATCAAATTGGAAAATTGGGAAGGTCTAAATCATTGAAATAATTATGAAAATTTATTAAGATATTATCAATATCAATATACATATGAGTAAATTTATACATTCAATGGAATATGGGTATGTTAATCTCTTCTAAGGAAAATAATCTAACGTGACTCTACCAAAAACATTATTGAGACTTATAATAACATTAGACTACTATGGAAGAATACTAAATTTCTGATTTTCATACATATATTTATAATGATAGACTTCTCGACCCTATGGTATTATTCATAAAACTTTCTCAGACCGATGAATTATCGATTTCATATTCTCTAATCCATAAAATTTTTTTATCGGTGTGAAGCATCCTTATGATGGATTGATGCCTATTTCTGATATAATGGATCAGTGTTTTCACCTAGATTTTTGAATCTTTTTCATATCAGTCTGATTTTTTTCATTATGAAGTATTACTCATTACGATGGAATACTTATTAAGATGTTCTACATCCAATGATCTCTCTACTCAGAAAAATTGAAAATCATTAAAAACTTATTAGCTATAAATTATTCAAACATATGAAAACCTATGTGTTTTGTAATTTAGTATATAATGCATACTTTTACATTATTTATATAATTATCACAACATTTAAAACATCTCCATTTCTTAAAATTCATTTATCATGAGTTTTTCTTGATTTATGAGGACTTCATGATTGGAAAAGAATCGTCTAACAACATATTAGAATGTAATGAACTTTTATGATCCTGACTTCCTTGAAACATTATTCTCATGATTCACCACCATTACAACATTATTTCAAAAAATTTTATGACATACTAACAAACACCTTGTCTGATATATTTTTAACATCATGCTGATTGATCTAAGAATGATTTTTGATCTGATAAAAAACATTATCATTCTAACATATTCATCACCTCTTGAATCTTAGACTGATTATAAATATCTAGAAAAGAACAATAAAAAAAATTCTCCCCCTTTTTTTGGGTTTTAACATTCAACTACATTTTCCAATTTGTTTTAATTTTTTTACAAAGGATTAGTTCTCAATAAATACAAAACACATTAAGACATCCCAATGTATTTTTGATCTCCCCCAATGGATATTATTAATATCATTCATTAATAACTTATTCAACACAATAATTTTCGCATAATTATACATTGAAAATAACACAATTTGTTTTATTTTACCGAAACACGACCTTTCCCTAATAAAATTATCCTAATATCACAGTACTTGATAAATTAATCTTAGTGAAGTAATTTTATCCCTTAGTGATAGTAAAATTTTGTGGACATGTAAAGATAAAATTCCTCATACTTTTAATGTATAATTTGTTTCCTCTCCCATATGATTTTTATATCACCCAATATCTAATAACCACAACTTCAGATTTATAAAATAAATTTAAGTAAAAATTTCTTATAAAATATATAGCTATTAGTTTATCTCCCAATTTTTCAACATAATCCAATGCATGATTGGTGGGGGGGGGGGTTCTAAATGACATTAAAAGTCATTATATGATGATGAACATGATTTTGAAGCCTCAAATCAACAAACTTTTCTATTTTTATTAATTTTGTGAAGATATCAGTCATTTGATACTTTGTTGAGATATATTCCAGCTATCATATCCAACGAGAACATTCTCTTTTATAATGTTAAATTTTAAATAATTTTGTTTTGATATTGAATTTTGGATAGGAAATAAAGAAGATCAGTTGAAAATTGATTATCACAAAGTATCTTAAATGGTTTATAAACACTTACTTTTATATATCCCAGCTAGGCGTTTCTCTATAACATATCTATACACGCCTATGTAGCTATAACATATTCTAATTCAGGTATGCTCATTGATACTGAATTGTGTTTCTTACTATGCTAACACACTCAACATTCCTCAAATTAATATGTTCCTCTTGATGTTGATTTTTATCATTAAACTCTCCAACCCACTTAGCATCTGTAAAAAAAATGATGGTTAATATCACAACATCTTTTATAAATTATCCCTTAAAAAGTTTTTTACTATAAAATATCTTATGATACATTTTAATTATAACATATGAGACTCTTTTGGTTCACTCTGATATCTAGAAAACACATTCAGAACATAAACAATATCAGGTTAGGAGTATGTTAGAAGAATCAAACTTCCAATAACTGAAAACCAGTAGGGCATCGTTAATTCCTACTGGGCCAAACAAATTTATCAATATTGTAAAACTTTAACAACATCACTAAATACATAGTATCTAGAATGTATTATTGAAAAACCCAAAAGTTCCTCATCATAGATTCAAAATTAATTAATAAAATTAAAATTTCAATTGATTATTATTATTGGAGAAATGGTAAATAATTGAAAATATTGGGTTGGATATCCAATGACAGACACACAAGGATAAATATTATTTAGGTTCATGTTCTAGTAATTTCGTTAAAAACAGATTTATTCAGGTTTGGGGTTGGAATTGGGCCAGAAGGAATCAATGGTCTCAGTATCCTGTTGTAATAATGTGACTGAACATTTGGAATTGCCATCTACATGGTGAAAACACAAAACTCAATGAATTAAATCCATTTTCTACATAGCAATCCTTGATTTCATAATGGTCACAAAAAAATAGATTGATTGATGAAATGAAATAAAAATTCTAAGAAAATAGTAATGGTCATGAAATAAGAAGATAAAATGAATTGGAGTTGATAAATGATGTTCTCAATAATCCAAAACATGAATAATAAATAAAAAACAATCCTTATCAACAACCCCTATAATCACATCACATAGCACAAATAAAACTAATAACTCATTCTAGGCATGATGAGAATAAGAAGCATGGGTACTTGAGAATGAATAGCTGCCGAATAAGACACTGAATCATCACACGGTTGTCTAGTGTTCATCCGTTGGCATAGATTGGTATAATATGGTCCTAGAATGTGTTTTAAGTGATGTTTAAAGGATATATTTAAAGGAATTCCATCAAATTCTTGACGAAATGGTATTTATTTTTATACTTGTCACCATTATGATGATGTGAAACTAGGTTACACTATATGTAATCTCTCGATCCTCAGGTGTTGTGAATATTAGCATAATCTTCAAAAACAACATGTCCCGAAAAAAGTCAGGTCGTATAATGTAGCTACATGACATGTAATAGTCGTTCAAAACATGTATTGACTTCATGAATTGTCCTTCATGGAAAATTATTTTGAAAAAAATCGTGACCTTTAGTAGCATTACATGATATGTAACACTCATGTTCTACTTTTCTAGATTACACTATCTTAAAAAATCTAGTTTAATGTAGCTTCGCTTCACCCATGGTGTGAAGTGTCTTTTAGCTCCATATTTCTCCTATTTTCATTAAGTGGTCATAAATTAGACTTTTCTTGAGAAAAAAATATAAAACAAGACACATCATTCTATAATTAGAACATTTTTTAAATTAAATTCAAAATTAATACACTAAAACACACTAAAATATAAGAATGAAAGAGAATTATCAATCGGATTTAAAAATTATTTCTAATTCACGCAATTTATGAGTTCATATTTACTCATATTTGTGCTCTCTAAAATATAAGTAGAATGTTTTAGTGTTCTACCATCCAAAACATCATTAAAAATTCCTTACCATAAATTTCTTTGGATAATAAAATTTAAATTTTCTATTTTTGAACATGTATTCCTAGAAATAAAGATAATTATCTAAACATTGACATTTCAAAATTATCCTTAATTTCCATAAAAGATTATTTGGAATCATTTTCTTAATTTTGAGAGAAAAATATATCATACATATACACAATAACAATTAGTGTGATGGAGTTAAATTCCATCACATACATGCCACTAACAACTATTCCTTTAGAAAAATTAAACAATATCCCACAACTATCAAGTAATAACTACATGAAACGTGGGTATTTTTTAACCAATATAAATTCATCTTCAATAAAAAAATTTTTTTTCATTAAAATAAATAATAAAATCATAAATTGGTTCAATGTAAACATCTTCTTAAATATCTCAATTAAGAAAACCTGATTATATATCCTTATAATAAAATTTGTAATTACAATGTGTTTCCAAAACTATAAAAATTATCTTAGTTCTAAATCATTTGATTGGGGAAAATGTATCTTAAAAATACACTAATTCCACCTATGCATAGCCTTTATAATCAATTATATTTTGTGCCTTGAAAAATTTCATTGTTCATTAAATTTGTTTCTACACACTGACTTTGTTCTGATAAAATTTTTATTTGTTGGATTTGGGAGCAGTCCTAATGCTTCATTTTTATAAATCAAAACCATTAGTTCATTCATAAAATCCACCCATTCAATTGATTTAATTTCTTATAAAACAAATTATCATTCAACTTTTGATATAAGTGTGGTATGATTTTATAATCTCAAATTTATTCTAGTATATTGAAGTGAATTCTGATTTCAAATAATGTTTTCGAACTCAACATGTTTTTCTAAGTTATGAAATTTAAAAGTTTCTCTTATAGATAAAATTTCCTCATCACAATAATCATTTTTATCATGAAAATTTTATTTTTTATCAATATCAATTTCATTGGAAAAAATTAGTTAACCCCCTTCATCATTATCAACACCATTGTTTATAGATTTTTAATTTTGAATGACATTCACGTCATATGATTCAACCACATTAGTAGATGTTTTCTGGAACATTTTTAACTTATTATATTTTTTTTAATAATCCATAAAAGTTCATCATTGGGTTTTATATAAAACATTTTATGATCTAAGTTTTGTATTTTCATAAAAAATTGAATTTCCAAAAAAATTTTGTATTTAAAAGAAGGTTTTTTTATAATAAAAATCATTAGAAGTCATGTTGGATTCCAGCCTAAAAAATATTTTGTTCTAAATATGTACAACAATACTAACTTCTTATCTCAAAATAAATTTGATTATTTTTATTCCACTAACATGCTTCTTCCCATTTCCACTAAATTTATATTCTTCCTTTATACAAATCCATTCTATTTTGGGGTGTATGGAGAAATGTAATAATGTTTGATTCCATGATATATTAGATAAGTTTCACAAGTATTTATTTTAATTTTTTTCCATTTTCTATTATATTCTTTTTAATGCAAACCCTAATTTCATTCTCAACATTGTTTCTTAAAAATAATAACAGTTCAATAACCCGTGATTTTTGCTTCAGAAATAGGATGTTGTACATTTGAGTAAACCAATCAATGAATATGATAATGTACAAATCAAGAGTTTTTTATTGATGTCTCATCAACATAGATAAATTGGAATGAATAATTTCAAGAGGTCGGGAGGGCTTCATCTCAAAATTCTTATGAAATTTATTAATCAAAATTCAATTTCTGAAATGTATAAAAATATTATTCTTATCATATTTTAATTTATATAAAATATTTTAAAAATTAATATTTAGAGAGTTTCTTTAAACATTTCTACCCAATGTATACAAGTGTTCTCTGCTACAACATTTTCTCATCATCAGCACTTAAATGACATGAATTCTTAAGTTATACAATCTGAAAAATTCTTTCACTATTTCTTTCTATCCTATTCAAAACTATTCAATCTTCTATTTTTTTCTGATCGTATAAGAATGTTTTATGAAAACAAATTCTTTTACATCATCAAAATTTTGGCATACAATAATTAATATATGTTTTATCCCATGAACAAATATTAATTATCTATATTATAGTTATTGAGGTTTTATCTAGTAGTTCATATTTATCTGATTTTTAGGGAAAAATCATTCCCAAATATGACAGAACCTTAATTAGTATTTTCAATATGGCTACATATTTTTGAGTAACATATTATGTGTGAATAACAACCACTATCATGTATCTATGGTTTTGTCCATTTACCTTATTTAAATGTTATCTCAACAACAAAACCTCTTTCCTCAACATCTTGGATTCTAGGTTCGTTTTCTATTATACCATAAGAATCATGGTCCATAAGGAGTGTCATAAATATTTTTCTATGATAACCAGACTACTCACATCGTCCAATAAATTATTCTAAAAAATAAAATTTATATTTTTGTGAAAATTTTCTAACATCTTGAGAAATATATTTTCTATGTGGAAGTTAATCATTCATCTTTCACCATTTTTTTCACATTGATCAATCCTTATTCTAAAAATTTAACGACTATACCATATATTATGATGCATGTTCTCATTGATTGGAATAAAATATAAATAACTATTATATTCTAATTTTCTATGGAATTGAGATCTGCCACTGTAGAAACATGGTTAAGGTTGATGGATTCTTCCTACTTAAACATACTCTAGTTATAGAGAATCATTACTACTGAGGAAGTTCTCACCTTTTTTTTAGATTTAATTTGTTTCGTACATAACTTCCTAATCCAAAAATTCAAATTAATTTTCATATCACAGGAAATGTTAGAATATAATATGAAACACTATTTTTGGAGGGTGTGGGTTTTACCACATTTTGGATTTCAGATTTCTCAACAACTTTAGAAGAATTTCCTATTAAATCTATGTTTTTATTATTTTCTTAATTCATCTTCCTCAAGGAGTATTTAGTATCAATTTTTTAATAAATCTTTTTAACATCTAATTCTATAGATTCCAGAGTATTAATAAATTTTTCAAACATTTCTCATCATCAACAATTCTATGTTTGTAGCTAATGATATCATGAATGTATTATTATTTCAGATTGAAAAATATATTTATCAACTTCATAAAAGTTTCTACTATCTTTCATTGTTATTATTATTTATTTCTTGAGAGATACTTCTCGATGAAGACATGAAACATATTCTATTGTGAGATTATAATTTTTATGAGATTCATCGCAATATTATTGTTCTCAATTTCAGGTGTCTTCTATATTTTCAATATTCTGAATGAATTTTCTAATATTTTCTGAAGATTCATCTTCTGAATTTTTTTTTTTCAGTTGGGTCTGATTTAGCTTTCATACTCAGCATACTTAAGTTGTTCTTTGTAATGTTCATCTTATATATTTTTGAGGGATATTCATCAGTAATATGTTTTTCCAACATCTTCCATTATCTTTTTTCATCAAAATAATTTTGATATTCTCCAACTATATTCCCATGAATATTCATAGAAAAGTTTCCAATTTCACCACAATCAAAAAAATTTATAGGATTTTTTTCTTTGTACGTTTATCTACCTCCTTGATAGTACTTGGAGAAATGGGACTTGTTTTTTTAATTCAAATTAATTAATCATTATCCTTATCAAAAAAATCACAAGGATTGTCTTCATTAATATCATGAATTTTCCTCATTCTCATAGCTTCAAAAACCATTTTATCATTAATTTTTGTTTGAACATTGGATCTATTGTCATTTCATAAGAAACATTAATTCTTTTCCATTCATTAAGAGATAAATCATCTTTATCTTCTAGATTAGTAATTTTTAAATAAAACCTGTCCAAAATGTTTCTATTATGTTTCATCACTATTGGAGAGTCTTTAATAATATCTTTAAATAATATAATAATGAAAACAATTTTATTTACCCTGGTGAATTATTCATCATTATGATATTCATATTTGATTCTAATGTCATCAATCTTAATAGACATGATCTTCAGTGTTTCATCCTTCACATTAGTATCCTGTTTTAAAATACATTACATTTTCCCCCACATAATCTTTCAGGTTTTGAGACCCATCACCTTCACATAATAAATTTTTATCATAGAAAAAATACCATTCCTAGGCTTTCCATCAACATTAATATTTCACTTATTAAAAAAAGTACTCAGGTAAAATTTTTCAATAGGTTAAAACCCAATTGTAGTAGAATTGAAAAAATCTATGTAACGAGAGAGGATATATAGAATCATTATATTTTTCCATCCATAATAATTTTTTCCATCAATTGTTGGAATTCCTCTACTCTTAATAGAATTGATATTATCAATGATAAGGATTCATCGTAGGAACCTTTCATCTAATTCCAATTGTTGTTACCATGTTTTGAATAAATATAATAGAGGGTGAATAAGTTATTAACTTTTGATAAGTTTTAATACGTTTAGAATATTAATCCATACAACATGTTAAATATAATTATCTTATCATATTTTAATAAACACTCATGCATCAATAAAATATGAATGCATGTAAACCACACCATATTTACAATGGTTGACCTCAATGCGAGAACCTACATTCTTACCATAACAACATTTGTGGGTCTATGGATATTCATGACAATGAATAATCGGTTACAAATTATGTCAAATCCCATTTGGAACCTTCTATCTCAAAATAAGATATATTATACTTACTGTATTATGTTTAAAATGATTTCATAAAAAAATTGAGGCAAAAAAGAAAAATATAAAAAAAATTCACTTCAAAACTATATCCAAAACATCAGTCCAATGTCCCTAGGTCTAATTTCCTCAGTCATTTGATCTCAGCATGATATGATGAAACTATTTTTAAAATGTACTTCTAAAATTAACTTAAATTTCTCAGTTCGATCATCCACAATCTGATATTCTTAATTTGGTAAACAAAACATTATGTTGCATAATCTTAATACAAGTTCTCCACCAGAAAAGTAGCTCTGAGTCAAATGTTTCAGAACTCTATTTTTCTACCCATAGAAATATTTTCTATGTATGAATGTATTATGAATCAATTTATAGTCATCCCAAAATTGAAAAAGAAAGAAACTAAAAAAAATCCCTCATACTAAATTCCATGACACCCAAAATTCAATCACATTTGAAATTCATGATTGAGAAATTTGATTCTTTTAAATTCTTCAAGAACTATAATGAATATTATTGAGAATTTTATAAAAATATCCCTCTCAAACATACTAACATTTTGGTATTTTGAATAGGCGAGTCTGAATATATTTCTTTTTGTGACTCTGGTTTTTCTTTCTACCTCAGATTATGTGCGGTGGTCTTTTGAAATGAAACTACATATGACGAACTATCATAATCTAATGGACTATCAATATATGGTTCTCATCCCATGAAAAAAACTAATTTGATGATACCATAAACATAGTTACAACTTCTAAAGACTTCAGATACCTATGAAATCATAAAAAAATTTATATTTTTCAAATGATTCCTTATTATGATAGTCTTCTCAACCCAATAATAATATTAATTCAATTTTCTCACATCAATTATTAATCATTGTATTCATATATAGTCAATAATATGTTTTTCATTTGGGATTTTCATTTGTGTGAAGAGTCATTCTAATGGGCGGGTTCCTATTGCTGATTCTATGGATCAGTTTCTACTCATGGTCTGATGAATCTTCTATAACTCGGTCTGATTGATATTTATTTATGATATATTAAGCATTATTATGGGATACTAATTCTTATGTGATGCATAAAATGATGAATCCACTTATAAAATTGAAAATATTAAAAACTTTTCAGCTATTACTCATTCATAATTATGACAACATCTATTTCTGGAACATCCAGTTCTAATGAAAACATTGTCTTAATATCTGTAACTTATAAAACCTCTCTGATTCTGAAATTTCATCATATGATTTTATCATTACAGTTTCCATGAAATACGAGAAGATGAATATTGGAATATATTCATCTAATTTCATGTTAAAAAGTGAAGAACATTCTAACTCCAATCTTACTTTAATCATACTTTCCAGGATTCCTTAAAATTTCAACTTTTATTCAAATCTTATTCTTACATATTGAAAAACATTATTTCCAATAGTTTTTAAAATTCTTTCCAATAAATACGAGACTCATGGTTCATCCGATCAACAACATTATATTTCTGATAACTTATTCATCTGGTGTTCCTTAGTATGATACTCTATATCTAGAGAAAATCAAACTAGATTACAAAACATACCCCTTTTTGTTTGGTTTCAAATATTAAACAACATTCACTTATTTTTCAAAAATATATATTTTACAAAATATTACTTGTCAATAAATAAGAAAACATTTAAAAATATCACAATGCATTTTAAGATTCAATGGTCGACAACCTACCCAAACAAACAGAGAAAAATTTTATTTTCCATCATCTATAAAAAGTGATTAAATCACATGAAATTATAAGAAAAAACCCATTGTAATACTCTATGTGATCCTCTAACATTTCATCAGGGGACAAGAATAAAAACTTATCCCCTTCTATCATAGACATAGGCACTCTGTAGGACCACATAAGTTATTAAATTTTTATTATATTATCTCTTTTCATTTTTATTATACTTCATCACCATGGTCATATGTTATCCAAAAAAATATATTGAATAATCATAATAAAACAAATTCACACATTTGAATAGTTCTCACATTGGATGAATATAATAGTTTTATTGTGGAGACTTATAAAATTTGTATGATGTCATTTGGATTGTAAATATTGAATGATGGTGTAGTGGAGACAAATTTTGAAAAATTATTTTCATCTATTTAGATGGTTAATTTCATGATAGATATTCTATATCCTTGGAGCATATCTTATAAGAACCCAAAAAATAATTAAACAGATTAAAAATTATTATTCCGGTCAAATATCTTAGGATGCCGGTTGATGCTTTCGAAGCCCTACAAACAATGATGAAGATGGTTTGAGAAAACGGTTTCTAAGGTATATGTACAATAAAAAAATGAGAAATAAATAGAATGGTTGTGAGATATCTTATATTATTTTGTCACTTAATTAAAAGATCTTTGATTAAATTGAATGTGAGTCACCAGATGATTCACCACCAACTAAAAAACAAGTGGCCTATTGATTGGATCATAATTGTAGTAATAGTATTAATAAAAAGAATTTGAATCATGATAATGAAGACATCACCTTTTCTCTCAAGGATGGATTATATTCTAAAAAAACAAATAGGACAAATGTTTATGAGACATTCCCTATTCACCCTAGGATGAAATATGTTTGTAGTGATGGAGAAGGTTATTGAACTGAAACTCCTAACCCCCTTGGATTTCCTTCACACCCGTTTTCATTGAGCCATTAAGGCTACTCTCTGATGTAACATCATATTGAATGATAAGTGTTGATATTTTGTGTTACTATGTAATGTATTGGTGGTTTTTATTTAATATGATCCTCATCATTATATTTTTTTCATCATAAAACTCATTCCCAATTCAATGATAGAGGCTTTATGGTATATAAAACTCTAAGGAAGCTTATTATATCCCAATAGAAACCAAATAATTCACACTTTGGATCTTATAAGATAAAAAACCCAAATGTTTTTTGATCCATCACCATCCCAATATGCGTCCTCAATTGATGGCCTTGTTGAGGAACTTGTGGTTATGGACTCTTATGAGGTGGGTCTGAAAAAAATTAAAACCTAAAGCAATTGGGTTTGAAAGGATATATAGGAATACACATCTTTTTTTGGAATATTTATCATGCTACATGATGTTATTTTGTTTATGATATGGGGAGATGGATGTGAGGAATAAGGGTTTCACTTTATCCCTACATATATTTGATGTAGGTGGAATTTTTATATTTTTCAAGTATTGAGAGAAGGAACAAATTTCTTTTTTAGTGTTACTAATGTAATTTTTCATTCCTTATGTATATCAGGTATTATGTTTCCACCTCTCTCAATACCTCAAGAATTTTTTTAAATTTTTTATATATGGATTTATGGAAATAATAATCCATATGATAATTGTTGTTTTCATTACGAATTTTTCATTTTTTAGCTATATATATTCTTGATCATAAAAAACACACACATGTGAAATAATTTTTAAATAGAAATACAAAAATCATAATTTTTGAAATCTTGTATAATTTCTTAATAAAAATGTTTGATTCAATATAGTTCTTAATCGAAATACTATTTTATACTATCCACTTAGAAATATTTTATTAGTGTTTCTAGAACATACTATTTTTTATTATCTCTACAAATAAAATTATGTTATCTTAAAATGGATTTAATTTATTTTTATGATAGTAATTAATTATGATGGTTCTTTTATGAATTTCATCTCTTTAGTAGTTATGATACAACATATGATCAATAGATACCTACATTTAATTAAAAGACATAGTTTGAGCCTTATTTTAGATGGTGTTAAATGTTGGACAAATTAAAATGTGTCAAGGACATGTTCTTTATAAAAAATATTACTTTAGAAAATCTATTTTTAATATCCCATGATTTAAATTATTTAATTTTTTTAATCTAAATATAATGTATTTTATTTTCATAAAATTCTGGCATATGTTAATCACATGGTGGGATTTTTTGAAGAAGCTCTAACAAATTATTTTATTAGTTCAAGGAATTATTACATACAATGAGATGTTATATCTGAAATACAATATTATACTATTATAAAATAGGCTATTTGTAATCTTTTAATTTCAATATAACTCTGACCATCAAAAATATTCTCGAAAAAGGAATTTTTAGGGACATAAAATTTTTTAGTTGTAGAATGTTATCATTTGTATCATAAAAAATAATCCATTACAAAAACATTTTTTGTGAATGTTTTCCATCAAGTAGTAAAATTTCATGCAATAAATAATATTGATAGATTTAGAATTCCATAACCATTATTCATCACACATGATCTTTTAGTGATGAGAAAAAATGTCCTTCAGAAAAACATTGATGATTTTTTTTGCAATATAAAAAACTTTGTCCCAATTATCCCATAATAATTATTTTTAAATAAAAAATATTTGATTACTTTTTCCTCCCCCTCAATTATATTCTCTTGAAACCTCAACAATGAATGATATTTGGTATCCCCCTCTGAAATACTTTATAGTAGTTGACTTTTTACTCATCCAGTTTTGAAACATCTTGGTACGACTTCCTCACATCTCCTATTTTTTTCATTTAATCATACATAAATTAGTTGGAGAAAACCATAGGATAATAAATTTTTATAACTTTTCTGATTTATTAGAAATTTTGGGTTTTTTATAAATTTAGTACTCCATATTAAAATGGTTATCATGTCTGGCTAAGTTATTTGAGTTTATTTTATGTATTTTGATCATTTTTTAAGTTTTATATATTTAAATGTTTTCATTTTTGAATTTGGGGTCACTAAAATTATATTATATTATTTTATTATTAGAAATATTTTTATTATTAAATTTTTTAGGGATATCTGATATTTATAGAGATTATATAAATCTATTTAATTAGAAAATTGAATATCATTCTTATGGTGATATGATTTTAGATGAATTATGATAATACATTAATTGAGGAAATTATGTGAAATGATACTTGATTGTTATATTATGATTGATTTTTATTTTTTGAAACTCATTTTTATATTATTTTATTAACATATGGATATATGTATGCATGTATATATATATATATAAACATGTGAATATATACATTTTTTTTAAAGTGTATGATTTTTGATATTTATATATATATATATATATATGTGTGTGTGTGTGTTCGTTTGTTTTCTTTTATGTTTGTATATATAAATTTGATATTTATATTTGTTTAAAAAATATATTATAATATATTTTATTTATTTATATTAATTAAAAAATATTTTAATATATATATATATTACCTTCTGAATATACATATACAAACGTTTTAAAGAACATGTCCGGTTTTTAAAATCTATTTATATACGAAATGATTAATGTTTTATATATATATATGTATATATGTATGTATCTATGTATTTATATTAACATGTGAAAATACATATATATACATTTTTAGAAAACATGTAAGTTTTTGATATATATATATATATATATATTCTATGTTTGTATGTATGTATATTAAGATGTGGATGTGAAATATAAATATTTTAACAAAATATATTAGGTTTTTGATATATATATATATGTACATGTGTGTATGTATGTGTATATTTATTATGTATATTTGTTAAAAAAAATTGAAAATATATTTTATAATGAAATCATTTAATATATATAAATATATTAACTATTGAATAATAAATATTAACATTAGAAACACTCCATTTTTTATTATATATATATAGATATTTGATATATATATATATATATTTAAAGTTTCTTAATATATTTTTTGTATTTAATTACTAAAAATGTAATAATAATTTTTATAATTTGAAAAATAATTATATAATTTATAATAAATAGTAATTATTAAATTGGTCAGGGGATGGGAATAAACAAAGAGAACTATCTAATTGCAGATGTGGTGTCTTGAAATCGAGACCACCTAAACACCACTATAGGAGACAACCACTAGGCTATGCCCATGAGGATAAAATAGATGGATTGGTCACCCGAATGGTCCCATTGGGAAATAAGCCAGGATGTCATATTCTGCATGTTCCCCATCAAATAAAATGGAATTGAATTTCGCTATTCATAATATGAAAAGTTTCTATGTCTTGAGGGACTCGAGCCTGTGCCGGTTCCCCCAGCCAACGAGATGGCCCAACCGGTGAACCAAACGACCAATACCTTGGGGGCTTTATGATAATTATTAATTAACATGACAATATTACTAATTAATAGTAAATATTAGTGTAAATTTGAAAATTTTAATAATAATTTTAAAATATGAATAAAATTCAATTAAATGTATTTATATGTAAATTATAAATAACAAAAATAATTGTAGTTGTTAAAAATAAGAAATATTTATGTTCAATTTAGTTATAATTTATTAATAATATTTATTACATAAAAAATAATTATATAAATTAGTAAAAAAAAGTTATCACCCCAATTTCATGTAATTATCCATTTCATTATGTATATTATATATGTAATGATTATGGGTGAATTTTTGGAGGGTTTGGAAACTTATGGAATATTTTTTGGTCTTTTCTTGTCGTGCACATTTTGAGAACAGTTAATAGAAACCATGAAAATACTATTGAAAACCGTGAAAACAGAATCCATGGGATTTGGGTAGGCACAGAGTTAGGGGTATAGTTTATCAAATCAATTTGGCCACCCATGAGAAACTATGCATTTTTAGGAACTTTCATTTTCAAATTTAGCGCATGGTTTTCCTAACCGTGTGACATACAATGCACAATTAGAAGTTAGATCCTAAATTTTTTTATTTAACTATTTATCCCTAAATACCATTCTTTTTTATTTTTTTCAACCTGAAATATGTTTTCCTCCTCCCAATGGTTGTGGAGGGTTTCCTCTTAATCCATTCGAGATCTATTAGAAAATATTAATTCATTTAAAGTAGGATTTCATGGTAATTTTCCTTTCATGGTGATTTCATTTAGAAATAAATTTCTTCCTACTTTTGGATTCATTGATCTCATATATTTTGGATATATCAATGATATTTTATGGTAATCATGATGATATATAACTTTTTTTATTAGATAACATGATCTAAGGTAGGATTATTGATATAAAACCATATTTTTTTTTGAAAAATTTGTGTTTTTCTTCATTTTCACTATTATTTCCTAGGTTGGTGACTTCACACTCAACTCCTCCAGAGAGAACTATAAGTCAAAATTTAAAATATATATTTTTTTCATGAGGTTTATTTTTAATTTTTTGGGAAATACATGATGGAAATTGACTTTTGTGACTATTTATTGAATTCTGAAAATTGGATGTTTTCATGGGAAGTTAATGTGGTAACATGATTTTAAAATGAATATTATTAAATGGTTGTTTGGTTTTGATTCATGGAAATGTGTTTTTAATAAAAGGTATGTTTTTTTGGAATGTTTTGGAAATGATTGTTTTGGAATCATTGGTGTCATAAATGGTAAAGCATTAGTTGAATGGGATTTATATTGGTCGTGATATACCACCATCAATGGAATAGAGTATGGGTATGAAGTTACACCGTTAATGGTTAACACTAAGCTTGTGTGGTTGTGTGTGTGTGCATTTGGTTATATTAAATAGAATGGGTTATACCAAACTAATATGAGATATAGTTAAATTATTATTCTCATTGCTTTCCATGGAAAATGTTTTGGTTGGAAAACTATATTGAGTTGGAATTACATTGCGTTTGACATAAATTATTTAAAAGTTTTTAATGTTTTTTATATAAATTGTTTTTTATAAATTTTATATCTTGTTCTATCTTATTTTCTTGATTAGGGATGTCATTTAGGGAAATCCTACTGAGCTTCATTACTTATCTCATGCTTCACCGCTTTGGGGATGTTGCGTATATTGTTTATTGGGACATAGGTAAGGGGAATATATCACATTTATTTAGTGGTGCTTTTTGATACATGGGAATGGATAGTGTATTTGATTCTTGAATCTTGTTAGATGTTTCTGAGTTAGTGTCTTTGGAGTCTTCTATGTTTTTTAGGTCTTTTCTTCTACTTTGTAGGGTTGTTGTTCATAAATTCTATTTTTTATTGTGATATAGTTGGTCTTATTTTTTTATACATTGAATTTTATTACATTGTTACAGTGAATAATATAGTGTTTTTTGTTATTGTAGTTTTATTTTACCAGGGAAAATCTCCCCCAGTGGAATACAATCCCTCAGGGTTTATTTAAATAATTTGGTTTCTTAGGGTTTTCACATACGGAAATGTGGAAATTCTTCATTGTCTACAACCAATGAGGATGGAATAGATGTTATTATCATGAAGATAGTAGGGATTCAATCCACCACGACATCCGAACCAGTTTGAGACATGGCCTGAAGGGAATTTCAGAGCCCCAAGGGCAGATAACTAGTGTCAGGAATCATGATAAAACAATTTGAGGGATTGATCCCAATAAATAAATGTGATCAAATAATTAACTTGACCATGTAAATGAAAAAAATGAATATAATTGTATATAAAAATTGATCCAATAAAACTTTCTATAAACAAAAAATAAATAAAAATATCAATTAAAAAACTAGACCGAACAGTGAAAACATGATCTCTACATGACCTCATGGTCACCACTAACCGAAAAAACAAACTACCCCATCTGTGAACATGTGATCTAGAAACATTCACCTACAAAAGAAATCAGGTCTACCAACGTCGAGTTATTAAAGTAGGATGTGATCATAAACAGTTGAGTACGCTGAAACCAAATAGAGAATCCATTCATTTCATTTTCCTAAATAGTCCAAAAACACTAGTTTTAAACACATTTAGAAAATTTTATTTTAATCACATTTATAAAACAAAAAAAGTTTTCAAGATGTTTCTGTTTAAAATCAACAAACACGACTATCCATTACAAAACATTTTCACTTTCTAAAATATTCCAATTGATAATCAAAAACCGACCAAAAACCCATCCTAATAGAAAAATAGGCCATTATTAAAATATAGAAAACAACTTAAGAATGTGTAATACAGTGGGGATAGTTAATAATATATAGCTTTTGTAAAACAAAACATGCCAATTGGCCAAACATAAATGTTTTCTAGACATCCTTTAAGAAAACAAGGAAATAAAATATCAAGAAGAACTTGATTTTCAAACTGAATCAAACACGAGGTACATCATATATCAAGGGATGAAACAAAATAAAAAATGAATCATGTACCAAGATAGAAACATGGGAAATCCATATGGGTAGATTACTTAATTGAGTCGTTACGAACATGATAGATCGATGATCAATGTCATCCAACTCTACTACAAAAATAATATCTCATGTATGAACCACTATGTAGAAAAATACCATGGTCCTCATGGTATCTAGATAATAAGACAATGAATACATGTTTTTAGGAATGAGCCACTAGAAGTTAGACATCCCATAGGCCTAGTGGTCTTTGATCTTGTCACATGTTTACTTAGTGTTGAAAGATAAAATACGTCTCCTTGAATATTTTATTTTTGACTTTTGACCCAACTAGTGTGAATATTCTATAATAATCCTGGAATGTCACTTCCTAATCCCTAGTGTAGTTGTTCTATTTTTCCCACCTAGATTACTGGGATTCTGTTTGTGCTTATCTCTGTTGTCACAAAACCATCACATTCAAAAACCTATTCATTTCCACATATGCGTACAATAAAAACACCTCTTTAGAAAACAGTCACATGGAAACCACCATTTCCTAAAAATAAAAACAACTCCATTTTACACACACAAAAAAATTTCAATATACATTTTCCAATAATTTTATAATTCATAAATCTCATTTAGAAACATTATAAGGAGTCCCCATAGTCAATTAAAAGACATATATGGGCCATGCCCCATTCAAATCTCAACATAACCAACAACACATTAAAACATGCTTACAACTATCTACACAATTCGGAAGTAACATTATAGGTGCACAATAAACAATCCATAGTTCCATAAAATCCCTTTATTTTGGAAAATCCACATTCATTACATTCTCACCTCATGTTCCTTTGACAACACATTTCACACCCTTCAAACAAACCATGAAACACTTACATGGAGCACTGCAATAAGACAAACATAAAACAATAGGCCATTTTTAATTCAAATACATTTATTTATCCAATTCCATAACAAAAATGATATAAAATCACAAAACATGAATATTGATAGCAAATGATCCTTTGTCTCAATTCATAAAACAACCTGCACCAAAAGGTTCAAAATGGTCCAAGTTCAAAGATCACATTTAAATTCCTCTTGAAATACATATAGGAAACTCAATAATGAATTTAAGAATACATCACTTAGTTTAACAATAAACACAACATTCCATATACAATCACCAAGCCATAAGACTACCAAAATACACACACAACACTCAACCCAAAATATAAACATCACGACAAAACATATCCAATGGAAAAAACACTTAATATTCCCAAAGTCATTTAAAAGGGACCATTTACATTTAATCAAACACCATTCATGAATTCACAGAAGGTATAATTAAAAAATCCTCCTTTAAAAATCTTTTTCATTAATTTTTTATCATGAAAGAACCAAAAAAATAATGATAAATCACCATAAGAAAGAGAAACACATTTTTAATCCATTTAGGAATGTTCATGCATCACATAGAATGTGGAGGAAATGAAATTGATGGAATCTCCCACATCAATGGTTTGATAATTAAATAAAACTTCAAGAGAATGAATAATAAATCTTGAGAGATGACCCACACACACTAAAAACCAAACAAATAACCCACACATATAGTAGAACCCTTAGGGATCAACCCAAAGGGAAACCCGAGTATGAGAAAAAAGTATCCAAAATAGAAAAGAGAGTAGAAAAGTATCAAGAAAAAAATCCAAATGAAACACTTAATGTAACCTTCCCAAGGAATCAAAAATGGCTAGAGTACAAGGGAGGTGGATCATAGAGGGTGCCATAGTGCATCTAGGTCAAGTAATGGTGGAGAATCCCAAAATGTGTTAAAAACATGAGGGGAAAATAGGTAATTTAATATTTTTAATGTTATGGGATTTTTGCAAGGTTTTGAATTGTGGATTTCCAAACTGAGCTCCAACTGCTCTCCCCTAACTTTCCAAGAGGAACATGTCCCATGATCAAGATGTATTTTTTCCAAACATGCAGTCTCCACTATCCAAATGAATAATACCTCTCAAAAAGTTGATGCTTGGTTTTGCAAACCATGCACTATCTGTGTGCCTTCCCTGGAACAACATAACATGTTAGTCAATTATCTGGGAAAAGCCACATGGTTTCCTCTAACTACACTCAAATCATTCTAGAGATTCTTCTAAACAAAAAAACCTCCACTTTTCAGATGAAACTAAAAAATTTAAACTGTGTATAAACCAAAACCTCCACCAGAATATAAAATGACAAGAAATGATTTATATAAGAGGATTTCCATGGCCGGGGTAAAAAAATTATCAACACTACAAACACTTTCTACCCCCCAACCTCAGGATGACCTTTCACTTCAGAATACACAGCTAAACATCTCAATAGGAAATGCCTATATGATCAGTAGTGGGAGAACACAATATGGTCAGACCAACCACATGAACCAGACCATTATGCCCAAAATTAAAACACTCCACACAAAGGAATCAAAACATGAACTCCCAACACAATTAATAAAACAATGCCACTAAAAGATCAAATTTACCACTTATTAAAATCTCCCCGTAATAATTTGGAAACCCGTGGAAGAAACATGAACAAAAAAATGAACCTGAGTTCAATCCATAACCATTATCTCCACAAAAAATATACCTCATTTAGATGAGCACATAATAAAACAAGATCTGTCTATATCGAGTGATTAGAAAACCCCAAAGGGGAATAATATATTTAAGACCCATATTCAAATAAACAAGAAAACATGGATTATGATATACAGTGTCAGTAAATAGTTTATCAATAGAAATATGTGATTACAATAAAGGTGATAACTATACTAAGGAATCATAAAATGTTTACACCAAACATGGGGGATCGGAGCCGGGACAAGGTTTCCCATAACCTTGGAAATTTCTGACTATGCGAGTGATTCACTCCAAGGTTTTTGGTGGGAGGTCTAATGAGTAAAGCATCCACTACGTCATAGTTGGGTACTAATACCCTCCGATCATGAATTTTTCTTCTTCAAGAAACAATTCTTATAAAACATCTCCCAGGTATTAAAATGGGAAAAACAATGGCATGACATGAAAGTGATTATTGAACGAAGAAATTGAATGCATGAATCGAACTCAATATAAAAATTTAAGTGAATAGTCGGATGAATTGGAAGCCAACAACAATGAAAGGGTTTTCATGGGAACATGTTCCTCTATAATACACCTACTTATTGAAAAGTAACCTTCACAAGCACAACCAACAACCAACTATACCCCAAAACGAAGCTCAGCTAAGAAAGCCTCATTCACCATCATATCAAACTAAACTATAGTAGAAGAAAGGAATCTATCACTGATCACTAGATGAAAACCACGAATGAAAGGAGGATATTTCAATATATCCTATGATTACATCATTGAAGAAAAAGAAACCGGCTCCTTTCAGTGTTCAACAAGGGCCTTTACTATCCACTTGTGTTGATGAATACTGATGAGCACTCCCATATCCTTCATATTCACCTCCTTAGGTATAATCCATCAGAAAAAATCAGACATAAACAAAACCCACATCATCCCAAACTGCATCAATGAGAGATCAATTACCGTCAATTTATCTAAAACTGGACCCATAAACATATCCAGAATAGTACACACTCTCACAACTCTGAGAGTTCCCAATTATCTGAAGATACTCTCAACTTCCTCAGGCCATCCCACATCCATTAATGGACCTCGATCACTATGGAAGATGAATGTCAACTGAGGAGATCATGAAACTATATGATAACCAATAGAAAAATTGGGGACCTTTATAGGATGATTATTCTGAACAACAAAAAGATAATGAAATCAGGTTCAACATTAACTTGAAAATCAACCAAAAATAACATATTGAGAAGAAAAAATGGGATCACAAGGAAAAAGTCACAAACAGAACATAACATTATTTTCAAAAATCACCATCCTATCAATTTTAAAAACCACCTTCTTTCAAGGGACTTTCCTAATCTAATAGTCAATTTTCAGAAAAAAATAATACATTTTACATATCATAAATAACATTCAAAAATAAAACAATTTCTCAAAACCATTTTCCATTTAAAAATCCTTTTGGGAAAACAAATTCAAACATTTGGTTTCAAATACTCACCAATGGTGTTCCTATGAACTATCAAATATGTTTTAATTTACATCTAGTTACAAAATATTTGAAAAAATACCATCTTACACTCCCCAAAAAAAACACAAATATGTGAATGTATATAAGGAGTACCAAGGGTCACACATACCATCCCATCATCCAATCCAAGAATTCATCAAATTAAAAATTCTTTTTATCCTATAAATTTTCCCAAACATTTCAAATTGAAATTAACATCAAATATTAAATTTTACATTACCAACAATCCCCAAGATGAAAATTATTTTTATTTTTGAAATCACTTTTTCTAAAACTATTTTAATCTTAAGAATCTACTAACAGGACAAAAAACCAAGGAAAATGAACAATTCACATCAGACATCATTGAGGAATAACTACTTTTAATGTATAACCCAAAACCAAAATTAGTGGACCAGGATGTAGGAAACCATTAATAACTAAGAGGATCTTGAACAATGTACTTGAACTCCATATGGGTCACTACTCCATGTGAGATAATTCATGTCGGATAAAGCTGTGGGAATCGAACGCACAACTAGAGTGTGATTGGGATTTATAACCTACCACTGGACTATGTGAAGACCCTGTTTAGTGTGACTAATTATTTTTAGTTTAATGATACTATTAAGTTTATTTGGGAACTTATGTATTATCAAATGGATATACTTATTATAGGAAATTGATTTTGTGATTAAGTGATAAATGTTATTTTTCAAGACGTTCTCTCAGTTGGGAACACTATATGCCTAAGGAAAATAGAATACTATGGGATATCATTTGAGGAGTAATGGTGGATATTTTTCAATGTTTTTATGGTAGATTTATAGATATTTGGGTTATTTATGGATATTATTAACCTATCATATAGAACATGTGATTAGGTTAATTACATTTAAGTATGTGACTTTAAGTGTAGTCAATGTTATTTAGAGATACAATTTAATGTGAAAGACTATGTAATAAAATTCTTTTGAGTTTTGGGTTTCAATCTTAGTTAGGATTATATTGAAGTATTTTAAATACAATTGTTCATTGAAGGGTATTTGTTAAACTTAGGTAATTGTTTGTTTAAATTTTACAGATTAAGAGTAGTATTAATTTATATAAAGTATTTTACTTTTTGGGGATAATATGATCATGCACTAACCGTTTTGGTTTTGGTTAATGTTTAATGACAAGGGAAATATATAGTTCATCCTTTTTGGATTATGTGATTCTCTATAAGTTGATTCTAGCACTTCAGGTGTAACCAAGTCATCTTGAATACTCATCGTTTGGAAAAAAGATGAGTTTGTGGTAGAAATTAATTAATGGATGAAACTCTACTTGTAATGTTAGTATATCTCTTTATACTCTAAGTCAATATCATAAATAAATTCATCAGCATTATGAAAAGTAACTTAAAACAAAAACATTGTTTGTTTACTTTTCCTACTGGGTAATCAAAGACCATTCAACCCATCACATGTTTATAGATTTTAAATTATTAACTTTCTCCTAATAATATTATCCATCACTCTCCCTTTTAACTTGATGATTATTTTTCTCATCCATATCCATTTTTTCGTACATGGAACCTTATTATGTGTTATTTTTGGTAACATTCATACTTACCTTTATTTATTTTAAAATAGAGGCCTCATCAATCCATTTTCAATGTGGGATTTCAACAATGATATTTTTAAATTTTAAAACAAAAGTTTTCAATCCTGAAATTAAATTGCGAGGATGAAATTTATTGAAGGTGGCGTGAATGTTTGAACCCCAGCTTCCACGGTACACTTTTCTTTGAATAATACAATAACATGTGTTATACACAACTTCGAGTTCTAACACACCACAACCAATCAAACTAGCCATTTTGAATAGTAATACAAAATATTTGAATTTTTTTAAATTTTATTCTTCAAAATGGCCTTCATTATTGAATTCAGAATATCGAAATTATCTTGGGGTGATTTTTTTGGTATTTTTCTGAAAACATTTAATTTTTGATGAATAGTGAATAAAACTATGTTATTGTTAAAAATAAAAATTTTATTTAAATAATTATTTACTTTATTTAATTTTATTTTTGTTTAAAATAAATACATAATACCTATATAATTTCAATGTAATTCATTGGATTCATTTTATAATACATTTAGATATATAAAATTTTGTTGAACTTTTTACCGTCTTTTACCCACCTCCTAGGATCATTTGAAAATTTTCATAAAACATAATTTTTCCACTTCTGTGAGTTGAATTTAAAAAATCCTAGAGACACGGTTAACATTATTAAGTAAAATGTGGTTCAATATGATGAAAATAATTTTAGGTGAATAGTAACTTTTGACTTTTATTTACCACGACTAAAAGTAAGTAGGGTAATTAAGGGTAAAAATGATATTGTAATTACCCTAACGCATGTCTTAATTCTATTGTATATGTGTAATTACACCAAAAACAACCTTAGGGAAAAATATGATCCTATTTGGTCCACTTGGATTAGATTAGGACATTTATTATTATTTAATTTAAAGAAGAGTTAAAAGTGTTAAATTCATGTTTTCATAAGTAAAACATTTTTAATATATGGTTATAGATAAGATAAATAAGACTATAAATATTAATTAGAAATATAAAAATAATTCATACATAATCGTATTTTATTTATATTTTTTAGACATTAAATAATTAAATTTATTTATGACACAATGATGATGCAGTAATTACCTTATTAATGAAAAATTAAAATAATTGATATTATAAATATAACAATAAATTAATTTTTAGACTTCTGATGAATTAAACTAATTTTATAGTTTAATATGACATTTTAGTGTTGATTAAATTAATTTTTTTTGAATTAATAATGCTGTTATGAATTTAACAAAAACAAAATACCAAATAGTGTCAAAATTGACATAAAAGAGTTTTAAAAAATATATTATATTATTAATTGATATAATATTACTAAAAATCTATGGTTCGACCAAATGAATTAGATAAGGTTATATATATTAAAAATGAACCACTTGGGGTTCTCTTGGCTTGTTATAGTATGTTTATTGACCATATACTATAAAAATACAAAGATATATTATAAATGTCAAACTATTTAACTAAGAGTTAAATATAATCGATAAGGTTAATATGATGACCTAAACCTATCTAAAACTTATTTTTTAAGTTTATTTCTACCCATACCCACATTTTCCTCGAAATAAATTTTTTTGGAGCCATTATAAATTGTAAATTAGTTTATTATAAAATAATATTTCAATCTTTCCCTAAGGTTCCCATCACCTCTCTTATAAAAAGGCACTTTACCTTCTCTCAAATTCACTCCTCCAAAGCCATTTGTCTCAGCCAAAACCTGCCCAAATATCCTTCCAACTATCCTCCTTTCATCATAGAGGCATTAGTTTGATCAGAGAGCCAACCTATGGATCCATTTTGATCAAATCCAAAAGAAGAACCCGAAGAAGAGGTAAACATCTCACCAAATCTTTGATGTTATTTTCTTCTTTCACTTCCTCTTTATTTTTTGTTTCAATTATGAAATAAGAACTACAGTATCTTCTATATACTATGATGTTATTATAAAAATGGTACAACCATATTCATTATGTTATCCATCCTATGAATAACATGTCACCATATGTGCGTACGTACGACTTACCGTCTCCACATCGTGGTGTAGTTTTTATTCAATACATTATTATTTGGATGGGTATAATAATGATGTATAATTGATGTAAATAATAGATATAACATGTTAATAATTCTTTATATATGATATAACCTCCATATTCTTATTATTTTAATATCAAAAGAATGATATTGTTGCTCGTGCGTATGTACGGATTACAGTCTCCACAAATGCGATGAGATTCATTTCCGCATCATAATCATTCAAGTTTAATTTTCAATTAATGACTAAGAATAATATTTAAATATCAAAATATCATTCTATATATGAATCAAATACATCTTATCCATAACAGACATGTCTTACATAAGCAATTATATGAAGGAAAACGAATCAGTTAACACCTGAAATGACAATAATACAATAATATTATTAACAAAGAAATATTAGAAGATCATATATGATATTATATTTATGTATATGATTCTTGTATAAATTAATAACAATGATTTAACTATTATAAAGGAGGTTAACTTACCCTCGATCAAGGAAAAGTACAATTTAAGGGATAAATTCACAATCTCTTTATTTTCCTAGGTTGTTTTTATGTAAGTATCTACTGGGAAATATTTACTATCCATGTAAATGTTTAGAAAAGAGTTTTCAAAGAAAATATTTTTATGGAAATTTTTACTAAAACATCATTTAAAATGTTTTAAAGATTTATTCTTCTATAGATTTATCATTAATTGCCATGTTTTCAAAATAGTTTTAAGGATTTATTTGTATGGACATGAATTTTTTAAAATTTTAATTCATTTCAAAAGTTTCAAAGTGGTATGGGAAACTTTGATTCAAAAGTATCTTTTAAATGAATTCCTTTATAAATTATGTTTCTTTTAAACGATTTAATAAAAATGGGATATTTCTCTCAAAGATTTTTACTGTTTAATTTCAACTACGTCAACATCTTTTATGGGATATTATTGCTGATCGAGGTTGATTTATTTGATAAAAATCGTCCATATTGTATTAAAGGTTTTGTGATATGTTTGATTGTGGATGTTTTATTTTTATACCATTAATATTTTATGGATAAATTATTGAAATTTAAAATGCTGGTTTTAATACCAATGTTTATGTTATGCTTAAAACTTTTCATATGGGAAATTTATTGGACTTAGTAAGTGATAGGTGGAGCCCGCTATAGCTCCCCGATGCATCGGTAGGTCTCATGAGATAAACTAGTTTCTTGACATAAGGTCTTGCCAAAATCTTATTTGTAGTCATGGCACAAGGCCTTGACTATGTGGTTATGAAGTCTGACATTATGAATTCCATAATTTTGAAATTTACTATGGATATTTCATTTGATTATTTGACTAGTAGAATATCCATGTGAATAATTAAATAGAATTATTTGATTTGTCTTTTCCATATTATTCTGAAGGTTAAGTTTAAAAGGATTTTGTTTTAGTTTTATACATTACCTTAAATGTTTTTTTTTCTGATTTGTGAATGTTTCTGCTATATTGTTATCCTCAAAGAGGCTTTGAGCTCACCCCCTTCTTCTATTTTATTTTCCTAGGATTTCAAGAAGTGTATTATGATTGATAAGTAGGGTTAAGATAGGGGAATAAAGGCGTTTTCAAAGGATTATTTATGTTGTGTTTTATTTTCCAATGTGAAATGTAACGTTCATATATGTAATCTATTTTCCAAGACTGGTAAATTGATCAGTCTTTTGGGACTTGATTCCTTTAAATCATGCCAATGTATTAAAATAATTCATCGACTCTAGGCTTCTAGGGTTGGGGCGTTACATGAAGGGCTTTGATTTCATACTCAGGATGGAATGTTGTCTTCCCATTCATGATTTTATATTCTTCTATCACCACATGCTATATTTTACATCCCACGAAGGTTATTTTTTATCTACCCAAGGGTGAGAGGGATGTACAGGATGGTAGAGATAGACCAATGAATCAAGGGATATGTTAAGTGAAAACCCATATCACCAATCTCTTCAAAGAGGATCATGGTTTCTATCATACTGATTTCCCACCAGTAGTAGATCACATCAGTGAAGTCATTCCTAATGAATTTTATGGCTAAACTCATGAAAGATATAGAAGCAGACATTATTATTGAGCATGTTATAGGGGCTGATCTAGTGACCATTCCTCTGTATATGATGACACCTACATATCTTCAGGAGCTCTTTTGGTAGTTAGAGGATTTAGACACCAATGGATTTATATTGCCCAATACATCTTATTGGGGTTCTCCGATGATTTTCACAAAAATAAAGATGGAACATTAAATCTATGAATGGATTATAGATGGTTGGACAAGATTATGGTCAAGAACCATTACCCACTTCCTTGAATAGATGACCTATTCGAATAGCTCCGAGGAGCTAGGGTCTTCTCTAAGATAGAACTATGATTAGACTATCATCAGGTATGAGGAAATCCAACATAAATACCATGCATAATTTTCCATATTAGGTATGGTCTACATGACTACCTCGTTATGATGTCTGGTCTTATGAATGTGCCCTATTTTTTCTTGGATCACATGAATAGGGTATTTAATCTGTATTTGGATTCACATATCATATTATTTGTGGATGAAATCTTGGTATGTTCTCACACTCCAAGAGTCTATTCCAAACATCTTGATATCGTTTTGAGTATACTAAGAGAGCATAATTTTTATTAAAATCTTGATAAGTTATACTTATGGATCAAAGATGTTCACTTCATAGGTCATATTATCTCAGAATCAGGAGTATCTATTGACTCAGAAAAGGTATGTGTTGTAGTTTCCATGGAGCATACTAATAACATGTTTTATATCAAGAGTTTGTTGGAGATTTCTTGATATTATTGGGGTTTCATATAGGAAGTCCCTTTCCTTTCCTCACCTCTCATTGGTCATACAATGAAGGGTTTTATGTTTTTGTGGTAAAAATCATGTGAGAAATACTTTAAGGAGTTGAAATGGAGGATTTCCTCTACACCTCTTCTGATTCATCCATAACCTGAAAAATAATATATCATCTATTGTGATGCATTAGGAATTATCCAAGGAGTATAGCTAATGGTGGAGGATAGATTTGTTGTGTATAGAACTTTCTAGTTGAGGAATCATGAGAGAAATAACCCAAAAAAATGACCTCGAGCTAGTAGCAGTTGTCCATGATTTATTTTGACAACGACATTATCATTTGGGTATACACTTTGTGGTGTACATGGACCACATGAGCGTATGATATATCTTTTCTGAGCATGAATTTAAATTCATACATGGAAGATGGGTTGAATATCTTCCATCTAATTATTTTGATCTTTTTTATACATCTAGAAAGGGAAAGGTGGTCATTGATTCTCTAAGTTGAAAAACTAAACCACATGCCATAGAGGAAGACAGTAATTAGTGGAAGTTAATAGACCTATTTTCTATGCTTCATATGGTGTTTCATGACAGTCTTGAGATGTTTTACCTCTCATCCATCACAGTTACCTCTTCCATCCTTGAGAATGTGAAGGGTAGTAAATTTTCATATCATGACGGTTTGGTTATCCATGAAAGTATATGAGTAAATAACCATCATTCATATTATTCTCTTGATAGAAGAAACATCATATGTTTTCATGGATGGGTCTTGGTTACTAAAAACATGATAGAAGAGTTGATGAATGAGTTCCACTCTTCTCAGTGGGCAGTTCATCTTGGAATCTCAAAGATGTATTGAGAAATTCGACACCAGTATTGGTTTCCTATAATGAAAAATCATATTGAAGACTTTATCACTAGGTGTTCCATATTTTATCCCGAAAAGGTAGAGTATCGGTGAACTATGGGTTTGTTACAGCAGATTCCGGTACCGAAATGGAAAAGTGAAGAAACTACTATGGATATTGTAGTTTTATTTCCAATTTTTCTGAGGGGTAGATATGATATATGGGTAATCATTGAATGACTAATGAATTTAAACCACTTCATATATATTGAAGATACTTTCTCAATCAATGATCTAGGAGGAATGTATGTCTATGAGACCGTAGGACTATACGTGCTCCCATATAAAATCATTCCAGAAAGGGATTCTCATCTCATATCACAGTTTTGTAAGGGATTTCAAAAGGCTATGGGAATATTGGTGATTTTATGCATAGATTGTCACCCACAGACTGATCAATATTTCGAAAATACGATACAAGTTCTTGAGGACATGCTATTGTATTGTGTAATTGATATCAATGGTTCTTGGGAAAATAATATCCCTCTCATCAAGTTCCAATGTCATAATTGATTTTAAGTGCAATTAAAGTGTCTCCTTTTGAGGAAGTGTATTAAATGATGTTTCTTTCACCCCTGTGCTAGCAAGTGGTAGGTGAGGTAGCCCATTTTAGGTCCCCCTATCATTTAGGAGACTTTATGACTTATTCAGACAATCATGAAGCATATGAAAACTACACAATCTTGATAGAAATCATGTTACCATCGCTGTGAACGACCTCTGGAGTTCAAGGCACGGATCGTGTTTTTCTTCGAGTATCGCCAATGCCAAGTCATAGATGGTTACAGATGTAGGGAAAGTTGTCACCTCATTAGGTATGTCCATTTTAGATTCTAGAGAGATTCGGGATGGTATCCTATCGGTCTCTACTACCTTAGAGGTGTTGTTCCGTTCATGATATATTTGATGTTTCACATCATCAATAATACCATGTTGATCCATCTCATACCTATGATTAGGTGGAATGTGAGTTAGATGTCAATGCTACATTTGATGAATATAATATACACAATGTTGAATGGAGCATGATGACTCTCTAAGTCAAGTCTTTCCCCCATGTATGATTACTATGGCAGAACATCTATATATATGAAAAGACATGTGATGGGAAGCCAATGTACATGCTCAGTTGCTAGAATTAATCCCAGAAAGTGTTCCACCACCCTTGGAAGATGAACTTGGGGATGCGTTCCTTTAAAGGGGGAAGACTGTATGAAACCTGGTTTTCACTTAGGTATATATTACAAGATTTTTGATATAATCCATTATTTTGGACCAATGATAGACTTCTAATGAGTTAGTGATTGTTTTGAGGGTGTTTGATGCTTATTTGTAGCACAAAACATTATTTTTCGGGAAAAACAGGGCCTCAGGTATGGTATCTAATAAACCATGCATGTATTTTACATAGTTAGACTAAACCATGCAGATAAAAATATTTCAAAAAAACTATATCGCATGGTTGGTGCACGAATACATTGTCAAATGGTGTGAGACATATTTCTACCCCGGTAACCATGTACCGTGTGCACACTGTTTGTCAAACCATGTGGACAAACATTACACGAGTCATTTTTTCTTGGTATTTGTACATATTTTCCCTTAATGTTCTATTAATCTACATCTTCTTCCCTCACATGAATTCCAATGGGATTTACATCCAGGTCTCCAATTTTGGAGATTTATAAAGGAAAAAGCTAAGGATTGAAGGATCTCCGTCACATGTGATCCATTCGGTCTTTCATTCATCATGATGGATGAAAAACTGTAAGTACTAGAGTGCATTTAAACCATTCTGTATCTCAATTTCTCTAGACATAGTCATTAAGGTATGATATTTTTTTTCTCATTTTCATATATGTACTTCGATACAGTCCAATTCAAGGGGTGATACCAAGGGAGGAGAGTGTTACACGCCAGAGGTGGGCGGTTTATAACTCATACATCATGTTCGTTGATGTTGAAAGTCATGTGATTATTTGTTAGTGGTTACACCCACAACTGCATCCATCCCATGTAGGATGTTATTCCATTATTTTTTTTAGTGTTTTGACATGTTTGGGCCACTGTTTGGGTGTTCCTTTCCTTGAACATACTAAGGTTAAGTATTCCTATATTAACTGTCTTTGTTTATAATGTAATTTTAATAATGGAATGAACCATGTATGCACACCACTTGACCTGCCGATGATAGTTCATATATTTGATAACAAAATGTTCAATGGTAATTGGAAAGTATACTATGTATATGACCTATAATTAAATGTAAATGTATAATAGGTTTCATAACTATAGAACCCCTTTGCCACACTAATGGATGGTATTGGAATTAACATTGATTTGTGAATTTTCATTAAATGGAATTATTGAATGGTTGCATGCTACATGGAATATTCACACTAATGGAAGTAAAGGATTGAAATAATTGAATTATTATATGACATCATTATCAAATAGAAGTGGCCTGACTCGAGTTCTCTATCAATTCTTACTAGGGAATTACAAGAGAAATCGAGAATCCCATTTCGATTCAAGGATATATATTTATTAGATTAAGACCAACCTAGATCCTGATCCATGTCTAATTTTATGATTCCTAGTATGATGCTAAGGGATACCTCATGTTTTAATTTAATATTCCTCGGATAAACTACTTCGATCCAACATTGAATTGTATGTGCGATTGTTAAGGACAATCAGCCACAATCTTTACCTAGAACTATTTACCTTGGATGAACTCCTTCGACTTAGTAGGCATCTCATAATGGGATTCCTTGGAATATTCTCCTTGGATTACACTTTTACCCATGCCAAACTACTTTCATTACTGATTTGGTGATGATTGAGTTCTTCGACACCATATTTAATACCATGGGACACCATTATTAAAAATCATTATTAGTTTCATTTTTAAATATTGGAACCTTTAGTATCCTTACCAAATGGAATATTGTTAAACTGGTAAATAAATAAAAATTAATTGGTATAATGTTTAGACAGCAGTTGAGGGATGAAGAAGGTACTTGGGGATTTTGTTACCACGTAATACATTACATTACTTATTCACTCTTCCACACACTTATATTCCATAACATATACAATATGTTATAGATACATTTGGTAATGGCCCAATGAGATTAATCTCACACCCTGCCCAGGTGCTGTTTGGTACCCAGAGTAGATAACATTACTGAAGGTGTTTATAAAGGGAAGAATGCGACTTTGAACACAATATTTAATACTGTGTAGGTTGAATATTGATAGTAAAGGACAGAGTTGGAAGTCAGGATTCATGAGATTTTCTATTTATTTACATTATACTTTTGATTAAATTATATTCCAAGTATCTTATATCCATGTTTTCTAGTTTTCTAGTTACATGAAATGTCATCAAAATTTTCATTTGATTGAGTTATTGTTATTAATATTATCTATTTCAATTGTCACCTGCCACTATTTACTTATTATGGTTTCTATATTTACCTATGTTTATATTTATCTTCTATGTTACACGGTCGTAATGAGGGAATTGTCTCCTAATGTACCAACACTAGACCCACACCCCTAGTCAGAAGCCTCTAGCATTTGAGAAGATTCACTTGCGACCATGTGGCCCACTGGGCTCAGGGAACATGTGAAGTGGAATCCAGGTCTAGCACATAACAAGATTCTATAATGAAGTTCTTCTTTTCTACTATTTCACATATGGTGATTTCTCTATCTTCGGAGTGTGTAGTGATAATTAATTTATGTAATATGGAGGATGTGAAGGAGGGAAGAAACTGAAAATGGAAAAAGGGTGGAGGTGGGGAGTAGAAGGATGTTAGGAGGAGGACATCAACTAGGCGTTACGGGGGTGGGGGTGATGAAAAAGAAGATAGGTGAGAAGATTCATGGGTTTGGAGAATGAATAGGGGGAGTAAATACGGAGCATTATGGTGGTGATAGTTAGGAATCAGGGGGGGGGGGTGGTGATGTAGAGAAGGTAAGATGTGGTGATGAAAATCGCAAGGTGTTGTAGGTGAGGGGGGGAGAGAAGGAAGTGCAATGGTGATGGGGAGTAGGAGAGGAGGATGATGTGTTGAAGTAGGTAGAGTTAGTGATGGTGAAACATGTGAGGGGATGTTGAAAGGAGTCATGTGGGAGGAGAATGAGCATGAGGAAGAGGTGGAGGTGGAGACTAAGGAGGAAGAGGAGAATAAGGGGGAGGTTGAGGTAGATTTAGATATGAGTTAGAGGTGTTGTGGGAGGTAGAGGCAGGGGAAGATGAGGAGAACGAGGAGGAGATATTGTTGGAGAGAAAGGAGGGTGTGGATGAAGAGGTGGATATGGAGGTGAGGAGATAAAGGTTGAGATGCAACTAGTTTGATGGGAGCTAACAATTATAAGGAATCATTTGGGAGAGATATCAATATATGGGAATGAAATGTGTGGGTAATGGGAGATTTGAGTAATCAACCATGGTAGGTAAATTAACATGGTGGAGTCACATATATGTAGTAGTCACACCATTTTGTATATATAATAGATTTTATATAGAAATAATGAACCTCTTTCACTATTCTTGTAGAAGGAAGATTCATGAACATGGGTTATTCCTCTCAAAACTCATTTTTTAAACTATTCACAAAACTATTACATTTTTTGTTTTTTAAATAAAAAACCATTACAATCAAGCACATATGTGTTTATACACACACACACATACATATTTATTGGTATGTAATATTTATATTTTATATATTTAAATATATTATATATTATTAATCATTTACATATATCATAATATATACATAAATATATATATGTTAGTAAACATAGACACATTTATATATAAACAATAAATATACATATTTATTTTTATATACATATTGATACATTTATATAAGATAAATTAATTGAAATTTTATTTTTTCCATTGAATATAAGTAATGAATGATTACTACCATATGGTTTATATATTTAAAAATATATTTTAAATGTAATTTTTTATTAATATTTAATATATTTTGGTTTATTATTATATGGTTTATATATTAATAATCAGTTACATATATTTCACATGTTTGTTAGCTATAAAACATAATAAATTGAAATTTCTTAAAAAATGTTAACTTTTCACTCTCAATTTCATTAAGGCAAATCAAGTACCCAACCCATGAATTTCAGTTACATGATCATTAAATTTACAAAAAATATTCACATGCTCAAAAAATTATTTTTGTGATCTATGAAAGCTGTTTCACTCCTTGGGAGAGTGAATAGAAATTTGGAGAAGAAATGGCATAAGTGGGATGCTAATTAAACATGGAAATTGACTATAGGCTAGTGGTGAAAGATGTAGGTGGAAGAATTTATTAAACAATAGATTTGAATTTATTATTATATGTGTATATAATTTAAATCAATGTATGAATAATGTATCTAGGGATGAAACCCTATCTCATGGAAGATTATCAACATCTATAGGTGAAGGTATCAGACCCAATCAAGAGGAGGAGTACCAAATATGACTGTAGTATGGGTGACCCACACTTCATTTAGATCAAGGTAGTGCTAACCGTATACATGGATCTCACAATATGGATTAATCATAGATCCAAATAGCATATTACTAATTCTATGATTAATTTTTACACTAACATCATAATTCTACCAAGGGAGTACTTGAAACCAATGTTTCCTTCAAATTTTTCGACCATAATATATCTTCTCCCTTGTAGAGATAATATCATTGAACATCACAATATTCCTTTTAAATTCTCATTGATGACTATTAGAATCATTCAACCATGATATATATGAAAATTAAATTATATCATGCTATTTACTTATCCAGTTCTGACACCCAAGAAAAAGATATAAATACAACCAAAGAAAACATAGTACATTTGTTCTTCTCTACCAGTAATAGAATGGACGGGGAATGTACATTTACCCATGAAATATGATTTTTACCCCATCTAATTTCAAATATGGTGGTTGTGCCTATACATTTCAACTCTTTCAGTTGTGTGGTTCCACAGAACATGGAACGTGACCTGTAGTCACATAGTATGTGATAAATATATGTAAAACCTTACTACTGAAAGAAATAGATACATAAAATGACTCAATATGTTACAAAATATGTTATATTTATAATTTAAGGAATAATAGACACCAAAAAATACTTACATGAAATTTTTCATTGTCCACATGACTTGTATTATACAATTATTGATCCAGAAGCACCGTCAGTCTGCAATTTGAACAATCACCTTCAAATTTTTTTAATTTTTTTCCAATCACTCAAACATCCACTACCGGATTCCATATCCACACCTCAAGAGGTTATTTACACCATTTCATATCAACATTTTCGCCTTCATGTCAAGATAAAAAATGCTCAACACCACTACCCCCATCGATTGTTATCCCTATTCATCACTAGGGTGCCTTTTTTCATGTGATGATCATCATCAAAAAACAACTCTAGTGTTCCTTCTCGTCTATTCACCTATTCAGGTGAAAACTAACCAATGATTTAAATCAAGACATCTCAATGATTTCCAAAGTCTCAATTTCATAAAATATATAACTTTAACACTAAATAATGTAATATTGATAGCATAAAATGTTTACAAAGATAAATTAGTCTAAGAAAACCCAAACAAGATGATTGAATAAATTTTAATAGTTAATTCTTATAGATTAAACTACTATTGTAAGGATGACTAAAAAATTAATATTTTTAAAGGGATGATAATGTGAGAAATTCTTTTAGTGGCTAACCTGAAGATCATGGGTGAAGATTGTTGAAGGTAAAATCCTATGAAATTGATGGGACACCAATAAATTTTACAACTTTCATGTATCTAACCTTAAATTAAATATATAGTTTATATTTTAATGTGATGGAGAATTTTTAATTGTAAAAGTATTTTCTTGAAACACTAATATATTGAGATTCTTGTGAATCAACTGAATCATAGAAATAATGGAATACAAAATCTATAGAACTGGTTTTTTTCACAATAAACACTATAGATTCTATGAAATCAATGAATTATAAAGGACTTACTGAATTTGATATAATAAGAATCATCCAAATAATAATAATTATATTGAGTTTATAAATTGATGCTATCATAATTAGTGGATGATAGATTATAGAATACTATTCTAGAATTTATGAAATTAAATTACATGACCATTTAATTAAAAAGAAATATAATGAAATAGATGAAAATTAAAAATTAGACTAGTTTAATAGCACAAATAAATTTATTGATAAGATACCTAAAAACTATTTTTATGTACATACAAAATTAGTGATGATATTTTATTATTTTTTAAATAAAAGTTAAACAGGTGCATAATGAACACAATAATTCCATGTAGTTCATCCTTATGAATAATATTAAAAATATTTATGAATCCTCAGAGAGAATCTATGTTGAACTCTTTCATTGGGTCACTCAAAGTGTAAATTCATACTATATAAAATTCATTGAGGTGTAGTCTTAGTAACTGAAGTGTATTCATGTAACTGTACAATAATACATATATATTTTGATTTATTTCATAAAATGAAAAAATTTATCTTTATAAATATTCATATAGATTTACATGAACTCATGCACTCATTAAAGCATTATAAATACTGAAATTATTGTATTTTTTAGAAATAATGGCTAATATAAATATACTATTAGAGTGTAGTGTAATATGGTATGTAAGATATAGTATTCTATACATGGATAATGTTTCTGCCATTATTGTTTTCTCTATATTATTTACTGATGTTGCAACAGTTATAATCTCCAAGAAAAAATTATTATTGTCAGATTTCAAGAGACTATTGAAATTTATTTTTTTCCATTTCTTATGATGGAATGGTAAATTGATTACCTATAAAGATTCATGAATATAGGGAAAATTATTTTAGGTGATGATTTATAATGTAATATATAATATAATATTTTAACGTATCTTTAGGGGGTAGATTATCAGTTATCATTGGAAAATATTACCAATTTTAACATATATAATTTATATACACATCAATCATATGTAATTGAAACAAAAAAAAATCAAATTTTATTGAAAATATGTAATTGAAACACACACATAACATATGAAATCAAATTGCACAGAACATATGAAACTGTAACATGAGTATGTTACAAGCTTGAACAGATATAGTGGAAACAAAAAGGTAACATTTTCATATAATATTAATAATTTTTAAATTTTACTAGTTTTCATAGCCTGAAAAATTAAATTACATAATTCTTAAAATGCATAAATCATATTTATAAATCATTTTCAGAATTCAAGGCAATATTTAACATAAAATAACTAAAATTAATAAAACAATTTACCCATATAAGAATTAAAATGTATAATATATTTTGTGATTAAAATTAAGGAAAAATCATATAAAAACAGATGGAGGGTTGAATTCCTAGCCAGTATGGGTAATTAGTGTAGTTGGATGACAGATTGAGTACTCATAGCTACTGGAAAGGATATATTTGGAATGCATTGAATAACAACTTGATGGACTCTTTCTTGGTGTCTTTAAGCAATAAATGGATCAAAAATAATATTTATATTTACAATATTTTTTTAAAAAATATACATAAACTACAATCTAACACAATGTTTTAACAATCATCACCATCAACAAGGTGAAGCCATACGTGTTGTTAGACATAAAATTATCATTATTAGAATATTGGGTCAGTAAATTATTAATGAAAATAAATTCATGTGTATCACAAAATTCTTTATGAAGCTATAAAATGTTAAACCCAATAATTAAAATGAACTGAATCTTAAGCCATAAAATAAATATATGAAGAGATAAAATATATAACACAACATTTAAAATGGACATATGTAATAACATGTCCACCAATAGAATAAATAAAAACCTTCATTTCATCCTTATTAGACATTTTATCCATGACATAAATTTGTGATATGTTTGTTTCTATGTCATTTAGAATCAGGGACAATGATAAATGCCAAAAATTTAATTGGATATTCACATGTAATCAACGTATTCCATCAAAAACTAGAGATCCAATATTTTATTTTCAAACGTTTGAATTTTTAAGGAATGTTAATTGAATGTCCCCAAAAAATTAGTACAATGGATTAAAACATCCATTATAGGAGCCAAATTTTGAATGTTGAAATCATTGATCTTTCCTGTAATGTATTCAAATAAAATCACATTAATATATTTAATGTCTCTATGTACTATATATTGCTCAACTATGTCATGGAAATACTCCAACATGATTGAAAAATCAACACAATGTCTCACCCACTCAAACCAGTAAAGGATAAGGCAAGGATGTGCTCCTTAAAACCCCTTCCAGCCATGGAAGATTTTGTGTAGTTACCCAATGATTAAAAAATAAAAAGACAACACATGAGGATTCTCATACCAAGATGAATAAAAAAGTAAATTTTTTTAAAAGAATTATTTAAACAAACACAAATAATAAAAATTAAAATCTAATAAAGAACCTATAAAAAACCATTTGTACTATAATGATAGATTGGAATGATACTAAGTTATTTAAAATAGTAAATATCATATATATTGAATAATAGAGTTTGTTACTTCAATGAAAAAAATATCTCAATTGAAATGGTGGGAATAATCCTTACAATTCACCTGTGGGCTACTACTTAAACCAAAATATTATAGAAAAATGAAATATATAATTAACAATAAATAGAAGAGTAATTATTTTTTAATATTGAAAATGATGTAATAAACATTGAGGTTTAGTTAACCATTATAAGGAATCTCTAATTAGGGAACCAATACATTTCAATTAATCAATTGTCTAGTCAATTATTCATTTCATCTTGAATTTATCTACAATGAATTTATTTTTCATGTAAAACACTGTCGGTATGTCCCCATTGAAATCAGTTTTAACGTGTTCTCTTTCAAAAAAGACCTCTATACCAGAATAATGTTTTAACGGTCTCTTTGTGGATTTTTTTGTAACATGTCATCCAAAGATCATTGATTAATACGAAGCAAAAATATAGCATATGTTTTTCAATGCAAAATACGTGAAGTGAATCCCTTTTTTTAACATTATAGTATCATTACATGGTTTCATGTAGATAGTAAACTGTCATCCATATTTTATTTGTAGATTTTTTTGAAGTATATATCCATGTATTATATATTATATTATATGGAAACTATATAAAGAGTCTATAATTCATCTACAAAATGATTTATATTCATAATTAATTTTAATAAATATGTTGATATATTCCATTACATAATTATGATGAAAAAATGAACTAGAATCATCTAAAAACTGTTTGAATATATGTGTAAACTATAGAAATACTATATATAAATATTTTATAAAGAAACTATACATGAATGATGTGCATACTATACCTGAATAATTTTGATACTCTCTTGGAATGATGTGTTTATCGTGATTTTTTATTCACAAAGAAATCTCTTGATACTGTATCGTATATAAATCTTTTGGAAAGGAAACAACTAATTCATGAAAATTTCATGAAATTATATTCCGAAAGAAATATTTATTCATAGAGAAATCACATGATAATATATGCGAAAATAGTATTAACATGTATATGTATAGATACTATATAGGAATGATGTAGAGATCATTATACAGTATATGGTAACCTTAAAAATAAAAATCACATATGATATGTAATGTAATACCCAATTCCATATATGTAAGTAACTAGATAATATTTTATTATAAGATACTGAATATAAGATTAAACAACATATATTGTGTAGAAATGACATGAGTATCCCATTTATGAAAGCATGTCAATTAAAGAGTGTTGGAATGTATAGATGTGATGGGAGGTATTTATTCGTGGCCAAAAAGATATATTTATTTTCTTGTAAAAAAGCAGATCAAAACTACCCTCAAAGTGTGAATAATAAAAAAACATACAAATTTACCAAAATACAATCCTCATTATATTCAGTTTTAAAACCAAGTGAATAATAATTATTCTATATACATATTTCTAATTATTCCATACAATAATATATTCTACAAGTAAGTTTAAAAACACCCCGACACCATCACCTCCAATATTCTCTCTCTATAAAAATGGTCCATTTTATCTTCCCTCTAAATAGTAATTAAATTAATATTTACTCTTGAATCCTAATATTTTTAGAATTATGAAATAATTAATTTGAAAATAACATATAATGTAAAGCTGATATGGTTTTGAATTGTACAATATAGAAGAGGTTATTGTATAAAGAAAAAATAATTTCTATTTTTTAAAATCATGAAGAATTCGTTACATGTATATATATATATGTATAATAATAAGGAGTTTATTTTTATAATTAAATATAAAAACAAATTTTATATTGTAAATAAAAGGCATAATGTTCATTCTCTCAATACATCAAAAAAATTTAATAATGGAACAATTAAGAGGAAATATTAATCCATGAAAATCATCTTATAAATTCACCATTTTTTAATCAATTCATGTTGATTTAACTCGATAAAAATATATTTCGTGATATCTTCAATCATATCCTTTTACCTACAACAATATCAATGTAGATGAGCATCAAAATAAAATATGATTAAGAGATATGAAAATATAGAACTGAAAATATCACAAATTTGACTTAATATCAAGAATCTATAATATTAAATGTGTGATGATACAAGAATATGTACTATATAAATCATATCTAAGTGATCAATTCTCAGGATTATATTATTTATTCATTTATATATTTATTTTCATACCAAAATATATTTTACTATTTTTTTCATAAGTGTAAATAGAGTTTCACACATCAGACCAAACACTGAAATGTTCCTAAACTAAAAATCACTTTCTAGGAATTTCTATCTTCCAAAAACTACACGCCGTAGTCATATTACACATACCAAACTACAAATTAAGGTAAAATTCACAATCATGTTTATGTCAGTCTACCCCTTGTAGTGCAATTGAATTAAACCGATGAATCTGAAGGTGCACCATAAAATATAAATTTCTTATAGATATAATACATTCAAATACGTCAAATTGAAGCAATAGAAATAAAATATTCAAAAATGATAAAAATATCCCTTTATCCATAATTATAAAGATAAATAAAAAATATGTCCAAAAGGGTGCTTCAGTGCTGAAGAAATCTCATTTGTGGGGATTATACAAAGAAACAATCACCCTAAAACTATTATGATAGAATAATTCAATAAAATATATCTCATTCCAGAATTTTTAAATATTCTACGAAATAATACGGTGAACAATTAAATGTTCCATAGAAGATTGATATAACTAGTTGAAAGGTACACGAAACAAAATAAAAAATGAATGTAAAAGGAGCCAATAGATACTTGATAGATGCTGAGACTGAGGTGGAAGGGTTGATAGGTGGAGGAAGAGAGAAAATAGAATGGGTAGGATGAGGAAGTATTAGGGAAGTATAGGAAATCCGAAATGGGGTAGAAGACTACGAAATTGGCGTGGTATCAAGGATCAAGAATTTAGAAGTGGATTTTTTATGCAAAGCAGAGATTAGATGCATGACAGAACATCTACGACAATGTGATGATAAAAATCAATAAACTCTGTTCTAGATCCTAACATGAGGGTTATAAGTAATATTAGGCTAATCAAATATATGAATTAAATAATGATATTGATAAATGTGATATGAAATCTCAAAAAACGAATGATAATGTGAGGATATGGCACTTTTGAAGAATTGGACTTTACATTAGAGGAAAGAATAAATTAATAGTGAATAACAATAATATTATAATTATGAGAAATTACCTAAACACATAAATTTGAAATAAAATTTAGAATAAAAAAAAATGAGACTAAATATGTGAGAGTTCCAAGGTAATGTTACTAATAATAATTCTAGTCGAAGAAGTAATTTTCAATTAAATATTTGTAAATATATACATAAAGATTAATAATAAAATTAAATGAGATGCAGAAATTCATAGTTCACAAATTGATGGATATTTCACACCATTTTAATATTAGGGGTTGAATGAAAATAATATAACAATTAAGTAGAATATATAAATGAAAATAGATTACATACATTGTGTTTGATGTGAAAGATGATTCATTTTTCATCTTTGTGAGGTTTGCTATGGTGAAACTTAATCAAATAAAATTTGGAATTATATTCATTGAGGAAAAATCTATAATAAGTGCTAGGGTAATTCTACTACTAATAGTGTTAGTGTGGGAATTGTTTTTAAAGACCATTAATCTAAATAAATACATTAAAACAATAAATAATAAAATTATCTTAGAGTCACACCTTCATAATCTAAAAATTTATTGATGTGACCATTTGATATTTTTTGTATCTAATAAGTAATATATGAAGTCAAAATTCATGAATATAATGGAGATGTATAATAACTTAATGAAAATAGATTTCATACATTGTTCTCAATGTGAAAATGATGAAATGTTTATATATTTTAGCTTCGATGGAGTGGAAGTAAATCCAAGAAAATGTAGATATACAATTAATGATACCAAATGGAGAAGTTGTTCTTGGGTAATGCTACTATTGAGAGTTTGAGAAGAAATATAATAGTAAGTTTATATATGTAGGTTTTAATTTTGATTCATAGTTGGAATTTGATTCTTTTTCACCTTAAGACCCTTTAGGATATCACTGGTAATGTAATGGTCCCATTTAAAATTTATAATGAAACTTAATTAGTATTGTTAGGAAACTATACTAACTTCTTAATATTTATTTAAGTGAAAACCTGTAGTGTAAGACTATTCATTCTTCTAAAATGAATGAAATTAACCTAAAGATCGAGTATGGGAAACATCCTAATGGAATTCTAGATTTTAATGTTATGATAACATCTGAGGATAAATGTAGCATGAGTATGACATGTGTGGTCTGTTCACTCTAGAGGAATGTGTACAAGGACTCTATTAGGAATAATTTGATGTATAATGCCTCTATATAGTAAAATAAATCTCTAGGTAAGATAAATCTACATGAAAACTTAACTAAAAAATATCAGAACATGGAATCTGGATTACCTATATCCCAGTACAAGTCTGAAGTTTCATCAGATGAGGGATTCAAATAGTCTTAGGCTAGTCCTTTTGTTAGAAGGATTTCCATGCTGGGAATATGAGTGTCTAGTAAGGCAGATGTTGTTCAATTTGATCATGAAAGGAAATAAAAGGGGAAATTCTAATTTGGATGGAGTTTGTTTCCAGGATATGATTCCAGATTTTTCTTAAATAGGGTATATTGGATAGAAAAATTAGGGTTATTTGGTTTCATATTATATTCATTATGAATGTAATATTTAGTTTTTAGTTTGTACTCATTATAAAAATTTCAATATGAACTTTCATCAACCTATTTGTATGAATATAAAAAGTATTATTACATATTGTACATATTGTAATCATTTTGTATTTTCACTATTTAATGAATTTAAAAAAGTATAATGGTTATAGATTACATGCTTACAGTCAGTTTTTCAGAGTTCAATCTCTCGATAATATTTAGCCACAAAAATATATGCTAGATCAGTTCAAGAATAGCATGTCATATTATCAATGTAGAAAACTAGCCATTATCACTCGCATGATGTGAAAGTCAAACGTCTATCGAAATATGTTACATACATGTCGACTTATTGACTTACATGGCATATTATTTTCCATGAAAACCAAAAGAAACATGGACATATCAACTTGAAATTTATGTTTATTATTAAATTAAAAAACATGATTATAATTAAATAATGTATTTTTTTAGTTTAAAAAACTATATAGAATCATCTACACAACAAGAGAATATGTTAGGTAAAATTTAACATCAAGAATTATTACACTAAAATAAAATATTTATAAAAGAATGAGTAAAAAGACAATGTAAAAAGTCTACTAAATATAATTGAACAAAAAATGATACTAAATGTAAAAAAATAAATAATATTTTAATTTGAAAAAAATAAATGACACTCAATAAGCACTAAAAAAGATACTAATTATGTAATATTACAATTCTCACACAAAAATAACATTTATATTTTACATATTTTAATGATTTTGTATTCTTATTATTATCAAACATTATAAAAGTAAAATGGTTGCAGAGTTTATATATATAGTTGTAAAAATCTAAAAAACTTATATGGAATCCAAATAAAGAATACAACATAAGATCATAACATTTATTAATGAAAATATGAAACATGATGATATAAATGAATCTAAAAAACAATATGTACCAGTATAAATATGAAACTTTGTAAAATACATGAAACAGTAATGAAATATTGATGTTTATGAAATCAAAATATGATCTTCAAAAAAATATGAACATATATAGCCGTGTAAGAAATATAAACCTATAAAAAATGAACATCCCCACTAAACATAACAAATATTAAATTATAAAAAATATTAACCTATAAATACTATGAAATAATATATTTAATTTGAATAAATTATTAAAAAAATATCAACTGCTTCACTAAACTTAAAAAACAGATGCATGTATGATCAAAAAATATATATAACTATATGAAATAAAAATATGAATCTGTATAAAAACAAAAAGCTCATTAAAGATAAAAAAAATAACATACAAAATAATTTGAACTGACAAAAATATGAACTTGTAAAAAAAGGACAATGGTAAAAAAATATGATCCTAATAGAAAAGTTTAAACGTTCAACACATTAAGGCACTATGTTACTCCTACATGAAACATGAGGATATTGAAGTATCAAAATTTGAAGAAAACTAAATCATTTAGGTAATTTATGATTAAAAATGTAAATTAATAATCTAAATGTAAAACTAACTATGTTTTAAATATCTACTTAGTGTGGATAATTCCTTACAATAAAACCATAATAAAAAAAACAAAACACCGATAAATAAATAATGCTAAATGCCAAAAAAATTATCTAATCTAACAAGATAACCTAGAAACATAAAACACACGAAGAATTATATGTGATTCAATATTAGTATATCCATCCCACCATCATTGGTTAATGAAGACATAATTTTTGATCATGAAACACAATTAATACCTAAATAGATTATACAATGATTACCTAATTAAGGGGCTCCAATTTGATATCCTGCCAATCAATGCCTACAAAAGAGATTGGTGTAGGATATTTTTAGAAAACATTATCTGCAATCAAATGAAGAGTAAACAAATAGATTATGAAACATAAAATGAAAAATTGAAACATAAAATGGAAAATGAAAGCATAGAAAAGGGAAACTAGAAAATTGTGTGTTGATTACTTCTACAACATAAGTAAAACTAGTATCCCCTACATTATAAAAGTATGAAAAATCATGAAATTAATTCATTTTTTATAAAAAAACATTAAAATTACCATAAATATTACAATAATGTAAGAGTTAAATGTCCAATAACAGAATAACTTAAATAAATTCAATGATATATAATGTTAAAAATAATTATACAGAAACATTTTTGTATAGTTAATTAATTATTCAAAAAATAAACATACAAAATGAATGTTTATGTTATTCATGAAACTAAAATGTTTTACAATAGATTGATTTAATGTATGAAGATACATATGTTTTTCCTTCTACAAACTCAAAGTACCATTGAAACATAATTTATGCAGGTAGACCATTGGAAGTGCAAAACTAATCATGATTTCCATGGCCTCTCAGAGTAATGGATATTAAAAATAAACACTTTAAAGCACGTAGTAAATCATATATGAAATACAGGGATGGGAAAGTATCAAAGTAGGAAGGAAACCAAATAATTTAAATAATTTATTTGTAAAAATGTAAATTTAAAATATCAAAGTAAATAAAACCCCCTTGTGAATTTTAAATCGACAAAGACCATTCATTACAATATAAAAACATAATATATTCAAATCCAAACAATTTTATATAAATAATTCAAAAGAAAAAAAATTTTATGCTTACTAATAAGATAACATGGATATATTAAGCACATGAAGATCTATTTGTGAAACCATGTTCCTATATCAAACCTATCATAATTGGTAAATAGAGATTGTATGTATGAATATGAAAAAAAATTAGTACCTGAAATGTTAACGCAATGATTACATAATATAGGGGATCTAATTTGACATCATCCGAATCAACTAATTTGAAGGAGATAAGTGTATGAGATTTTAATAAATGATGAAGTTCCCTAAAATTAAGAGTAAAAAAACAACAGAAAACATCATATGGAATGTAAAACAATTGGGTGAAAATTTACCAGAGGCATTGGATTGGAAAAAGAAGAGATGACCTCCTGTAGTACCACCTATTTCAGGTACATTACCCTTTTAGTCATGTTTTTTATGTAAAAGAGGTGTTTTTAATGGTGTGTATTTGAATATATTTGATGTATAAAGTTGGGTGTTTCCATAAATATTTGTGTTTCCATAGAGACGAGTGTTTCCATAAAGATTGGTGTTTCAGTATTTTTGGGTTTTTCCATAAATTTGGGTGTTTCCATAAATTTGGATGCTTCCATAATGTTGGGTGTTTCCATAAAGATTGGTGTTTTTATAATGTTTGGTATTTGGTTAATGCTGGGTGGCTCCGCAGAGGAGGATGTTTCCATTAAAAATGTGTTTCCATAAAAAGGGGTAAAGGATAAGTATGGGAGATTTTGGGGGGTTTATATGGTGTTTTTGGACTAAGAGGAAGGTTGTAAGGTCCATACATGGTCAGCCCCAACCATGCGGTCAAACCGTGTGTAGTGGTCAAATATAGATCATATTCTCTAAGATCTTACTCATTATTGTTCAATATATTTCTATTTGTCTTAAAAACACCATTATTTCAAGATTTCTCTCCCTAGAATTCTATAGAAACCTCCCCACATGGTTTGGAGACAACCGAGAGCCATCACATGGTGATTTCAAGCCTAATTGTTGGGGTAAGTGCCGATCTTCATGGTCTCTTTCATTTTTCATAAAACTCCTCCTTCTCTCCTTATTGTTTTCTTTATTATAAAAATAATTTGGGAATATATACGTTTTTTAACATCATTTAAGGATAAATATGGTGTTGTTCATGATATAGGCAGAGATCTATGCTACTTTATTGAAATCTTGATCCGATTCTTGAGGTATGTCACCATTCTTTCATGATTTGTCACATTTTCTTAGATCTTCTAAGATATACATCATCAATATCCATTTTTTCTCATATATTCACCTATAATTTACATATCTACATTTTTTTATTGTATATAAATCAATTTTGTGTTGTGATCTTTCTAGGATAATATAACTAAGGTCGTCATTGGACAATCAACCCACCTTCTTGTCTATTCTTCGTCCGTCGTCGATTTGTTTCAAAAATATCGAGGTAGGTGGCTTGGCACTCATATAAACTTCCAATAATTTATTTTATTAGTTTTAAATTGATTATATTGGATAATATTTAATGAGAAATCATGGTTTTATACATGGAATAAATCTCTTTAGTGATGATTTATCATTTTGGTAGATTTGTGAAATCTTGATAAATTATGGTGAAAATTGTTTATGTTTTTTGAATTTAAAATGGTGATTTAAAATGGTTGGTTTTTAAGATGTTCTAAATGACTTTATTGAGCATGGTTTTTCAATTGAAATACGTTTTATTGAAATGAGTTGTAATTATAATGGTTTTTATGTAAAATATAATAATAAAAACGATATTTTTTTAAAAGGGATGTTTTGGAATGATCATTTGGAATATGTGGTGTCTGTTCATGTTTCATATATGGGGATTGGTTGATATATTAACTTATTATTGGTTCCAAAGATTTAGGGTTACATGATAACCAATTACCTTGTGATGACTTTGCATATTGACAAGAAACTGCTCATGAGTATGAAACTATCATAACGTAGCAAGCATGTTTGGTTTCATGGGTTTGTGGAATGGTTTGGGTATGCCAAAAGGGTATTGAATAATTATTTGGAAGCATTGATACTAATTTTTTATGTGTTATACTTATGTAAAAATGGATATAATTACACCTGTACACTTTTTTCACAGACAATTTTGGAACTTGTTTATATTTTACTATAAACTATTTTGGGAATCTGTTTGTATAATCATTTTTATAATAATGTCTCTAACTCTTCTATCCTAGTGGAATGGGTAAGGAATCCATTTTGGATACCCTACTATGTTCTATAATCACACCTGATTTGTAAATATTGTTCATTTTTAGAGGTTATCTTCCGAGACAAGGGAAAGGGTAATGTTTCGCACGTTTTAGCACCACATCATGATGATCAAGATGTTTGGTGATCATATAGCATGTGGAATGTGGAGATTTGATTTTTGTGGTATTTTTGGAGTCCTTATCTAGTTTCTTCAGTTAAATTTTATATTTTTTTGTGTCTTCCACTATTTCATACTTTTGTGTGGTTTTGACAAGAATAAAGTAGTTCAGATTTCTTGATATTATTCATGTATCATATAGTGAGTTGTTCAGTTATGGGTTTATTGGTTAATCGTTTTATTATTAAAGGTTAAACCATTCCCCACTTTCATTAAACCCCTTTGGCATTTTTTATAGCCTTTTGCGTCTTGGGGATGTCACTAAAGGACAATTAATTACTTCTTTTACTCTCAAGGCAATGAAAATTAGTGGGTCATTATAAATGGTATCAGCCTATTCGGTCCTTTCCAATCAAGTAGTCTTCAGTGTTATTGGTCTTGGAGTTGAAATTTATTAATGAATATTCCTTGCGTTTTAATATTAGAAAGGATTAAGATTGTTGGAACATGAAATGTATAGTATAAAAGTATGTAGCTAACCCCTTTATCATGAACTTCAAGTAACTAGGGAGTTGGATACAAAAGTGTTCGAAGACACTTCTAGGATTTGTTAATCTCATAGTCATAGGTTTAGCTAATGAAATGAGAATGACATGAATTAGAGGAATGAATTCCAACTAGAAGTGCATACATCATTTATATTAATGATTTATGTTGTAAAAAGTGGTGGTTTTTGAAAACGTATGATTTTTTTCAAATGAATTATTTTTAAAAAGGGAATGGTTATAATATTTTTAAAATAGATTGAATTTTAAAATGGTTGAACATGAAAATGTTTTCTTTTTGAAAAAACGATGATCTGATAGTTTATGTGATAAAATTTGAAATGTCATTCCATCAGTCTATAGAGATATAGACATATAGAGTTTGTTGTGTGTTTAGAAAATGACACATATTAGGCATCATAAAAACCATCTAGAATGGGTAGATGATTCCCTTTGTAATAAAACATCAAACTCCTCTCGGTGAAGGATAATTTTAATCCTTTGTTTGTAGAGCCTGCTATATAAATGTTAAATGGATCCAAACATAAATGGGACTTATAAAAATTGGATTTGGATGCCAATGATGTAATCCTGGGTATGGATTTGTTGAAAATTTTCAAGGCTCAAATTGACTATTATAGTAGAACAGTCAATTTCACAACTAATGATGGTGTTGAGCATATCTTTAGAGGAAAGTTGGTTGTAAATAAAGGTGCAATTAGATTTTTGCGATCAATGAAAGGAACGACCTCTTACGAGTTGGTGGAGATGACTTTGGAATCCTTCGAAAATATCAAGGATGGCAGTTTTCTATCATTTGTTGATAAATTTAAAGATGTCTTTCCCATGAAATTCTTAGGGTTACCACCTATAAGGGAAGTGGAGTTTATAGTTGATATCCTCCGGTGGAGAAATCCTATTTAGATTCCATCTTTTTGGATGACAACTATAGAGTTATTGGAATTGAATGTGATATTGGAGGAGCTATAAATAAAATGTTTCATTCAGCCAAGTGCATCTCTGGGGGTAGTACCAGTCTTGTTCATGATGAAAACAGATTGAAATCCTCAGAAGTGTGTTAATTATAGTAATCATAACCAAGTTATGATAAATAATCGGTATCCACTACCAAGAATTTATGATCTATTTGATCAATTGAGGGGAGATCAGTGGTTTTCAATGATTTAATTTCAATCAAGGTATTATCAATTGCGCACTCAGAAGGAAGATTTTTCGAAGACATATTTCTAAAGTAGATATTTCCAATAAAAATATGTAGTCATTCCTTTTGGTGTAATTAATGAAACAACAATATATATGGAATTTTTGAATCAGATATTTCAACGATATCTAGACTCTTTTTTCTCCATTCTTGTCGACGACATCCTGGTGCATTTAATGAAAATTGATGAATATGAGAATTACTTAACAGTAGTCTTTATAATCTTGATAGATCACCGTTTTTATGAAAAACTATTAGAGTATGATTTTTGGATACAAGAGGTATGATTTATTTTCCAACTTATTTCTAAAAAATATATTTTAGTGGATCCTATAAATATAGAAGCATCTATCTCATGGAAACCACAAAAACAATTTATTTGAGATACAAAGATTTCATGGTCTTTTTGGATACTACCAACACTTTTTGAATGATTTCTCACATATAGGTTCACCAATGATTGTTGTAACAAAGAATAATACTCCATTCCAATGAACAGAGGAATGTCAGAACTCGTTCTAGGAGCCGAAAAGTCTTCTTACATCAGCACCACTATTGATTTTCCCAGAATCAGGATAGGGGTATAATGTGTACTGTGATGCTCTAGGATTAGGGTTGTGTTGTGTTATCATGCAAGGATATCATGTGGTTGATTATGGGTCAAGGAATTTGATGGTTCATGAGATGAATTATCCAAAATAATACTTGGATCTAGTGACAGTTGTCCATGCATTAATTACATAGAGTCACTATATCTTTAGAGAGAAATTCACGATGTTTACAGATCAAAAAATCATGAAACACATTTTTTCATAGTGATATTTGAATCTATGGAAATTTAGATGGATGGAGTATCTCCAATTTTTTGAATTTGACTGTATATAAAAACTGGGAAAAAGGAATTCGGTTTGGGATGCATTAAGTAAGAAGCCATATGCTCAGTTTGAAAAGGAATTATCATATGAATACAAATTGATTTCATTAATAGAAGACATTCTTGTGGAATGTGATGACCAAGGTAATGTTGATGTTTTCATTTGAGTTACAGTATTTCTTGATTTATTAATTATAGTCAAAGAGGAATAAAAATATGATGGAGAATGTCTGGTTATGAGTTCAAAACTCAATGGTGGGGGAACATTGAGGGTTGGATACTTGATGGAGGTTCAGTTTTGTCATTTAGATATCAGAAGGTTATACTTATATCTTGTCTGGAAGAACCCATTCATGCTTACCACCATTCATAATGGGCTATACATCCAAGTACATAGAAGATATATAATACATTTAAGGAAAAATTTTGGTGGAGCAGAATGAAAATGATAGTGGATGAGTTCGACTGGCGGTGCCTAACTTGTTAGTAGGTTAAAACAGAGCATCATAGATCAACATTTATTTTTCAGTCTTTTCCTACACCAGTGTGGACATGGAAACATATAGATATGAATTTTGTTACTTGTCTTAAATGAATGGTTCAAAAACATGATTCCATTTTGGTGATAGTGGATCAACTTACAAAGTCATCCCATGTCATCCCTATTCATGAAACTCATACGGTGGAGAATCTTTAGAAAATTTATATCCATAAAGTGGTAAAGAGGAATATAATACAAGTTTCAGTCATTTTAGATAGAGAAAAGATGATCACATATCATTTCTAGAGATCCTTAAAAATGTCCCCTGTGACTTAGTTGACTATGAGTACAATGTACCGTCCCCAGACATACTACCAATCCATGTGGACGAAACAAACTTTGGAAGACATGTTGTAGGGTTGTGTAATGGATTTTTTCATCTCATAAGAAGATCATATAGGCTTAGTAGAGTTACCATGCAATAAAATCTACCAATACTTGATACATATATATATATTTGTAGAATTGTATGGGATACCTTGTCGTTCTCCACAGTGTTGGGTGGAAATAGGTGATACATCACTAGTCAGGATGATCCTTGTCCAAGAAACAAGAAAAAAGTTCCATTTGATCCTAAAGGTGATGTAGACAGTTCAGAGTCATCATAAATCTTATTTAGATCATCGTCAACGAGAATTGTATGTTGTAGTAAGTGATCATGTGTTCTTGTGGATAACTTAAGGATTTGAAATCTTTTTTGGGAAGTAGGGATCGTTATCCTCTCAATACATAGTTCATTTTGAGATAATGGAATGGGTTGGTAAGGTGGAATATCATTTGGAATTTCCAGCATGGTTTAGATCAGTGTATAATGTGTTCCATGTACTTATGTTGAAGAAGTATCAACCTGATCATGACCATGTAATCAAATGGTATCACATAGAACTAGAATCATAGGATTCATTCATACATATCATGGTGAAAATAATGGATTGAAAATAGAATGTCATTCATAGGAAATGAATCAGCTTAGAGCAGGTTTTATGGAAATATGGCCAGATTCAGGATGAGACAGTGGAACATGAGATGGAAATGAAAGAGCAATGACTAAAATTATTTTTGGCCAGTGATGGTTTTTTACTTTTTGAGGATGGAAATAAATATGGTGGTGAGAATTATATCCCCTCGTTTTAGGGTACATATCCCCTTTCATCTTGTTTTTTATGTAAAAGTGGCGTTTTTAATGGTGTGGCTTTGAATAGCTGTGACATATAAAGATGGGTGTTTCCATAAATATGGGTGTTTATAAAAATATGGTTGTGTCCTTAAATATGGGTGTTTCTATAAGGTTGGGTGTTTCTATAAATATGGGTTTTTCCATAAAATTGGGTATTTCCATAATGTCGTGTGTTTTCATAAATTTGGGTGTTTCTATAAAGTTGGTTCTTTCAATAGAGTTGGGTGTTTCCATAAAGTCGAGTGTTTCAATAGAAGAGGATGTTTCCTTACGAAATGCGTTTCCATAAAAGGGATAAAGGTAAAGGATGGGAGATTTTGGGGGTCTTGTAAGGATTTTTGGGACCAAAAGGAAGGTCAAATGGTCTATAAAGGTCATCCAAACCCATTTGGTAAAATAGTGCACAGAGGTCAAATCTATATCCTATTCTAAAAAAAGGTTACTCATTTTTCTTTATATATTTTGTTTTGGAATAAAAACTCCCAAATTTAAATATTTCTCTCCCTATAAGGATGTATAACACTCCCTACACAACTTGGAGCCATCCTAGAGCCCTCCCTTGGTGATTTCAATCCCGATTCTTGGGGTATGTTCCAATCTTCTTGGTTCTTTTCCGTTTTCTTAAAACTCGACCTTCTATAAATTTTTTCATAGATATAAACCTCCTATGGGTAGATATATGTTATTAACCTCAATTATGTATAAATATGGATGGTTTCATGAAATAAGAGGATATTTAAGCTGCTTTCATTGAATTTTGATCTGATTCTTGAGGTATGTCACCATTCTTTCTAGATGTGTCACGTTTTCTTATATCTACATAGATCTATTTATATGATCTCAATTCATTATTATATATTCTCCTATAGTGGTTAGATATAAATTTTTGGATTCCAAATAATTCAATGTTGAGTTGTGATCATGATAGGATAAGAGAACTAAGGATTTTCATGGAGAATCATCCCACCTTCTTATGCATTCTTTGTCTGTTGTCAAGACTCATCAAAACCATTGAGGTAGGTGGCTTCACTATCATCTCCTATTTCTATAATTTATTGGATTAGATTCAATTTGAGTAAATTGGAAAATATTTATTGTGAAATGTTGGTTTGATACATGGAATAACTATATTTAGTGATGATTTTTCATTTTTGGTATATTAGTGAACTCTTGATAAATTACGGTGAAATTGTTTTAGTATCTTGAATTTAAAATGGTGATTTAAAATTGTGGATTTTCTAAAACTTATATATGGTTTTATTAATCATGGGTTTTCAATAAAATGTCGATTTATTGAAATGATATGGAATTATAATCGTTTTAAGGAAAACTAGTCTTTAATAAAAAGGTGATTTTATTGAAAGGTTTGTTTTTTAATGATCATTTGAAATATGTTGGGTGTGTTGAAAATTAATATAAGGGTCCTGGTTTAAATATCACCTTATTCTTGTTTCCAAATGGTTAATGGAACATGGGAAACAATTACCATGTGATGAATTGGTAGATTGACAAGAAACCACTCATAACTATGGAACTGTATAACATAGCATTCATGGCTGGTCACATATGATTGTAGAATGCTTTGGTTATGAAAAAAATGTTATTGAAAAATGATTTGTAAGTATAGATAATATTTTTATTAAGTGTTGTCCTTCTGGAAATAAACTATTTAATTACACTTGTACACTTTTGTTGTAGATAGTTTTTTAACTTTTTTATAATTATTTGTAAACTGTTTTGGGAATTTGTTTTTATAAACTATTTTACAATAATTATTCTAACTCTTATAACCTAGTGGTGTGAGTAGGGAATTCATTGGGGATATCCTACTAAGTTTTATATTGAACCCTAATTTATAACATTTGTTCTTTTGTAGATGCTATCATAGGGGACAAGGGAAAGGGTAATGTTTCCCACATTTTTAGCTAAACTTCGTGATGCTCGGGCTGTTTGGTGATCATGGAGCACATGGCTTGCGGATCTTGGAGTCTTATGGAAGTCGTGGAGTCATTATATGGTTACCACTATTTACTTTTATATTTTTTGATTCATCCAGTATTTATGACTTTGGAGATGTTTTGATATGAATAAAGTTGTTGATATGTATTTCTTTTATTCAAGGATCATATAGTGAGTTGTTCAGTAATGGGTTGCATGGTCAACGGTTTATTATTAATCATTAAATAATCCCCCACTTTTATTGAAACCCTTCAGAATTTATTTCCAAACCTTGGCATCATGGCGATGTCAATTAAGTAAATTTAATGACTCATTGTACTCTAAATCCAATGAGAATTAGCGGGTCATTACACCTTGACTCCAGAAAACTCTGAAATTGATATTCTTGACTAGTGATGATGAATCCATAAGGGTTTCAGTTTGAAAATTAATCAAAAATAGATAGAAAAAATTAATGAGTTAGACAAATTTTCATCTATATACATATAGGAATGATTAGAGATGAATAGGGTTCCTGATGAATATAAATGATTCCCAACAAAAGAGGATATTTTTATTGGATTTTATTTGATATGGGTGGTGAAGATGGAAACATGAGGTGGATTTAGCATTGGAGGAGGAGGCAGAGGTGAATGATAAGACACATAATCATGTGTAGAGGAAAATATGTGAATGATCGGGATGAATAATACTGTGGTGGTGGAAGAGGATGAGACATAGACCAAGATAGATGAGGAGGCGGTGGAGGAGGCAGAGCTATAACATGAGATGAGGCGAAGGCATATGTGAAGTTATAGGAACAGTTAGAGGCAAGGGCCCGATGTGGTAGTGGAGTCAGAGGTGGAGGGTATGTAGGGGTAGCCCAAACCAATTTTAGGGGAGGAGACCAATTTGTGGAAATGGGTTCATGGAGAGAGGAGGAATCAAGCATTAGGGATGTAGTGGTTGGGATGAAGTGTAGAAGATGTAAGAGGCATATGAAGAGGAATAGAGGGGATTAATAGAGGGATGAGGACGTTAAATTGGTGGGGGAGGAAGAATGATATAGAATGTGAGGCATATTGGATTCATGGGGAGGAAGCCATGACAGGAAAAATGTCATGGTGATGACATGTATACTTGAAAGGGACAAGATTTAGTGAATATAAAAGAATTTTAAAAATAATATCAATTTCTTTTTATAACCTCTAGTATTTTAAAAAAAACCAACCCAACATTATATAGAAACAAATGGATAGAAAAATAAAACAAATTAAATTCATAAATATTAACAAGGATATTTTTTAGGCACTAGGGAGAGGGACTAATTGTAAAAAATCACATATATTATGGGAGGAAGGTCAAAAAAACTAATGAAAACAATTATAAATGACCATGTTAGAAATAAAATTGTCCTAATAGATCTGAGTAGAAATGACATTAATTTTTCTTAAATAGAAAAAGAAATCATAAATGTAATAAAAAATCATTGAATATAATAAAGTGAAGCCTTACAAAATTTTACCACATAGAACATAATTTTTTATTTCGTTGAGTTATTGTCAATATCATATTTTCTTGGGTTATTAACTATTATTTCAGTTTAAAGTAATAAATGAAAAAATTTAATAAGAATCTAATGATTATTATGGAAAATATATGACATAATTCATATATAAATTTTTTCATTTACAAATATAAAATAATATTGTGAAAAAATAGAACATGTTGGTAATTTTTATAAGATTATTATGATTATAAATTATTCAAATAATAAAAATTCTAGGATGATAAAATAATAATAATATCTGGAAAAATCACATCTATATTAATATATTCAAATATATTCTTTCTCAAAAGAAATAAAAACCCATTAATGCATTTCCATTGTGGAAATATTATAATTATATAATTATAAAATATATTGTCATGTAATAATTTTTATTGGTAAAATGATAAATATTTTTAAGAAGAAACACAATCTATAATCCACTGCACGTTTTTTAGAAAAAATATTAGAAAGGAAAACAACTATATGATTAGTTGGGCCTCTGAGTTTTTCTTAATTTCAAGGGTTTTTATGCAAAATAATAGAACTAAAAGTAAATATTCAAAATTTTAAGTTCCCTTGGAAGTTCATCCCTACCACATCATCATCATCCAAATGAAATCAGATTCATGCTTCAAAATAGCCAAACATTAAATTGGTTTACACTATTGTTTCATCTATTTGTAAAAAAAATAAATTATTTCATAAATCATAAAAGAATAGAAACGAAAAGAAAAGATTATTATTTATTCAATTTCATTGGATGCGATTTTCAGTAAAAGATAAGAAATAAATGTAACTTCTCTCAACATTGTTTGGTGATAATTTTTAAATGAAGAGAAAAGAAATTGTTTTTGTGAAAATGACACAAATAAAAATTTGTTAAAAAATAACACATAACCAAAAGATTAAATGGAATACATTCCCAAGATATATAAAACCCGTAGATTAGATCCCGACTGATAGCACACTACTCTCCAAATCTATCCAATGTCAACAATATTTGTTAAATGCATCAAATAAAACTTTTAAAAGTGTATTTTTTGCTGTTTTATAACAAAAAACAATGTTTTTTATTTTAATCAATCATTATCTTTCATATCACCAAAATTAGGTAAATATTATTGTACAAACCTATATTAATACAAATTTAAAGATTAATGTTTTTATTAAATATAATCGAAATTATTTATTCATTATAATCAAAATTATTTATAAATTATTAATATAATTAATTAATTCATAATTATTAATTCAAAAAAATATAATACAGTAATTCAAAATTATTATTTTATTTAATATCATAATTATTTAAAAATTATTAAATCAAAAAATTCAAAATTATTAATTCAAAATATTTATTAATTCAAATTTAATTATAAATTATTTATAAAAATTAATAATTGACGATAATCATAATTATTTAAAATAAAATCAAGTTATAATAAAAATATTTTATAAATTTTTTTTGATTATCAATATACAAATAAATCATTTTAATCAAAAATATTTACATATGAATAGTCAAAATAGTTTTTAAATGATGATGATGATGATGATTTAATAATTACGTTGAAGTAAGAAAATATTTAATTGAAAGATACGTAGATAAATAAATATTCAAATACACCTAGAGATATTTTTTGTTTTTATTATTAAAATTGAAAAATAAGACCATTTAAATAAATATTAATTCAGGAAAATAGTATAACTATTAATATGGGAAACTATTAACTTCTTTTTATGAAATTAAAACAACCAAATATATGAATTTATCAACTAAATAAATTTATTTTAATATTATATAGAGTATATATAAATTATAATGGAAAATATTATAACCATGTGTGCTATCCACATTGTATTTAGTAAGTTATTAAAATAATTTTGAGATTTGAACATGAATAAATAAACAAATAAACATGGACATATATTATTCAATCCATAAAACAAAAATATTCATTACACAAAAAATTAAATGTTGAAAATATGTAAGGGCTATGACGCCACAACATGATGGAATACCAACAGAGAACTGATGCATCAACAAAGGAACTACACAACATAATGATGAAAGGGAATATGGAAAAACATGAAGGAATGAAATATACAAATAGATTGTTTATAAAGATAACATTATATTCCAGATTCAACACCTAATTATCTCTATCCATATCTTTAGTGACAAAAAATGAGGGACATTATATTTATTCTCCTCAAATTTTTTCTTTCCTCTCATATCCCAGTAGCCAAAGCTGATATAATAGCTAGAAAAAAGTGGCATCAGGCATTCTAGACAACAGAGACCACACTGCAATTCTTCTTGGGCACCTTTGTATTTTCCTCATTTCCACCTTCACTACATCCTTATAATTCTATATTCATTTATCAATATTCTATTTCTGATCTATCGGTGATCGACTAGATCCTTAGGAAATGCCTCCCCATTGTCTCATTTAATTGTTTCTTCTTGTGTACTTGGTTTTTCTTTCGGTATTTTCAAATGATATTGCTATTGGTATGTGTTTTGTTTTTGAAACAGATTTATTCAACCTGTTTCTTGGGATTAGATAGGGATCCATGGGAAGGTATCTCACCCCTATACAAAGGTTGTCAAAAAATCAAGATTAAGATGGTGAGAGATGTAAATACTCAATGAAGCTTCTAAAATCACAAGAAAAATATTTTGACTCAAAATAAAGTCCTCACTTTCATTCCCATATTTCAAAGGCCTTAGAAATAATCTCTTTATTTATAGAATCCTTAATTTCAATGTATGAGAAACATTCCCATGTTTATGGTGTAAACATAGTCCCTTAGATCAACATCATCCTGGTATTTATCATCAAAACCGTTAGATTGAGTACTGGATCATTTGATTTTATCCCATAAGGCTCAATGGTTTTCCTGCCATTGTTCGATATGGGATTGACCCAACCACACTATAGGGAAGGAAGAGACAGATTGCACATTCACTATACAATCATCATTCATATTTTCTATTGGGTTCCTAAAAAGTCTTCTCTTTTGTTCTTCCCATTCATGGAATGATATTATAGTATATGATTATTGGTTTTTCAATAATGAGATGGTGAATGTTTTTGGAGTAATGTAATTCCATATGATGAAATATTTTGAATCCTTTAGTGTGGAATATCTCCTCTCTCAATGATCACAATTTATTTTGGGTTTTCAGCATTGGTTTTCGGATCTACAACCCCCAAAATTCATTTGGATTGATTCACATTCATATATGGCTATTTTTTATCTTATAAATATGTTTTATTATCACTTATATTCTTATGATGAAATTCAAATATTAATTTCTATATCTATTTATATTTTGTTATCAGGCATCAATCTTAATTTTTGGATACTTTTTTATTGCCTATAATTTATTCAATTGATCATATTTTTTATTAGACTATTATTTTTGATATCCCATTCATATTTGATAATGTTTCCTTGAACTTATTATTTTTAGGATATCATAATTTATATACTATTCCATGGGTTTTCCCCTTTTATACTTTCAACGTAAAAAATTTATTGTGTGATTATTTAATTTTTGGACATATTTTTTGGTCTCATTTCATCTGATTTAAAATTTTTTCATTACTATTTAAAGGGAATGATAATTTATTTATATTAGGAATTTTCTTTATTATTCATATTTATTTTCATCACTTTCTTTCTCTCACTATATTTGGTATTTATTGTGTTGTATGTTTCTGATAAATTATTGAAGAGAATTATAGTCAGATGATTTTTTTGAATAGCACCAACTACTATATGTGGTGATATAAAATTAATGATCTTTTTTGTAATGATTATGATTATTATGTTATTTAGTATTCCAAAACTATAAATATTGTCTCATGAAGAAAGGTATTTTGTGAATGGTATGGTTTGCCATTTAATTCAACATTGGTCCAAAGACAGTGTGATTGACTGTATTAGAATCAAATGTCCTGCAAAAACATTTTGGGAGAATCTTGAGTCAACATATGCTTCAATGATAAGAAATAATAAATAATATATCCTCAAATATGTGTTGAATTATTATTAAAAAGAAGGTATATATATTTTTGACTATTTGAGTGATTTTTAAGGGTTCTTTGATCAGTTTTATGGTATGTTTACTTATTTTGAAGATGTGGTTTTAGTGTTATTTACGTGATTCATGTTAAATTTTTTGTGTTATGAATAATATATCTACTCCTTATAGAGCTGTGAAATTAATCTTATCATGTATTAATTTTAGAATAAATAATTCAGTATTCACACTCAAGAGAGATCTTATACAAAAAATTTCATTATTATGAATAGGGGAAGAAGTATGTAAAAAGATCACATATAATGAAACTGGAGTAAGAAAAAAAGATAAAAAAATTAAATGTTAATCTAGATGTAACACCCCAGGTAAATAAATAATATGAAATTTTTATATTTATCCCTTTTTTTGAATAAAATGTTAATATTAATTTAAAGGGAATTCTATTCTTGATGGCTTACCCAATACGCAACAACAAGTTCCTTTGAAATCTTACATTGCACTCTAATAATAAAATAAAATTATTTTAAATGTTAGTTAACACGTAGCCATTGTATTGGCGGTAATGAATAGAAATAACTAAAATATAATTACATATGTTTTTTAAATGTTTTTACATTTATCTAATAAAGGATAAAGGCTTAAAATACGAAAATAATGCAATTTTAGGCATATATATTCTAATTTTCACTAAAGGTCCACTTATCAACTTTTGATGGTGAACTGTCATTAAATATAGTTTTGGTCACTCTTATACATTCTATTGGACCAAATGAAACTATTCTTTAGAATCGGGACATTAAAATTCACTTTGTGTAAATTTTTGGTATTTTTCCGATAAAGATCATTTTTTAATGAATAGTGAAAAATGTTGTATTTTAATTCAAAACATATTTTTAATCTAATATTTTTATATGATTAGATTATCTTTTGAATTGGTTTCAAAGTGAAATTAGAATATATTTTTACCATTTAATCCCATAGTGGTCTTTGGAATTAATTTCATCTTGAAATTGGACTTAAACTAGTATCAATCTTTTGATACTTATTGTTTCATAAAAACACGTTATTTGCTCTGACAGCGGGAATTAATTATTAAATTAATTAATGGAACTTATATGTTTTGAATTTTTTAAAATAGACCTCATTTTTGAATTCAAAATATCAAATATAGCCTAGGGTAAATTTTTGGTAATTTTCTGAAAAACATCAATTTTTTGATGAATAGTGAAACCACTAAGTGGTAGTTAAAGAAACTGATTTTTCATTTAAATGAAACTTTACCACTTCTGTGATTTTAATTTCAAAGATCCGACATAAATGGTTGTCATTAAGAAGTAAAATGTGGTTAAGTGGGATTCAAATAATTTTTTGGTGAATGGTAACTTTTAAGTTTATTAATCGCGATTAGAGGTAATTAGTGTAATTTAAGGTAAAAATAATGTTTTAATAATATGAAATGACCTAGACACATGTCATACCCTCATTTTATGTGTCATGGACGACCAAGACAATCCATGGGTCTACCTGGGGACTCCATGGAGCCACTTTGGTAGGAAAATGACATTAATACCTTTTTATTTAATGTTAAAATTAAAATGTCACAAACATGTGTTGTTTCACTAAAAAAATTTTTATATGGGGTAATACAAGTCAGATATTTGACTATAAACATTAATTGGATAGATAAAACTATTTACTACATCATAGTATTTTTTTATAATTTTTAGACATTAACTAAATTAAATTATTTATGACACCATGATGATGCAGCGATTACATCATTATTTAACGATTTAAATAAAATGGAAAGATAATATAAAATCTAAGACATACACATGTAAAAAACCTATTGTATGAGTGGATTTCGAACCCTTATCACCTTATCCTCTAAAAAAATCAATGTAGGAGCTTTAAAATCCGAAACTCATTCTAAAATAAAGTAACATTTCCTTACTTTCCAAGAGTGCCCCTCCTCTCCTCTTATAAAAGGCCCCCACCTCTACCTCCTTACCCACACCACTCAAGCCTTTGGATCAGCCAACCCCTACCCAGTTTGTCTGAAAACATCCCTCTATTACTCATAGAAGTCTCACTTTGGGCAGAAGTCTTCCCAAGGAAGCCTTTGAGCTCAAATCAAAAAGAGTTACCCGATTTAAAGGTAGTGTCTTCTCTTGTGTTCTTTTGTATTATATTGCTTCTCCACCCCCCTAAAATCTTTTTATTTTTTTATTTTGTAAACACTACAATATCTTCAATATACTATGATGTTTTTATAAGAATAATTCGAGCTAAACTTACACACACCTACATCTAATGGTTAAATAACACACTTTTTCTGTTGATGGCGAATTTCTGCCTCACGAAACGATGATTGTTCAACACTCATATACCACCTTCAAATGTGGACATTAAGATGTCACTATATTTATATATGATATATAATATGTTTATGTTTTACTTAAGCTTCTGTATTTTTCTTTTGTGGCATACCTCTATGGCTTCCATTGTGGGTAAACACGATAATTTCATTTTAGGAAGTGCGGACTACCACCCCCTCAAAGTGATTTGATTCGTTAATGCCATATGTGGGATGTATAAAGGATGGATTTAAAGTTATTATATATTATGTATGTTACATATAAATGATGAATATAATTCTGGAATTAAAATATACATACCTCTCATTTGGTTTTAATTCCATTAATATGACATAGAAATGAAAGTAGCGTTCATGCGTACATACGGCTTACCGTCTCCATAAACGGTGCATTTCATTTCTTACCTCTAAATGATTATGTAATATTATAAATACTTGTATATTCTGGATATATATGATATATATGATATCCAAATCATGAATATCATTCTGGATATAATGAACCTATGACCACACGATCAACATGTAATTGTAAGAAGTCCACTTTCGACTTATGAACCAAATATCGACAAAACAAACATTATTAACATAAATGATTACATAATGCTTATAACATGGAAATAAGTGATATAAAACTAATAATGAACTTGAAAAATGTTCTTAATCAAGTGGAAATTAACTCAAGTTTATTATTCAGGATTCTAAAGAATGATCGAGTCAAGTCGGACCCGAGGTAAGGGATCCTACCCCTCTCTTTCTTTTTAAGTACACTCTTTTATGTCATTTCTTTTAAGCACATCTTTCTGATGTTTTGGGATGTTATTTTATATTCCTCATACTGTACTTTTTTATGTTGATATTATGAGAGACCCTATTTAATCTCATAAATCCATTTTTGGAAGTTTTAAGTGGCGCCGTTAGGCTGCCGAGTTTTCGTAAGGGATTTTCATCTCACTTTTATTCCCATGACATTTATGCTACATTCACCACTATTTCCTTTGACTGGTGTATTTAATTCCCATTATTATACACTTTTTGTAGTATAATTTTATTTATGGTTATTTACATCTTCATTGTATGACCCTTCTTCCATGGGGTGTACGTTTTGAAAGTTACCCAACTCGGTAAGGGGACCTTTCACCCTCCTCTTTTTAAAAGACTTATTTTGTTATGTCTTTAAATTCACAAACTATTATGTTGGGATATGTTCTTATATATCCTTATTTATGGAAATTTTATGTCCAAGTGACGAGATACCATTTTCTCTCTCATCAACTCATTTTCCGAATTTTAAAGTGACGCCGTTAGGCTGTGGGATTTCTGTAAGGGAACTTCTTAACCCACTTTCAATTCATTGGGTTAAACCTCTACTTCTTGATTTTATTATGCCAAGATTATGTGTGGAATCCCTATGTTGTAATTTCCACAAAACGTTTTTTGGATATAGTATTTCTACACATAATCATCTCATTGATAAATTCTTACGAACTTGTATGGGAAATCATAACTCAATCTCATTTCATTGAGTTAAATATCTATGTCATTGGTTTTGTTTTTCCAAGATTATGTGTGAATGACCTATGATTGTTTCACACTAAATATCCACTTATATTGGGTGTATTTAAATTTCTCACACATAATTATGTGATATATTTATCCTTAATTTAATGATACCATCTTTATAATGGATTTCATCTCAATTTACATTTCCATTGAGACTTCATTGTTGTTATGCACCAATTCACTCTTATATGGTGTGTATACTATCCTTTGACATATTATATCATGAATCAATTTATTATCATGATATTATAAAGCTAGGATTACATGTTATTCCGCAATTATTTGTATTCAAGAGTCTCTCATTTTGTTAAAAACTCTTTAACAAAAATATCGCTTTAAATGTTTTAAAGATTCATTATTCTAAATCTTTATCTTTAATGTATATGTTTTCAAAATGGTTTTCAGTATTTATTTATAAGGACATTAATTTTTTAAAATTATATTTCCAATAAAAGATTCAAAGTGTTATGGGACACTTTGATTCAAAAATTTCTTTTAAATTATTTTTGAAAATGGATTGATTAATTCAATATCTTGGAATTACTTAGTTTGATTGAAAATGAAATGTTGTTATTGAAATGTTTATATTTTGAATATTTTATGTGTAATGATGGTACTTGGACATTTTTCAGGTGGTTATGTGATAAACCATATGACGGGTGGTGCCGTGAATACCAGGACGGGTGGTTACATTATAACCTCCAATGCATTGGGTATGGAAGTCGACCGTTTGGCTATTCTATTAAGTATGTGTGGTAGTCGACCGTATGGTTATTCCATTTAAGTATGTTTATGTCCCAAGTTACCTTTATATGTTATGTGTTCTTTATATGGGTTTTATGGTAATCTTTTGGTTACAAAAGGGTAAGTAATGGTCTTTTATTCAGTGAAGAGTTTTTAATACTTCATAAAGGTGAAAAGTATTACTTTGATAAAGTATTCATGGTTTACGGGTTGTTTTGAAAAAACTAACTGTTTTTCTTCTTTGTGTATCCTTTACTGAGCTTTTTATGCTCACCCCAAGTTTTTGAAATGTTTTTCACAGGACATAAAGTGGAATAGGGTCAAGGATGGGATCAAGGAAAATTCATGCTATCTAAAACATGGAACTAGACATGTTTATTTTTAAGAGTTTTTATTTTATGGAAATTTAGTAGAATTGACTACTTTGTAATCTTTTGAGAAGTAATTGTTATGTCCCAATTCTATAAAACTCTAAACCTGAAAAGATCCTCGATGTGATTTATTCATTTAATTCAATATTAAGGTTTAAGGTAGGGGCTTTATAGTTGGTATCAAAGGTCGGTTTAGATAAATTTAGAGGTTAGGGTATCCTCTAAGCATAAGTGACATTACCATAATGGTTAGGATTTTAGAAAGGGTCCTAGTTTTAGATAAAGTGAATGAGTAAGTATATCTTAGTCTTTATATTCCTCATTAGTACATGATGGTTTTGTTGATATACTCACACTGACCTTTTTGGTTTTCGTAAATGGATGGATCTAGCAGGCACCAAAGTGACAACAGGTTTGAAGGAAACTGTGGTGGTTCTCTGATTAAGAGACTGGATGAAATGGGGGATTCAATGAGGAAACTCGTGGTTGTTCTAAAAAAACTACCAAGGAGTCTTGATCAACCACTTGAACCTTGGTATGTTCTGTAATGCATCATGTACGAGATGAACAATCTATGTGGAAGTTCAGGTAATAATTACAAGGGTAACCATTAGAGTTTATATGATCCTTACTTTTGAGGTAATTATGGGTTATTATATGTTATGATTGAAAATGAAAGGAATGAGATAAAATTGAGGTTAAAATATGTTATGATTATTTTTGAAGATTTTATCTCATTTTGGGGAATGTATTATGAATTATATAGTTTTGGAAAAAGAAAAACACGCAGACCGTGTGACAACCCGTCGCGTCGGACAAAGCTACAGGAATCGAACCAACAACCAAAGTGTGACTGGTATTTATCGCTTACCACTGGACTACGTGAAGTCCCTAGTTAGTTTGATTAATTTTTTTTAGTTAGATGATTTTAGTAATCAAGAGTAAGTTTATTTTGGGTTATCTATGGAAATTATTAACGTATCATGGAAGATATGTGATTAGGTTAACTACTTTTCAATGTGCGAATTTAAGAGCAACTGATGTTATTTGGAGATAAAAGTTAATTTGTACCTTGGAAGACTATGTGATTAAATCCTTCAAATATTTGGGTTTCAATCTTAGTTTGGTTTAATTTGATGAATTTTATGGACAATTGTTTATCGAATGGTCTTCTTTGAACTTTTGGTTTTTTTGGACAAATTTTGGAGATTAAGAATAGGTTTTCTTTTTATAAAGGATTATACTTTTGTGGATTATCTGATCTCATACTAACAATTTTGGTTTTGGATTTTGTCTAAAGACATGGGAAATATATAGTTCTCTTTTTTGGATAAGGTGATTCTCAAGAAGTTTATTATAGTACTCTTAATGAGAACAAGTCTTCCTAAATACTAGTATTTTGGAGAAAATATGAGTTTGATTAGGGAATATAGTGAAAGTTGAAAGTCTACGTGACAAGTAAGTATGTTTCATTATGATTTTATTAAGCTGAAAAATAAATTCCTCAATGATGAATAACTTAAAACAAAAATTTTGTCTGTTAACTTTTCATACTGGGGAATCGAATACCGCTTAACCCATCACAAGTGTGTGATTTTCTTATGGTTAACTTTCTCCAAGACAGGTTTACTATCACTCTCCCTCAGAACATGACCCTTTGTTTTTTCCTTCATGTCTATGTTTTCTTACATGGAATCCTAGTATGGGATAACTTGGTTGACCTCTGTACTCCTCTTTCTTTCTTTTAAAGTGATTGTTCTACAGACTCTTGTTCCGATGTGGTACTTTCAATGAAGTTTCCGAGCCCAATTTTAAAATTGCGAGGACGTAATTCCCAAAAGGGGGGGAAGGATGTAACACCCTAGGTAAATAAAGAATATGACATTTTTATATTTATCCCTTTTTTTGAATAAAATGTTAATATTAATTTAAAGGGAACACTATGCTTGATGTCTTACCCAATAAACAACAACGAGTTCCTTTGAAATCTTACGTTGCACTCTAATAATAAAATAAAATTATTTTAGATGTTAGTTATCACGTAGCCGTCTTATTGGCGGGAATGAATAGAAATAACTAAAATATGATTACATATGTTTGTTAAATGTTTTTACATTTATCCAATAAAGGATAAAGGCTTAAAATACGAAAAGAATTCAATTTTAGGCATATATACTCTAATTTTCACTAAAGGTCCACTTATCAACTTTTGATGGAGAACCGTCATTAAAAATAGTTTTAGTCACTCTTATACATTATATTAAACCAAATAAAACTCTTCTTTAGAATCGGTACATGAAAATTCACTTTGTGTAATTTTTTGGTATTTTTCCGATAAAGATCATTTTTTAATGAATAGTGAAAAATGTTGTATTTTAATTCAAAACCTCATTTTAATCTAATATTTTTATAGGATTAGATTATAATTTAAATTGGTTTCAAAGTGAAATTAGAATATATTTTTAACATTTAATCAAATAGTGGTTGTTGGAATTAATTTCATCTTGAAATTGTACTTAAACTAGTGTCAATCTTTTGATACTTATTGTTTCATAAAAACACGCTATTTGCTCTGACAATGGGAATTAATTATTAAATTAATTAATGGAACTAATATGTTTTGAATTTTGTAAAATAGATATCATTTTTGAATTCAGAATATCAAATATATCCTAGGGTAAATTTTTGGTAATTTTCTGGAAAACATCAATTTTTGATGAATAGTGAAACCACTAAGTGGTAGTTAAAGAAACTGATTTTTTGTTTAAATGAAACTTTAACAATTTTGTGATTTGAATTTCAAAAATCCAATATACATGGTTATAATTAATAATTAAAATTTGGTTCAATGGGATTCAAATAAATTTTTGGTGAATAGTAACTTTTAAGTTTATTAATCGCGATTAGAGGTAATTAGTGTAATTTAAGGTAAAAATAATGTTTTAATAATATGAAATGACCTAGACACATGTCCTACCATCATTGGATGTGTCAAGGCTGACCAATATAATCCATGGGTCTACTTGGGGAATCCATGGAGCCACTTTGGTAGGAAAATGACATTAATACCTTTTTATTTAATGTTAAAATTAAAATGTCGAAAACATGTGTTTTTTTACTAAAACAATTTTTATATGGGGTTATACAATTCCGATTTTGACTATAAATATTAATTGGAAAGATAAAAATATTTCCTAAATCATAGTATTTTTTTTTATAATTTTTAGACATTAACTAAATTAAATTATTTATGACACCATGATGATGCAGCGATTACCTAATTATTTAACGATTTAAATAAAATGGAAAGATAATGTAAAATATAAGAACTAAACATGTAAAAAACATATTGGATGAGTGGATTTAGAACCCTTATCACCTTATCCTCGAAACACATCAATGTGGGACCTTTAAAATCCTAAAATCATTCTAAAATAAAGTAACATTTCCTTACTTTCCAAGAGTGCCCCTCCTCTACTCTTATAAAAGTCCCCTACCTCTACCTCCTTACCCACACCTCTAAAGCCTTTTTCTCGGCCCAACCCTGCCCATTTCGTCTCTACACATCCCTCTCTTAATCTTAGAAGCCTAACTTTGGGAAGAAGTCTTCCCAAGGAAGCCTTTGAGCTCAAAGAAAAAAGAGTTACCCGATTTAAAGGCAGTGTCTTCTCTTGTGTTCATTTGTTTTATTTTTCTTCTCAACCCCCCTAAGATCTTTTATTCTTTTCTTTTGTAACAACTTCAGTATCTTCAATATACTAGGATATTGTTATAAGAAGAATTAGAGCTACACTTACACACACCTACATCTAACGGTTAAAGAACATACTGTTTCTGTGGATGACGTATTTCTGCCTCACGAAACGATTATTGTTCAACACTCATTCAAAACCTTCAAAGGTGGACATTAAGATGTCACTATATTTATATATGATATATAATATGTTTATGTTTTACTTAAGCCTCTGTATTTTTCTTTTGTGGCATACCTTTAAGGTTTCCATTGTGGGTAAACACGATAATTTCATTTTAGGAAGTGCGGACTACTGCCCCCTCAAAGTGATTTGATTCGTTAATGCCATATGTGGGATGTATAAAGGATGGATTTAAAGTTATTATATATTATTTATGTTACATATAAGTGATGAATATAATTCTGTAATTAAAATATACATACATCTCATTTGGTTTTAATTCCGTTAATATGACATAGAAATGAAAGTAGCGTTCATGCGTAAGTACGGCTTCCGTCTCCATGAACGGTGCATTTCATTTCTTACATCTAAATGATTATGTAATATTATAAATACTTGTATATTCTGGATATATATGATATATATGATATAAAAATCATGAATATCATTCTGGATATAACGAATCTTTGACCACACGAACAACATGTAATTGTAGGAAGTCCACTTTCGACTTAAGAACCAAATATCAACAAAACAAACATTATTAACTTAAATGATTACATAATTCATATAACATGGAAATAAGTGATATAAAAGGAAAAATTAACTTGTAAAAGGTTCTTAATCAAGTGGAAATTAACTCAAGTTTATTATTCAGGATGTTAAAGAATGATCGAGTCAAGTCGGACCCGAGGTAAGGGATCCTACCCCTCTCTTTCTTTTTAAGTACACTCTTTTTTGTCATTTCTTTTAAGCTCATATTTCTTATGTTTGGTGATGTTATTTTATATTCCTCATACTTTACTTTTTATTTTAATATTATGAGAGAACCTATTTGATCTCATATATCCATTTTTGGAAGTTTTAAGTGGCGCCGTTAGGCTGCTGAGTTTCCGTAAGAGATTTTTCATCTCACTTTTATTCCCGTCACATTTATGCTACATTTGCCACTATTTACATTGAGTGGTGTATGTAATTACAATTATTATACACTTTGTGTAGTATAATTTCATTTATGGGTATTTATATCTTCATTGTATGACCCTTCTTCCATGGGGTGTACGTTTCGAAAGTTACCCAACTCGGTAAGGGGACCTTTCACCCTCGTATTTTTAAAAGACTTCTTTTGTTATGTCTTTTAATTCACATACTATTATGTTGGGATATGTTCTTATATATCCTTATATATGTAAATTTTATGTCCAAGTGATGAGATACCATTTTCTCTCTCATCAACTCATTTTCTGAATTTTAAAGTGACGCCGTTAGGCTGTCGGATTTCTGTAAGGGAACTTCTTAACCCACTTTCAATTCTTTGGGTTAAACCTCTACTTCTTGATTTTATAATGCCATGATTATGTGTGGAATATCTATGTTGTAATTTCCACAATCCTTTTTGTGGATATATTATTTCTACACATAATCATTTCATTGATAAATTCTTACGAACTTGTACGGGAAATCATAACTCAATCTCATTTCATTGAGTTAAATATCTATGTCATTGGCTTTGTTTTTCCAAGAATATGTGTGAATGAAATCTGATTGTTTCACACTTAATATCCACTTATATTGGGTGTATTTATATTTCTCACACATAATTATGTGATAGATTTATCCTTAATTTAAGGATACCATCTTTATAATGGGTTTCATCTCAATTTACATTTCCATTGAGACTTCATTGTCGTTATGCACCAATTCAGGCTTATATGGTGTGTATACTGTCCTTTGACATATTATATCATGAATCCCATTATTATCATGATATTATAAACCTCGGATTACATGTTATTCCGCAATTATTTCTATTCAAGAGTCTCTCATTTTGTTAAAAACTCTTTAACAAAAATATCATTTTAAATGTTTTAAAGATTCATTATTCAAAATATTTATCTTTAATGTCCATGTTTTCAAAATGGTTTTCAGTATTTATTTATATGTACATTAATGTTTTAAAATTATAATACCAATAAATTCTTCAAAGTGGTATGGGACACTTTGATTCAAAAATCACTTTTAAATGATTTTTGAAAATGGATTGATTAATTCAATATCTTGGAATTACTTATTTTGATTGAAAATGAAATGTTGTTATTGAAATGTTTATATTTTCAATATTTTATGTGTAATGATGGTACTTGGACATTTTTCGGGTGGTTACGTGATAAACCATATGATGGGTGGTGCCGTGAATACTAGGACGAGTGGTTACGTTATAACCTCCAATGCATTGGGTATGGAAGTTGGTCGTATGGCTATTCCATTAAGTATGTGTGGAAGTCGACCGTATGGTTATTCCATTTAAGTATTTTTATGTCCCAAGTTACCTTTATATGTTATGTGTTATTTATATTGGTTTTATGTTAATCTTTTGGTTACAAAAGGGTAAGTAATGATCTTTTATTCAGTGAAGAGTTTTTACTACTTCATTAAGGTGAAAAGTATTAATTTGATAAAGTATTCATGGTTTACTGGTTGTTTTGAAAAAACTAACAGTTTTCCTTCTTTGTGTATCCTTTACTGAGCTTTTTTATGCTCACCCCAAGTTTTTGAAATGTCTTTCACAGGACTTAAAGTGTAATAGGGTCAAGGATGGGATTAAGGAAAAATCATGCTATCTAAAACATAGAACTAGACATGTTTCTTTTTAAGAGTTTTTATTTTATGGAAATTTAGTATAAGTGACTACTTTGTAATCTTTTGAGGTGTAATAGTTATGTCCTAATTCTGTAAAACTCTAAACCTGAAAAGATCCTCGATGTGAATTATTCATTTAATTCAATATTAAGTAAGGTTTAAGGTCGGGGCCTTATACTAGAAAGAGTTTTAATGTAATTATTTTGGTATTTAGGTAAATTCATGATAGTATTCATATTATCTAAAATGAGAAAATAGAATGAAGGAAAATAGAGAGAAGAAAAATGACCATTGTGATGATTGTGTCACCCCCACAATTGGGATTGAACTTGTTCTTGTTTGTGACTCCATTATCATTTCATTTGATGATTATATATATGTTATTGGTGGTGGTTTCTTCTTTCATGTGACATAAAGGTAAGTGTTCTTTACACCTGAAAACCTAGTTAATTTTTGGACTTCAAAAATGGGTAATGATGATCATGATAATGTTGAAGAAATATGGACCTCTTTTGGAGTGTAGGACAAGAAATAAAATGGTTTTGATGATTTTTTACTTGTGAATATGGATTTTTTGAATCTTATTTATGTTAATATTATTGATGATGTTGGTTTGATACATATATTTGGTGATTTTTAATAAAATTCTACCATTTCCTCTGTGATAGTGGCTCGAGGTAAGAAGTAGTCAGTTTTGTATTAGAATCCAGGTTCAATTTATTATGATACTACATACATTATTGGTTCCAATATCTATTTCTTGACAAGGAAAAAGGGTCTAAGATACATTACTATGAAAGTTAATGGTTGTTTGGAAATGATAAATTTTCTTCCAGGTATGAAAGGTGTATAATTGGACACATACAATCACTACATGGCCTAAAAAACAGCAAAGTGAAATTCAGCAGTCATCCTTTTAACATGTTGTCATAGTTACTTGAATTAGTACAATATGATTTCTGAGTTTTATTGTGGTCTAATATATTTAGTGTTGATCTTTAGTTATTGATTTCAATTGATGAATACTCACATAAGAATTGAGTTCGTGTTTGGAATTCCAAATGTCTGGTAATCAGTGTTTTTATGAAATTTCAGGTTTCATTTGTGATGGGTTGTAGCTAGAAGTTAAAATATTTTCACACAAACAATAGAAAAGAGAATTTTGGTCTTATTGATTAGTATTTTAGAAATTAAGGTAATTGGAATTATAATAATTCTAATATGACACCTTAACAAAATTACATGTCTGATGGATGGGTGATTATTTATTAGAAATAGTTTCATTTCTATATTTAGAAGAAATTTTTTATAGATAATTATTTTAAAATGATATAGTTAGTAATGTATATATTATCAATTTATCACCCAATATCTCTTTATAGATAGACACATTAACATGTTTTGGTCTAGAAATGAGATCACGAATAATAAGTTAAATGATTTTTTGTTTCAAGGGTTCTATTCATGTTCAATGAGTTGAGAGATCCATGCACGATGTTATGTATTGATGATGTATTGTTATTGGATGTGGACAAAATGAATTTCAATACATGTAATATGATCCTATTTTTATTAATGTTGTCACAAGTAATGATGAAATATTTATGGGTGATCAAACAATTATAGATATTGATAAAGATGTAAAATCTGCCTCTCTCTAGTATGAAATATTTATTAATCTTCAGATAGATTATGAGTCACATTTAACTCATTTTTTAATTTTTATGATTGTGTTGATATATAGAATGATTTTTAGGGTGAACATGTCATTTTTTATGTTTCTTATGCACTTTCTTTTCTGATGATCTTATTCCAGGAGTTATTATTTAAACTACTATACCACTCTAGAGATCATCTACGAATGATACAATTTATACTTCATATTCAACTGATGATTAAATTCTCCTCACTAAAAGGGGAGAAGAAGAATATTTTGATAAGATGATGGAATAAGATATGAAGGATATATGTGATGGACAGAGTTGATGAAGGGATGATATTATTATAATAAAAACACAATTTTGAACTATTGAAGTCACATACTAATAAGAGATCATTGAAAAATTAGTGGATTTATCACATTAAACATAAGAAATAAATTTCTATTATATAATACAAGGAAATGTTAGTGGTTAAAGGATTCTAGAAGATAAAATGTATTTATTTTCATGAAATATCGTCACCTATATTTAATTTTTATTCCATTATGGGTTTTTATGGGTTTGGGACTAATATAGATCAACATATTCAGTAGATGGATGTGAGAAAAAATTTCCTGTGTGGTGATTTAGTGGATGATATTTATATGTAAAACCTAGATGGTTTTTGTTGAAATAGGTAAAAATAATTATAGATGTAGGTTAAAAATAGTTTGTAAGGTCTAAATTATGCTTTGAGGTAGTGTTATATCAATTTCAAAAAATTAATTTTTAATCAGTTTTTCATGAATAAATCTTCTGATAATTTTTATTAGTTTAGATATTTATTGATTATGATTTTATTATACTATTCCTTTAAATCTATTATATCCTCATTGATGGCATTAATAATTCAAGGAATTCCATATTAAAGGGGGATATTTTTTGTGTTTCGTAAGGAATTTCAAAGAGGAAACATGAAATATTCTTAGAATATTGTTCTCCCAAGTCATAAAGGCCATGAAATAATTGTTATATCTTGAGAAATATATCGACACAATTCTTTAGATATTATCTATGGACAGAGAAAAAGTAGTTAGTAATACCCCTTGTTTACATTTTATGTATTGTTATAGTCATTCATCTTCTACAGATGAAGGGGGAGTAAAGATGAAACACATACCATATTCATCTTCTATCAGCTAGTTTATTTTTGAGATGGGATGTACTAGACCTGATACAACTCATGTCATTGACATTATCTTTCAAATTTAACTATTCACGGTAGGAGGAATTGGAGTGGAATATAATATATATTTCATTATATTCACGATACTATTCATCTTAGATTGTGTTTTGGAAATGAAGAAACTTTTCTTTATGGAACTATTGATTTAGATATAATAGGAGATACAAATTTATTGAAGTATACATTAGGATATTCGATCAATTTTGGAAGGGTAGTTTTATTTTGGTAGTGTGGATTTTGGAGATGGGCTTTCTTCTCTATCACATAGACTGTGTTTTTTATAGGTACCGATACATGTAAATAATTATTTTGGAGTAATTATTTTTATGATATATCAATTTTAATTTTGATGGTATGTTTTATTTTGTGGAAAAGTGATATTATTTGTCATAGAATCCAAAATTTCATGTCTGTTCGAAACATATTGATGTTCAATATCATTTTATATGTGGAATCATTGATGAAACATAGTTAGATCTTGAGAAGATTTAATCTGATATAAATGGTTCATAAATGTTAACCAATATCTTATCTAGAGGTAAATTTGATAATTACAATAGAATTTTAGGGTTTGATGTTATCCCTACTTGAGTCAGAGGGGTGTTTTTTTAAGGGTCTTCCTTACACGGGGACTAACATTCTACATTTTAAAAAAATAATATGTATTGATAAATGGAGTTACAAACATCCAAAGGAAGATGTTTCTTTAATCCTTTTTGTTGTGAAATACAATCCCTTCAATGTGCATAGTTTAAACTAGGGGTTTATAAGTTGTTTTTATATATTAAACAATTAAAATTCATTTGGTAAGATTCCCTTTTATATGTGGTTCTCTATGACATGAAAAGGTTGTTTTATATAAGATTTTATCCATACATAGATCATATTTTAAATAAAGTTATATATATATATGGGTTTCATTATTAGGTTATGTTATTCATGTATGGTTTCATTAAAAATGCATCTTCCTTTATCCATTGATCTTCTATTTTATTAGGGAATTATTTTTTTGATCCCATCCATTTCTAGGAGTCTCTACAGTATCCTCTGGATTATTATTGGATTATGATTTATGGATTATGTACCATGGTTTTTCCATTTGGGTGATTCCATTATAAAATTTTATGGTGGCATCAATTTTTATGCACATATGTTTTTTATTATGACTATGTAATTTAATTTTTTATGATTTATTTAGGGGAATGAAAATTTATTTATACTCCATGTTCCCTTTTTTTCATTTTCATTTCCAACACATACCATCTTTCTCAACAGAATAAGTTTTTCCGAAGTGTTTTTGGGACATTATAGGATAATAATATGAAGTAAAATATATACATTGGCATTGTTATGGAACTGATATATCATAAATTTTTTGTTTTTTGAAAATATTCGAGGAATTTAATATCACATGGATTGAAATTTTTGAGGGTGGGTGCATTGAATTGAAATTTTACTAATTCACACTGATGCATTCATATCTTGATTTTCATGAGTGATAATTTACATCCAAATAGAATATCATGTGAGCCCTAAAAAATATTAAAGAGATGGAAAATAGTATTCTAGATTAAATATAATCAATTTACATTTCATTTGAACAAATTCAAAAAGAAAAAAAGATGATTCAAGTGAGCAATTTTACGAATGAATTTTTTTAAATCAATAGATGAAATCTATAGTGTGGAGAGGATTGATCATCAATATACACATAAAACATGTCACATATCTTTGATTAATTTTAATTCATGTAAATTAAAGATCCACCGCCTTCTCTTAATCATGTTTCCTAGTTCATAGATAATAATTAAAATAACTATAGAAATCACAAGATTTGATATAATTAGAATGAATAGGTAAAAGTTTATCTAAGGGATGTATTGTTATTCTGAAAAAGATAATGGGTGCCTTGTTTTTGACATATTCGTTTATAAATATAGGGAATAAGATGTTTTTGGTGATGGAGAATGTTAATTAAGTTCAACTCCTTTCCCTTGGTATTCTTTTTTCACATAGATTTTCATTTCCCCATTAAGGTTATGCAAGGATGTAACACATGTTTAAATGTTTTTTTGATATTTCATTTTAGTTTATATGATTTATTGGTGTATGTTATTTTATATGATATCCTAAATACTATTTTTTCTTTAGTGTTACCATCAACATATCAAAAATGGTGTCTTTAAGATATATATATCTATGATGAGGATTTATTTGATCCGTGCATAAACTAGATGATTCCCAAAATTGATCCTATAAGAAAATAATACACAAAACTTCAAAGCCCTCACAAACCCAATATACATGGAAGGAAAATATAAAAGTAGGTTTACCAGATGGTTTAAAACAATAAACCCTTAGTGAATATGGTTTTGAATCTATGTCTTCAAGATATTGACATACTATGACCATGTTATAATTTTCTCATGAATGGTGGGTACAGAAAAGAAACTCAAGACTAAGGATCATTATTTTGGAATGACCTACATGAAAAAAACTAAAAATTGTAGCATTCTTAACATGATTATTTAAATTTTTGTGTTTATTCAATGTGGGATTGCATGGAGGAAGCATGAAACATTTTTTTAGACACATAAACTTGATAATTATATATTTTTTCTTCATATGTACTGTGAGTATGGATTCATGTATGTTTTGGTGTTACTAAGGAAAATGATTGAAAATAATTATGTTATTTTCCCTAAGTAATCTCTGTATTTTAAAATAATGTGCATACCAGGTTCCATTCTCCTCTATCTCGACTCCTGAAGAATTTTTAGATTATTTTTTTTTCTAATTTTGGAAAACTGTAATCATTTGGATCATTGAGGTTTTAATTAATTTATATTTATTTATTTGTGGTAGTATTCATCATGATCATAATAATAATAAAATATACAAGAATGAATTTTCAAATGAAAATAGAAATTTTCAGAAATATTTAAACATTTGAATAGTTCATCACCGTAGATGAATCATCCAGAGTCATATGGTGAATCTTTTTCTTGTTTTCATAATATTTTTGTAGATTGTATCCATGAATGTTTTGATTTATTATTAATGTTGATTGAAATAATCAATTATATTACCTACTTCAATTCATCTTATCAATGTTTATCAAACATACTCTTCACTATCCTTCCATCCAATCCAATTATGATTGCATAAAATAGATTTATATTATTTTTATGTGTATAATTAATTATGTTAGATATTTTATTCATAACATCTCATTATTTTTTATGAAGCATAAGATAATCAATAGTTTCAAAAAATCATTGGAAAATAAATGTTTCTCTTTAGTTGTAGATTATGTAAAACATAGAAAAATTATAATGTGTTTAACACATGTTAATTATAAAAAATGATTTCATTTTAAATTCTATATTTAATATCCCATGGTATTAATTATATAATTTTTTAAAACTACATCTAATATATTTTATTTTATTTTAAATACTAACATTGGTTAATCACAAGAATGATTTATTTGAACATTATTTTAATTACTTTTATTAGTTGATTGAAATCATAAATCTAGTGCAATGGTACATATCAATTAATAACCTCATTATTATATTCGTTTTCACACTCTTTGAATGATAACAATAAACTACAAATTATTTTTTGAAAATACCCACACATCATCTATTTAGTCCATGAGTATAAATAGGTTTTATGGGACCTTCCAACAATCATATATCACCCAATAAAAATATTAAATAACCTGTCTATATAATTTTAATAAAACTAGAATCTAAACATGTTACACAAATCAAATATCCCCTTAACTTAATTAAAAAAAATTTAGGAGAGGAGATTTTGTTTCCATTATAATGAGAATTTCACTACTATTTGTAGAATATGACAACCCATCACGATTAATATATTTTTTCAATATCCAATTCTTCATAACATCATGAAAATCCCACATTACATAATTTATCAATCCATGATTATCATGGATACAAAAAACATTTTAACATTTATATTCATGGAATTATTTAATGATACACAATTTAAGGGTTCATAGAGATGAGAAAACTTTTTAATATTGGTCAAGCATTAACCGTGCATTTTTTAAATATTCAATGTATGCTCAGTTTTTCATTTAAGGAAATGGTGGGTGGTGGTGATCATATGACATTACAAGGATTCAAGGATGAACATAAAATCATGATAAATGGTCATATCACATTTATAATAATTATCTATTACTAGTTATATGATATTACATTGTGTTTTGATATCATGTGAGGCATTGTACATGTTAAACAATAAATGAAATTTGAACCCACATTATTGCAGTAGTAGTGCAACTCAGGTTGTATCCTGAGAGGATACTGTTTTTTGTGGGTACTATATTTTAACGGGTTCAGTGTGTGGAGGAAAATATTGAATAATATTGGTTATAAAAATATTTTTTGAACTAATTTTCCTAACATTTTATATCCCCACTCATTGGATAATAAATCATTATTCTACATAAGATATTTTTTGTCAACCTAAAAAAGTTAAAACTTACTTGATTATCCTAAAATGGAAATTTCAGATTAATTAGGGGGATTACGTGATCAATTTATTATTAATACTCACATATCCTAATGATAATTGATCTACCATCACCCTTTATTCAGTTTCCTTCTCTTGTTAACAAGCAATAAAGAGGATGAAACATTGTATGAATTTTTACTGCTTATCGTTAGATTAGATATTGGACCATGATTGTATTTGGAATTTGGGGTCAATTGTTAGATTGACCACGTTACGTGGATTCTATTTGATTTAAACTATCACATTTTGGGACGATAGATTGTTTACATCATTAATGGACAATGTAGGTAGGGTCAGGTGTCATGGTTTTCTGTTTAGAATATGATTACCTGATGTGATTGATAGAAAGCCGTATATTATTATTTTTGTATTTTATGCATACATAAACGTATATTATTGTGTATATATTTGAAATATTTAATGGTTCCCTTAATTATTTTATACCCATGAATTACATGAGTACTTTTGTATACATGTATAACTTTATGTTATGTTTTTAGGTAAAAATATTCATTGGATATCTAGTTGTATTAGTTGGATGAGGATGAGAGACAAGATCAAGGAGGGAATTTGGTTTTTATGGTCTGTATCCACGTATATTGTTTTGTCTATTTGTTTTTTCAAAATTGATATAGTGGATGATAATAATTATTCATGTTTTCACTCTAAACATTGGACAAATATTGTAATAGCATGTTGATATTTATTTTTCATAGATGACTGATTCATTGACATAATTATTTAAGATTAGTTTTAATTAAAATGATGGTTAAGTATTTATATTTTATATCATGTGATGATAACAGGAGTACATTCTCTCCATAATTTTTATGGAGTCCTTTCACTCACCAAAAGTCTCTAGATTATAGGGATGAATTTCTAAGCTCAAGTATTTCCAGTAGTTTAGTCTTGTTTCCTATTTCAATAGGCCATGTTGTTACACACACCCATTCCCTAGAGAAAACACAAAAAATAATACATACCATGAAACCATTAACATATGTGTGTGCACCCACACTCCCCACACCCATTTACAATTGCGAACCCACAATCACTCCCCCTGATTCCAATGAATTTTAAATTGCATTTTCATCGCTAAAATGTTCAAATTATTTAGACGTCCATAAAAGATGGTAGATTTCATCAGTGATAAAAAAGCCATGGTACTAAGACTCGTTATCATTATTTATAATGTATACATTCATCTATTTTTTTTATAAATTATAAAGGGTGTATTAATCATGGAACGAAAATCATTTCTAAAATAAGAAAAATATTTTTTATCAACTCATTTAGGTACTGTGATCAAACCCATTTCTTAGCCCCCCACTCCATATGAAAAAACCAATAGACACACCCTTTTTATCATGTTTAGTTTTGACCAATATTTAGTTTTATTAATCCATGTAGTACCCTTCCTTGTGATCCACAGAATATATTTAATGTACACAACATTTATTAATTGCACGATGACCCAAAATCCACACAATTGTTGTAACACCCATGTTCTCAGAAAAATGACGCATTATTAATGTATTTGATGTATATGTATAAATATTTTATAGAATTTTAGGTGGTTAGAATATGTTTTAAAATATTTTGTGGCTTTTCAGGAGGTGAACAGTTCAATCATGGATAGTAGAAACCACACAACACCTTCAAGAAACCATACAAGAGAAAAAGAGGTAACATGGAAGGCTCTGATTTCGGTGAAAAATTTAGTCAAACAAGTATAATTTCTTGGAAAAACTATGTAATTCTCGATATTGGGGAATAACAAGGTTGACACAATATTTTTCTAACTATGTGATGTGTGTTTTATAACCGTAGGTCATTCATAGTTTGTGCATGGTTTTTTAACCATGCTCCCAAAATGGAATTATGAAAAATTATATGTTAAAATTTCATATATAATTCATTTTTTCTCCATTAATCACTATTGTTTAACTAATACTCCCCTAAAAAAATTCAAATTCCAATCAAGTCTTTAGATGTAATTTCTATTGGTTTGAGAGTGATCTGATGGTGAATCAACATTCATTGCCGATATAGCTCGTAGGTAAGTTCTCATTATAAATCATTATTCTAATATTTATTAATCTTCCACCCTTATTGAAATAAAAGATCATGTATATTGTTGATAGATACATGTTTTTTGATGTTAATATGGATGAGAAACTACTGTTTTGGTTGATGAGAACAAGATATATGTTCTAATTTAGATGATTAATTATGGGTTTTTGAAGTTGGTGTCCGATCTTTATTTTCACCAATGTCTGAGTGGTAGGTTTATTCTCTATCGACTCCTCTAGATGAAAATTTGATGTTTTTTTTAAATTCATTCAATTACATATTTTTTCTGAAAACATTTTTTGATTTGTTGGAAACCTATTTAGTGATGCTTTTATGTTAATTTTATATATTAGTTTGTTTCACAGAATGTGATTTTTGTTCATGATTTTAAAATAGTCAATTTAAAATAAATGTTTTCTTATTCATTGAAAAATGTTTGTATATTTTTGTTCAATAAAATTATTATTTTTTGAATTGTATTAATTTTTTTGGATTGGCATGGTATTTTTTAAACATTACAGTGTGATTTCCCTTGAATTGGACATGAAAAAATGGAAGGGATGGAAGGGGTGTGGGTCATTAGGGAACCTGTTATTGGTTAACCTATGATGACATGGTATATCAATGAAATACCACTCACGAGTACAGAACAATAACCTATGAATTCAATTTATGATATCTATATTTTCATAATGGTTATTCCAAATGTTTTTCAGAAATGGTTTTGAAGTCATGGTTGATTACTTTCCTTAGAATTTTTTTTTTGGTTTGGAATACAGTTTTGGTTTGGAAAATCATGGTTTTTTATTAACTTATCTCAATTGGTTTGAACAATTTCATATATATGTTATTACATGTTCTATAATAATTTCATGAATTGATAAGTCATTGTGAAAATAATAATGATTTTTATAATTTATCCCTTCTTGGGAACATCAGTGCATTACAGATGTTATATTTCTAAACAAAGGGAAAGGTAATATATTCCATTAATTTATTGATCATTTATGATAATTTTTTCTTAGCATGTTGTTTTTGGTCTTGGATTAAAATGGGGGATGATTGTTAGTGCCTTTTTGGGTTTTTTGAATTTTCATATTTTGGATACCTTGGTTATATTCCTTTAATTCCAGTAGTGCTCTAAAATAGAATTTTGGTTCTATTTTGTTTTATATTTCCTCATTATACTCGTTGATTATATATAGGTTGATTTTTATGGTTATTATTGTTGGGTTTTTTTATGGTCAAAGGGAAACTCATTCCAAAACATTAATGAGGCCCTTGTCTTATATTTGCAGCATGTGGTGTATTTGGATTTCACCTAAGGACTTGTAGCTCCCATGCTATATTTTAGGAAAATGAGGAAGGAATGGATTTTACACAATGGTATCATCTTTTTTTGTTATATAATTTTAAATAATATTGGTCGGTCTCTTGGGATGGTTGTAAGGAGTAGGATTTTCAGAAAATGATTTATAGAGAATGGAGAGAAATATATAACCTATTTATTTTGAAAATCATGTTTAGAGGATGTTTTGGATGATTATAATTTTGAGAATATTCTAGGAGTTGTGACTTCATCATCATGTGTTTAGCTAAAGAAAATATAATGTCATGTGTCGATAGTAATGAATTACCAATAGACGTTTATAATTAATTTTGAGTAATTCATTTTTATTAGTTGAATATGTGATCATTTTTTATTACAGTTGAAGATGAATTGATTTTTATCAAGCATGGTAGAATTTTACAAAATGGTTAGAAAGATGAAATTGCTGACTGTTGAAATTATTATTTTTGATATGTGTGATATTTTAAACTTGAAATAGATTACCCATAATATAATAATTAATGAGAATAAAAATATTTTTCTTTTGGTTACACATAATGTAATTTTTATGGCACCACAAGGACTGACCAGAAGTGGATACTCTGAATTTTGTTTCATGTGATCCTTATGTGGAAATATAGTTGGTTCATTGTGTTATCTAGAATTTTAAAGAAATGAATTTAGGGAAAAACGGATGATCTAGGGAAACTCAACCATTCGACTCAGTTCCTGATGTATATTCAAAACTCTTTTCAGGGGGAATCAGAACAAGAAAAAGTAGGGGATAACCTAAATAGGATGAAATGAATCTTCTATTATATTCTCACATCAGTAGAGATTAAAGTGGTTTTTGATTCTTATTTGTTGGATAATCATTCACTCTAGTGGTGGTATTTAGCAGATAATGGTAAATTGAACTAAAGAATGGAATTTGATTATTTTGAATAATTTTTTTTAAAAAATTCTATCCTCACACATTCATGATTCATAAAAAAAATATAATTCATAAATTTGAAGTAAAATAATCTCTTAGTGAAAATTTATGCAGATATATTTATGAATTTAGTCCTATTTACATTGGATGGTACTGTATGTTCATCCTTGAAGGTAAAATATCATGAATTAGGAATGATACCGTAGATCCTATCAAAGATTTATGACCTTTTTATAAAAGATTATACAATGATTTTCAATAGAGAGACAATAGAAAAAGGATTCAGTTTTGGAAATATGGTTAGGGGAAGAATGTTTAGTCTATAGGAATCTGTGGGAACACAAACATAAGGAAAAATAAGTGGAGGGAATCCTTTGATAAAGGTTGTGGTATATCATAGAATCATACTATTAGATTATTCAACATGACTTCTTGGACAAATATTAAGACAATACTCATCCATTTTGATTATTTTGAGTATATGTATTGAGATTGTCTGACACCCCTAGAACATTTCATAATTTAATGTTGAAGAAACATCAATAGTGATATTATCAATGTGCTTCTAGGAAGAGTGTTAAGGAAACATCTCGTGCTTTATAGGAATCATATTTTATGGTAGGATGAGTTTAGTAGAATATTTATCATCAATAAAATCGAAAAATCCATTTTGATTCAAGGAATACCATGACTCATCAACAAGTGAAATCTCAATAGTGTATCAAAGATAAAACTATATCATGTATGAAATTATATGGAGATGTAAAATTGGTCAGGAATGATCAGTTAGGACATTCTAAAATGATAGATGTTTTTGTTTTTAATTACACCCTTATAAAATATTTTTTTTATTTTGGAATGTAAAATATATATTTTTATTCTCATATCGTTGATCTGATGGGATTTAATATTGATAAGATGCCTTGTGTTTTCATAAACCAAACAACATTGACACAATGAGAATGTTGAGACTTGAAATATGAAACATCTTTGATTCCAATCAGTGGGACATAGTTGGTACATGATTTCTCTATGAATGATATTGATTCTAATGAATTGATTCTTGGAATGGATTGGTTGAAGAAAATTGAATCCATAATGTATTTTAAGCATGAAATGTCTGTTTAAAATAATTCAATTTTGTAATTCATCTCTATAAAGGATATTGGTTAATGGATATAAGTATGAATTTACCCTTAGTACTGGTGGATGGGACAATCTCTTACCAGTTGACATTTTTTTTTTAGAAATGGTATTTGAGATCATTAATGAAGATCTTCCAACCATAGTGGATTAATTCTTGGACGTTTTTACTGAATATTTTTCTAATTTAAACCCTAAATAAATGTAATGTTTATGATTTATCTACTAATAGGGAACATTATTATCTAACATCTCTCTTATTAGATAGAACTAAAAAAATTATGAGAACTGAAGGATCAGCAGGATGAGTTGGTAATTAAAGCCTTCATCTGATTGATTATAACTTTGTGGGAAGGACCAATTCATTTAGTGAGGAGGGTGGGAAGAACATATTTGAATTGTGTCAATTATCATTATCATAAGAATCTTAAGATTAAGAATCATTATCCTCCTCCATGCATTGATGATTTATTCATTCAATTACTTGGATCCCATTGGTCCTCTAAAGTCGAATTGCATTTGGGATATCTAAAATGGAGTGTTTAGAAATAGGTTTTTTTGAACATTGATATCAGAATATGTTATAGAAATTATGAGTTCATTATACTAAATTTTTGTCTTATGAATTACCCATAAATATTTATGTCATTGATGAATATGATATTTCAAAAAATATGGATTTCCTCATGGATGTATTTGTGGATTATATTCATTTATTTTTAAGGAAAATGGATGATCATGAGAAACACATGGATATAGTGTTGGGAATCATGTGGGAGAATCATATCTATGCCAAGTTAACAAGGTTTGATTTATAATGATAAGAGGATAGAATTATATTCAATTTCATTTATAAAAATTCATTTCTAGGGAAGTGGAAAAAATATAAGTTGGAATGCCTGGGAATTACATAAATAATTTCTTTTTGATACATTGTTTATATGGATTACTGGGATAATACAGACGTTTTTACATGACATACAACATTTGGAACCACCAAAGATAGATTTTATAAGGAAACAAGATCAATTCTAGTGGAATGAGGAATCTTAGAAATCCTTTCTCAATCATATAGTTAAACATAAATCAATTCCTATTCTTACATTTATAGAGTCTGGATAGAGCTATGTAGTCTATTGTGACACATAATGATTTGGATTTGGATGTGTTCACATGAAGCGAGATTATGTCGTTGCATAGGGATCACGATAGTTACTGTTTCATGAGATGAACTACCAAATGTACAATTTTTTATTAGATTCGATATTAGGATTTGATGAAATGGAATCATTATCAATTTGATGAAAAATTTACCATATTTATGGACCATAAAATCATAAGAATTATTTTCTCATATTTATATTTTTATCCGATGTAATTAATATATATGTAACACCTTCAAATGTTTTATATTGACATCATTTGTACTTTAGGTATAGGAAATTTTGTTGTCATTTTATTATTTAGAAAGTATTTCATGTAGTTTTTATTAACAATCATTAGATAAATGGAAGTTGATGATACTTTTAGCTGAAATGAACATGGATTGTACCGACCAGGGTGATTCTATAGGTTTCTTATAAGTATTATTTGTTCCGGATTTGGTTAAGTATGGAATGGAGGATTAGATATATTATTTTGAATGTGTTATCATTAGGTCAAATATCAATGATTTGGAGACTATTGAGGGATAAAATCATGATGGGAGTTCAATTTTTTTTGTTTAGAAATCAGATCATGGTAATTTTTATTTCATTTAAATGTTCATAATGCTTACCACCATTCAAAATGGTATGTTCTTCTTGGAAATGAAAAGATGTATAGAAAGTGAAGGAACATTTTTTGTGGGTTGTAATGAAGAGGGTAGTTGTTTATTATATTTCATGATACCTCACCATCAGTAGGTTATTATATAACACCAAAAACCATCAAGCATATTGTATTCATTAACAATTCCCGTGTGGATGTGGGAGTATATATATATAAATTTTTTTATAGGTTTACAATGAATAGATAGTAAACAAAATTATATATGGGTAATTTTCAATTTAATCATTTTCTTGGATCATTTTATCCAGATTTGTGAATCCTATACAATGGAGGACTTGTAGAAAATATATATTTGAGAAGTCTTTAAGTGTTATGGCCATCTAATCAAGAATGTAAATGAAAGGTACCCTAGTATTACATTTTATTTTAGGAAATAATTATAGTAAGGCCTTGAAAATTAGTTGACTATGGGAACAACTTATCATCCCAAAATGGATGGAAAATCATGGAGGACTATAAAAACATTGGAATACATTATTAGGGATAGTGTTATATATTTTGGTGCCTTATGGGAGGACAACATACCATTATTAGATTTCTACTTAAAAATAGTTATTAGGCCTTAACACATATGGATATTTTCAAATAATTTTATTAGAATAGTTATCATTATCCTTTTTTTGGGTGGAAATAGAAGAGACATCACTAGATGGTCCAAGAATTACACAATAGAAATTGAGAAGATTCCGTTAGTTAGAAATGGGATTTAGGTCGCTCAAAGTCTTCATAAATCATATAGAGATTATCATTGAAGACCATTTCCATTTTATGAGTGTAATCCCGTGTTAATAAGAATCTATATAAGGATTGGGAAAAATCATTTTAGTAATCATCGAATTTTATATTCTTGAAACATATAACTTTTTTGGATACTTGAATCGGTTGGTTTGGTGAAATATCACTTCAAATTTAAATCAAGGATCAGTTTAGTTCATAGTGTGGGTTATATATCTCAATTGAAGAAGTATCACCTTGATCCTGATCATGAGATTTATTGGGATCACGCTGACCTAGAGTTCGATGATTAATTTTTTGATCTGTCATTATGGATTGTGGAGAGGAAAGAAATAGTCTCTCATCGTAAACCAATTTATCTTGTACATGACTTATTGAAACATGAGCCGATTCAATAAGAAATGGGGGAGTGTAAAAATTAAATTTTGGAGCATCGGCCCAAACTATTAAATGAATAGTCTATTTTTATACTTTTAATGATACAAAATATAATGTTGTATTGAATATATCACACCTTGTTTAAGGTACATGACCATTTATTTATTTATTTTATGTAAATATAATTCCTGGGGAGAGTTTTGTGATGTTTAGAGGATTTTTGGAATGTTTTTATGGTTTTTTGGAGGTTAAATATTTGAGAACAGTTATTCGAACCCACAAAACACATCTAGGAAACTATTAAAGAGAAACAAATGGTACAGTGATGGAGCATGGTTTTGCGAAATGTTTGGAAAAACCATTTAAATACCTATAAAAATCATGAAATACTGGATATAAGGGAAATATCACATTTGGTACATAGTTTTTCAAACCATGCAATCAAACCATGTGAGGAGTTTTTTGGGATAGTATCTCGAACATGGTTAGTGAAAATTTTTTCTAACTGTGCACCGTAAACACGAACCATATAAAATATGATTTGAAAATTGTTGATTTAATACTAATTTTACCCTTATCCTCCCATATTTCCCCTAATTCTCCCATTACCATAATTCCTTTCCCTATGAAGTCTGAAGAGAATTAAATTTGATTTGGGAGAGATTAAATGAAATTAAAAGTTCATTGGACACTCAGATTCACTGATAAGTGATTTTTCTTCATCATTTTACATAGATTTCTGGTTCATCCATATCTTAGGATCAGGGATCTAGTCCGTTGGGGATAGATCCATGTTTTCTAGTATTAATCCTGATGATATATTGTAGTGACCCAATCACAAAATCCTAGAGCCAATATCTTCAATAAATTAAATTGGCATGATTACAAGGAATTAAATCCTTGAAGACAGAAGTGTTTAGTAGTCCTGGTAAACTAGATACATTCATGAGTTTTTATTAGAACAGAATACAGAAATTAAAAAATAAAATTTTCCTTCTTTCTAAATATTTTAAAAATTCAAGGATTAATATTTTATATCTAGTAAATCCTTACAAATATTTCATTTTAATATTCTTGGATTCCTGGGGAAAGAAAAAAATAATAAAGGTGTTCTGAAATGCTCTATATGGGAACTTTATGGTGGAAAAAATAATTAATCACTGAAAAAATAATTATTGAAAGCTAAATAATATGACACACATACCATATAATAATGAAACTAAGATGATAGTTCATAATCAAAGCTAAGAAAGGGAGACCAATTCCATTCAAATAAATAGACAAAAAATCTATATGGAAGGGTGAGAAATTGACACTCATGCCCTTTAAGGTGGTTAGCCAACAATTTCATCCCACGATACTAGTGATATATCAATGTGATTTCTTTAACTGGTCTACAACCAGTTGGGGTTACCATAAATGGTCCCCAATGTTTTTCTTACATTTCCAATGAATTCCTCATGTTGAATAAATAATATTCCTTATAATATATCTATATTAAATAATTAATTGTTATATAGAAATGTTTCCCTAAATAATTAAATAACATTCAAAGTAAATAAAAAATTTTAAATGGTAAATTCTTTAGGCAATGAACTTATCCATGATAAATGATACGTTTAATTGTGGGAAATTAAATATTCAATTATCATAAGTTATTGAATATTTTAATGGGACTAACAGGAATAAGGAATGTGAATTTGAATACCATCCTTGGTTAAATCATTCATATACCACCAATAGGTATATTAAGGATTGTATAAATATATCATACCCGATGTGGAGAAACATAAATGTGTGTTCTATTTGATTAATAGAAATACACTAAAATGATATTTTAAAAATATATTTTTGGAAAATATCATTTTATTTTATATATTTTTTGGAATACCATTTCATTGAAAATAACATTATAAAATATTTTCATTAAGAATAAATCTTTTAAACTTACAAAGGGAGCTTCAAATAATGAGAGGTGGATAAATCTGTACATGCTGTATGAGGTAAAAAGATTATTTGTCATTCCTAGTTAGAGGTTAGAAAAATTAACTTCCAAAAAACTACAATAATATTCTTTTGATAGGATTGGTAAATGTAAAAATGGGTAAAAATTTATTTACCAAGTAATTTTTAAAACATTTATCAATCTTGTTTAAAAAAAATGTTTTCAAAATAAAAGTCATTTCTTTAAAAATCGATAAATAAAGATGGATTTTCTAAAAAACATTTTCTAAAAAATTTTGAGCAAAAAACAGTCAAAAATTGTTATAGTACACAAAAACGGTCATGAATAACCAAAATAGAGAAAGTTAAATGTTTTATTGAACAATGGACTTATAATTTCCAAAAGAGAAATACTATTGAAAGACGATAAAAGTTATATTTGAAGAAAATGATCATTAAAAATTCCAAAGTGCCCCATAGAACTTTGAAAATTTTTAAATCATTTAACGTAAGAAGTAGTAAATTTACACTGAAGTATTAAATTATATGAATAAAAATGAATTCATTGTATAATATTTAAAAATGTGTTGTAGATACATCACATAAAATAATTCAGTGGTGGACATGCCATTTATCTCATGAAAGTAAAATGATATATGAAAATACATGACCTTGAGTTTAATTTCACATATAATTCCTTTAAATTTATATACAAAAAAATTATGTTAATTTTTTAATTTCTTCATAACATTTTATTTCACATATTACCCTATTGTTTTCAACTAATTATAAAATTAATTTTATGTCAGGTGTTTTCATGAAAATCGATTTATGTGTCAAAATCATCTTTGGTAGTTCAACTATGGTAAAATTGGCCCATATATAAAATAAAAAGAATAAAAATCATTAAATACTTATCATATTTATTATAAAAAAATGCTTTTATAAAAAAAATCATTACATATGGTTAGGAAAAATTAATCAACCTTGAAATCTTGGAGATGGTAGATCGTACATACAAATGAGTAACATTTATATTTTTAAATGATAGATTTTGAAAGAAGGTAAGTAACAAAATATCACTTCATATTGAAAATTAATAATAATATTAAATTTTTTAACACAATATACCTATATATATTTATTGTGATGAAAAACTATTGACATTATTTCTTGGAGTTAGTCCACATGTCCATGAATAACATTATCGCTTTCTAATTGTGTGAAAGGGTAATAAATCAAATCATATATATTATATTTAAAGAAATAAATTAGGTCATGAATATAATATAGATTTTAATTAGGTCCATATGTTTAATTAAAACCATCCTTTATATATTCCACAGATCGTGTGAATGAATCACTTCGTTTTTAGGTGGTGGTAACACACATTTCCACAAATGATGATATCATTTTTACACAAAAGGGAATGTATATAGACCTGGTTTATAAGAGAATTAATAAATATTAAAAACATAATTATTATCCTATATAACATAAATACATATATTTTTCATCATAATTTCCACCATGATATGATGTAAATGAGGAACAAACAATCATCATTTCATGAGGCTGTACTTCACTATTAACATAAACCATATGTTCGTTACACATTAGACAGGGCTCTGTTGATGTGGAGGTCAAAATTATTATTTGAAAACATCTTAGTATATTCAGAATAAATTTTTTTGTTATATAATAATTGAATATTATGATTTAATATGGTGCATAATTAAATCAAAAGTAATGATATTATTGAAATATGTTACCTCTTAATCACGTAAATCCTTTTGGTTTGTACAAAAATGATTCCATAGGTGGCTTGATGACCAAAGGGAGGCTTATAGGTAAAGGGTAATGATGTTGTGAATTTATTTTGGTAGATCAGAGCAGAACCTAATGTGTTGAGAGGCATGACGAAGGGGGAGATGTGGTTGCCTTTTATAATGGAGGAAAATTATTTACTTGGTATTTTTGAAACCATGTTAGTTGTACCCACGTTTTTTCCTAAAATAAATCATCAAAAACCAAAAAAACCCAATAATGGAAGGTTTATGGACAAATTATTACCTTCCAATGGGTGTTGGATAAGTTTCTAGGTTATTCGGGATCTTATTTTAATGATTTAGTCATTTTGATATATCATTTTTCCTTAATAAATGTAATTAATTTTAAATAATTTCAAAAATATTTTTGGTAAAAATGAATGATGAACATATTAGACGTTATAAATATTTATAATTCAATATATGGGATCCATTTTTACAAATTATAATCCTAGAAGTGGAAAATATTAATTTATATCTATTCCCACAAACAATAAAGAAATGAGTGATTTTAAAGTAAAAACATTCAATTGTTTTCTAAGTTTTGTAATTTGATTCATTTGAAGTTTATTATAATGATAGAAATTTCATCTATTGATAAAAATATTATCTAAATATACATTAGTTCCAATTTTATATATATTTAATCCTTAGAAGTTAATTAGATGAAAATGAAATTTTGATCTAAAATCCAGTATTTTTAACTATTCATTATAAAATATATTGTTTCTGAAGATTGTAAATGATTAACCATAACATAATTATTGTATTTCAATTTCAAAGATAATTTTTATTTTTAAATTATATATCAACTAATGTTTGAACATTCATATTCAAAATGGTTGTCTATTAAAAGGCTGTAAACACACCTTATAGAAAATATAGTATTTTATACATTAAATTGATTTTTTAATATTAATCCCATATATTGGAAGAATATAAAAGTAATAGATTTAATATATAACATATATATTTAAATCAAATCAATCAATAATTTTAATTAATTATTTTTATTAGGATAAATATCATTTTTAAGAATCGATATATATGTTTTTTAATATCCAATTGGTTTTTATATTCATTTCTCATTAATTGGTAACATATTAAATAATTTTTTATTTATATAAACCATAAATTCACATAGGTTATTTAATAATATTTCATTTTTCTGTACAACTTGGTCTTGCATGTAACAGAATCCATTGAAGAAGGTCGCTCTTGTGTTTTATTTATACTAACTCGGTGTTGCATGCAATGAAATATATAGGATCTATTTGAAAAAGAAAATATATTATTATGTATATACATATTATATTCCCTTTCACAATTTCAGTCATGTTTCATACACAATATCAAATACAAGGTTCTTGCAATAAAATTTTGGGGTGCTACATTCTCCCCACCAAAATTAAATTTCATCCTCAAAATTTAAACTAGATGACAGTGATAGATTTTTTGATATTGCCTATTTTGAAATCCCACATCATGGGAAGGGTTCATTAAAAATCCCTTAGAAAAGAGATAATGGGATGTACAATATTCACATGGAATAATATATAACTAGGTGTCTCTGTAGAATAATAGTAGTGGCGAGTACATATACATACTTATATGAAAAGTGTAAATATTTATAGGGAGTGATTGAGGTCATACATTAGAAACAAGAGATTAATAAATAGAATGTTGAGAGATTCAAATCCATAAATTTGTATTGACTTATAAGGCAATTTGTTCAAAACAATAAAATATTCAGAATTTTTTTGTTTGAATATACATTTCCTAATGGCGAGGAATCATTTTAATTCATATGTATAGATAGTTGATATATTTCTATACATATAATTTAAAAAATTTTTGATCTTAGATCTATTTTCCAATTCATTCAAAAATTATTATTTATGAATGAATCACACAAATACATTTTTATATGATCTTAAGGCCTATAAAAGAGTGAAAAGTTCATCTATTAGTCTTTAACAATTTAGAAAATTAATATGGTTAATAGATTAATAAATAATCCTCAAAAGTGATACTACTGGTTCATCATTATATTTTATTTATCAAATTTATTAACTAAAAAAATGAAAATTTAACCAATACATTATATAGGTTAGTGCATAGAATGAAACACTTATCATCCCTCAGTCATGAGTTCAATACCCATGGCCTTTCCAGATTTTATTGATTGTCATAGTTCATACAGGTTTTCCTTTTATAAAAACAAATTAATATATTTTAAAAAATAAATTTAATAAATATCCTTGAAATGTAATTATTAAATAGAAACTTAACTATGGTTTTAAATACATCCTCAATACAAAAGTAATTTATCCATTGCATTCATATAGTTACCTCATTGTTCTAAGGTTTATCCATGATATCTTTTGTTGGATTTTTAAATCATGGAACATAATAATCAATCTTATTTAGCTTAGGATTAAAATAGGTTTTAGGGAAATGGATCCAAACATGGGTAAGAGTCTATGAACTAAACAGGATTCTCTGGCATCCTAAAATCTTGTATGATATCGTCTTGTCCATTGGAATTCCAATCAAAATTGATAAAGACACCGAAAATGTCTATTTCAGACACTTTTATAGGTTCATGGTTGAGGTTGAATTAGGATCGACTCTTGTGGACAAAATGATGATTGCAACTGATGATTATATCATTGAGCTTAATATTTTATTTGAAAAACTGCTCAAATTTTTCAAATAATGCAATGTTATTGGTCCTGAAACTTCATCTTGTCGGCGAAATTTAGTATGCAGCTTTTGCGCTTTGCGTGTTCATGATTTGAATGATTATTTCAAGAAGATTAAGATAGAAATCTGGAAGAAAAATATACATTTGTTGCATGGAGGCAAGGATGTGTGTGGGAACATGAAGGATCACTAAACAATAGCAGATCCTAATGGGAAAAAGGACACTCAGAAAGAAGCCGCTGACATCATTGAATGTGTTCCCACATCTGCAAGCATGAAAAAATCTTGGGCAGAGGTTTGTATGGAAGAGGAAAAATTTTAGCATTTTGATGGTCCTAGCAAAGGGAAAAAGAAAATCAGAGAAGAAAAATTACAGCTTGAGACTGCTCACCAGGGGTTGGTCAGCAGAGAGAATTGAAGAGGTAAGAAACTCACTGTTCCTGAGCCTTCAGTTATCTCAAAGGTTGGTCATGTGAAACCAACTGTGGATAATGAAGGATTTCAACTGGTTTCTTACAAAAAGACACAACCCATGACAGATACTCAGGCGATGGTTGAGTGAGACAAAAGTAAGACCTCTGAGGAAAATTATGTTTCTACAAACCAAGTAAATGATAGAAAAGAGACCAGCTCTAATCCTGGATAGCCAAGCAGGGAGATGATCTGTGGAATGTAGGCAAAGTAGGCTACTTTCACTATAAGAGAAGTGGCTAAATAGGGCAGCTCTCCTGCTCCTCATGCTGGATAACTAATTAGATATGAGATGCAGGCTGAAAAAAGCATCTCTACTGGGAAGCATTGGGCATAACAGGAGGCAGTAAGGATGGAGGCACTCCATCCGGTCACAGAGGAGGAAGGATGAAAAAATATGAATTGTGGTAGGAATAAAAATGATCATGGGAAGAGTCATGACAGGGATGATTCTGAGGAATATGAAACTTTAGACTCAGATACAGACATTGAAACCCTTCTATAGAAATTAAGAGAGACGAAAGAGCTTCAATAAAAATGGTGAGGACATGGGCATGACTGTGGACGTGGAATCAACTAGGTTGATCTGCGTGAAAAAGATCGTGAGATTGGCATAAAGATCAAGAAGAAGCTTGGACGATAATTGTATGTTTTTCATTATGTCTCTCGAAATTTCTCTATCTTTGTACATTTGTTTTTTACTTAAATAAAAGTGGTCCTGAACCCTCACCTATTCAAAAAAATTCATTGTCAAAATATGTTTTAGTGGTCTGTAAAGAAAATTTCAACTAGCCTAAGTGTGTCCCTCATGACTATCAAACCAGGTGCATTGTAATGCTCATTGTCCTGTACTAGGTTACCCCAGGTCAGACTTGGAATACCTTGTCAGAGTTATTACTCCTCTCTACATCTGTTCTAGAACCACATCCACTTGTAGTATCCAGACGTGGATGCATTTCTAGGAAAGGAACATAATGTCTATCTAACTAAAACAATAGGATGTTGCTATATACTTATCCTCTAATTCTAACTTGCGGAAATGTACTCTAATAAATGTTTTCCTAAATCTTATTCACAAGGTTTATATAAAACTAACTCTGATACCAACTATAGTGACCCAAACCCAGATTCCACTAGCTGGTGTTTCCAGTAAATTACATTAACATGATTACAAATAATCTTGCCCTGATGGACTATAGAGTTTAGTAGTCTTTGTAAAACAGATGAATACTTTTGTCTTTAATTACAAATGAATATAATAATTACAACATAATTTTTCTATTCATTATAAATAAATTAATAACAACTATGATAACTATAATCCATCTAGTTAATTCTATTATTTCATTCATAGAAATATTCATAGCTTCCTAAGGTTCAAAATATAATAACAGTGAGATAAAATGATCAGTATGGGTAATGTATATAGGAATAAATATTGAATCAATGAGAATAATAATTATGTCTCAGTAAATAATAGAACACACTTAACATATAATCAAAAAACTGAGAAGGAAGTTTATAAACAATATGTAATGGTAATAAATGTGAACAAACTCCATTAAAATTAAAAGATATGGAAAATTAAATATAGAAATGTAAGGAACAGAAACACCTTCCATTTAATCATTGAACTAAAATGAAATATATCAATATATATCAACACATGAACTCATGGATGAATAATAAATCGATCTAATTAAAGGGAAGAGTTAATTATTAGATTCCATGTTTTCTACATACATGGAATCATTACTATCAATACCTTTCACTAGATGGTTTAAAATATTTGGTAAAAATCTTACTATCGTGCCTATAAAACTATTTCATCCCCTGAGACAACCAATTCATTGAGGGGATTTCATTAATCTGTCCCCAACCCATAGGAATTAACTTAAATGGTCCCCAACCCATGTATTTACAGTCGGAAGCCTACATCATATCAAATAAATAGTATTCCATATCAAGTATCTATATTAAAAAAACAATATAGATCTGTCAATATTTAACCAAATAATCAAATAAAATTAAATGTAAAAATAATAAGGAAAAATGGTATATGGTTAATCAATGAACATATTCATGATAAATGTTATGGATTATTAGAGGAAATTTAATGATCAATGATCATATGAAATTGAATATTTTAAGGGTATTAAAAGGAATAATATTTGTGAATTTGAATAATAACCTTGTAAAAATCATTCATAAACCATATAGAGTAATATTATGGATTATATAAATAAAACATATCTCAAGTGGAGTAAAATAAAGGGTTGTGGTCACTGATTAATAGAAATACTATAAAAATATAATTTTAAAACATTCTTGAGGAAAGTATCCTTTGACTATGAAAAAAATTTTAAAAAATATTTCTTCTAAAATCATATTAGAAAATATTTTTTATAAAATGTACCCTTTTAAACATGCAATGGAATCTTTAATTAAATAACTATTGGTAAATCTGTACAATCTGTACAAGGTAAAAAGAATATTCTTGGGTTAAAGGATATAAAAATCCATCATTTGGAAATAAATAAGAAGATTAATTTTAAAGAATTTATAATAGATAAAAATGGTAAAAATTTCATTACAAAATCTTTTTAAAAAAATTGAAAACATTTTAATAAAACTTGATTTTTATAATAAAAATGGTTCTCTGACTATGGACAGAAATAATGTCAGCTTTTAAAAAAAGAAATTTCTCAAATATTTTTTGTACTAAACAGTGGAAAATTGTAATAGTACTTGAAAATGGTCATGAATAACATTATAAGGGAAGCGAATTGTTTTATTGAGAAATTTTATTACAATTTAAACAAATGGAAATACCACTGAAATATCATTAATGTTATTATCAACGAAACTAATCTCTAAACATTCCAATGTGTCCCATACCTCTTGAATCAAATTAAATAATAAGACTCATAAAGGAATCAAAATAAATCAAGGTTTTAAGTAACATGAAGATAAAGTATTTCATGATATAATATATAAAATTGGGTAGTGGATAAAAAACAAAAAATAAGTAAGTGGCGAACATGACATTAATCTCACATATGTAAAATGATAGATTAAAATTACATAACTTGTGTTTAATTTAATGAAAAAATCAATTAGAATCCAATATAAAAAACTTATGTTAACTTAATACTTATGAATAACCTTTTATTTCACTTTTTACCATTTTATGTACAACTACATAAACAATTAAGTTTACTCAAGGTGTTTTGACCAAATATGGTTTATGTGTGAAAAACAACATTGGTAGGTCAACTATGGTCAAAGGGGTCATTATTAACATCTCCAGAATAAACAATATGAAGTAATTTTTATATTTTTAAATTTATTTTACATTTAAAGACCAAAATTACCTAGTTTATAAAAATTTAATCAACCTTATGTTCATGGAGACGGTAGGTCATACATACACATTAGGAACGTTCTTATTTTTCAATGATCGCTATGATAGAAGGTATGTTTATCCTAAATAATAATAATTATTTCATAAATACCATATAATTTAATAATATATAATTATATATATAATTATTGTAATGAAAAAGGAATCACATCATGTTGAGAAGGAAATAGTCCACATTCCCAAGAATAAAATTTTAATTTTTTAAGTGTGTGAATTGGTAATAAATAAAATGATATATATTATATTGATATAATGGTATTACATCTCAAATATCATATAGATATCTTTTATGTTAGCTATGTTTAATTAAAACCATTATTTATATATTCCATGGATCGTGTGAATGAATAGTATCACCTTAGGAGGTGCTAGACCACACTTCCACAAACAATGTTATAGTTTTTACAAAAAATGATACTATAAATATATCTATTTTAAAAGACTTATAGAAGCCTATATACAAAATTAATATCATATATATCATATATAAATAGTTTTTTCATCATAATGACCACCATGATAGGTGATAAATTAAGAACAAACAAGCATCATTTTGTAAGGTGTAGTTCATCGTTCACATTAACTATATGTTTGTTACCCATTATAGGGGTGTGTGTGTCAGTGTAGGCAAAAAAAATTACATAAAAACATATTATTATATTGATGAAACTGGTGTTTTTATATTATAATGGAATAATATATTTTATGGGTGTAGAAAGGAAATAAAACTAATGAAATTAAGGAAATAGGTTACCTCTTAATCAGGGTAACTCATTTTGTTTTTTACCAAATAGATTGCATAGGTATATTACATCCCAAAGGAAGGATTCTGGGTTTAGGGGAGGGATTTTGGAAAGCAATTTGGAATGATCGTGGACCATCCTATGTGGATTGAGAGGTTCTCAAAATGAGGATAGGTGGTGGCGTTTTATAAGGGAGGAAAAGCAGTCACATGGTATTTCTGAGAAGATGTTAGGTGCACAAACATTATTATCTAAAAAATGACATAAAAAAAAACATAATAATGGAATTTTAATGGCATAATTATTTTCATAAAAAGAGTTTCGTACAAGTGTCTAGATCAATTAGGATATTATGTTAAAGTTTTAATCTTTTATTGAGATCAAATTTTCCATAATAATTTTAATTAATTTCAATTAAATTCACTAATATTTATGGTCAAAAAATAAATTGACATTATTTTATATTATAAATTATGAATAATAAAAATATTTGATACGTTTTTGAAAAGTATAATCATATAAATGGACAAAATTGAGGTAAATTTAATCCCACAATTGAGACAAAAATTTGGGGTTTTATAGTAAAAATGTTCCAACGATTTATTTATTTTTATAATAACATTAAAAGTTAAATTGAATATAATGATATAGAATATATTAATTGATAAAAATATTATCTAAATAAAATTTAAAACCAATTAAATGTATAATTTAACCTTATAAATAAATTTGATGATAAATTGTTTTTGAAATAAAATGCAGCATTTTTACTATTCAGTGAAAAATCATATGTTTCAAATGAATATAAAAATTTCACCCAACACAATTATTATGTTATTTATTTAAATAAGAAGAATATTTTGAAATTTTAAATAAAATAATATTTCAAAAAGAAAATTTAAAATGAGTTCTCCATTAAAAGGATGTAAAAATTTCTTAATAAATATATATTATTATAGGCATTAAATTAGTTTTTTCATAAGAATATATATAAGATGAATCTCCAAAAATATATGAATAAATATATATATATATACATATGATTTAAATTATTCACTACTTGTAATTATTTATATTTATTAAGATGAATCTCCTTAAGAAGCATAAAAATAATTATTTTTCTATTTATATCCAATTGGTTCTTATTTTTGTTTCTCATTTATTTGTAACCAATGAATTAATTTTATATTTGAATAAAAAATAAGTTTCTATATTTTTGTTAATAAGACTCATAAAATCTATTTTTTATATTATTGTATTAAATAATAATATTTTAATAATATATTATTCATTATAAAAACCTCATCTTGTGTCATACAAAATCCATCAAAGAAGGACCCTTTTGCATATAACACACTATAACTCAGTGTTACATGCATTTAAATATATATAATCTCTTTTTGATAGTAAATATATTATAATTTCTCTACATATTATATTACCTTATGCACTTTTGGTTGCGTATCATACACACTATCTAATATATGGTCCATAATTTAGAATTTTGAGGCGACACATTTATGATTGATTTAGTTTAGGGAAAAGGATCTAATGTTGATTATAGAAATTTTGTTCCATGTTTTTGAAGATGTTATTCCAACCTGCATTTCATCCAAATTTTGAAAGGATGCTGGCTTCTCCCTCAAATATTCTTGATTAGACCTTTATGAGTCGTTTCAAATTGTTCAAAATCATGAAAAGTGATGTGAAACCAATGTGTGATTTTATAGAAACATATCTTGGAATATTTTATGAGAATTATTAGAAATTGTTTCTTTTTATGGAATGTTCATTTGGTTCATCATTTTAAAATTGTGATTTTAATGTAATGATATTACTTGATTCAAGAAAAAAGGTATCTAGATTTATTTTCAATAAAATGAATGTTCTATTTTAATGTTATTGGGCATCATATATTGTTGTGTGTGTTCATTTTATTAGATATCACCCTGTAGGAGGAGAATGTTTCATTGTTTATCCTTGTATTAGTTACCTTGTGATGAATTGGTAGGTCAACGAGAAAATGATCATTTGCATTGAAATATCACATGGAAATTCATATATTAATATGTAGGTTTGTGGATTGGGTATGCCAAATGGATCTGAGACATGGTATTTAAGGACTTTTTGAATCCATTTGTCAGAAAAATATTTTGGTTCGAAAAACTATTTTTTGAAACTTCTTGGTTTTGTTAAAAATGGATCTAATATTTTATTTAAATGGGTATCATGTCATTTACTAATGTCATCAGTTTGTATTTCATTGGGGAAATACTACTGATATTTATACCAACCAATTCTTGGTAACTATGGTGCATTTTTAGATGTTATATATCGATTCATAGGTAATGTAATGGTATCCCAGTTGCTTAGTTATTATTCATGATACCATGGTCATGGCATGATGGTTTGTAGCTTTGATAATAAGAGGATGTGTGGGTTGGTATCTTTGGTGTCTTTAGGTTCTATTAACATTTGGATCTTCATTTATTTCATATTGATTCCATTTGTTACATGAAACATTATTTTGGTTCACCTCGCGATTGGATGTTATGTTTGTACTCACACATCAAATAGAGGTTTATTGATTTAGTTATTGTGGTTTGGATTCTTTGTCTTCTAAGGTAAAATAGTCCCACAAATAGAATGAGGCCCTTCATTTTTATTTCAAGCCTTTAGTTTATTGGCCATGTCACTTAAGGCCTATTATCCCCCATCACTTATAAATATAACGAGGAGGGGAATAATGTTACAAGTGTTCTATTGAAATAAATAAGTGTAAAATATATGTTTAATGAGGTGTATAAGTCACAAAAATTTATTTTATCGAGTCATAATTTTGGAATATTTGTATGGGTTCTTCATATGTGTTCTTCATTAATTATTATCTGATAATGGTAATACAAGTGAGAAAATATGATGATGAATAATTGATTTTGACTAAAGAACATGAAATTACTAAAACATGAAATAAAATTAACATTTAAATTCATAATGATCAACAAATAAATAAATAATAATAAATTTGAATGTGGATTATTTTATATTACTTAACAGTTCTGGGTGCTGAGAAATAAAATATTATAATCAATACTAAGTCAATAATTATATTATTCTATGTTTCATTCACTTATTATACTTGAAATTAACATCATTACCAACATAATATTTCCAATTAATATTGAAAAATATTTTCTTATGAAACAATAGAATATTTTGTAACATTTAATAAATAAATAATTAAAATATATCATATGAAAGGACACCTCATTCATGAGAGATTTATTTGATGAAAATGTTTCTATTCTGAAACAATTTTTGTTCAATGGTAATTATATTATCCGGATCCAAGTGAAAAAATCCCTCTAGTAGTGATCCTAACATGTTCATTTATTCTCTAAATAATGTTGATGGATTTCAATTACTCAAATAGTGGGTCAACAATATTATGGTGTTATTCTTGATCACTATGGTGATTACATCAATATGGAAGAATAATATATTCAATATTATTCTTAATATGGTAGGGGAGGAAAGAGAATCCATATAGAATTCCTCAATCATGAAAAATGGATTATTTTTTTTGTGCATAACAATTCTCAATTTTGATCAATCTCTAGATAATATATATAATCATAAATTTAAAGGGAGAGGTTTTGGTTAAAAAAATTAATTTCCAAAGATCCCTATAATAATACAATAAAACTTATATTAACTGATCAAATATAATAATAATAATATTATTTTCACATGTAGTGCGCTTACTGGAACCATGATAAATATTAATTTATCAGCTTGAAAATTAATATTGATCAGAAAGAATAATCAAAGATTTTTAGTCCTCCTATACATTTATAAATAAAAAATATATATCAAGGCAATAATTAATTTCCTTGAAAAAATGTTCATTTAATTTATGTGATCAATAAATCCTGAATAAGATTATTTGTAGTACATCAAAATAATATTTATTCCGATTATGTAAATTGAAATATAATTTAACTAATATCAATAGAATAACATAGGGTGTGTCCTTGTAGACATCATTCTTATTAGCACTAAATATGCTTACCTAACATCCAATATTACTATATCATAATGGGTCATTATTCCCAATAGAAAGGCATTAATGTAGAAACATCTATACAAACAGACTAGATCATGTTGTTTAATATAATCCCTTTGTCAAAATATATCATCAAGCATGTTTTACACATATTTTAACAACTTATATGCATTATAAATAATTCATTTACTATATAATTTAATCATTTCATTACACCATGGTAATGAAATTTAATTCGATGGTTCTATTTAAATCAAGGTGTCAAGAATTAATCATTAATTAATATGAAAGGGAAAAATACATTATTTACTTATAAATTTGTAGCATGTCCTTCAAGACACACAAAACATACCCTATTTCATAAAAACATATGGTGAAATAGTTTTTTTTAGTATATCAATGTAAAATTGTCATGATATGCATCAATAGTAATATTAGAGTACACGGACTATTACACACACTCATAGAAAGAAATATCTGATCACATTAAAGATACTGAATTCATTTCAGTTGATCTATTATTTTAATTTTCAATAATGGAGATTGTCAAGTAGAATATTAATGAGATGAATTATCATATACATTAGAGTAGTAAAACATGATAGTCAATATACTTTGTGTGCCATAATATATTTTTATCCTTCGATAAAACTGAGTTTAAAAATATCATTATGGAATTTCACAGTTCTTATCGTAACACCAAATCTCTATGGACTTTCAAATGTGATAGATAATATAGGAAATTATTAAATTAATTGCATGTTTATTGGTGAATGATATATAATATGAATTTTTAATTATTCACTTCTTTTAGTATACATGAAATCCAAAGTACACACAGTTGGTTTTAGGACACCAACTCTATCATGACCATTGGAACAAAGGCCTATATCTGATGGGTCACTAACTAAATGTCACATCACTCTATGCATGATGGGTTTCCGAAATCCCCCGGCAATATATATTTTCCACTGTCTATAGTGTATGATAACATGTCATGATATCCTCACAACTGACTGATCATAAATGTATAAAGGCCACCATGATATGATCATTATAGTACTTCAGCTGGTTGGTCAAGGGTAATCAAAATATTAATTGGTTATTTTGGTGTACAATGAACACTCCACATTCCAACTTCCATAACCACCTCAAAAACTATATGGTACATCTGCATGATTCATCATTTATCTACATCACTCTTTCACCTATAGAATTCCCATTTCTAAAATGTGTATGTGTTGAATTATCCTACTCCACAGTCACACAGTTGGTCGAACCATTATTTTGTAGTCTCCAAGATGTCATATGGCCATTTTTGAAGGTTGATGAAAAAATAAAATGACATGATGGTGTTTGAAAAAATATATGATCTTATGGATTATTTACAATAATTTCAATGACATAATCCCCATGACGAATTTTTTTTCCAAGAAGATTTTCCTTTAATTGAATCCCAAATACAATATAAGATATTTTCATGTTAAATAAATATTGAATTTATATATATCTGGAGAAAAAAGATAACTCATATTAGGAACTTTCTCTAATGATGATGTTGATATTTTGAAGAACGCTTCTCATATTTCATTCATTGTGTTTGGAGGATCCAAGGGTAAAATCCCTCGAGCTATGATCCCCATATTATCCTATGATATCTATAACACTTCTAATGATTTCATTATGCTAAGATGGAGAATCAATCATTTTTGGGTTCGTATTGATCACTTATCCTTTGGGATTCATGGATATTCTCTATATATTCATATTCTTAAGAGTAAGAGAGGATGAAGTGTCATGAGAGAAATCTCTGGTGCATAATTATTCTATATTCTCAATTTTGTAGTTAATTAATATCACTAAAGAAATAAAATTACCATATATTTTAAGTAAAATGGTTTAGGTTAAAATATTATTTAATTTCATATCATTCATTAAATATTATAATTTTATTTATTAAACATCAGGCTAAAAATATTAATATTTTTTTTTATTTTGTAGCACACAAAATAAAAAATCTTATTTAACCATCTTGTACACTAATATTTGTTTCCAAAAATAATATTTTATTCTTAAAAATCATCATCATTTATTGAATACCAAAATTTATATTTCAATTATATATTTCATTCATCATTAAATATTTATTATCTGTAAAACATGTATTAAATTATTCCTCAATCAGGATAAGAATATTTGTTAAATTTTAAAAAATAATATATAATTTCATATAGATCAATTGAAAATCATATTATGTGACCCTATAAGATTAATTCTAATTGGAATTAGGTGGTATTTCCAAATTTCCATGTATACTATATAGATGTAGTTCAATTAACCAAAGAGAAAGAACATAATATTAAAATTATGACAACCACACAAGAACAATCACATTGTAATATAGTTTATGTGTCACAATATCTCATCAATAAGGTCTCACTACTAAGCCATTAACATATATGTTCAATACATCATTCTTTGATTATCTAAAATAATAGTTTTACTAGAAAATTGACATGTAATTTTATACAACAATTCTATTCCAATAAATTTTAAAATATATCATTATCTATAAAAATGGAAGGGGAAAAGCCTTCCATATATTATTCAGTAAAAAATATTCACTCATGATTTCCCCAACCTATCATTCTTCTCAAGGAACTATATTATCATCTTATACCAATAACATCAATTTGTGTGTGTTATAATATGATTAAATAATAATATGAAATCCTAATGGTAAATTAAAATACACATAGATAGTAATATCCAATGAGACTAACACATGTGAAATTCTTAGGGGAGGTTCTGTTCTTATTGTCCCTTTCCTTGGAGATTAAAATGTAAAAAATTCATGAGACGTAATCTAATTCTATTATGAGTACTCAAACCTAACATTATATATATAAAATTTTTCCCATCATAGTACATTATCTGACCATAAACATATATTTATGAATATTATTATAGAAATTAAAATTTCTCATCATTGTGGGGAATTTCAATTCCCTTATCAATGAGATAAATAATCAAGGGAACTACTACCTAAATGTAATGAATAACAATGATTAATATATAATAAGATATTATATGAAGCTATTATATCTCACATAAACTCAATTTAAATTGAAGACGTATCCCGTGTGTGATTTCATATCATCTTCATCTATTAGGATACTTTCATATTCATATTCTTCAATGAATAGTTCATTATATTATCTATAGACCTACAAAATATCCTTCATATGCATCATATACATAAGTATAATACTATCTTCCATATAATGGATGTCTCCTAGATCATATTGATATATTTATACCATACCCAATTAATAGTAATCACAATGACTAGTACATAAAATAACATAGATGTCTTAACCAATATTTGACACATATTGAATCCATTGAATACATTTTATTTATAGATATCTATGAGGACTCATTTTCCATATAATATTAATACAATGTGAAATTGAATGAATAACCTCTTATATTGATCCATACAAACCCATTTAATGTTTTGAAAATATTTGTGCCTAGACTAGGTCAAGAAGCCTCTTGGATATATCACTACAGATCAAAATCCCATGAATATATAATACCTCACTAATGTATTTAAAAATCGTAATTAATTATTTTAGGCCTTAAAATCCTACATGTTTTGTATTTTTTTCTCAATACATAATATTAAATCAACATATATTATTATGAAATAGAGAGTACTATTGTAACGCCCCGAACCTAGTTACCTAGAGTCGGTTCATAATTATGTATCATTGGCATGATCACAAGGGATCAAATCTTGAAAGGCCGATTAGTTTAGTAGACTTGGAAATACTAGATACATTCATAAGTTTTTACATTACATCATGAAATATAATACTACAACAAAATTGTCTCCAGAGACCGCACTCATATCCCCTCATACTATCCCTATAGGTCATTCAAAAAATACTTCTTCACATCCTGGAAAAAATAAAACATATAAAGTGGTGAGCTTAGATGCTCAGTAAGGGTAAATAATTTAGCGGAAGCTATAATCTTTTAAGGCAAGATGTGTAATAAAAACAACAGCCTTTCAAACATAAACTTGAACACAATATGGTAAAAATAAATCAAACATTACTATATTAACATGCACAAGGATATTCTACTAGTAGAATAATCACATGTAATAACTAATTTCATAATGATGGAATGCCTAACGTTGGACATCATTACCACAGAGTCAAGGACTTATGCCAAGACTACAAATAATTTTTTTCCAAGGGCTTGTGCTAAGACACTAGTTTGTATCACGAGACCTACCAATGCATCAAGGGTCTATAGCGGGCTCCAACCGTCACATACTATGTCCACTTCATTCCTCATTTAAAAATGTTGAAACATAACATAAACATTCGAATTAAAACTAGAATACGAGATGTCAATACCTTGTAAATAAACCATGAATCGTATAAAAATAACATATACACAGTCAAACATATCACAAAACCTTCAATACAATATGAAAGATTTGTATCATAATAAATCAACTCCAAACAAGTTTAAAATCCATCAAAGGATGTTGACATAGATGAAAATGATCAGTAAAATGCATTGAGAGAAATACCCCTTTTTCATGAAATGGTTTAAACATATCAAAATTTATAAAGGAATTAATTTAAAAGATATTTTTGAATCAATGTGTCCCATAAAACTTTGAATCTTTTGAAAAAGAAATATCATTTCAAAACATTCATGTCCATATAAAAAAAATCCTTAATATCATTTTGTAAACATGGACATTAATTAAATGGTTTAGAAAGATAAATCCATAAAACATTTAAAACGATGATCTTGTTAAATAGAACCTACCATAAAACCTTAGAATATTACTTTTGAAAACGTTTTTATGAAATATGTGTATTGATAGTAAGTATGTCCCAGAAAATACTTACACATGAACAATCTCAGATAATAATGAGATTGAGGAAGTAACCCATACCTTACACTTTCCTTTGGTCGAGGGTACGTTTAACCTCTTTTATAATGAACATTTTATGTTATTAAATTATAAAAGAACCATATTCATATTTATAATATCATTCATGATTCATTTTTGACTTTATACTGTCCATTTAATAATGATTTTCATGTTGAATTAACGTTTCGGGTAATAATCACTTTCCTTATCGTACATGTTTTAAATTGTTATTCTTGATCGTATAATTTAGATCATAATTAAAATACTTCCAGAATATAAAACATGATTTATATATCACATATATATAGAATATAAATATTTATAATAGATAGATATATGAAATGGAAAACACCGTTTATGGAGACGGTAGGACGAACGTACGCATAAACGCTGTTTCTGTTTTCATATCGTGTTGAACAGAAGTAAGTGAATAAGATATATGTAAGTATATACATACATAAATACATATATATATATATATATATATCCAGTAGAATTATTATTTCATATATCAAATACTTATTAATAATACATATTTTTATAATCATCGTTGAATGGTGAACGTTGAAATGAATCTCATCACGTCATGGAAACGGTAATCCGTACATACGCATGAGCGACAATATCATACTTTTGATATTAAAATTTTATATAATTGGATGGTATATCATATATAAAGAATCATTATCATGTAATATTTATTATTTACATAAGTTATACTCATTATTATACCCATCCAAATAAGAATGTATTGAACAACAACTACACCATGACGTGGAGACGGTAAGCCGTACATATGCACGTTTGGTGACATGTCATTAAAAGGATGGATAGAATATAGAATATTGTTGTACCATATTTTTAATAACATCACAGTATATATAAGATACTGGAGTTATTATTTTAGAATAGATATAACAAAGAAAGAAGAAGTGGAAGAAGAAAGGAACTTGAAAGAGTGTGGTGAAATCATTACCTCTTCTTCATGTTCTTCCTTCTGATTTGATCAAAACGACTCCATAGACATTCTTTATGATAAAAATAAGGACTCTAGGTTGAAGGGAGGATAGTTAAAAGAGTATTTGGGCATGGGTTGGCCAAGCCAAATGGCTATGAAGGTGTGAAATTGAGTGAAGGGGGAGTGCGATTTTAAAAGAGGGGTGAGGGGAATCTTAGGAAAAACTAGAAATATTATTTTATAATAAAATCATTTTCGGTTTCTAAAGGATCCCAAGTAGATTATTTCTAAGATAAGATAGGGATTGGTCGAAATCAACTCAACCAATAGGTTATAGATAGGTTTGGGTCAATATATTAACCTTATCTTTTTTATTTAACTCTTAGTTAATTAGTTTGACATTAACATGTATCTTTGTATTTTTATATTATATGGTTAATAAACTTACTATATACTTCATAAAAAGTCTCAAATTACATTTATTAGGGTGTTTATAATATCAATTATTGTAATTCATAAAAAGTCTGAAATTACATTTATTAGGGTATTTATAATATCAATTATTGTAATATTTCACTATTATAGTTATTACTGCATCATCATTATGTCATAAATAAATTAAATTATTTAATGTCTAAAAAATATTAAATAAAATACCATTATTTAGGAAATCATTTTATATTTATAATGAATATTTATAATCGAATTTATCTTATGTAACTTTGATTATAACTCTTTTGACTCTTCTTTGAATTAAAAAATAATAAATGTCCTAATCTAATCCAAGTGGACCAAAGAGGTTCATAATATATTCCTAAGGTTGTTTTTGGTCGAATTATACTTATCCAATAGAATTAGGACATGGGTCAGGGTAAAAATAATATCATTTTTACCTTTAATTATCCTATTTACTTTTAACCGTGGTAAATAAAAGTAAAAATTTACCAATACCCAAAAATTATTTTCATCTCATTGAACCATATTTTACTTTCTGATATGAACCATGTCTCTTGGATTTTTGAAATTCAATTCATAGAAGTGGTAAAATTATGTTTTATGAAAATTTGTAAAAGCTCCTAGGAGGTGGGTAAAAGACTGTAAAAAGTTCAATAAAATTGTATATAACTAAAATTAATATAAAATTACTCCAATGAATTATATTAAACTTATATAGGTATTATGTATCTATTTTGACCTAAAATAAATTTATATAAAATAAATTATTATTTAAATAAAATGTCAGTTTGAACTAATAACTTAATGTTTTTCACTATTCATCAAAAATTGAATGTTTTCAGAAAAATTAAAAAATTCACCCTAGGATAATTTCGATATTCCAAATCCAAAAATGAAGTCCATTTTGAAAAATAAAATTTATAAAATTTTAAAAAGTGGGAATTACTATTTATAATGGCTAGTTTGATTGGTTTTGGTGTGTTAGAACTTGAACTTACATACAACACATGCTATCATATTATTCAAAGTGAATCGTACCGTGGAATCTTGGGGTGTTACATTCTCCCGTCCTTCAAATAATTTCTTCCTCGAAATTTATAGAGTATTACTGCATAAAAAGACTCGAGTGGTTCATTATCATAAGTTCCCCAAGATCCCACATTGCTTATTCCATCTTATGATTTCTCCATAGAACTTTTACCAGACGAGTCATCCAGTTTATCAACACTTGTTCTTGAGTATCAAGAATCCTGACGGGATCTTCACAATAAGACAAATCGGGTTCCAGTTCTAATTCCTCATAGGTAAGTAAATGTGTTGGGTCAGACATGTATTTACACAACAGTGATAGATGGAACACATCGTGAACTTCGGAGAGACTTGGTGTCATTGACAATAGGTAAGCTACAACCCCAATTTGCTCTAGAATTTTGTAAGGTCCAATGTACCTGGGACTCAATTTACACTTCTTATCAAAACATATAACTCCTTTCCATGGAGATTACTTTAGGAAAACATGATCACCGACATGAAATTCCAAATCCTTCGATTATCGGCATAGCTCTTCTGCCTACCTTGAGCTGCTTTGATGTGGTTTTGGATTACCTCACCTTCTTCAACATTTCCTCCACATGTTCTGGGCCAAGAGGTTTTCTTTCGCCAACATCATCCCAATTGGTTGGTGTGCAACATCTCTTTCCATATAACGCTTCATATGGTGCCATTTGAATACTTGAATGAAAGCTATTGTTATAGGAAAATTCTACAGGAGGTAAATATTGATCCCACATACCTAGAAAGTCAAGTGAGAAAGATCTCAACATGTCTCCTATGGTTTGCATAGTTCGTTCTGATTGTCCATCTATTTGAGGGTGGTAGGAAGTGCTCAAACAAAGTTCATTATCCAAGGTCTTCTGAAAATTTTCTAGAATCATGATGTGAAATGAGGATCACGATCAGAAGCAATCGATAGGGGTACTGCATGAAGTTCCACAACTTCATTAATATATTTTCTTCCTAGACACTCAATTGGTAGATCGTCTCTCATAGCAAGAAAATGTGTTGACATTGTTAGACGATCAACAATAACCCATATTGCATCATTCCTTCTAGGAATCTTTGGTATTCCCATGAAAAAGTCCATCATAATATTATCCCATTTCCACGTAGGTATGGGAAGAGGTTGCATGACTCCTTCTGGCTGTTGCCTTATAGCTTTCACTTGTTGAAAAACCGTACATCGTGACACAAAATCAGCAATCTCCCTCTTCATGTTGTCCCACCAAAAATGTTCCTTCAAATATCTATACATCTTAGTGCTACCAGGGTGTATAGAGAAATTGAAACTATGATCATCATCCAACAATTCTATTTTTAGATCAGTTATATCTGGAACACAAAGTCTCTTTCCAAATTTCAAAATTCCATCTACAAACATAATGTCACTAAATCTCCAATCATTTACAGCTTTAATCTTCTTTTGAAACTCTTCATCATTGGTCTAAGAACCCTCTATCCTTTCTAGTAAATATAGTTTAGAAACCATTTGAATAAGTATTAATGTTTCACCATCCATGGTTATTCCCATACCCAACTTCACTAGATCCATGAAAATAGGATCCCTTTCAACTCTCATATTGTTTAAAAATCCATGATCCTTTCTGCTCAAAGAATCTACCACCTTATTTGCCTTCCCCGGGTAGTATTGTATAGTGCAGTCATAATCATTGAGTAATTGAAGCCATCACCTTTGCATCATGTTTAGTTCCTTCTATGAGAAAATATACTTCAAACTCTTGTGATCGGTATATATATCAAATTTTCACCAAAGAGATAATGTCTCCATATCTTCAAATAAAATATTACAACTGCTAACTCAAGATCATGAATATGATAGTTTTTCTCAAGAATTTTTTGCTGTTGTGATGCATAGGCAATAACCCTATCATTCTGCATAAGGACACATCCCAATCCTTTCTTTGAGGCATCACTATAAATAACAAACATATCATTCCCTGATGGTAGAGTCAAGATAAGAGAATTGTCCAATATTCTCTTCAATTCATCAAAAAATTCATCACACTATTTTTTCCAAACAAATTTAACCCCTTTATGTGTGATCTTCGTTAATGGGTTAGCCAATTGGGAAAAATTCTCGACGAAACGTCGATAATAACCTGCTAAACCAATAAAACTGTGTACTTGAGTTATAATAATTGGTGCTGACCATTCTTGGATTTCTCTTGTCCTAGATGGATCAACATAGATTCCATCCTTAGAGACAATATGGCCAAGAAAAGAAATCTCTTGAAGCAAAAATTCACACTTGCTAAAAATCCTATATAATTCATGTCTTAAAAGAGTATTTAGAATAATGCGCAAGTGATTTTAATGATCTTCATAGATTTTGGAGTATATCAATATATCATCAATAAATACCACTACAAAGTCATTAAGATATTCCCTCCATTTTTTCATTAGATCCATAAAAACATAGTGTGCTTTATTCAATCCAAAAGGAATTACTGTAAACTCGTAATGCCCGTACCTGGTTCAAAATGCTCTTATCAGAATGTATCCCTTCTTCACACACAACTAATGATATCTAGATCGAAGGTCAATCTTCGAAAAATACTGAGCTCTATGAAGTTGGTCGAATAAATCATCGATGCAAGGTAGGAGATACTTTTTTTTATTGTTATATCATTAATATCCCTGTAGTCAATGCACAACCACATAGATCCATCTTTTTTTTAACAAAAATAACAGGGGCTCCCCATAGAGAAACACTAGGGTGAATAAATCCCTTATTACTCAATTCCTCTAGTTTTTTATTAAGTTCCACTAATTCCACAGTGGACATTCTATAAGGGGTCTTCATATGGTCCTTGAACCAAGAATTAAATCAATAAAAAACACAATTTATTGTTCTGGAGGATGTCCATGTAATTCTTCTGGAAACACATCAACATATTCTTGCACAATAGGTACATACTCTATTCGAACATTCCTTTCCTCACTCATAGTTATTTCATTGTCTTCCTACCTGATAATTGAATTTAGTTGAGATACTAGGGGTGGATCTAGATAAGAATTTGGTTGTGACGTTTCTTCTTTAAAGATAAGATAATCCTTATCATCCTCGAAAATTGTATCCTCTTTCTTATTACAATAAATTTTCGCATCATGGTCCAAAATCCAATCCATACTAAAGATTAAATCATATTCAATCATGGGTATGATGATGAGATCAGCAGATAAAGAACATTTATATGCTCTAATGGAAATTGATTCACAAAACTTTGTTGCAATGATAATTCCCTTAGGAGTTTTGACTAACAATTCCCTTGTAAAATCAAATTTAAAATATCTAATTTTTTTTAGAAAACTAGGAAGATATGAAATAATGCGATGATCTAGAATCAAATAAAGAATTGTTTAAATGTGAAGAAACTATTAAATTACCTAGCACAACATCTTTAAGAGCTTCAACCTCCGATGTAGTGATATAATTAACTTGGACTTGATCCCTTGGCCTATTCTGAGGTAAGTTTCCCTGACGATTAGGAAATTCATTTCCATAATGTCCCATCTCCTTGCAATTGTAGCATTGAACATCAGTAGATTCTTTCTTCCCCTTGCAATCACTAGCTTGGTGGACTTTTTCACCACACTTGTAATAGACTCCCATTCCCATCAAATAAGTACCAAGGTGTTTCTTCACACATTTACTACAGGATGGATTTTCAACGTTTCCCTTCTTCACCTTATTTCCATTTCTAGAGTGATCAGTAGATCTCTTCTTCTCTTGCTTTTCTTTAATGTCGTAAGACTTAGAGAATTACTTTTCTGTATTGATAGAAAATGAGACAATGTCTTCGTATGATGAGGAGGATTGTGAGACCAATTCCCAAAGGAGAAATGGTTTTATCCCATCAAAGAAATGATCGATCTCACTTCTTGGGTTACGTATATAATCTGCAGCATGCCTCACTAACCTTGTAATGTTACCCTCATACTTTGCGATATTCTAATCCTCTATTTGCCTCAGACTTATAAATTTCCTTTCTATTTCCACTCGATGGTCATGAGGAATGTATTTTTATTAGAAAATATCATTAAACTCCCTCCATTCCATACTTGATACTTCTTCATATTCCTTTTTATTTTGAATCAATGACCACCATTGATTAGCATCTTTAGTGATGTGGTAAACTGCTATAACAAAATTTTACCTTTCTCTACTCCCCAAGGCATGGATGATTTTCTCTACGGAATTGACACATTGCTCACCTACTAGTGGATTTTTACCCCATTAAATTTTGGTGGTTGTTGCCTCATGAAGCAATCTAACATTGATCCTCCACGTTGTGGATTAGGGTGCTCCATACGGGTAAGGTTATTATTCATAACCTGAGTGAGTTTTTCCAGTATAGTGATAAGCTGATCAGCACCAGTTGTATCACTACCTCCAATATAATTATCTTAAGAAGGAGGGAAATCCCTACATGGAGTCTGTGCATTGATACAGTTTCCATTCCTTCTACTAGGTGCCACTTCTAAACAATGGCATAAACTAGATTAATTTATGAATCAAAATACACAATTCCATACTTGTAAAACACTTAACACAAATTGAACTATTTATGGATATAAACCATAATAATAAAAATGTTTTATTTTAGTAAGTATACACTCATAAACACTTTATAATGGTTTGTAAATAAAATGAGAATTATCCTAAGCATATCCCCCGGGAGTGTTTTAACCAAGAGTGCAGCAAGGCGCGTTGTCGTGCACTGGTTTTTGTTCGAGTCTAGCTCAAAACGGTGTTTTCAGGTTTTACCCCTAGGTACATCTGTGCCAGAGCCTCCTTTACCTGCTTGTATCCAGACAGAGATGTATTGCTCTGAAAACTTACAAAATATCTACAATACCAAAATTCTAGGATGTTCTTCTATACTAATCCTCAAAGTCCATCTTATGGCTATGTGCTCTAATCAAAGTTTAACTAAATCTAACTTCCATGTTTTATTACTAAACTTCCTTTGATACCAACTGTAATGCCCTGACCCTAGTTACCCAGAGACGGTGCATTATTATGTATCATTGGAATTATCACAGGGGATCAAATCTCAATAGACCGATTAGTTTAGTAGACTTGGAAATACAAGATACATTCAAAAGTTTTTACATTACATTATGAAATGAAATACTAAAAAATCATTGTCTCCATAGACCACACTGATATCCCCTCACACTATCCCTACGGTTCATTCATAAAATACTTCTTCACATCCTGGGAAAAATAAAACATATAAAGGGGTGAGCTCAGATGCTTAGTAAGGTTAAATAATTTTTCAGAAGCTATAAACTTTTAAGGGAAGATGTGTAATAAAAACAACAGCCTTTTAAACAAAACCTTGAACATAGTATGGTAAAAATAAATCATACATTACCATATAAACATGCACATGGATATTCTACTAGTCTAATAATCACATGTAATAACTAATTTCATAATGAGGGAATGCCTAACACCGGAAATCATTACCACATAGTCAAGGCCTCGTGGCAAGACTACAAATAATGTTTTTCCAAGGCCTTGTTCCAAGAAAAAAGATTGTATCATGAGACCTACTGATGCATCAAGAAGCTATAGAGGGCTCCACTCATCACATACTAAGTCCACTGCATTCCTCATATGAAATTGTTGAAAAATAACATAAACATTCGTATTAAAACTAGCATACGAAATGACAATACCATATCCATAAACAATGAATGGTAAAAAATAACACATCCAAAGTCAAACATATAAAAAAACCTTCAATACAAAATGAAAGATTTGTATCATAATAAATCGACATAAAAAATGTTTAAAATCCATCAAAGGATGTTGACATAGGTGAAAATGATCAGTAAAATGATTTTAGATAAATACCCCTTTTTCATGAAATCATTTAAAAGTATCAAAATTTATAAAGGAATTAATTTAAAACAGATTTTTGAATCAAAGTGTCCCATACCACTTTGAAACTTTTGAAAAATCAATATCATTTCAAAACATTCATGTCCATATAAATAAATCCTTAAAATCATTTTGAAAACATGGACATTAATTAAAATGTTTAGAAAGAAAAATCATTAAAACATTTAAAATGATGATATTGTTAAGTAGAACCTCCCATAAAACCTTAAAAGGTTCCTTTTGAAAACATTTTTATGAAATCTGGGTATTGATAATAAGTATGTCCCAGAAAATACTTACACATGAACAATCTCGGATAATAACGAGATTGAGGAAATAACCCTTACCTTACACTTGAATTTGGTTGAGGGTACGTTTAACCTCATGTATAATGACCATTATATGTTATTAAATTATAAAATTACCATATTCATATTTATTATATCATACATGATTCATTTATGACTTTATACTATCCATTTAATAATGATTTTCACGTTGAATTAACATTTCATATAATAATCGCTTTCTTTATTGTACGTGTTTTTAATTGTTATTATTGATCATACTATTTAGATCATTATTAAAATAATTCCACAATATAAAACATGATTTTTATATCATACATATTTAGAATATAAATATTTATAATATATAGATATATGAAATGGAAAACACCATTTATGGAGACGGTAGGTCGTACGTACACATAAACGCTGTTTCTGTTTTCATATCGTATTGAACGGAAGTAAGTGAATAAGATATAGGTAAGTATATACATAAATATATATATCTCCAGTATCATTATTATGTCATATATCACATACTAATTAATAATATATATTTTTATAATCATCATTGAATGGTGAACGTGGAAATGAATCTCATCGTGTCGTGGAGACGGTAATCTGTACGTACACACAAGTGACGATATCATTCTTTTGATATTAAAATTGTATATAATTGGATGGTATATCATATATACAGAATCATTATCATGTTATATTTATTAATCACATAAGTTATAATCATTATTATACCCATCCAAATAATAATTTATTGAAAAACAATAACACCACAACGTGGAGACGGTAAGCCGTCCGTACGGACGCATGGTGAAATGTCATTAAAATGATGGATAGAATACTAAATATGGTTGTACCATATTTATAATAACATCATAGTATATATAATATACTGGAGTTATTATATTAGAATGGAAATAACAAAGAAGCAAGAAGTGGAAGAAGAAAGGAACTTGAAAGAGGGTGGTGAAATCATGACCTCTTCTTCGGGTTCTTCCATTTGATTTGATCAAAAGGGCTCCATAGATTTGCTTTCTGATCAATCTGAGGCCACTAGTTTGAAGGGAAGATATTTTAGAGAGTTTTTGGGTAGGGTTTGGTCGAGCCAAATGGATTTGAAGGTGTGAAAGTTAGAGATGAGGGACTGCCCTTTTATAAGAGGGGTGAGGGGCACCTTAGAAAAAACTACAAATATTATTTTATAATAAAATCATTTTATGATTATAAAGGCTCCAAAGTAGATTATTTCGAGGCTAATGTGGGTTTGGGTCTAAATAAACTCAACCAATAGGTTTTATATAGGTTTGGGTCATTATATTAACCTTATCATTTATATTTAACTTTTAGTTAATTAGTTTAACATTTACCATGTTTCTTTGTATTTTTATATTATATGATTAATAAACATACTATATACTTCCAATCGAACAAATAGTTGTTAATTAATGATACAAATAACATTATATAAGTCTTTTGGACGAACATTAGATTTTTAGGTATAGAATGTTAATTAATAATCTAATATTTCTTTTAAAAACTCTTTGTTGTCAATTTTGACACTATTTGGAAATTTATTTACTTGAAAATCCTAAGAGAATTATTAATTAAAAAAAAGTTAATTAAATAAATAATAACATGTCATATTAATCTATAAAATTATTTTAATTCTTAAAAATCTGAAATTACATTTATTTGGGTATTTCTAATATCAATTATTATAATATTTTACTATTAAGGTAATTACTTTATCATCATTGTGTCATAAATAAATTAAATAATTTAATGTCTAAAAATTATAAATAAAATACCATTATTTAGGAAATAGTTTTATCTCTCTAATTAATAATTAGAATCTAATTTATCTCATGTGTATACCTATATTAAAAATGTTTTAGTTATTAAATATTTATTATAACTCTTTTAACTCTTCTTTGAATTAAATAATAATAAATGTCATAATCTTAACCATGTGGACCAAAGAGGTTCATATTTTATACCTAATTTTGTTTTTGGTCTAATTATACTTATACAATGGAATTAGGACACATTTTAGTGTAAAAATAATATCATTTTTACCTTTAATTACCCTATTTACTTTTAACCGTGGTAAATAAAAGTAAAAAGTTACTATTCACAAAAAAAAATTATTTTCATCTCAATGAACCACATTTTATTTAATGATATCAACCATGTCTCTAGGATTTTTAAAATTCAATTCACAGAAGTGGTAATATTATGTTTTATGAAAATTTGCAAAATCTCCTAGGAGGTGGGTAAAAGACCGTAAAAAGTTCAATAAAATTTTATATATCTAATATTAATATAAAATGTCTCCAATGAATTATATTGAATTTATATATGTATTATGAATCTATTTTTAACAAAAATTAATTTAAATAAAATAAATGATTATTTAAATAAAAATTTGATTTTAACTAATAACTCGATTTTTTTTCACTATTCATCAAAAATTGAAAGTTTTCATAAAAATACCAAAAATAATCCTAGGATAATTTTGATATTCTGAATCCAAAAATAAAGTCCATTTTTAAAAATTCAATTTATAAAATATCAAGAAGTGGGTATTACTATTCATAACGGCTAGTTTTTTTTGTTATGGTGTGTTAAAACTCGAAGTCGCGTACAACACACGCTATCGTATTATTCAAAGAGAAGAATACCATGGAAGATTGGGGTGTTACAACTACCACTGAAACACTTATACTCACGTGGATCACATTCAGTCATTATGAAACAAAATTATATTAATGCCTCATCAAAGAGAATATTTCATGATTGGGATGTATTTTCTTATAAACTGAATTATGAAATTTGAAAACATTATTGGAATTACTTTGAGTCAGAATACCTTTAGGTTGTGTCATATAGATATATTCCTAATGGTTTTTCTTAGAGAAGTAAATTTTTAATTCTATCTATAAAATCTCACAATCATGGAAGGTTTTAATGGAAGGTATATTTCAAATTGATTTCCGAGTTTCCACAAGTGAAAAGGTTCTATCGTAATCAATTCATTGACCCTAATTATTCTATATTATTACAAGTTGTGCTCTATAGGTACTAAATTTCACATATTGGTATCATTTCATATTGAATAATCCTTTATAAAGATGTTTTTTACCAACTAGAGGATCTACCAAAATCAAAAATCAGTTTTTGTACATGTAATTTAGTTTAGAACATATATCTTCATGCCAAATGGAAACATCTATTCCAATTCCAATCTCATTTTTAGGTTTTAGGGTAATTAGTATTCACTAATAATGAGTCTACTTTTCTAGTGACTAGAAAAATATATTTTATTGGTTCTATAATATATCTTTTATTATTACATAGTACTTGTGTCTCTGGAATAAAATCTTCTTCCTTAGAGTGTTGTGAAATTTGTTCCTCTGAAAAACGATGTGTATGTTGATCTTTTATATCATCAAAAATAGTATCAATCTCACTATATGTTTTAGAGATGTGATCATTCCCAAGGAATTTTGTATTTCCATATACCACTACCTTGTTATCTAATGAATTATATAAGTAATATAACTTGGATTCCTTATGATATCCAATAACGATACACATTGTGTCTTACGGTGCAATCATTATACTAAATTGGATATAAAAAATTCTTTGCAACAACACACTTGTATATATGAAAACACAGGTTTCTATCAATTCAACAATTGTTATGGTATTTCATCTAACACATTAGTTGTAAGTTGGTTTAGTATGTATAGTATTCTTCATAACATGTATCCCCCAAAGAATAGTGTAAGACATACATGATTCATCATAGATCTCACCATGTATTCTATAGTAAAATTTCACCTCTCATTAACACCATTCATTTATGGTTTATAAGGAGGTGTAAGTAGATAGAGAATACCAAACACCGATAATTATTCATTGGAATCTAGAAAATGATATTCTCCACCATTTTCTAAGCATAGTTTCTTAATCACCATTCAAATATGTTTCTCGAATTCATTCATTTTTTCTTTGAATATCTCTATAGAATTCAAATTATACCTCATCAATAAGAAATATATCTATCTATGAAAATCATATGTAAAAACAATGAATATGAATACCCATCCCATTATTCAAATGGCAATACACCACACGCATCGATATGAACTAATTCAAGAATCTCCTTTTCCCAATCACCATTACTAAAAAATAGGGATTCATTAATTTTTCCACATAAAATTCATTACATATGAATTTTTTTTAGTTAAAATAAATCTAAAAATAAATATTTGTGTTATTATTTCAAATTATTTATGTTCACATGACTAGTATAATGATTCCAATGTTGGGTGTGGTATGATTCATGTGAGGTATTTTCATTTTCAATTGACATTACATTTTTTATGTAATCCATCACATATCATCCTATATTTAAATGTAAAATATCATATCCTATGTTATCCTTATAAAATAAGTAATATTTATTTCCAAATTTGTAGATAAATCCATTCATACGATGTTTGGATACAAAAAATATTGTTATCTTGGTATTGGATTGAACATATTAAAAATCATTCAAAACTGTTATCATTCTTGGTGGAAACATGATGTGTAGTTGTTGAAAACTATAGTAGCATGTTTAGATCTATTTGATGCATGTAGATCTACCTCTTTCTAGTCAATCATTCTAATTATAAATGGTTCCTGTATTTGAATACAAATGTATGCACCAATAGTTATACCTAGTACCCAACTTTTTGAAATAGTTAAATTGTAATTGATAAAAAATGACCATAAAGAATCCTATTCTGTATTTGTTCATGGGTCATTTTTCACCAAGTGGCCTTTATTGCAATAATAGAATCAAAAAACATCATGATACCTCACTTTCGCAATGGTATTTTACTACATGGAATGGTGTTGTGATGAATCTCTGGTCTTAGTGAGATTTTATTAGACATTATCTATTTACCCCATAATTAAGGAATTCATTTATCGGTTCGTCTCCATAACTACATGGTGATGAAGAGTAATCATATATAAGGGAGAGTTATCATTTTTTTAATATTAAAATTTACAATAAATCTAGAGAATTTTTGACGGACTAATGTTTGTATGAAATCAATGAATAGTTAATTAGGGAGTTTAAAACCTAGAACCTATTTTCACTCAATGAAGATAATTATTGAATCTACAAAAGGCCTTGTGGGTGTTTCATCCCCATGATTACTCTAGAATCAATCCAAATATATTTTTAACTTTTCCTTTATAGTTATTTAATGGTACAATCTGTAGGGATGATCAAGAATGAAATAATAATTCATATATTAGTGAGACTTCCAGATGTCACCCGAATGAGATGATAACACCAAACATTGAATTTTATCTACATCACTCAATTATTTTTCATAGAGAATAAAATCATCATCACTCGCCTCCAGAGTAGTTAGATCTAGAAGTTAGGATTTGATAAAGTACGATTTATGTTCATGTAACAATATAACACAAAGAAGTTTGAACTATTCATTGAAGTTACTTCTAGTTATCAGATTTTATTTCTATAAAATATATCATATACATAGTGGAGATTCCATGATATTAATTAATTTGTCAATTTTAATACGGAAATTATTAGTGAATTGTTTTTATTAAATATAATATAATAAATAATAATTAATTTTATTAATTCACTGATTATTTTATCAAGTCAAAATAGTCTTCCTCATTGTTTTTAGAATGTATTGTTTATAGGAAATTCATGTCTAAAAGATCCATATATCCCTTCTAGATGATCCTTCATTTTTCCATGAAATTTATAAGAATGTATTTAGCCTCATGGTCATGACATTTGTTGGCCTAAAACTCCTTGATCCATTTTTTTGAAATCCAAAATCCAAATAATTTTGTTGAAATTCTTCAACAGTTGACTGAAAATATTTATTGAATATAAATTGTCCATTAAACTTAATAATGTTTGGTTCAATAAACCTGGAACCCTCTTTATAACTCTATGATAAAGAATGTGTCATGATTTTTCCATGTAAATACTTAGTTTTGTGGTTTCATTCCAATGAATATAATTGAAGTAATAATGACATAATATTAACATAAGGTATTTTTTTTTATTGTGCATAAATGTTTATTGAATTATCTTCTACATATAATATTAATAATATGGGGGTTTTACCTAACCAATTATACATGTTAGATAATATAGTCATGGGTAATCGATTTTTTTATATTCATTTTTTAGAATTTCACTAATTTATATATTTTATTGTAGTATTGCATCCATAAAATAAATAATGCATAAGAGAGAAATAAACAAATTAATAAATTTCAAGTTCATGAAATTATCTATCAATTGATTTATTCATGGGTTAATAAACTATCCTTTGACCATGGAGAAAGAACTAATTGTGTAGGTCTTGGAATGAATTGAAACATTACACTTCTCACTTGTGTATCATTTGGGTTGGTATCATTTAGCTTCTATCTTGAATCACCTTGATAGAACTTCAGATACTCCATTTATTAGAAGTATTTTAACTCACATGACAGATATGTGATCAAAAGGATTGGTTAAAGTGGATTACATAAATGAACTTGTATATGAATGTCTAATATAATGATGGAGGGTGTTTTTCAATTCATAAAATCAATTTAATTTAATTATTAATAATTTAAAAAACATGAAATAAATTAAAATAAATAAAACCAACACATGAATTAGTATTGGCACAACTCATGAATGGCCAAACATATAAATCCAATATAAAACATTATACTCACTAAAATTCAATTCTTTTCATTTATTATTTTTAGAATAAATACTTTTGAATAAATTATTTAAATAACTAATACCATTTTATCTTAACGACCCTCCACGTCCTTGTAGAGATATCCATGACAAAGGAACTCCAGTAAAATAAATGATCGAACAAATAATGAATTATTGTTACCAAAAAATTATTGAGTATTTACTATTACTATAAAATAATTATAAAATAGTAAAAAAAAACAAGTTCTAATAAATATAACAACTCCTTAATATTGAAATTGTAAATTTTTTGTAAATTAATTCTACCTTTTATTGGTGGACAAAATAAGATTTACTATTGTGTACACATATTGTATCTCATTTTCCATGTACCCAGATCACAAGCCTGGGGCTTTTTTGTGTACCTCTGTTGGAATACACATCATGTACTATCTAGGGATAGACCATAAATCTCTCTTTCTATGTACCTTTGTATACGTTTCCTAATATTTTTCTTGTATCTTATTGTATTACATGATAGGGTAGGGATTTTCCATCGGTTCCATGCCCATGTAGTCATGCGCATGACTGCTTGCCATGAAGTGATGAGTAGGAGAAACTGATAAAATGTTTATGAAGTTGGGTAGGAACTCTTCCGTGTGGGTTTAAATTTGTTTTTTGCTCTTAAATTTTCTGTATCGTGGTGCTTTGAATGTTTTTATGACTTTGAAATCATGTATGGTTTTTCAATTTTTCCATAAAAGTGATTGAAAATAAAAAAATAATTTTCAGTCAGTCAGTTATTGTATTACATGGTGTGTACTAAAGAGCTACACACCATTTGGTCAGAATTTTGGGTGTTCATGAAACCATAAATATTTCTTGATGGTTTCATCGAATTTGTTACTACACACTCTGTACATTACACCTACACACTATGGGTCTCACATGTCATGTGTCTGTACAACTTTCCAAATGCCTCAGTGTGTTCATAGATCATATGATTACATGACATGTGTAGGCCATCAACATTCCATGAATATCACAATTCATGTGTACTCTAATATCTTACAATGGATAAATGTGTACATCAAATGTGGGAAATGATGAAATAAATTCCATCTACATTCACTAAACATTTATTATGTTTTTATTTTGGTACACTTTTTGTATCTTGCGGTTTTACTTAGAATATGACCACATAGATTTCAAAAATTTTAATGTTAGTTTCTGTAGACTACATGGCATGTATAGGAGATACACATCGTATAATTAAACATTCGATGTTTTATGTTGTCTTGGTCTACATGAGTTGTGCAATATATACATTGTGTGCAGTTATTACTCTATGCATCGTGTATCCCATGACATGGGAAGGTCTAGTTCACATTGGAACACGATCTGCACTCAAGCTACACACTATGTAGTCCCATGCCATTCAGAAATAATCCATGATATTTCCTCATGAAATATATAGTTTTTCATCATATGTTCTTAGACCATTATGAAAATTAAAAACGGAACGATTATTATTAATATGTAAAAAACATGTCAATTAAAATCATATTTTAGAATTAATATACATGAAATGAAATTATAACCACTACTTCTCATATAAATCAACTATAAAATAAATGATGATAAATTTTAAATTTGTTCCCTCTAATAAAAGTTGAAAGTATCAGGTATAGAGAAAGAGCTAGTGGTTGGTGAAAAAACATAATTTCTTATTTGATATGATAGATCATTCAAAATATTATCAAATATGTACATCCTAGGACCATTAACTATTATCACAATCATTTATGGAATTATGAAAAACCAGAAACCCAAAGAGGATATTTTCACTTAAAATTTAGAATTAATTTATTTTTATTTGGAGGAAATAGTTACCTCATTTTAGGTTTTGTTTCTATTGATGATTTGGATAATATAAATAACCCTTATCGAATTAGCTACTTTTAATCAAGGGATTCAATTATTTATCCCATCTAGTGGTGATCCACACATCTTCCTTTAATCTATGAATAAATCCAAATGGGTTTTTTGGGTTCTAGCATGAATAATTAATTTCCATTAATTGTTCATCTTGATCAATAATCTGTTAAACATAAAGGATTTTCTTCTGATATTCTTGTTATTGAGATGAATAGTGGAAGAAGAACGGATAGGGAAATATATTGTGCACTACAATTCTATATTCTTGTTTTCTTGATTAATCATTAACCTTAATAAATAGGCATAACCATTTATAAATATGCCTAGTTTTTAGATTAAAATATTATTTAATTTCGTAGAATCCCTTAAAAAAATAATTATTATGAAAACCCATTCCATAAATAATAATAATAAAATTTTATGCCTTCCATGATGACTTTCACATTAAAAAATATTATTTAACAATATTTTATATAATAATTTTTATAAGAAATTTTCATAGTCTATGAAAACTCCTCAATATTTATTGAAAACAAAAAATTAATATTTTAATTAAATATTTCCTCCATCATTAAATATTTTGATCATATAAAAAATTTATAACATTATTCCTTGTTCATGAGATTAATATTTAATACATTAAATAAATTGATATATAATTAAATTTTGATCTATTAAAACACATAGTGTGTAACCAACTAAGATTCATTGACATTGGATTTAGGTGGGATTTCCTAAAGTCCAAGATTTCTATTGTGAAATTGGTGAAGGCACCCAAGATAATGTAAATTATGTCACAATTATCAGAAACACATATGAATACTCACATTATAATATAATCCCATTGTCACAATATATCATCCACAATTATTTCATCTATTTTAATAGACTATATTCTCAAAAAATTCTATTATTTTATAAAATAAATATGTCATTAAACCATGGATGTGGTTTATATTTTGATGATTCAAATTAAATTAAAATAATGAGATATCATCCTATATAAATATGGAATTTAAAATTCCTTCCCTCACTTATTCATCAACAACACACCGCTCTTTAAACACCCATCATATTCAACATCACCAGGAACTCTATTGTTAGTGTTTATGAAATGTATCTAATTTCATGATTAATACTATTAATTAACAATATTACTAACTCAGAAGGACCGTTACACATACCCATATAAAGAAATATATTATGGCATCCAATGTTTTGGAATCTCTACTGTTAAGTCTATTCTCATAACCTCCCATCAAGGAGATTACCAAGTGTGAAATTCATGATAGAAATTATCATATAATTATGAGTACATACAAATGAAACACAATATAATATCTCAAAATCATTGAACAACCATAAAAATATATTTATGAGTATCATCATAGCAAGTATTAGTTCTCATCAAAGCATTTAATTTTTATGACCTCATCATGGTGATATGTAATTTAGGAAATATTACCTAAATGTAATGGAGAACACTGAAAAATATTTTATAAGTTATTTTATTAATATTAATATAATTAAATATACTTTTAATCAATATAAAATTTTTTTTATACAACACTAACTCTAAAAAGTTACACTTCACATCTTCCACTGACTAGATGCAACTACATCTGTTAAAAATTTCCTTTCTTTTCTTTCAATTATACTATGTCTGCTAGCCTCAATGTAGATATCTTATTGTATTGATGAATTTTCTCTATTTGGTAAGTGTAACTCTAAGATAATTATTATGTCACTACCCATCCCACTAAGAACCAAGCTATGACTACCCCATGCCCGCCTTCCATAAGCTAGGGGCTTGCAACTAGCAACATAATGGGATCTACATAAAATGGTAAAGAACGCCCAAAAAACATGTAAACACACAAGTAGGGTAAACTATACCCGATTAAAACACAATGGATGAAGAAAGGTGAAACCACAACTAAAAATCACTATAGAGTGTAAATGTTTGTACTGGAGTAAATGGGCTAGAATACAAGCCCAACTGAAATAGAAATAAAACAAAAAGGGAAAAAAAATCTTGAGCTCAACTGCCAAGGATCCTACCTGAAGGGTAGGTACATCTCATCTCTATGGCTCTCCACATCAACTGGCCACCTCCATACACCGTGAAGTCCTAGCTCCCTGAGTTTCATTCAAAGCTGCATGTCGTCTGCACAGGACACAACAAGGTGTAGGTGAAGCTCGTGGAGGGGTGGGTATAAAAATACCTAGTAGCGACCCCAAGACCCCCAAAGGTCTCTCATAATTAAATAAGGAAAACCAAAATGAATGATATTAATCACAAAGCACAAAGTGAGAGACTCAAATCAATCTAGGTATAACATAAGTAAATAAGTACATATGATTAGTCGTAAGATAGATCATTTTATTATGTTAAAGGGAACTGTTGCTGACCCATATAGGATCGATATGTACTTTCTCCCGCTAACCCACAGAGGATATGACCCACAAAATATCGATAGGTACTTACCCCCACTGACCCACGCAAGACCATACCCACTTTGGATCAGTATGCACTGACGTACACATGATCGTTGAGTGCTGACCGACACAGGATTTAACCCACATATGATCGGTACACATTGACCCACAAAGGACCATTGAGTGCTGACCCACATAAGAACTAACCCACCCAAGATTAGTGATGATCCACATCGGATCTCTAGGTGCTGACCCACATAGGATCGCTCGGTGCTGACCCACATATGATCTCTAGGTAATATCCTCCGCAAGATCTACCACCATCTCTACCTCATAGACAACCACTTGATCCCTGCACAAAGCACTCTTGATTCTAAGAGAAACTGATCCTCAAGCCATCAATCATTCTTTATCTGGAATGAAGTTTCATGAAGGAGTCACCAAATGGACCTTCATGTCATAAGGTTCCCAATGCGATAGATAATGCGTCAATAAGATACCCAATTTGTGAATTATAGGCATATTAGTGTAAAGGGCCCAGTTGGTTTCAGGATCGATCCAACCCAGACATATTACAAAATTCACCAAAACATAGTTGGAGTATCATTAAAAGACCGTATTTCCCTTAGGATTCCAGCGCCACAGACAGTTTGTCAAATAGACATCTGGTTTGCGAGATACAAACTTTTTAGTGTATTTGAGGTGAAATGGGTCCGGGTCCATTCCGACTCATCCCGACCCGGCCTGGGCTGACCCGAACCAGTTCAGGTCGCCCCAGCCCACTAGGGCTTAGTGGTGCCGTAGAGAGTTCGGCCTACCCCAGATGGACTAGGCCGTGGCATCTCGGCCCGCCCTGGCTGGGCTGGGCCATGACAGCTCATCCCACAGGCTGGAATGACCCACGCGAGGGTCACGTTGTCCGTCTCCTGAACGGCTCAAAGAGTCGTTTGACTCTTAATTGGCGGTTCCTGTTGGGGATGCCTGGCTATCCGCAGGACCCACAGGGAGTAGGTCCCATCCCTTCATCGCGGCCTACCTCATAGAGGCACACGATAGCACACTGCCACTCGCCTCCACGGCCGACCAAGAGCCAGCTACCTTTCCATCCCTCATGCCGCCGCACCCCTCCTGTGGCCGGTGAGTGCCGACCTCCAGTTGCTGGTGCCTCCGCACTAGCATATTTTCATGCGGGGCTCCGGTGACACTCCGGCGCTTTGCTCCCACTCATGTCTACTCCAACAGGACTCCTAGGATGTCGTCGTCACTGTGTGGCCCTCCGATTCGCATTGCCACCAAATTAAAAATTCTCCCACAAAGACTGCAATGATAGATCCAGCGGCGGAGGGTTTGTGCCTTGTTCATTTAGACTACACCGTCATTGTTAGAATCAAAACAAGCATGTATCAATAAAAACATGACATATATATTGATTAATCCATGTTCAAATATCCTAGAAGAAACACCCCCAAATTCACGAACGAGGAAAAGAAATGTGAATTTAATAACAACCAATACCTCATGATCCATTTGGTGATGTTATAGTTGTGGAGGGAGAAGAGATCTCACTGGATGGAGTCACCGGTGTTTCTTGATCTAGAATCATTGAATACCAAGCTTCCATTTTCCACTAATCGTAGTTTCCGCAGTACTTCCCCAGAGGTTCCCCGCATGATGAAGCCATGTCAAAAACCCCTACTCGAGCTCTATTTAAAAAGAGGGGGAGAGTGAGTAACGCATTAGAAGATTTAATGAGGGTCATTAATGAGTTTCAAATTAATTAACCTCTTAATTACCAATGGTGTGGTTACGCAATTGAAGAGTCAATCCATGAAATGTCTTGACAACCCATCTGTCCCACCACTGCTGCTCAATAGAATGTAGGATAATAAAATAAAATTTTTTCTGTTATTTTAATTTTTTAAAATGTTTTAAAAACTATTTTTTTCACATGACCAGTTGCGGTCAATGTTAAACCTCCCATAACCAAATCCCGACATTGCGGATTAGACGGTGCACTCATATTTTTAATTTGAACACCGTTTCAAAAGCTAGAAAATGACACCCGCACATCTATTGAATGTAACTTAATAAAATTTTAAAAAATTATTTATAGTCAACCTCGACCCTTTCCGGTCAAGTTTATGCTTGGCCTAAGGGGAATAAACCCTCACGAGTACAACCGTACTCTCATATTTTCAATCTGAGTTACCTTATAGGAGTTATAGAATTTAACAATTAAATAATTGTTACTTAAATATTTTATCTATGAAAAAAAATAGTGTTTCACTATTGGCCTGTGCTGGCCAATGCTTGGATCTTCATAAGGAAAGAACACCCTCACGAGTTCAGTGGTGGTATCATATTTTTAATCAGAGTCTCCATTTGTTAGTTATAAGCATTTGAAAAACAAAAATATTTTATGTAATTATTTTTTTTACAGTTATGCCATTTTTGGGTTTTCTCACCAAGGACATCCACTGAAAAAACATTAGTCATGCCTAGGGTATACCCGAAATCCAAAATGAAACGATGCCATCAAATTTCTAATTCGGGCACCCATTTAATAGTTATTCAACTTCTTCCGGAAAACATCTCATGTGTGCTATTTATAGCTTATCATTTTTTCTATGGGTCATTCCAGGCACTCCGGGCCATTAAATCACATGCCATCAATAATTTCTGTATCGTAATAATTCCATATAATTAGAAAAATATGGAATTTATGGTAAATTACATTTTCCCCACCTTTCGGAATTACGTCCCAAAAAGATAAAAAAATTCAAATAATACAAATGATGGTACTGTGCACGACTCCGAGCCTCCATCTCCCATGTTCCCTTTTGGAGGTTCCTGTGCTACCACTGAACTCACACCAGAGGGATCGGCCGCCCACAAAGGAGCCACTACTATTGATCCTCTATCTCCATTGTGAACTCCACAGAAGACCCATCTTCAATGTCCTTATCTTCTTAGTCGATAATGTGTGATGGTGATACACGAATCTCCTCAGCTACGAAACATGGAAAACATTATGCAACTAGTGCATCTATGGGAAATGACTTAGTAAAAACTCCACCTTGCCAACTATACTGAGAATCTATAATTTTCTGATAAACCTCAGAGATAACATGCCACCCCGGAAAAATATCTGCAATCCTCCTCGGGGTGAGGCCTGTATGAACTCTACCCATCTCCACTATCTTCACTGTTGAGAATTATATCGGAAAATTTCTATCCACATGAAAGGATACCCCTTTTAATTAATTGATGTACCCATTGACACATTGGCAGTGGGTACTCATTCTCCATGCCCACATGGTTAAAGTGCTGTTAAATCACACAAAACCTCAAATAACTGGGTCTTACTAAGCCCATCCTTTTCAAGTCTCCCAACTATACTCTCAAATTCTAGAGAACCGTGGGAGACATATGATATTAAATTCTAGATATCAGTGTCATCCCTAGGTCAAGAAAATGAAAAAATCCCTCTCCCTACGATAAGGTAATCCTAGAAACATATTTAGAAAGGATGTTTCTGCACTCTGCAACTACTATTGGGAACTGAAAACTGAAAACTCATACTACCATGAGGGTAAGGTTAGATGACTCTAGAGTGATCATCTACACCCTCATATTAATGATTTTATCCTGTGCTACATGGGTTTCCATTTTTTCTGACCATGGAAAACATCATTCCAGCACTGTAGATATACCACTTATTTTTTCCCAAAAAATAGTCAATCTGAGCATGAACTAGGGATGCCCATTCCATACCCAAACTAATGACGTAAGGTCTCGAAGCTACCACCAAGAGCTTCCAACTAAGAATTTCATCTCAAGGGTCAGATCACACACTCAGCATAAGTTTTATTATTGAGTCCTCTCCCATAGGCATCTCCAGATATAATGGTCATGTCAACAGTTTATCTAGAAACTATAGGTCTTGAACAAGATTCGTGATAAGAATGAATGATTAGTACCTATGTATATTAATTACGATAGCTATTAGTAGAGAAAAACCATACCTTAGATCATTCCTAGAGCCCTTGGGTCACACTCCTTGACTGCATGCATCTACTCCCATCCCATGTCATCCAGCTCCCTGAGCCTAGTGGGGAACACATTGGGGGGGGGGAGGGGGGTGTTTGTAAGATGTTGAAATTTATACCATCTCTTTCTACTCATTTACCCACCTTCCATGTCTTCTACAATGAAGATTCATCTATCCTTATCACATCCTCTTCCTGAAACATTTTACAAATCCAAGTCTCTGAGACTAACGTCAGTTTCCTTCATTCCCACTACTAACAATCACTGCATGTATATTCATATCCAATTAAATTTCAACTGCTAAGGTTCTCTATAGTATCCTATCATAAGTAGGAATGCACAGAAGAATAGTGACAGTTCAGAAGTCTCTAAATGCATCTCTCTCAGAGGTCTGATCCCTGTAGTACTAGTCATATCTTATTCATCAAGTACCTGGAATGGCATGAATACCTTTATGATTCCTTAGTGACCGACATGTCATCCTGCCAAAGCTGTATAAGCTCTTCATAACTCATACCCCTTAGCTTTTTATAGAATGTGACCTATTCTCTTAGAAAGGTTCTCAAGATCTATCCACAGAAAATTCACCTCATCATATGATATGGGTAATATAAACCCTTCCATCGCCCAGATGAGCCACATAGAATGCTCACTACCAAGACTACCATCTGATCAAATGGTGCCCTGGCTAGATGGAAACTCAGTCCCCACCTCAATCCAGCCCTTAGCCGCCTATGAGTTGGGATCACCTCAGAACATGAGGGGTATCTATCACTAAAACTCATGTAAGTAGGTGATCCTACAAGTGTCCTCTACCCATAGAGCCCGTAGTAATTGCTGAAAAATGGGTAGTTGTATCGGTGGGACACTTCCTGAAGGTACTATCTCAGGAAAGGATCCATGTACTGAAGTCTCATCCCTATGTGGACTATCCTCATGGTCACAAATTGGAATCTATGAAGTCTATCTTCATGGAGGAATCTTGAAAGACAATCAAGATGAGCCACATTCAACATGTTATACCTGGTGAGCTGACTGAAAGAGATGAAAAAGGAAACAACATTTTCAAAACACACGCAACTAGTGGTTTCATGTATCGAGTTAGAAATCAGAATTCAGGGTCCTAGTGTATGGATACGTCGACCTCCACACCAACACTAGACTCCCCAAACTAAAAACCAAACTCAATAAAATTAACAATATTAATCCATTGAAAACATAGACTCTTAGTTCCTCTAGTAGAACTGGCCACCCTATGATACCACATTATCACGACCAGTCCCCCAGGTATTCGTGCCTTGACTACCCCAATCTCGCCTTCCATATGCCATGGAATTACAACTATCACCGGAAAGGAATTTCCCTAATATATGAAGGCATTGACTTAAAACCTGTACACACAGTCAAGGATAACTGTGCACAAGTAGAACACAACTGAAGAAGAAATATGAAACTACAACGGTCTTTGCCCACACCATGTTGTGTCTTCCTCCAAAAATCCGTTCAGAAGGGTAGGTACAACTCATCACTACGGCTCTCCATGTAAACAGGTCAACTCCATAAACCATCTTGTCCTAGCTCCCCAAGTCTCTGTCAAGGCTTCCTATTGTCTGCAAATGACACAACAAGGTGTGGGAAAATCCCGTACATGGGTGAGTATAAGAATATTTAGTAGGGACCCCGAGACCCCCAAAGATCTCTTAGAATTACACTATGGGAAACAAAAAATCATGATCTCAATCAAAAAGCACAAAGAGAAAGACTCATCCTAATCTAAGTATAACATTATTATAGAAGTACAAATGAATAGTTGTAAGAAAGTTCATCTTATTCTATTTAGAGGCACTTCTGCTTACCCCTATAGGATTGATATGTTCTAACCCTGCTGACCCACATAGGATCTGACCCACCTAGGATCGATAGGTACTAACCCAAGATGATCCACCCAAGATCTGAACCACCCCTGATCGATTGGTATTATCCCCCACTGACCCACACTGGATCTGAACCACATTGGATCATTATGCGCTGACCAACACAGGATCGCTGAGTGCTGACCCACACATGATCTGACCCACACATGATCGGTATCCATTGACACACACAAGATCCCTGAGCATTGAACCACCCTAGATTTGGCCCAGACATGATCAGTGCGGATCCACAAAGGATCTCTAGGTGCTGACCCACAAAGGATTTCTCAGTGTTGACCCACACATGATGGCTAGGTACTAATCTTCTTAGCATCTTCCTCCAATATCCACCGCACAACCAACCACTTCATTCTTGCATGAAGCACACCCAATTCTGAGAGAAATCACTCCTCAATTCGTCAGTAATATTTCAATTGGAATGAAGTTCCACAAAAGAGTAACCCAATTGATCATCATGTCGTAAGGGTCCTAATGCAACACACACCGCATTAATCGGACACCCGGTCTGTGAGTTAAAGGAATTATAATTTCAAGTGAATGATTAGATTACAGTTCAATACTAACTGTCTATAAGGAAAAATTCTCTAAAACATAGTTGGGTTATCTCAAAAGTACCATCTTGTTCCAAGGATTTCATAGCTGTAGATGGTTTTCCAAATAGACATCTGGTTTGCGAGATAAGGCCTTTAAAGAGTATCTAGGCTGAAATGGATCCAGGGCTCGTCCGACCCGGCCCGACCTATCCTGGGGCCAACCCGACTGAGTTCTGGTGGACTTGACCTAGTCCAGGTCTGAGTAGGGCCAACCAGATCTGGTTAGGCCACATACCGTCCCGCCCCAGCTGGGCCATGGACCGGCCCGCCCAGGCTGGACTGGGCCGCGGTGGCTTGGCCCGCCGAAAGGCGGGTCCCCTCCCTTCATCGCGGCTTCAATACCATGGCCTTCCTTACTGAGATGTTTGACGAAATGCCGCCTCCCACCCCAATGGTCAGCTGAGAGTAGGCCTCTTGTCTGTCCACCATAGTGCCTCACCCTTCAGCGCCCGATAGGCGCTGACCGCAGCCTTCGCCGCTGATGCAAGTTGCCAGTGCCACGCTGGCAGATTTCTTTTGGGGCTTCTACAATGCTCTAGAGCTCTGTTTCCACTCCCTTCTGTGGCTACGAGCTTCCTGGGATGTCGTCGTCCCTATGTGACCCTCTGATTCATTTTTCCTTCAATATTATAATTCTACCATGAAGAACGCAACAATAGATCAAGCAACGAAGGGTTCATAACTTGTTTATTTTTCTCGCACCAACTGCTTTATCATCATAACAAGCAGGTATCAAATAAAATCATCACAAAGATAATGATCCATCCCCATTAAAATCTCCCACAGAAAACAGCCCCAAATTCATGGACAGGGAAATGAACTGAGTGTTTCTTGAATAAAATAGGAACCCCTACCTCATGATCCGTTGGGTGATGCTGTGGTTGTGGTAGGAGAAGAGTCCTCATTGTATGGAGTATCTGGAGTTTTTTGATCCCAAATCATTTACACCCAAGATTCTGTCATCTGTTAGTGGAAGATTCCGTAGTACTTCACTAGAGGTTCCTCGCTTGATGAAGCAATGTCACAAACCCCAACCCGAGCTTCATTTTAATAGAGGGTGAGGGTTAGTAACGCATCAAAAAAATAAATGAGGTTAATTAATATTTTTTAAATTAATGAACGTATTAATTCCCAATGGTGTGGGTAAATAATTGAAGAGTTAATCAACTAAATGTCTTGAAATCCCATCAGTCCAACCACCACCTCTCAAGAAGAGGTAGGATAATAAAATAATAATTTTTATGTTATTTTATTATATCTTTAGCAGTCGTAAAAACTAAATTTTCCACCTGACCAATTGTGGTCAAAGTTAAACCTCTATTAAGTGAATCCTGGAACTTCAGATTCAACTGTGCCCTAGGATTTTTAATGTGAGCACCAGTTCAAAAGATAGAAAATTCCTCCCACGCATTTAATGAATGTACCTTAAAAAAGGTAATAAAATTAAAAACTGTCACCCTCAACTCGTGTCGGTAAAGGTTAGGCTCTACATAAAGGGAACACACATGCACGTACTCAACAGTACTCTCTTATTTCCAATCCAAGTTACCATTTTGGAGTTATATAATTTAACAATAAAATATGTGTTACATAATTATTTTATTTATGAGAAAAAACTGACTTCCACTATTGGCCCGGTCCAGGCATTGTTAGAAATTCATAAAGAAATAATACCCTCACGAGTTCACTAGTGGTCTAGGATTCTTAATTTGAGTCTCCATTCCAGAGTTATAATAATTTGAAAAAAATAATTTTATATAATTATTTTAATTACGGTTATGCCATTTTTGGGTTTTGTCACCAGAGGCATGCACCGACTAAAATCAAGTCACACCTCAGGAAAACCCACCATCAAGAATGTATCGGTGCCATCAAGTTTCTAATATGGACACCCATTTAGTATTTATTCTACTATTTCAGGAAAAATTCTCACACATTCTATTTAAAGCTTAAAAATTTTCAACAGATCATACGGGGAACTCCGGGCATCGAAATCACGTGCCGTCTATTTTAGTAGTCTCGTAATAATTCCATATAATTCAAAACAATTATACAGAATTTCCGAGACATTACATATGATCCAAATATTCTAAAACATTGAGAGGAAACTATTTTAATCTCCAAAAGTGACAATTTATCACCCAAGGTCTTGATAGCCAAGAGCCATGACATCATCTTGGAATTACCACCCATGTTAAGAAAAACTAAGAGTTAGGAAACTATCTAACATTTAATTCACAATGCATATTAAAAAGAAAATTGGAGACACAATCTTGAATTTAGAGACCATGGTAAAACTTATACATAGCCCAACACACCTTTTGGAACTTATCACTATTGGTGAACCCCATAGAGTCACTGATTCACTATTTAAAATTTTACCACCAATTTTCAGACTGACAATGATCCCTAGATACCATCTAGAACATTGCACTAATGGTTAGACAGAACACATTCTTATTATTCTATCTAGTTCACACTATTTAGTTGATGGATGATAGAAAATGTACACTATAATTGTCCAATGAAGGATGAGACATGTGTCTTGGAATCCATGTTAGCACAATATGGCCAGATAAGATGTGTTTCATGCTTTATATTACACTATTTTTTCGTTCATACAATTACATGTTTTTATATATAAGGAACATCATCGGTGGATCCATACTATGTTTTATACTAACACATATAATGAGTAACAACATACACATATAAAAACTTCTGTCTAGTTTCCATGTAACTATATGTAATTGAGTTTTTATTGGATATGATGGATGTGGTTGAGAGATACAATCAAGGATGAAAATGGATATTTATGGTTATGTCTCCACTTATATTTTCGATTCATTTTTTTTCATGATTGATATTGTGGGTAATCATAATGATGATTATCTACATGATCAAGATGGGACCATTTTTTATATAGATATTAAATGATTAATTTCCTTTGATAGATGAATCTTTTTCATAATTCCTTAGGATTAATCTTTTGTTTCATGATAGTATAGTTTTTTAAGTTTTACTTCATGTGATGATACTAAGGGTACAATATCTCCTTGTTGGTTATAGATTATCATCACTAACAAATATCCTCTAGTGTACATGGTGGAATTACATTGGTTAACTATTTACATTGGCTTGGTCTCGGTTTTGAAATCTATGGGATGACATATTTCACACACCAATACGCACACAAACAGCCACCTAATGACACACCGAAGGACATGCATACCCATATGTGTGTTCAACCACATCCCCCACCCCACCCTTGAAATCTTGTACACCAATACTCACTCCCCCTAACATCCAGGGATAAATAATTCCACTTATCATTTCTAAAAAAGTTCTAATGATTTAGGTTTTTTACAAATGGTGGCATTTTGCGTGTTAAAAAAGTGATGAAAAGAGACTACTCATCACCCCTAATAATATATACCGTAATCTAAAATTTCTTTTTTTCATTGATAATGGTTGTTTTAATTAATTAGAAATATGAAATAATAAAAATAGAAAAATATTTCTCAATATATTTAGGTATTGTACAGACACCCCTTGTCTTAACCCCATAAATCAATACTCATCCCCTATCCCCCATCACATATGAAACACTCACCCCTTTTTAAGATAAAAAAATCCATGTGCCACCCTGGATACACAAAATCTAGTTCATTTTATGCACACACAGTTTATTAATTACCCATTGAATAGAAATCCACATCTGTGTCCTGGTGCAACGAACAATGGTACAAAACTAGAGACAAATGAGTACATGTCATCTATCCTTTTTTTATTGAGTCATAATTCATAGAATATCTAGATGGGTTCCTAATATGTGTTCCCCATTAATTATTATCGTATCATCATTATTCATATGAGGATTGAAGAAGAGAAATTACATATTTCTATGAAGTATGATTAATGTATTAAAACATGAAATTGAATTTATCTTTTATATGAATAATTATAAACAAAGAAATTAGTAATTATAGATATTTATATGTCCACTCTAATACAACATTTTTGATTCAGGTGAAGTATTATATCTAATATTGGTTGACCATAACTCAGTATTTAATGTATTTGATGTTGTATTTTCATATTATGGAAAACATAAACATCAAGACCATCAAAATAATTCCAAATCTTGTTGACAAGGAATTCCTTCAAAACATATAGGAGATATTTTTCTAAAAAATTTATAATTTTTTTAAATTGATAAGTAGAAATGATGACATAGGATTGAAATAATTATTTTATGAAAATGTATATCTCCCAAAATCTGTTTGGGTTAACCATCTATATAGTTGTAGGATCCATGTGTAAAATTCCAGTAGTTGTGACATACGCATGAACATTTTTTATTCGAACAATATTGATGGATTATTAGGTGTTATCACTGTGGATATGTCATATTGTAGTGTTTTCCACAATCATTGTGGTTATTACTTAAGTCGTGAAGAACCATCCCTATAATATCATTCTTATGATATTGGGGGAGGAAGGACAAGCCATCGATAATTATTTAGTCTTGATAGAGAGATCTAGATTTCTAATTTCATAATGATTCTCAATTTTTATCAATCTCTTCAGAATAGACACAACCATATATTAATATTTATATGGTTATATTAAAAATATTATTTAATTTGACAATGAAACTTAACTAATAATATTAACATTATATGAGATCTTTTCATATAATTGTAATAATTAAAATAACAATCTCATATGGTGTGTGCTAACTGACACAAGGATAAATACTAATTTACCAGCATGAAAATTAATAATTATCGCAAGAAACAATTTCGGTCTAATATTACTCATCTCCATTTATAAATAATTATTACAAATTAATTTCAAAGTTTTTTACCATGTGAATAAATAAATATTTATTTTCTGAAATCAATAATTCCTATAATAAATTATTCCTTATACAGTAGAATAATATTGATTCCAATTATTTAAATTGAAATAGAATTTTATTGATATCATTGGAATCACACATCGTGTGACCATTTCATCCTCATTAATGTTTTAATTGGATATGTAATCCCTAAATTCTAGAAATATGGTTGAGAAACTGGTCATGGAAACAAAGAGAATTAATTTAATGGCGCAACATCAATGACTATACACAAGCACTTTTTTGTTTAAAAATGTATATTTTCAACAATATATCATATAGATGGTTTCACAACCACGATATCAACATATACACTTGATATGTAATTCGTTGACTATATTACTAAACCATGTTATTACACAATGTTCATGAAGTTTTATGTTTCGATCCCATATTCAATCAGAGTGTTATGATATCAACATTAACTAATATAGAAGGGACAAATCCTTTCATGATTTATTCATTAATATCATGTCATTAAAAACACACCCAACATAAAATAATTTTAACCATCAAATAGATACCCTTTATTTTTCATTATATCAATTTGTATGAGTCTTGATATGCATCAATAATAATCTAAATGTATATGCACCATTATACACACTCATAGAAATGAATATTTGATGTCATTGGACATGCATAATTCTTACTGGAGGGTTTTTTCTCATAATATATGGTCTTCAATATTACTATGTGTTATCCTCATGAGATGAAGTATCATTTTTTTAAATTAATAATACATAAAATTCAACATACTATGTTCCCCATCATATAATTTTATCCAACCATTGAGTTGATTTTGGTCCACTAGAAATAACTAAATTTTAAAAAAATGTTACATGTATATTCAAATATGTTAAAATTAAATTAAATCTATTATGATGTATTGTTTGTTCTTAATAATAAAATTAGTGTGATATAATTCAAGATTATTTTTAATATTGAAAATTGCATGATAGTTCCCCTCTATAATGAGATCCTTGAAAATCGTTGATTATATTCATAAAACAAGTTGTCTTATTAGATAATCTACATCTAAAGGGAATATAATACATAGAAATCCATGGGTGTGTACTTAGAAGCCTATGAGGCTTCCTCCCTTTAATTTTTTACTTGGTAATATCTATGATATGAGATTATTCCAATAGATCTGCTAGATGAAATAACACATGTTTTTGTTTCATTATATATTCCTATCTACGAGTGTGTGTAATGGTATTTATAGATTAATATTATCATTAATCCATGTAATTCTTCACAAACAAATATTTACTGAGTAAATCTATCATGACATATATTTTTAGGTAATAGAGAATGTTTTGTGTCTTTAAAATTACATGTTCTTAAAGTCCAAATCAAAGAGGTATTTGCTCTGTTCATATTTATAGAAGATAATATCATAGACCTTTGATTGATATATTACAATAACTTTAATTCCATGGACATAGTGAAATGATATCTATTTAAAATAGTCAACGAAATACATATCAATAATATATGTTTATGATATATATTTTCAATATTTTGAATGAGATATTGATACAAATAGATTATATTACATGGCAAGCATTATCACATGGTTGTCGATGTTTCAACATTGATTTCTTTCACCTGGGTCCTCTAACCCATTTCAGCCAGTTATCATTGAATTTAGGTAATCCTACCTAATTAAAATGAGAAATAATCCTATAGGTTCACCAAAAAATTATATTCATTGATCATGGTTAAATTAAATTTGAATTTAATTATAACAATTAATAAAATTTTCAAGACCGAAGAATATTTTTATTCATATTTTATTTGTTGATAATATTCACAACGTATTAAAAATTTATTTGTTTATTTATAAATAATTTTTATGATTATGTGAATATATATAATAAATATTATCTTTTTGGATTTTGAATAAAATATATATTTTAGGATTGAAAATTTATAATTATTTAATTCCTAGATCATAAATAATTTATTTATTTAAGTGAATGATAAAGTGAACGATAAAATAATTATTATAATAATGTTATTATATGGAATGTGGTCTATTAAATGATAGTAATAGTATATATTGTTTGATACATAATAAAATAACATTTTAACTTAAACAGTAGGTCTATAAAAATGGTTTTATCTATTGTCTAATGATAATCCAAAATTGATGATAGAGAATCATTTTGCAAAATAGAAATCTATATCTCTATATCAAATTTCTCCTCTCTTCCAATCATGAATGAGATTAAATTCAATAAGAATAAAGGATATTGGAATGGTCATGATTAACAACGTAGGACACCTGATTCTCCATGCTTCCACCCAAAAATAAATTTTCATTACTCAGATATCAAAGGAGAACATTTGGATCTCCACTAGAGGAATTATACACATGAATCCTTATAGCACAATGAAGGTAATAAGAGAGTTTTTTTGGCAGATCAACAATGAAATTGAATAATGAATCCTGGGATTAGGTATTAATTTCTTCTAGATCTATGAAATTAACTATGAACCTAACATGAAAAAACCTCTGATAGATTTATGGGAATCTATAAATTAAAAGAAAGTTGAATTTAATTCAACTAATTCTTCTTCTGATGCATTAGTATACTTCAATTGGTATCAGAGAGACCGTGTTTTAAATTTATAATTATTTTATTTATTACTAGAAATTATGCACAATCAAGGTTGAATTTTTCATTTCATAATAATCATTATTTAATATAATATAATTAATATGTTTTCATCATTAAAATTTCGTATTTCAACATCCAAAAATTATTTTGATCTATTAATAATGAAGAATGACCAGATAGTAAATTGGAAAGTGTTGATGAATTTGACATGATAGCATGGGTTTACACGAAGTGAACCCAGAACACAATCTATATATCTATGTGCACTGAACCACACTATGTCACATGATAAACAGTCGAGTAATTAGTAATTACATGCATTGAAATTTTAAATTACCACATGTAGACTAAAATAACCTGGAATATGGCATGTCATATTGAAAACCTATTGCTGGAATACAATCCACGTAGTTTGTATTAGATAGTGACAATATTTGTGATATATTTGAAGTCATTATACATGATCAAACAATGTGTGACAGACATCCTGGAGAATTAATAACATAATTGAAAATTATGTGGGGGGGGGGTATAATTAATATAGTTTATTATTTACCATGTACAATTTACACACCAATCTATTTAGTGATTTATGCAGACATACAACATAACTGATCCGTGGTATATAGCCTGTCTGTACGCATTTGGTAGTCATGAATGACGAACATGCCTAGTTCATTTTAGAGTTGATGGAGAACACTTCAAGAGTGATACATAACAAGTCTCTATCATGTACACTCTATGTAGTCCTTCTAATGTAGACAATTGAATCCCCATTATTGTACCCTTTGTACATGATATCTGAAATATATTGCATTGAGCCTGCATGTATAGGTTCTATAGTCTCCCATATTAGGATATTATAAAATTACAATAAATTGATAATTTCAACATTAAAATCATATTTTTTTAATTGGAACCATTTGGTTTGAAAATTTAATAATTTTTTTTATTTATTACTTAAATTATTTATTTTTTTAATTATCATTTATAAATTGTTCTTCTATTTTTTCTCCAAGAATGTCACAAAAAAGGGTACTTCAAAAATATTTCAAATGTCCATTATTATGAATGGGAATTATTTAATTTAATTCTTAATTAATTAATGTTATCTAATTTATCTTAATTACAAATAATGAATTGAAATTAATTTTGAAATGCTTAATTTTGTGTATACATTTCATGTATGACCATTCATGATCATGACCAAGATCTATGTATGTGTTAAATGTTTTAATTTATTTTATTGAATGGCGTTGAAATTATTTACTATTAAATTATATTTCATAGACTATGAGATATCCCTCCCTATATTATTATATATGACCTATTTTTTCATGGTATTTTATGTAATATCCATTATCCAATCCTTTGTTTCCCCTCCATTATAAGTGTTTTATAAATAATTTAAATTAATGGTGTATCTGAATTCATGTTGATGTAGTTTATGACTAAACCATAATGATTCCAACCTAGGTGATACACTGTTATATAGTTGGAAAGGTATAACTCAAGCCATGAGAAACCCTTAGAATTTCCCGTTAGGCAAAATGTTCATTTTTTGTCTACTCCATAAATAATCCATTAGATAACCTCATGATTGGGTCATTTATTATTATCTTATTTCAGTTTTATACATTATTTATTTAATTGATGCAATACTGGTACACATAATGGAATGAATTAATGTGAAAATATTGATGTTAAATATTTATATTATGTTTAAATGTCTGATTGAATATGGTTAATTATTTATATAAAGTAAACTTAACATTAAATTTTAATGTAAAGGATAAAAGATGACAAAATTTTAGTATAAAAAATTAAAATCCCATGAATAAATATTTATATAATCATTAACTTCCATTACATGATTCAGAATGTAAACAATATAACTATGTGTATGAAAAACCATTGATATGAAAATTATGTTTATTTATAGAGTTATTATTAAATTTTTGGGTTCTATTATTCATGTTAAATCAAGAGGATTTTCCCTTTCAAGACATTGTGTAATTTAGAGGAATGTTTGGATGAAATCTATGACATGTTATCTAGATTGGGGATGCAATTAAATAGATCAAGGAGTTGTAATCCATTAATTTTTAAAGGCATTGAAATCTAAATAATTTAAAATACATTGATGAAACACTTTTAGAGTTATAAGAATGTACATATGTATCTTTTTTACTAGTATTTCAAAGAAACTAGGCATTCTAAATTCAATGGTTTTGTCTTTGGGACTTTGTAAAATATAAAGAGACTTAATAAAAATAAACATTATTATTTCTCAATTAATTCATAATCGATTGAAGTGATAATCAATTTTCAACTTATTGTATAAAATGGAATGAAAAAATGAATATTTTTTTTATCATTCCATAATTACGGGTATATCCTCACAAATACAAATTTCCAGATATGCTACAATTTTTATGTGATGCATTATTATCAGAAAGTTGTATTATGTGATGGAATACCCTATTCATGCTCTTCCACCCCAATAAGAGAGAAATGTTTAAAAGGATTCATACAATCGATATGGTGAGGACAATACCTATGTCTATTTTATTATATTATTAACTATTTATAGATAGTTAATGATAAAACATAATGTCATATTTTCTTATGCAATAATATCACATATCCATTCCCTTAACAATGAGAATGAAATGATGGAAATAATTAATTTTTTCAAATCACTAAAATAATGAAAAATAAAAGAATGAAATCAAGATATATATCAGGTGTTCAATGTGATGGGGTTAAGTTTATCAATATGAAAAATTAAGATTCCACATGGATAAGAAATTATCAATTAATCATATATTTTTGAACTGACAACTAGAGTAAGATTATTTTTCTATTTCCAGATAAAAATATGTATATGTCACTTAAGAATATATTGTATATACATCATAATGTAGATAAGGATTTGATGAAACAAGTTTCTCCTACCATCATTGTGAATATTTTGACTAAAACGTTTAAAGATAACATGGCTACAATAAATAAAGTAGACCCTTTACAAATCCCATTAATGAAAAAAATGGATTGAAGGGAATAATAATTTGAAATAATTTATTTACATATTATGTGTAAATCGTAGATACTATAAAAGATATTCCCATTAATTGATGTAGCATGAAATTTCATAAACAGTAGGTATATTCACAATGATATGATTTTCTAATTGTTTATTAAATACAATATGTATATTAAATACATGTATTTAAATACAATAATCATTCAAGAATATAATCGTTATTAAATTAACTCAAAATATGATGATATAGGTTGATTCATTTATTAGATAAGGATATTTCACTATTTAACATTTACAAAATGGATTGATCCATATCTGTAATGATTTTGGGTAAAAAATTTATCTCTGTTTTAATCGTGACAAAACATGACATTATTTCATTTTTATAATAATTGTTTTACATTACATACATACTAAAATAATAGTTCTATATATCATGAATCATAAATAACTATTACAACAAATGTTGAATAAAAATAATTAGACTTTCACCTGGTTAAAATAAGATAATTTTATATAAAATAAATTGAAATTATTTTACTTGTTTATACGAGTAAAAATATTTTTTTCAACTAAAATATGATATTTGTAATAAAAAATTACTTATCATGTTTTGATAAAAAAGAATTATAAATAAATTTTCATCACCTTTTTTATATTTAGTTTAACATGTCTATGTAAACGATTATAATACTAAAGGTAACAACATATAATTCATGATATTCATTAATAAAATGATTATAAATGATTTGTGATGTAAATGAGTTCATAAGGTATTGAACTAGGAATCTCCGATGTGGATTTTAAGAGAAAATATTTTCAATGTAATTATTTATCATATATATAGTGTAATGTTTATCCCAGTTTAAAAAATACATATATAAAAAATTATCCTGATGCAAGTAAAATTATCATCAATGATGATCCTTATATATATTGAAAATATTTCATTATTCCTTTGAAGTCATATTATAAAAAAATGTCGGAAAAAATTACTATATTATAACTATAACTTTTAATGAATATCATATCAATCACAATATTTTAAAAATATATTTGGACACTACAACTTGTGATTGTTGAAAATCATTTTTTAAAATATATCCTAACTACAAATGATAATGAAAAACAATAATGTGAACCTATTTTAGTTATCTAATTGCCATTAATGATCCTGATGAATTAATAAAAGTGACTAAATTTTGATAACGAAATACAATAATTAACTAGTTAGTGGGGGGGAAATAAGTATTCATTTCCTATATATTGATAACATATATAAGAAAAAGGTTGTTTCTTAGTAGTTTACTAAGACTAATGAATTAAATTTCAAAAACCATGACTGAATGAAACAACCATGTTCTCTAGAATATGATCTATATGATAAATCCAAGTGTTTTTTATTTTATTCATAGAATATATATTATAATAGTATTGAAAAATAAAATTTATTGTAATTCAATAATTTATTGTTATTTGAAAATAACCCTTCCAGAATTACATGCATTTGGAGAAAAATAAATCTTTGAGATTAATATAATTTCCAAAGATTAAGTTCTAGGTATTTATTCCATGTTCTCTTCTATAAACTAATGATTCATATTATTAATAAAATATACAGAGTTTGTGAATATCAAACATATCCCATAAAACTGTGTTGACATGTAGTTAAATCAATCATAGAACACATTGAAAGGTTGATCTAGACTAGTATTTAGTGTCTACCAAATTGATAATACTAGGGATCAAGTGAACTAAACACATGTCTTCATTTTGATCTACATTATTCTGTATGGAAGAAAATCATAATGTAAAATGAAATAAAAACTTATTATAGATAGTGGTACATATATCTTCAATATTCGAGTACATTGCCGCTTCCGATGTAGCATAAGATGTTTTTATAAAATCTTTGATATGATGTTGGTATATACCAAATGAAATATTTTTATCATTATCTTAATAATCCTTGAAAATATAATTATTCATGGGACTAATACATTGACATGGGAACAATATGCGGATACTCAGTTATATCAATACATGAAGTATTTTATCATGATAGTACTATTTTAGTAAATAGATTCACTAAATTAAAGTGTATCCTTCCATCCCTAGACACATCAACATGATTGTAATAGTATCTTTAGAAATAATCTAGAAAATCATATTTTTACATGTTATAACTAACATGTCATTGACACTTTTCTCAAGTAAATGTGGTATTTTGATGGAGTCGGTTACCTAGAACTAACTAATTTTGTACTTATGATTACATTCATATTAAAATGAATGATTATTAATTTAAATATATAACCACATATTGTTTTTTATTTTAAATAGAATTATTGTGATAATGTTAAATAGAATCTGTAACATTGAAAAGGTAATAACAGTTCCACACTATAATGAAAAACATGAAATTTTGTGAAGATATTCTAAAATATAGTTATATATTCAGATAATGTATTATACCTGGGAACATTGTACAAATACATTCATCTATGAGTACGTTCATACATAAAGGGACTATTCTCATGATGTCGATACATAATAATATCCAAGATGGGATATTATGAGAAGAAACCCACCAGTATGAATTCCTTAGGTTTTGGTGCCATAAAATGTTCATATCTAAGTGATTGTATAGTGGTCCTTATAAATTAAGATTATAATTATTGCATTTAATTAGTGTCACACATAGTTTACTGAATAAAACCAACACACTATCTTTGTCGGTTGTACGGTAAGTTGGGAACACCATGAATGACATGTTATTAATGGATAAGTCAAGGATACGTTTCTCCCATTCATATTTATAGAATTTGAAATCTCATAACTTTTATTGAGATATTACTATTGCATAAATTACATAATCATGGTGTCATGATGTTTATTTTAGATATTAAATAATTAATGTATCAAGAATATAAGCTGATGGTATGGATGTGAAACAAGCTTGAAGAGTGATTGGGATAAAGTGATAATTTTACATGGTATGTGATTGTATGTTATTGTTGACATTAAAGTATTATTTTCTTTTACTTAGGTTCCATGACACATTTATATACATTAATTATGGACTTCATATAATCCAACCTAATACTAATATGAAATAATCAAAGGAGTTCACACAAAATTTGTTTCCATTGATCACAGTTTAATTTTATTTGAAAATAATTATTTGAACAAATATTTTTCTTAATAATGAATAATAATAATATTCTAGTTATATTGTTTAGTAATATTCAAAAGTTAATGAATAATTATAGTTTTATTATTAAATAATTTATTTTATTACATGAATATAAATAATATATATTTTTTCATTGGATTTTGAATAAAATATATATTATAGTTGTTGAATATTTAAAAAATACTATTATTCTGGATCATAAATAAATTATTTATTTAATTGAATAATATAATTATTCTGGTATTCAATAATTGATATCGAGTTTGTGTAGACCAATATCATGTGTAATGATGAATATTAATTAACAAACCAGTAAAATAATATTTAACACCACACAACCTAGATTTCTCCACAAAATAATTTTAATTATAATAATAATATATCGAATTGGGTTTTCTAAATGATTATAATATTATTTAAGGGATAATTCAAAATTTATTTATATTTTAACATAATCTCTAGCTCAAAATATTTATGGTTATGTATACTGTGTAGTTTTAATAAAAAAAATTAGGACCGAGAATCATTGAACACAATTGAAATCTTTCTCTCTCAAATCCCAACTCTCTAACTCTCTACCTCTTATGAATAATAATAACACCATCAAGGCCAGACGATCACAGATAAATCAAGACGAAAAACACATCCTATTTGAATATCGAAATTTGTACCCAAAAATATAATTTATGCTTCTTAGAGAGCTATAGAGTATGTGTTGATTACCACTAGAGGGATTCTACACTGGAATTCAAACAACACATTGATGGAAATTCAAAAAAATTTTTTAGCACCAATAACATCATCATAGAAATGATCCAAGGATGCTGGAATCATTTAATTCTGATATTAGAAAATTAATTATAATTTAACATGAAATACCCACTACTGGGGACTTATGAAACTCTAATTTGAAAAAAAAAATTAATTTAATGACCACTAAAGGTACTTCCACTTCACCGATAACCTTCACATAGAACTATGTTTAATAATAACATTTTGGAATTTCATAGTTTTCATCCTTATGGAGAGTTATTGTTCCATTTTCATTAGTATGGATACATTAGAAAATTATCACATTTAATTCATATAGACCAATGAATGATATTTAATATGATATTTAAATTATTATCTTCCTGCAATTTACATAAAATAAAAAATATAGATAGTTGGTTCTTAGACACTAACTCGAACACAATGATCAACAGTAATGCCTTCGGACCATGGACTGAAGATTCAATGCTAGATAATATGATACACGATGTATGCTAGGAATTACTCTAAGAGCTTCTGATCTACTATTTATATTGGAACATTGAAATTCATCTACTCCACACATCAACCAATATTCATGGTATGAATTCCACCACGCTGTGGTATTTGTGGGACTTCATCTAGTCAGTCTAGGGAAATCACCATCTCAATTGGAATTTCTTGATGAATAATGAATTCTCCACATTCAAACATCCGTCATTTCCTGAAAAAATCTATTCCATATTCCAATTTATATCTATCTGTCTGCATCACTCCTCCTTATAGAACATGATCTTTTCACCTATTTTTATATAATGGATAAACTTCCCCATAAATCCCACAATTGATTGGAACATAATTTCTTCACTCATTTGAATAATTCTTCTTAGTTATGATAGTTCTAGGTGATATGGTAGTGCTAGTGGTGGGAGATAATCATAATTGTTTCATAAAATTTAATGGATCCTTCCAAATATTTAATGTTGTGTAAATTCGGTGAACAATGAATTTTTTTAAACCATATATTTACTTTTGAAAAACTATAATCACAAATTAAACCTTGTTATGATAAATTTATAATTGATTTATATAGATCATGGGAAAATGGTTACCACATCTTGGGGACATTATTCAATAATGATGTTGGTCATATAGAAAACCCTTCTCAGATAACCTTTTTCTCATTAGGAGGATCCAAATGTAGAATCCCTCTAGCGATGATCCAAATATTTTCCTTTGAAATCTAAATGATGTAAATTTATTTATGGGTTCTGACATGGAAAATCAATTTTCCTGCATCAGTCATCAAAATTTCTGTTCTATTAGGCTTGATGAATTACCTCTAGATCCGCTCATTCTTTAAAAGAAGAGAGGAATATGTGTTGTATGATAAATTAATTATGCATTCTAATCCTCTATTCTTGAATACACGATTAATGATTTTATCATCACAATATGCAATTAAATATTCTTATAGTTATTTGGTATAGGTTAATATATAATTTAACTTCATACAGGACAATAACTAATTTATAAATATTTTCTAAAACCCATTTTAAAATAATAATAATAATAATAATATTTTATTGTGTGTTCAATATTTTATAATAAGAAATATTATTTAACATGATTGTAATGTAAAACTGTTATCAGGCATAGTCTTTGTCCAATAAAACTCAATAGAATTTAAGGAATACCCAAATAAATATTCAATATAATTATTTGATTCCTAAAAAATATTTAAATATATAAAAATGGAAAAAATATATTCCCCATTCATGGGAATAATATTTGTTGAATGAATTAAATTCAACTAAAATATAATCAAGATCAACTAAATAACATAGTGTGCGACTCTCTTGGATTCTTTCTCATTGGAATTTGGTGGGATTCCCAAAAGTCCTTGATTATTATCTAGTAATTTGTTAAGGAGTCTAATAGAATGAAATTAATGTTTCAATGATGAAAACCAAAAACATACTCTCACTAAGTTTTATAATACCTATTCAAAAAAATCATAAAGAAGATTACACATCCATGTCATCATCCAACATGCATGATACACCTTTCATTGACTATCTAAAATAAAAACACAAATACTCCATGTACATGGAATTTAATGAAATAGTTCTTATTGAATCAATGATATGAGATATCATGACTCCTATATATGGAAGGGAAAAATCATTCCTACACTTATTCATTAATAACACATCACTCTTTGTATACACAATGTATCACGCTTGTCCATGAAATGTACTTTCACAGTTTATGAAATACAAATATGTTCTCAAGTCATAATGTGAATTGATAATAATGGTAATTTATAAAGAAAATTACAAATTCCTATAGATATTAATATTCTATGAAACAAAAACACATGATATTACTTATGGAAGGTATGCTCTCATTATATCTCATCTTGGTAATTACCATGTGAGATCATAAAGTGAATTAGTCTCATACTCTTAAGAGGACTATCATCAGACAAAATATGTAATTTTTCTAGCTTCAAAGAACATTATTCAACCAGAAATATGTACTTAATATTATTTCCATTGCATTTCAATTTTCCGATCATAGTGGGGTACAACTATGACATTATCAATAAGAAAGATACTCTGGGACATTATTACATTAATGAATTATATAATAAAGAAAAATATGTAATCCGATATTTTATTAACATTTAAATGTTATAATTTTTACGTAACAAATGTATACATAATTGGTTATAAGAATTTAATCCAGTAAACACCCATATAAACAATGAAAACTACCTATGTCTTCCTATCCACTATACCTCACATGATATTAAAATTTAATCTATGAATATCCTTTAGTTAGGGGGTCCAAAGATTGTCTTATATGGAAATACAACTCATCTCAACCTCACCTCATGGTAAAAAATCCCACCGAAGATAATACTTCCGATTTTTATAATTAATCTGATGGTGACTACTTTTATCCTGGGAAAGGACCACTACTGTTTTATTATAACAATAGAGTGTGAATATATATTTTCTCCTATGATTCATATAAATATTTTGGATGAAGTTTTGTAACCATATTGGTTTATTAGATTCCTCACAAGATTCAATATACTACGACTCTACAGTTGAGTTTGTGACCATTGCCTTATTTGAGATCTTCTAGATCACAAAAACACCATTTAAAGTTAAGAAGCATCACAATTATGATTCCATATCGACATAATATGTTTGGAAGCTAGAATTATCATATCCTATAATGATTATATACTCATTTCCTCCGTATACTAGAAATATATCATTAATATACCTCAGATACATAATGGTAAACTTAATATCCCACAAATGCAGTTCTATAAGGTCAAATTAATACCATTCAACTTCTCATAATATGTAGAAAATATCTATCATAGTACATATCATCACACACATGACCGACCCAATTATCTATATATATAGAATCATTTACATTATTTTTCATTCCTATAATGTATGAGGAAATAATTTCCTATAAAGATGAATACCATGAGACATTGTAAAAAATACCATATTGGATTGTTCTACATGTAACCTATTACGTTTTTTTAAATATATTTACCTTAACATAGGCTATGAAGTCTCTTGGATCTATCATGATGGATTTTAATCCCATGAATATATAATACCCCTTCTATTTATTTTGTGGAGAACCAATAATTAAACAAAGCCATAATAGAATATTAGATTAATATTTGTTATCAATATATACTACGAATAAAAGTAAAACACTCCCCCTAAATGGGTTTTCTACAAAATGCATGTATTCATTCATTATGAAACCTAATTCTTCTATGGACCCATCAATGTGAATGTCCAATTACATGAATGTTTTCATTAATTCATAAATGGGTTTATACAATTTGAAAACAATTTTGGAATCCTTTGGAGTCACAATCTATCTGGGTTATGTCATATAGAAATCTTCCCAAAGGATCCTATTAAATAAATATATATTGAAATCAATTTTCTAAATATCATAGCCATGTTAGGCCATAATGTAAATTATAATTTTTATTGATTAAAAAATTGAAAATGTTGAAAAGGATTCATTATAGAAAATTCATTGATGATATTTACACCCATTTACAATCATACATGACATATATGTTCTGAATTTCCCATTTGTTTCAAGATTCATCATGATTAACCCTTTATAAGCAATTAAATTTACAATATCTAGAGAAACTACCAAAATCCGAACATGTATTTGGTACATGGAATATGTTTTTCAATTCATTGATTTTTTCCACTTGGCAACATCATTTACTCTTATTGTTTATTTTTGGTTTGTAGGATCATTATTATCAACTAATAACGAGTCACCATACCTAGTTATTAGAAATCCATACCATTATGTTTATCTAGAATATATTATAATACTATATATATTTTTATTTGAGGAAGAACTTATTATTCCATAGGTTATTGTGGAACTTTTTACTTATCCAACTCTTTCATATCTTGATCATGGATATCATCGATGTATATATCACTCAAACTATATCATTTGGAGAAATGATCCTTCTTAATTAATGTTTTATATATTTAATTCACTAAATAATAATGTTATGGATTGTATATGTAATATCTGTTTGGTTCCATAGTATATCTAATAAAGATACACATTGTGTCTCGGGGTTCATGCTTATTACCAGAAGAGTCCATCAAAATGCTTCATAATAAAAAACATGTAAATAGAAAAAGGATTCTTAAAAATCCAAAATTAGTATCTTATATCATCTCTCACATTTTTTGGAGCTCAATTTAGTATTTATGTTGTTTTCTGTAACATGTATCACGAAATGGATAATGCAAGACTCGCATGAATCATCCTTGATCACGCTATGGAGAACAAGATATTGTACCTCAATTCTCATAAACCATTACACATTGGTGTATAAAGAGGAGTCAATGTTATATAATCCAAGAATCCCATAAATAATCAATGAACTATTGATTAGGATATACTTTAGCATGGTCTGAGTGTATTTTCATAATCATTATACAAAGATAGTTCTCAAATTAATTCTTTTATTACTTGAATCTCAAAAAGGAATCTTAATTATACCCCATCATATAGATATATCCATATCCACAAATATCATAATCAAAAGTTATATTGTATGAGTACCCACTTCTTTCATAAATATGAAATATACCACACACCTAAGTGTGAATGAATTCATGTAGCTATTTAGCACATTTCCTTTTTGGATAAATAATGAATTTTTTCCCTTATAAACTAGAATGACATAGAAAATGTGGTTTTAGATCAAATGATTATAAATATCTATATTTGGATAATTTATTCAAATTCATTTTTTACATGATATATTATTTGATTCCAATGATGGATATGGTATTGTTCATTTTATGTATTTTCGTTATCAATTTCCATTGCTTGGTTTGTGGAGTCTAACACCTATAGTCCATTATTTTATTGCCCCTTAACATAAAAATTATATCCTTACAAATGAAGAAATATTTATTCCCAAATTTTAAAATATATCCATTCATATTATGTTTGGAAGTAAAAATTATGATTATATTAATGGTTGGAACATAATTTTAATATATCAAAAACAACATCATTCGAGGTGGAAATAGGAGGACTATCCTACCATAGCAAGAGAAGAAAGTTTAGATTCATTGGAAGCTCATTCATCTTCCTCCAATTAGATAATATTTCTAAATATACATGATTCATATATTTTAATACAAATGTGAGTGACACATTCTATTTATAATATATAAATTCTAGAAAAAAATAAATTGAAATTGATAACAATCAAAATTGATGCTTCTTGAGAGTTCATTTTCTGGGTGTAGTTTTCCTTCTAGTGGACCTAATTTACACATAATAAATAAATAGAATCATATTCCCTATATTTCACCTTTACATTCCTCTTATTTCCATGGATTTATGAATAATAATTGGGATTATATCTCTTCACATGGACATTCTATTCATTCACTATAAGTACCAATTATTTTTCATGCATCCACTACTATTCTAATTGGTGAAGAAGATTTAAAAGATTGGGAAGAGTCATCTCAATTTCATTCATATTAGAATGTATTACAATTCAGGAGGTTCTATTAAGGAGTGATGTGAGTATTATATTAGTACATTGTTCATGAGGGGGGTTAAACCCTAGAAAAACTCGGTTCATAATATATCTAATTTTTTAACTACATGGGACTAGATTGGGAAACATATCTATGATTAATTTGGAAAAGTACCTTGAAGTTATCAACTAATTATTATTGATCTCTTTCATAGTATAAACCAAAAATTTCCACGATCATCCTATAATCATCCACATATTCAATATAAAATCATATTTCACGAGAAAGGGTTGAAAACATAAATCATTGAACATCAAACACATTGATCATATGTTATTGACGAACAATGAACTCTTCATCACCCACCTCCTTAATAGAAGGATCATGAAGTGATGATTCTAGCAGAAACAATTTCCTTTTAGGAAAGAAAAAAACCCAAGGGTGTATGAACTATTCATGTATGCTAATTCTATTAAAGATATGGTCTTCCTCCAATATAGTTTTTAGGGATCGTGTGGATGATGAGATTAAAATTTATTAAAAACATTAAAATTTATGATTATTAGTTATTTTCATTTATTACAGATAATTTTATAAAGAATAACTAACATTAATTGTTCTCTAATTATTTTATCATGTCCAATGAATTATGGCCATTTGAGTCATGATGTGTATTTTTTTGGAAATTCTAGTGGATATTATACATATTTTCCTTCTTAATGGTATGCACTTTTTCCACGAAAATCATGTGAATGTTTTTAGATAGGCGGTCATCCCATCATGTGTGTGAAACTACTTGGTATCTTAAGTGGACTCCCCATTCCAGAAATTATGACTTGAATCTCCCTAACACATGCTTCCAAATGTGTGTTTCTTAGTCTTTGTCTATTAAAATCATTATATGTTTTGTTATGTAAACAAAAATCCCTCATGAGAACTTATAACGACTCTGATTTTTATTATACATTAAAACATTATTTATTACATGATATCACACTTAATAAAACCCCAAATGACTGATAAGTATATTTTCATTGGGAATTAGGTACATTCAATAACATTTTAAACCATGAAATACAAAATCTTTATTGAGAACCTATTTAACAAGATCATAATACTCCAACGTACTAAAAACTACATGGCATAAACTAAGGATGTAGATAATAAATGGGTGAGAAATAAATCCTAGTAAGGGGGTAGACAATATATAAAATGTGGAATAAAAATATATTATAAAACATCAATATCATTGGAGCATAAATGGAACATGAATATAATGGCATGATAATGCATGATAATCATAACATTGAAAAGTGACAACAACATATAACACTGCATCATAAACATAAGTCAAAGATAAATTGAAAGGAAGTCATGGTGGAGAAATGAACCATAAGGGAATTTGGTAAACCCCTATCCCAACAAGATGTATCATGATACTAAACAATACCTAATTCATTGAAGGTATGTTAGGGTGGACCCATCATAATCATTTCAATCTCATGTATTTGTGATATAGATAGATCATATAACATAGATACATTCAACATCATATTTTATTCCATGCTGAAGTATTGTTGAATACATACATGTATGTCTTCAATAGAATTTTTATATCTAAATAAAGGTGAATACCCTTGATATTTTAATGGGTATGGTATTCACCACACCACAATTTTGGTATCCAAAATGGTGGTGTAATTTATACAACATAATGATGTAATATGGAGATTGTTATAACATGTTGATGGGACTAGAATTGGTATATCATCATTTATAAATGAACTTTACAGTAACATTTTCAAATATATACATGTCCCAACATGAGTAAATTGGAAATAGAAGGCGTATCATAACAATGAAACTTCAAGAAAGAGGAGAAGTGGGTTATTTCTTATGAAATTTCAGCATGTTAAATGATGTACGTGGGAGGGATTTATTTGAGAGAAATGGGTCTCATATCATTAAAACATAACAAGGGAAGTATGTGGGATATTTTAAAACATACCTCATAATTTGTAAAGTAAATTAAAATTGTGTATCATGATAAGGAAAATTTAAAAAAACGATGAAAGGAAGGAACACTTACTTGGATTTGTGATCCCAGTAGATTGAGAGATGCAAATTGGTAGCTCATAGAACCTTGGGAGGAATCTCAGGAGTATCGAAAAGATTTTTTATGGGATTTAATGAGTTTTAGGCAAGAGAAATGGGTGCATAGGTGGGTTTATAATGGAGATGAGATAATTATTTATTATTTTTGTTTTTTACACTACACAAAAAAATATTCCAATAAAAAAACCAGGACATGGTTTCATCCCATGGATTTAACCAAAGGGGTGTAAAAAATATTATATATGTTTTAGGGTTGAATATATTTCAATATATCCATTTCTTATGCGGAGGTGAGTCACACTCTAAAAAAAATTATTTTTAAATGATAAAATATTCTATATGACTTGGAGTATTCACTAAGGATTTATAAAATTAATAAAACAAATATAAATTCATATTATATTAGAGTTAAAACATCTATTTGGATGAATATCCATTTAATTGTATTTATTACATCATTATTGGTTCATTATGATTTTATAAAACACATGGTATATTTATAAAATATTTAATTTTTACTAGAAACTTTTACTATATCAGAAAATTATGAAACATTTACTGTTGGAATATTTTGACATAATGATTCCGAAAATAATATTAATTTTATCTAAATAATGATATAAATATGTTAATTTTCAATTTTAAAATAAAAACAGACATTTATTGAAAATTTAGGGGGTTTGAAAAAAATTATAAACCCTAATAAAGATTATACATGAATTAGAAAATTACATGATCATTTATATTAAATAATTTTAGTTTATTATTAATATTTTACTAAAATATTATCTTTTTCGAAAATCAATTAATTCACCAAATTATATTTCATAATAAAATTTTATGGTTAACGAAAAAGTAAAAATTCTTCTTTAAAAATCAATTACAAAGTATAAATAGTAGAATGAATGTATATTAACAAAAAATGAATATAATAGTAATTCTAGGGTCATTGAACATATCCCTCTAAAACACTATCATACACCCTAATAGTAAGGTGTGAGATGGTGGGGCTTTCATGGGGCCATTTAGTGAAAATTGTTTTGGCATTGATCTTTATGAGCTTAAAAATCTCACATAAACAGTTTCTCTCATGCTTATGTTATTGGATATCGTCATGGTATTTGTATAGTGATAATTCCCAAAATGCTATCTACCATAGAAACTTAGATAAATGAGCTTCATAAGGAACAATCTTACTAGTCAATGACAACACTTCTTTTCTCTACGTAAAAAAGATTTTTTAGAAACATATATTTATACTAGTCATGTGATCAGTATTAAAGAACAATATTATCAATGGTGATGATTCATAAGAATCATTTTAATCCAATTGGCTATATTAAAAAAATAGTTCATGTGTTTTATATATGAATTATATATTTAATTAAATTAAAGGAAATTTTATTCGTAAATGTTTGGGTCATTACAACATTCATCCTTTAAGATATTCCACCCTCGAAATTTTCTTTTACCTCATTAAAATAAATTATATTAACATTAGTTAATCACTTCTTTTTGATCCTACATTACTTATAAAAACATGTGGTTTCCCCAAAACACAATGACAAGGGGCATAATCTTATTTCATAGAACTTTTTATCTACGATCTTAGATCTTCACCGTTCTCTCCTCATAGGAATGGTACTATCCAATGGTACAACCAATAAATTCACTACATGTAATGGGTATGGTATATACTTCCTTAAGTGTGATACCTGGAATTCATCATATACTTGAGGCAAGTTTAGTGGGAGCACTAGTCAATATGCCACTTCTCTGTAATGATCATGGATATACAAGGGATGATATACCTCATGCTAACCTTTACCTTATTCCAAAATCTCACCACACTCTTCCATGAAGATATTCTGATATATACCAGGTCTCCAACATCAAACTCTAGGTCACATTGACAATAGTTAGCATAACTCTTCTGTTGACTATGAGAAGCATTGATGTGCTGCTGAATGGTTTTATCATACTCCACCATTTATTAATCCATTTTAAGACCTAGAAAATTTCATTCCTCAAATTCATTCCAACATTCCAGTTTTCTACACCTCTTCCCATAATGCGAGTAATAGGGAGAAATTTTGATGCTTAAGTGGAAACTGTTTCTGTAAGAGAACTCAACGAGAGGAAGATATTGATATCGTCCTCCTTTAATGTCCATTGAGAATGGTATCAAAATTTATTCACATGTCCTAATAGTCCACTCTAATTTTCATCATATTGAATGATATATGTTGTGTTGATGTTCAACTCCATACTCAGAGCATTTTGGATACTCCTACAGAGCTTAGAGGCGAATCTTGGATCTTGATTGGAAATAATTGATAGTCATAGTAAATTCAGGTTTACCACTTCACTAATATATATACATGCTTGTTTATCTTGTGAGAAATAATCTTGAACTGAAATTATTTGTGTATTATTTATAATATGATCCATAATGACAAATGCATCATTATTTCCTATGGATTTCCTGGAAAGTCCTTCAAAAAAGTTCACAGTGTTGTTTTTCCATTTCTATATTTGTATGGGTAATGGGTTCTCATCCCCTTGTAATTATTCATTAAATAATTAGCTTACTTATATATAATTAACTTTCATGTTTATTATGTGATCTCATTATTCTAATTGTTCCTAAAATAGTGCTATCAGGGATCTCAACACATCTTCATGTTTCCTAGGATAATGGAGAAATTCAAATTATTTTCTTCGTCTAAAAGTTCATTAGTTAACCTAGGATAAGACAGAATACATATTATCAATCAAAATATCATAATTCCTACTTTATTAACACTGAACTCTATGGATTTTTTATAGTTTCCACTTTCTTTTGAAGTCCCACATCATCTTTTGGAGCATCCTTTATCCTTTGCAAAACATACAGCAGATCAATAATTTATTAAAGGATTTATGATGTTCCATTATTTATGATTTACTTTTCCATCCTATAAAAATCTAAAAAGATCATATCCTTCTAAAATATCTTCAATTATTGAAATTTTGGGACCATTATACATAGGGAAGCTTTCTCCTTTTTTGGTATCACATGATGGTAGTAGATTGTGCGGTCGTAATCCGTGATTAGATCTGACCATCTTCGTTGATGCATATTAATCTCTTTTGGTGTGAATATATATTTGAGACTATTTTGATCCGTATATATCACACACATCTCCAAAAATATTTAATGCTACAAGAATTCAAACACAATGATCAAAATTGCCAATTCCAGACCAGGCATGGGATAGTTTTTATCATAAATTTTCAACTGAAATTAGCCATAGTAAATGACATTTTCATTTTTCATCAACAAACTTAACAATCCATTCTGTGATGCATCATTGAAAATTAAGAAAATATCCCAAATTATGGGTAGTGTGAGATCATGGGAAGTTATTAGCCTATTTAACAACATTGTGAAGTATATTCACATTTTTCATTATAATAAAATTTTACATCCTTATGATTATATTCGTAAGAGGGTTTAAAAATCCTGATAAATTTCTCAAAAATCAGTGATAATATCCAGCTAACCAAATGAAGATATGGATATCCATAAATGATGTTGTCCTTGGCCATCCCTAAATTTATTTTTTTCTTGGAAGGGTCCACAGATGTTCTATTTCATATGATGATATTCTCGATGAATGAGACTTCCTTCTACCAGAACTAAGACTTGCTGTAATTTTCATAGATCTTCTCATTTCATGATGTCATTAACACTGTTCTCAAATGATCCTCATAATTATACTTTGATTTTTATTATATTTGAATATCATATATAATTACTACCATAAATTGTTCAAGGTAATATCTAATGACACTATTCATCATGTCCATGATGATTGTTGGAACATTGGTGAGTCTGAATGGAATCCCAATGATATAATAATTCCTGTACCTTGTATGAAAAGTAATATTTCCGGATATCCTCCTTCTTCACCATTTTTGACATAATATCACGACCGTAGATCCACCTTGGATATGTATTGTGATCCAATTATATTATTGAACAAGTCATAAATATGTGGAAAAGGATACAAGTTCTTTATTATGATTTTGTTGAGCATACAAAAATAAATTAAATGGTGCATTAACCTTTCATTTTTCTAGAAAAAGAGGACTAGTGAACCCCATGGTGATGTAAATGGGCATATAAACCCTTTATCCAATTTCTATTATAATTGATTCATTAGTGCCTCAAAATTCACATCATCCATTCTATAGGGTGTCTTGGATATTGGAAACTACCCATCAATAAGATAAATTGATAATTCCACATCTTTGCTAGGAGGAAGACAAAGAAAATTCTTCAAGAAACATGTCATCAAATTCCCAAACAATAGGCATGTGTTCATGGATGGTTCCTTCCTTAGAATCAATCATCTATGAAATATATGTGTTATTATAGGGTAGTAATATCCACTCTTGGGATAATGGTCCTGAATCAGGGGGTTTTCACCATATGGAGATTGATTTACCTCTCATGTAAATTTTTGTTGGCTCTATATAGGGAAAGAAAATTCATGCCCATAATTGAATCAAATTTCATAAAGTGGTGTATGATAAGTTTTTCTGGGAATCTCAATCCAAATATTTTGATAGGGGAGTAGTTACATACATGGGATGCTATAATTTCCCCATTTGTCATTTTAAACAACATCCCAACTTACATGATTTTTAGTAGTGTTTGGATTGTTCCACAAACATTTTGGGGGTACAAATCAATGCGTAGAACTAGAAAGAAAAAGTACATTAACTATTTTTTAATAAATAACTATGGTATAAGTCACCACAACATTTTTATGATTAAATTTGGTTGTTGTGATGTAGAAAGATCACCATTAATTCCTTGGTGGTTGTTGGTTTCCTCTTAAAACCCTTGGATTAGGAAATTGGAACACAAAGTGACATTGTTACTTCTAGTTTTTTAAATGAAAAATTCATTGAGGGTCGAACAAAGGGTTCAATTCCTCTATTGTTGTACCATGTTTATCTTGATGGAAATCGTTGGCTAGGTGTACTTCATTCCAGCACCTAAATTATTTCCTCATCCCCTTTAGGAAATTTCTATGGTTCTTCTTTCCACACCATTGGATAAAGGGATGTTGGAATTTATTATAACATTTAGATATCTCTATTGGACCAAAATCATTTGACTCCACATTACATTTCCTATCCCCATGATACGTTGGTGATTTTCCGATCTCCCTTTGGACATTGAGGGAGCATCAGAATGTTTTCTGATAGCTATCAAGGTAATAGATCACTTGGGATTACCCTATACTAGGGTTTAACCCACCAATGAAGCAATAAACCTTTCAATTGGTAGTAACGAAAAAACCAGAGGCTTATATGAATGTATGGTGAGGTTTTTCTCATATGCCACAAAAAAATTATCAAAAATATATTTCAATTTTTTTTCCAAAAATCTTTCTATATCATCACCACATTATATTTCTCAGGAATCGTATTTTTTATCAATATCCACCATTAATTAGTTTCAACATACATATGATAATAATATATAAGAATATTCTCTTGTTTGGATCCTTTAATGATGGAGAAGATCATCTCATCAGAGTTGATCCACTGTACGATGATTGAGGGATCATATGATCTATTGAATATAAGAGGACTTTTACATATAAAGCTCTTGATTATATCTTATTCTTTCTTATGTGGGGTTGGACGTTTGTCTTGATCCATGATTCTATTCAAAAAATGAGTTAAATGATACTGTATAGTGACAAAGATTATGATATCTTCTCACATCGGATTGGGAATCTCATTAGGGATGTCGTTACATTTATCTTCTTATCATTTGTTAGCTGGATTATTCCCATTACTGACAATTGGCAAGAATAAAATGAAAAATTAGGGATAATTATTTTAAACTATAAATCACATAAAGGGGAGTCCAATTACATTTATGGGATAACATATAAATTACATTCATTTTTTAGCATATGAATTTATAGGCCTCAATCTATTATATATGTGATCTATTTCTAAACATATATTCTTATGGGTTTTTTTCACATAATAATGGGTTTTACTATGAATATGAATTTACCTAATTATATCCCCTATGAGTTTCATATCTGTAGTGCAGCAAGGCCCATTGTCGTGCACCAGTTCTCATTCGAGTCTTGATTAAAGTGGTGTTTTCAGGTTTTACACCAAGATACATCATTGTTAGAGACACATCCACATATTAATATTGATAAAGGGATGTATTTTATTGATAATACAATTAATCTATACTTATAATAATTTAGGTATGTTTTCCTTATACATAGTCTTATCCAAATGTCATTCACTAGATAATTCTAATCTAATTCCCAAAAATAGCTAAATATATCCTCTAATAACAACTATAAATACCATGATATTTATTACACATTAATACTTTATTTATTAAATGAGTTAACCCTTAATAAAACCATAAAATATTGATATGTATAGTGTATTTTGCAATTAGGTAAATTCCATTACACCTTAAAACAACAAATACATCATCTTTATTGAAAACCTTTTGAACATGTTCACTACACTCCATCATACTAAGAATTTCATGGGATATCCTCAAGATGTACATAATAATGTTGTGAGTTATAAATCCCACTAAGGTGGATGGTAAGGAATAACATGAATAATAAAAACTATTTTAGAAAATAGGAATATCAATGGAGAAAAAATGAACATGAATAAAATGGAATGGTAAACAATGATAATGATAACATTATTATTTTGAAAAAACATATAACACTACATCATAAACATAATTAAATGATAAACTACAAAGTGATAATGGAATAATATTTTACAATGAAGTAATTAGGTAAATTCCTATCCCGAAATGACGTATAAATATAATAAATATTACCCTATTAATTAGAGCGATATCAGGGCCAAAAATTCATAATCATTTCAATCTCATGGTTATGTGTTCCACATAGATAATATAATATATATTTATTCAACATAATAATTTATTCCATGATGATGTAATGTGTAATAAATATATGTATGTCATAAATATAAATGTATATGTTCATAATGTTGAATACCCTTGATTGAGGAATGGGTGTGGTATTCACTACATGGCCATTTTGTCATCGAGAATAACATTGCAGTTTCCGTAGCATAATAGCGTCATATAGAAATTAAGAAAATTAGATGATGAGAGTGTAGGGACTCTCTCATCATTTATACATGAAATTTATAGTAAAAGGGACACATAAATACATGTCCCAATATAAGGAATTTTGAAATATAAGGCGTAACATTATAAAGAAACTTGAATAAGGAGAGGAAATAGATTACCACTTATGAAATTTCCGCACAGTAACACGTGTAAATTGGATGGATAAATGATATTGAAATGATTATTCGATCATTAAAAAATAAAAAGACTAGAATGGGGGATTTTTGAAAACATAACCCATAATTTTTAAATGAATATCAAATGGTGTAACATTATAGGGAAACTTGGGCAGAAATTGAGAGAGGAAGAAACCCAAAAATTAATGTGTGATACCAAAATCTTGGAAGAGGCTTCTTAGGAGCTTGGGGTGCCTTGAGATGACTCTGGGTAGTAGAGAGAAGAGTGGGGAAGAGATACAAGGTGTTTTATTGAAGGAAAATGGGATCTTGGGTGGGTTTATATGGGAATGGATGGAGAATTATTTATTATATTGGTTTTGGACACTACACAATAAAATATTTAAAACCAAAAATCAACCCCTGGGAATTTCCATTGGTTTCTTCCAAATTTCCGTGTATATATTATTTTATTTGTAAAAGGGATGATTATATTAAAAGGAATCCCTTTATTATGTAGAGGGTGTTAACACTCTTAAGGAAATTATTTTAAAATATCAAAATATATTATATGTCATGGAGGACTCACTAAGGATTTATAAAATAAATAAAACCAATATAACATAAAATTATTTTAATGTTAAAATATGTATTTGGATAATTATCCCAATTATAGTATTTATTACATCACTATTGGGTCATTATGATGTCATAAAACACACAATATATATATAGGTTATTTAATTTGTACCTGATAAATTTATTTTCTTAGAAAATAATGAAAAATTCCGTATTAGATAATTTAGACATCTTGATTGAAAAAAATATTCATTTATCTAAATCATTTTCTAAATATGATAATTTTAAATATTAAATTAAAAAATGAAATTTATTTTAAATTTATGGTTTATGACAAATATATTTTTTAAACCTCAATAAAAATTAAATTTGAATTCATAAATATTATATGATCATTTATATTATGTAAAAATAATTTAATAATAATATTTTTTTAAAATATTATTTAGTTAAAAAATTCATTAATTCAATAAAATATTATTTGGGATTCAAAAATAACTAACAATGTAACAATAATATAATGAATGCATATTCATAAATAATGTATATAATGATAATTCTTGAGTCTTGATACATATACAATTATTACAACAGTGTTCTCCCTATGTGTATGGCGTGAAATGGTGGGGATTTCATGGGGCTGTTTGGTGAACATGGTTTTGGTCGTGATCTCTATGAACTTGAAATTCTCCCACAAACAGTTTTTCTCATGCATAAGTTACCGGAACATGGATTTGGATTGGTCGAATGCAAAGTACATAAATTGTAATTACCTAAGAAGATCTAAAAAATAGGATTTATATAGAATGATCTTACTGGTTGAGTCCAACAGGTCCTTTGTCTATGTTAAAAGGATTTTTTAAAACCCAATATTTATACTAGTCTTGTGAGCACTGTTCAGTGTCTATATTATCAATGATAATTTAACATTACATTTATTTAAATCTAATTTCATATAATACAAGAAAGACTGTATGTGTTTTTTATATCCTCGATACATTTAATGAAAAGAAAATGAATTTTATTAAAAAATGTTTTGGTCCTTAAAGAGCTCCTCTATAAATATATTTTGAAGGAAATGGCCATGTAATCACTTAGTTCTATGGTTTCATTACAAATCAGCTAATGGAAGAAAAAATGACTTAATATTAACTATTCTTGTTTTAGTTCATTATGTGTAAACATTTATTGTTTTTTATTTTATATGAATTGTTAATATCAAAAGAATTTTATATATGGTATTTACAATGATGGATAAAATAGGTACAAATAATTAATATATTTAAATTAAATTTTTGAAAATTAATTTATTTTTAATATGATTACAGTCCATTATCAAAAAAATAAAAAATATATACTAAAGAAATTAATAAATAAAAAAACATGTTTATAAGAAATTGACCGATTTATTGGACTATATAATAGTTGATTGAATGAAGGGGTTATAAATATATATTTGTTTATAGTGAAATAATCCATTGGGAATTTTATAGAGCAAGATACAACATTCCACTTCTCCACCTAGGTATCATCTAGCTTTGCATCATCCTAATTTCCTCTAAAATTCCTTCTCATTCAATGGGGTACACTATTTATTATAAGTATTTATATCTCTCAGGTGGGGAACGGGAATCATTGGATTTGATAATAGGGATAACAGAAATAACCATGGACAATCATATCTTACTTAATAATGGGGAGAGGGTTGAAACAAAAACAATCATTTTAGTTTAATTATTAATAGTTGAAACCCCAATCAAAAAATGAATTTAAATTAAACCAATATATATATTCCTCTTGTTCATGCTCATGTATGGTCATACACATGAAATGAATATGTAATAGTACACAAACTAACATTCATTTCAATTTGTTATTTATTTGTAAGATAAACATGCCTGTATTAATTAATTAATTATATAATTAAATAATTCCATTTTATCTTAATGAATCTTTGAATTATATCAGAGATATCCATCATAAAGGAATTAATGGAAGATAAATGGTGGAACCAATAATATTATATTAAAACAATAAATTAACTAATAGTTTTTTAAATTGGTAAAACCATTATTACATTATCAAACATAGAAGGTTCACATAAATACAATTTTTTTAATAATTAAATTTTAAATTTAATTTAATTCAATTATTTTATTTATTGGGAGACTAAATGTCTTGTACTTATAAGCTACATGTTGTGTATCTCATTTTTTATTCTGGTTACAGACCTGGGGTTGTCGTGTTTATATTATATGGACAAGACAACATGTATTATCTATTTAAACATCTTGTATCTCTGTTTCTATGTTCTATGGATACATTCCTAGGTCTTTTTCGTGTATCTCATTAGACTACATATCATGTGAAAAATATATACATACCATGTGTTCACTTAACTAGTCATAGTACTCTGTGTGCTCATAAGACATGTGACTACATTCCATGTACAAGCTATCGACACACTGCATGTCTCACACGTCATGCGTCTGGTTAACCTACCGAAGGACATTGTTTTTTCACTGGATGCATGATTACATGACATTTATAGGCCATATAAAATCCATTTATCTCACATACCATGTTTCATCTTATCTCACTAAATGTTTAGATAGGTAAATTAGACCAAAAAAATGATGGACTACAAATATTGTTCACCAAATACACATCATGTATTTCATTATATGTCAACATTTTCTATCTCAATGAATTTGACCTCTTATAAGATAGAATAGAGTATATGAAATTAATTTCCAAAATGTGTGTACTAAATAAAATTTACTCCATATACATGCCCTTCAATACGATATAGAAGGTTCCATATTGGTCCATCCTTTATTAAATGTGAAATAAATGCACCATATATATTTACTAATTGGAATGTATTGTATACCAAGACACATCCATGTGCTATGAACTTGGGTACATGAGATACACTCTAGTTAAAAACTGCATTGTCTCATGTTATCAAACCAAAATCGTCAATAATTTTCAATGAAATATCTTGTCATTCATTATCTAATCATAGACCATTATATAAATCCTACACTTAACGATAGTTGTTAATATATAGAATACATTTTAATAAAAATAATATTAAATGAATAATATAATTGAAATAAAAATATCATAAAATTTGAGTATATAGATCAATAAGCAGAAAAATAATGTAAAATCTCAAATGTGCAACATTTGATACCACTTGATGGTTCCTAGTATAGTGGAAGATCAAACAGTGAGAGATCGACCAAAAGGATTATTTTGAGCCAATGGAGGTTTAGTAATATTTCAAATGATGTAAAATCTATGAGCAAGAAAATTTTTTATAATCAGATATTGACATAAGAAAAACATAGATCATGGAAATTATCAGGGATTGATAAATTTAAAATAAACTTATTTATATCAAGATAAAAATGCCACCTCATTTTTCAAAATTACCTTGATGATGAGGTTGATCAATTGAAGAAATTTTCTCTAATTACATTCATTATGATAGGAATATCCATGTGTAGAATTGACCGAGGGGTTATCCGCAAAGGCTCTTTTGATCGCCGAATGACACAAAATGATTTCTAGATGAAAATAGAGCGAACTAATCATCTTTTATTGTGCTTCTTGATCAATAATTCTTCAAGGCTAAAAGATTTTCACTATATCTTTTTTATTTTGCAAGGAATATAGGAATAATAGTTTAGAGAGAAATTTTTTTTCCCAAATATTCTCTATTTCTGATTTAATGATTTTTGACAATCCCTAAACAATTGAAATGACCATGAATTTATTGTTTTATTGTAATTCCCTAAAACTATTTAATGTCATTGAAATCTTATTTTACATTGAATATTTTGTTATTATAACATATAAATTCGTTCATGTTTCATAAGAACATTACACATCATGTGATGATATGGAATAATTCAATGAGGAATGGTAGATGGATATAATCATGGAATAAAAATATATCAACTAAATATATCTTAATTTTTTAGGAATTCACAAAATGATTTCTCCTACCTTGAATATCAAAAACTATAAAATAAGAATTAGAAAAACAATAGAAATTATCAAATTACATGCAAGAACCATTATATGTGATGTTTTGACAGATGAAGAGATAATTATGGTGTATTTATAGTGAATTATAACCATTAGTCGTGAAAATAATTGTCCTATATAGGCAATGGGAATTATGAAATTTAATCAATAATACTGTTTGTCATTATTATTGTTGATAGGGAAATAAAGTAACTACTGTCATTATTTTATAAATTTATTTTTCCGAAAAGCTTTAAAATGTTACAAAAAATTTATTATTGATAAATTTATGTGTTTTAAATAAATTTCTTATACATAAAATTATCTAATAAAACACATTTACAAGATAATATAAATTAGCGATGTCCTATGTATGTTTTTTAATTTTCATAAAAGATTGATATTTCCTATCAAAATTTCACATTCAAGAAAAATGTATTTTTATTTAAAATAAACGATTATCAAATTTATTTTATTATATTGTTCAAATAAATTTTATTTTGGAACTCATCATTTCAAAATAATTTTAGGTAATTTTTTAGGGATTTCATAAAACTTTTTTTGTTGGGTTAAAAAGTCAAAACAATATGTTAATGAAATAAAGAAAAAATGATTATATAATTATGATATGTTTATTATTTAAAATTCATTAACCCTTATTCATGATTATAATATCATTATGGAATAACGTAATACATAAGGTGTTACACTTATAACCAAATTTCTATCATTTTTAAAGCCATGATATTCTCATTTCTAAGATATTTTTTTCATTTTTATATGTGTATCACATTATATTTTCTTTTTACCATTTTTATAAAATTAATATATTAATATGGATTTAATATATGAGATTTTAGGTTCCAATTTAGGATATATGTTTATTTCCATTTTTATGCATGCAAATAATATTATATTATAAAAAAGACTTACCTCAATATTGGTAAAATAATGTTGCGACTTAATGTTTTGTTGTAAAAGAATAAAATAACTTAAAATGAAAACATTAAATGGGTGGTTGGGGTATGTAATTTGCTTTACAAATACATTACAACATCAATTATTAGCCTATTTTTTTGAGAATAAATCCTCCCAAATGTGGTTAGATTTAAATACATAATAATAATTTTTTAATCAATTAAAACCACCAATACTCTTATGAAGATACCACCATTGAGTCCTCAAATTCCACAAAAATTACATTTATCAAAATTTATTTATCAATTACCATATTATAATTCTATCCAAGATTGTTTTAAGTCTTTAAGAAGTGAATATCAAGTATTAAGATGCATCCTTCAATGGTAAGGGTCCATTGTCCTCCCCAATCCATATCGGGTTCATCACTTTTGTTGTATTGTATTTTATTTTTACCTTTTCATATACTATCATTCAAGTTATTCCATGTTATTATATTCAATTTTATATGTTTTAAATGAGATTTGATTTATTCCCTATCATTTTATCCTTTTCTGTTGTCATTATAGAATCAATGTGAGGGTCTTCAAACCTCCTTTGTTCTTTTTCAAGATCATTACTCTTATATTATTGTCTTTTTCAGTTCCCGTTTCATATAATTACATAGTTGTCATACGAAGGTATTATATTCCATTTTTCTTGTTATAAATAATTATTTTTTTTATTCCTACTCATTATTTCCCTTTTCAAGACCTTAAAATACTTGTAATACTCTGTATCTATAAAATTTGTCTATAATTTTGTTAATGTATAGATAATATGGTTTCAATATAAATTAATCCATCATTATATACTATATGTTTATGTGGATCTGGAATACATGTACCTAGGGTTTGAAACCCTAAGAATGGTATATTGATCAAGACATGATCAGGAACTAGTCCACAACAATAATGATTGCTACAAATGTTTTTTGACACTCCTAGGGGAAATGCATTGGTTAATTTACACACTATTTATAAATCAATATTTAATGATTTAATAAAAATTTATTTGGATTCCTACCATTTAAATTAAATTCATTACGACTATCAATATATTTTAATTATTTCTTTTACGTGTAAATTATCTATAACAAAATAACTATTTGTTCTATTTGGAAAAATTTTATATGACATTCCTCATTTAGAAGTTGGGTTCTATATTTAATTTGATCATTCCATGAACATTATGAAATGTAATTTTTTTAATGTGATGGAATGCATTTGTCATGAAATGATCCATGGGGACCAAATTATATATCCCCTCGGTGCACTGCTAGGTCTCATTAACCAATTATGATAAGGTAATGGGAGCATAATTACCCTTTACATATGTTTTACTGGAACAATTACTTGACAGTATTTTAATGAATTTAACACTATGAATTATAATAACACTATAATCAATGATTATTATACTATAATTTTTTATGTTTTATGTTCTCCAATTGTTTAGTCATTCGTTATGATTCATTTGATATTGGATAACCGATATTATTTATATATTTCATACAATCAATTTATATAGTTTCTGCAGTTGTATGCAACCCCCTTACTGAGCGTTAGATCTTACCCCTTATATTGATCCCCATTATTAATAGGAATCCACGAGGAGTAATATGTATTAAAAATGGTTTTCAAGGAGAATATTAAGGTTTTCAATTTTTAGATGATGTATTTTTAATTTCAGTGTAATGTAATACTCATTTATGTAGTAGTTTTCTAAGGTTATTAAACTATTGGATCATGTGTATTGTGATCTATGTACCATCATAAAAAAACAATCACAAGATACAAGTACAAGATTAGAGGTCGTTACAGCTAGTGTGAAGAATAAAAAATTATTTAATTACTTATTATCTCTTATGTAATATAATAAGCTTTACCAAACCCCAAGAAAATATAATTATAATATTGTTATTATTTTACAGCATGCATAATAAAATGAGAAAAAATAATAATCTTGTAGATTAAAAATTATTAAGAGACACAATATGGGTTCATTTGATTTCTTGAACATTTATTGAATACCTGAATAATTATTTTAATTAAATATTTAATGCAACAATAAATATTATTTATAGATAAAAAATATATACAATTATTCATCAATATTTAGAATAATATCTATTCCATTAATTAAATTCCTATGAAACTTAATCATGATCAACAAAAACATATAGTGTTTGAATTTAATGGATTCTTTCTCATCAGAATTAGGTGGGCATGCTTAAAGTCCAGGATTAATTTCTGAAAAATATTCAAGGAACCCAATAGAAAAAACATATTGTTTCCATGATGAAAAGAAGATATGAATGATCACTCTGTAATATAATCTATTTATCACAATATCTCATCAGGTAGGTTTCAAATCATTTTCATTAAACTATATTATCGATACATATTTATTTTACTATTGAAAATAAAAACATTTTTACCAAATTACAGGGAAATTTAATGTTATTGTTCTATTCAATTCAAGAAACATGATACACATTGAAGACATGGATTTAAAATACAATATTTTATTCCTTCCCATATTTTAGAATCCACAGAAACATAAAAATCATCTCGATAATCAACCATTCCAATATATGAAGAGCTTTCTTGGGTTCATGGTGTCAACATCAACCCATAAATAAAATAGTTCATGGTATTTCTCATCACAACCGTGAGTTTTAGTATGAGATCATTCAATGTTCACCCTAAATTCTCAAAGGTGGATCCTAACCTTGCATGATTTGGGATTTATGCAACCACCCATGAGGAATGGAAGTGAGAGATTATAGAATAACTTTTTAAGCCTATATATGATTTCCTATTGGGTTCACATAAGATCATGTCTTCCAACAATATGTTTTCATTGATGGCTCTTTTAGTCCTTGATAATTTGAGTTTTCCCTCAAATGATATGGGGTATGTTGATTTGTTGCAATTTTATGGGTATTTTAAGGATAATCCAAAGAATAAAACATCACATATTGTCCTAGTTATTTAATTGGATGATCATAATAGTAATATTATCGAACCTTATGAATGTTGATTATTAGCATCTCGATTGAAAATTTTGAATGTGGTTACATTAGAGATAAATTCTCAGAAACACCTGTCTTCCATTTAGATGATGACATTCTTGAGGAAAATATATTTTCTTATTGATATGATCATTGTTTCAATAATCACATGAATCCAAATATTTTGATGATTGAGAATAGGCAGGTTGAATTTTTTCTCAAGGATGGATTACATTCTAATTTAGCTAATGGGTTAAATTTATTTGATATACTCCCTAAGAAATATTAGAATAAATTTGTTACTGATGATGTATAATTTTACATAAGTGCAACTTCATTCTCATGGTATTGTTCGTCAAACAATATTTTATTTATTCAATATGTATATTCTATGAGGAATCCCATGATTAAATTGAAGGTGTTGATATGTTTTGTGTGTGTGTGTGATATATTGGTGTGAATTATTTAATATGTTCTTTGACATGACATTTGTATTCATGGTATATCATTCCATGTATGCTAAGTTATAAACTGTAATAATTTTTTATTTTCACATGTTCGATATAATTTATTATTCAATTTCAGAAGATGAATAATATTGGATGTGAAATATTCATATGATTAATTCATACTAGGTTGAGTAATTATTCATATATAATAATCATAAATAAATGTAGCTATAATTGGTGATTGTCCTTTATTGTCTATATAATCAACTTCCATGCGTTGGAAGTAGATGTAGATCATGATCATTGGCTGAACATACATGTACCCAAAAAATATCTTTCCTCTTCTTCGTTTTTAATAGAGGTACTATATTAACATGAATAAAATATGGATCTAATTCTAACATCTAATAATTTAAGTACAACCTATGGAAACACGAAATTGGTGGGATGATTTTTTACCACAAAGAGATATCCCTCAATCTCAGGAGATGGTGATTGAAGATGTTGTAGTTCCTCATATGTCTTAGGTACATAAAATTCTACAAAAGGTCATCATTTACTTTTTTACCAAATATTTCATATTACCATTCATAGATATTATCCTAAAATTTTGTTTTGATTATTTTCTCATATACTATAAAATATTATTACACTCTAACATATATGCTTTAATTATTACTATTATATTATATAAAACATCGAATTATACTTAATAATATGTTTTAATTATTCACTTATATGAATATTCATTGAATCCATAGTATACATAGTTGGTTCTACAATTCCATATCCAACAAGTCCTTTGGTGATAAGGCCTCAAACCCATGGATTACTAACTCAATATACCATTATATGATGCATGATGGATGTTTGTAATTTCACCACTATGTTACAGCTCCACTATTTAAATTGGAACTTTTCAGGTTGTCTAGTCTTCATAACAAACTAATCTTAATATTTAAAATTAGAAAAATCTATAATATTAGTGTGAATTAATCCAGTACATCATCTGGTGAAAAATTCATGAACCCTATCCAAAGATCCATTACTGTATCCAAATCTAAAATTTTCATGAATAAGTTTCCCCTTGTATCTACATCACTCCATCATCAGTAACATGATTTTTCCCATGATATGTATGTGTCAAAAAAACCTAATCTGAAATTCCAGACATGGTTGGGCCATTATATTATTTCCACCAAGAATCCATCTACTCTATTGCACCACCCGACATCAACTAAGGTGACTAACATTGCATCACGTAAACATTGTTTATTTATTCATTTTTGGTGTAATGTTCCATCAATAATGAATAAGGACATCCCATGGAAATGATTAATTTTTTCCACAACTCAATAATTGTAACTCCCAAGGAATATTTATCGGGTGGTTCCATTAATTTGAAAAAAACACCAAAATAGAAGTATTTTTATCAATGGTAAGGTTATCATCGCGATAAGAAACCATCTAGAATTTACCACCCATGGTCAGACTAATATAGAGTCGAGAAGCCATATCATAGTTTTGGACTACGGATTAACAAAAAGATTCAATGAAACCGTAAAACATTTTTCATCCATTGTCAAACCAGTAGAATCCATGAAATTTACTTTTGCATTTACCACCCATGGTCAAACCCATAGAGAGAAAGAGACACCATTTATCATTTTACCACATACGATCAGACTAAAAGTGAACATAGGAATCCATATAGAATTTAGAATCAATGGTTATAATAATGATGAATATGGGATGTCATGCAGTTCACACTATATTTTGGATGGATGATGGTCCATCTATATAAACAATGTCCAAAGTAGGAGGTGTCAGATGTTATGATTTTCTGGTAATCCTATGATAAGAGGATGTGATTCACTTCATGTCATAAGTTACTATATTTTTTATAGATAATTAGTTATGATGGAATATATAAGGGACATAATTGGTGGTTCTCTATTCAATTTTATGCTCACATATTTCTTAAGTACTTTTTTGGACATCTATAGACTTATGTTTATCTTTATGGTAATATTCCATACATGATATTTAGTTGGATTGTTTATATTACATTAAGAGATAAGACCAATGAGTGAGTCTAGATTTTATGGTAATATCCCTACATATATTTTTATTTTAGTGTTCATTTTTTGTGGATTGACTAATTAGGTGGTATTTCTAACGTACATATACTTGGTCAACATGTGGCCGTTATTGTCATAGTATAACAATCATTATTTATCACTGATGGTTGAATTTCCAAAATAATTCTTTTTGATTAATCTAATGTTTTACGATGGTTAGATTTTTATCTATTATTTGTCATGAGGGTACCAACATTACAATATATGTATATTTATTATTGACTCCTAGGTCCATCAAAAAGTTTCTAGGTTAGATGGATGCATGACTAAGGTCATGTATTTCCTCTACCTCGATCATGGTTAGGGAATACCTAGGTCGGGATGCTACTATTGGCTTTAGAGGAATGTGAAGTATCCAGTTTCAGAAGATATATTAAAATATATTTTAATATTTATATTCCCAAAACCAATATCTATGATCATTCAAATAAAATATATAAATAATTTATTTATATATAAAATAAATGAATATATGGGATTAATATATTTTGTTGATGTGAATATTGATCATCAAAAAAAGACACATTCATATTTCTATTATTTCATTGCGAGGATCCATGGGTAGAATCTCTCTAGTGGCAATCCACATGAATTTCATTAGTCTTCATGTCATTTCAATCCATCATTGGGTGAAAACATGGAAACGTTATAGTATTGAGTAATTTTTTATCACTAGTACTTAATTGTTGATGGAATTTATCAAGAATTTCTCATTCTTGTGTGTGAGAGAGAAGGGGGGTGTTGGGATAGAATTCATTGTCTACTATAATTCAACATTTTATATTAACCACAGAATTACAATAATAAGCTATTTATAAAGGTAGGGTTTAGTTTATATATTTTTTAATTATATGTCTTCCCTTATACAATATTAAAACCTTTAATAAATTCTATGACACATAGAAATAAATTTATTGTTATTATTTTTTTTGGGAACCAACGTGCACACATCATATATAGTATATATCATCTTGTAAAAAATTAGTTATCATCAGATGATGTCATTATATATTATAACTCATTAGAATTTACAAAATAAACAAATCAAGATACCAATAACAAGTTAATATTTAATCAACATATAGGTGAATAAATATTTAAAAATATTCAATAAAATAAATAAATAACATTTTATTAATATACCATGGAGTAAATATTTATTTGACTTATGTGGTAAGTAAAACATGAGTAAAATTATTCCTTGTCCTTGAGAATAATATTTATATCATTAATTAAATTAAAATTATAATTTAATCAAGATCAATAGGAACACGTAGCTTGTAAAATTCTAGGATATATTCTTGTTTGAATTATGTGGACATACCTAATATCCAAGATTACTATCTAGAAAAGGTTCAATAAACCTATGTTAATTATCATAAGGTCACAATGACGACAACCATGTATGAATCCTAAAGGTGTAATATAACCCCATTATCTGGAAATCTCATCATGAAGGCGTCAAATATGTGTCATTAACCAATTTTTAAAAAACATATTTCTTTGACTATCTAAATTAAATTCCATACAACATGGACATATAATTTATGTAGTTGACATGTATTAATTATAAGGAAGAGATATCAACTTCCCAAAAGATGGAAGTGAAAATCCATTCTCAATATATTATTAACACGATGTCATTCATGACACGCCTTACATATCCAACTTATTTATGAACTATTAATGTCATGGTTTATTAAATATATCATTGTTCCTGAGTTACAAAATGAATTAAAAAAATTGTAAAATTTTAAGGCCAATTACACGTGCTATCATATAAGAATATATAATGTTACCAAAACAAGAAGAATTCTTATTGGTTGGTGAGTTCTCATAATCTCCAATCATGGAGATTACAATGTGATATCTACATAAGGAAAAGCTTGTTATGGATAAATGTACAAGCACTTAATAGTCTACATTCCATGTGTCATATCATAGTACATTATTCAATTCTAGAACTATATTTAGGAGTATCTCTGAAGAATATCAAGGTTATCATAATAGTGGGGAAGTAATATGACCTTATCCATGTGTAAGATACACTAGGACACAGTCACATCAATATTTTTGATAATAAAAATCAATGGATTATAATTTATATAAATTAATATTCCCATATTTGAATATGCATGTAATATAAAGTACAGAGTAGTTTGTTCTAGGGAATCTACACCAACAAAAATTCCCTTTCACTCGAGGAAACTATTAATGATAGGATAATACTCATATGTTAAATATACTTATTATTAGTATGGATATAGTTTTTAATCCTACTTTTTTTTGCATGGAATGATTTTTTAAATCAATATTTCAGTGTGGTAGATCTATTTACTACAACATAATAATAGTAATAAAATCCCTCACTTATTAATTTAACAGGGTATCCACCACTTATTACCAAGTCTAAATTCGTAAATCCTCAATAAACTCATAGTTATAATTTATCAAAAAAATTTAAAAAAATTTATTTTGTTATAACACAATATTAGAATAACATCTAGACAAATCCATTCTTATGGTTTATCAGATAGCACAACATATAGGGATATTTTAGATGAGGAAACCACATGTGGTAATAATTTATTTTTGAATATGACTATATAATATTCAATGATACTAGATAAAATTGAACTAAATGAAGAAAATTGTTAATTTCTTCTATAAATTGTATTCTCACCTCGCCAGTTACCATTTACTCTTCTTGTTCTACCTTTCATGGAACTGTCAGATATTTCAAACTGCATGTCTATACAATTATGTTTGATCTATTTGATATTTACCAGTTATCCATTATGAATCAATAATACTAAATTTTATTACATACAATGTCACATGAAATTTATTCCTAAATGATAATATTTTAATATTAGTTTAATCACCATAATAAATTCCAACTCCCATGTATTTAATAATTATAGCATAATATACAATAAAAAAATAAGTATTGAATTTTTTCGACATCAATTTTTTGGATAAGTTATTAAAATATTTACCATTGATAGATTTTTCAGAAAAAGGCCTATTTTAATATCATATTCCCCATAATTGTGTTTCTAATTTATGTAAAACGTTTAGAAATGTCATTATTAGTCTTCAAAAGCTTATAAGACACAAAAAATTCTCTTATATTTTTTTAAGTATTTTTTCATCAATACATTTAGTGCACCAACTAAACATTATAAGATACAAGTCACTCAATACCTTCCAAAATAATATCCTATGATCACTATAGATGATTTATTCATAAAAATATATATAATCTGTGTATATTATTGACATTTATTGATATCATTGACCCATTAAGATATTCCTTGTAAACATATTACTTGGGGTCTCCATTTAGTTGCATCATATAGACATCATTCATCCGGATTCTTCTAAAATAGAGTGCTTGAAAAATTAATTGTCTACTGAAATGATAATAAAATTATGATTTTACAAGTTTAATTTGAAAGGATACTGGTTATATTGAGTGGTTAATATGTTTTTCCATAGAAAAAACCTTCAATAATACTTTATTCTATATTGGTAACTTCTAGTTCCATTCATGTACAGTTTATCTCAAATAATCACTAGTAGAACCATGTTTTAAAAACATTCAAAATGTTTCCTACCTTAATAATAATAGATGGAAAAATTACTTTTCAAACATGGCGTATTTACATTTACTAATTTTTTTATTAGAATCGTTTTTTGTAAGAATAAAACATGTATCACACAACATAGTGAGAATAAATAACCACCATGGTTATAAAATCATATGAAGTATGTTTCCCTAGAAACTAATCCTCCAACCAGTATTCCTATGCCAATTCATGTGTGTCCAGAGCCTTAACCAATAGATGTTAAGTACACTCCCTCTGTGATTTAAATGATAGGTTTCATTTATGGAAATATAATCAAACATTACTAGAGTTTTATATCCTTATATTACTTATATCATTAACGAACGTGAAACTTATTGTTTGGATGTTCATTTATAGTTATACCTATATTTTAGTAAATAATATTCAACAAAAACTCATGGTAGTGTTCTAATTGATTCATATCATATAACTACATTGTATTATAAGAATTAGACAATATATATGGAATATGTTTCGTGGTACCAGATAAATTTTCAGAAATTTACCTTTAAAGGGACAATGAATGATTTTAATATAGATAAGAATAATCATCGATATTCCTTTTACTACAATAATATCATTTATATATATAATGAATCATGGGTTAGGTATAACCTTTACTCCATATAAATGATCAATAAATACATGGATAAGATATACAACGACATGCTAGATTAGATATACCTTTTATCAAGTTAACTAATTTATCCCACTTGATCATTTCTAAAAAATATTATTTAATATACTAATTTTCCATTAACATTAGAATAATTCACATAACAATGTTAAAAAAAACTCTAAAATTATTATGAAATAACGTTGTTTAAAATTTTTAATTATATAAAACTTTATATGATGTTCTTCTATATATCTAGTATCTTACCTCAATAGTGACCAAAATAATTTAAATAAAAATAAATAATCAAATATTATTAGTTTTATTTGAGAAATAATTAACCATCCCAAATTTAGGAAAATTACTATATTTTATATTCATTATTCATTTAAATGGATAAATGTCAATCAAGAGTATTTGGACCATTATATTAGTATTAATGTTCTATAACATCATTTATTAAAAAAATAAATTATGCCTCATTATGCCTAAGTGGACCCTAAAAGAAATGTTTTGTTAACAATTTTTATGAATGGGATTAAATATATATAGTAATTAGAAATTTTCAATTCCCCTAGGATAACATAGGAATCACAGTTTCATAAATACTTTTGATTTAACTTAAAAAAGATTCTATTAATTCGGATTCCGTTATTTAAATACATTAGTTAGTAGGAATTTTTTATTTAATATACAAGTGGTGAATATAAACTTGATGAATATAATGTTGTAATTGTGGGATCCCTATCCATTGCTAACCAGTGACTTTGATTATGATATTCTGAATACATATATTTATATTGAATGTACACATACAATTATAGTGCTGACATTTCTATATCCACTATATAATATTAATATACATAGATTAATTGTCTATAAAAATATTATAGAACATAAAATGATATAATGATAACCTTGAGATTCTATGATATTACTATAAGAGATATTTCTTATAGTATAGATAAATTATACTGACTGCAAGTAGTAGATGTTTGGCTATTAGGTCCTAAGGGATCAAAAGCATCGATACTTCTTCAGAGGAAGTATCTGGTAGCCGGGATCATGAGAAAATACCCTCCAATAAGAACACCAAATGTTTCTGTCTTCCTTGGTTGATCATATCTACAAAATGTATATTTTTGTCCAGACATGATATCATTATCAATTTGTTCCATTTGATCGCATACATTAATGCAAGAGAGAAATAATGATAATGAAATCATGGTGTTCTAGAATGTGTTTAGTGTGACATTGGTGGTAAGGAATCTGTGGAATGATCAAGATCAAAATTATAACCTATGTATTAAGGAAAAAATATATGTCGGTACTAGTTATCTGGATGTTAGTATATTTATTAGTCCTTGAAAAAGGAAGTTTGAGGTAAATCCATCACGATCAGCAACTTCTATCGCATGGAGCTTACATAGGGTGATTAATTAAAAACTTTTAATGTTTTTTTGGAACAGTTCAGTAACCTCTTATAAGGATTGACATGTGTTTGTCTTGTAATATGGTTTTATCACTTTCCCTCAATGTGACCTCATTGATAAAAAATTAAATTGGTTTGAATAATGGATGATGGATCATATATGGGCCCTTGATTATGCGATATCAAAAGAAAATGAGATTATATTATATAGATTGTGTTATCAAGTTGGTTTTTGTTTTTACGACTACTCCATATATCTTTAGGGGCCATGGTGGGTTTCAATAATTCACCTTTTTTCTGTGAAAACTAATCATTGATATGAAGATGAGGCCCTCGAGGGTCACACAAAAAAGAACATTCATTTACCAACCCTATTTTTGTGAATATGTATATTGGGCATGGTAGGAACCACCATTGGTTATGAGTTATTTCCAAGTTATCAATCACCGATAAATAATTAAATTAATTATTACTCAACTAATGAATAATTTTGTTTAGTTTATTAAATATAATTATTCTCAAGGTATTTAAGGAATAAGAGAAAAAATTTATATGAACCTATAATATTTTAATATTCTAGTATATAATATTAGTAGGAATTATGAGTTTTATAAAAGACTATGATTAATCATGTAATATATTTAATATAGATTATAAGTATCTGATAAAATATAAATAATATTCACGATGTAGTTTAGTTAGACCTTATTATTCATTTTTCACTTATTTATTGGATGTTAAATATACAAGTGCAGGGGAACCCTTTCCTATTATTTGAGAATACACAATATATAGGTTGACAGAGGATATTTCTCAATTACTATTCAGTACAAGATATTTATATACTCTATCTCATAACAAGAATTATATATATAGAATCTCTCGATCCAACTTATCAGATCTAGATCCTCTCCTTACATCGAAGTAATGTCACTCCAGTGATCATCGAGACATCAAAGGAATCATCATATTTTTATGCTAGCACTGTCAATTTGAAGATAATTTTTAGAATATATTTTTGAAGCAATTTGGGATGATCTAGAGGGACTATACTATGAATCGCTTATGAAACAATCATTAAAGATAGGTAGATTTTGATCCTTACCTAAGATCAAAATTGGTTTTTTTTATTTTATAATTTTTCCTCTAGTTAATTGATACAAGATCCCTAAGACTGTAATAGGTCTTGGATCACCAAAGAAGATAAGTTACATCATCCCAACACAGTTTAATTTTAAATACATGGACCTCTCACATCAAATGTGTGCTACTGTACAGTAAAATTGGTATTAGAGCAATTTCATGGATCAAATGAGACAAAAAATTATAAGGATTTAATTTTTAGTAGATGGTATGAAATATATCCCAATGAAACTTAACAAACATTGATCCAATCATGGATGGACATGTTATGACAATCCATAATTTTTTTATGGATAAATATCAGTGGTTTTGATGTGTATTAAAACTAAATATAGTAAAATTATTTGTGTTATATTATCCATTTTTTCCAGTGAATGCAAACATTCTGGTCAGAAATGGCTAAAAAGGTATTCTCTGGTATAATTCACAATTCTACTAGAATGTTGAATGAATAAAAAAAATTATAACATAAAAAATTAATATAATTCTATATAGGGGAGGAAAATTCCTTATCGATTTATTAATTATAATAGAATATTTTTCTGATGAGAACAATTAATAAAAATCATTGTATATAATAATTTATACAATTAAAATGGGATGATGACTTTATATAAATATAAAATAAAATAAATAAAGAAGTTAAAATATGGGTCACCCTATGGAGAAGGTAATTCGTAGCCACTCGAGTGCCACCTCCCAGCAACGTCACCCCTCCGCTTCCTTGTAGTAGCCCAAGGCATCTATGATCTCACCTTGACCTAAAGCTAGATTTCTCTCCAAAGGCTTCCAACTTCCTCAATATTAACCAAACCGCATCAACCAAACCAGCACCAGAGGCCGTTGTCTCCAGAGATTGGGACTGATATCCAGACATTAGCTTCGGTTTCGGCTAGCCCAGTCACTACCTCATTGAGGTCAAGAGGAACTATCCCGACCACCTCCACCTTCCTCCTCGTGACAGATTTGGGAGATTCCATAGATGATCATTTTTACCTCCCTTCCAAGGTACTATTCAACCACCCTAGGGGCCGCAACACCACCTCCTAAGTTGGACTAGAAAATCAATATCAAGAACTTGACGTGCTTGAGGATTCCACACAAGTCACTAATATCACCACCACCATACCCATGTGGTCACTCCGCCAATGAGATATCTTCCACCACTATGCAAGTGAGACATTCTTCCCCACTATGGAGCCCATTAGCAAGATCTAGGAATATTACTGGATCCATATCTTGTATCTGCCACACCTAACAGTCCTGTGGTAGATCCACTTTTTAACCATCCTCACAGAATATATGAATTTTACTTCTAGAATTCCATTGGACAGATTCTTCCCACATTGGATCCAGGTAGGTCATCTGCACCCAAAATCGTTTTGGGTGGACCTTCCTCATCCAAAATAACCATATAATGGCTTTGCAAGGACCAAAATGGTTTAATGTGAGTTTAATGCAAGCCACATTTGACCTGCATTGGGAAATGTGGCCTGCTAAAAATTTATGTAATCAAAATATTTTTATTCAAATTAATTTAATTTTCGTTTTAAATTAAATTAATAAATATAAATTTTGTTTTAAAAATTTTAGAACTTCGAAAGAATAATATTATTTTTATAATAGACCAATTAATTAATTAATTTAACTATTAGAATTAAAATTATATTAATTACAACATGGATGAAAAATAAATAATTTTAATTTATTTATCTAATTTTATTTAATTAAATACCCACATAATTTTACTTTTTCCAATTTTGTATTTACCACGCAATTATTTTTCCTACTAAATAGTCATAATCATAAACCAACATGTGTGTGTATGATTTATTTATATATTTATTTATAATTGAATTTAATGAATATAAATAATTAAGATGATTCACGCATCATTTTTCTTTTTAATATCTATTAGTGCATTTTTTAAATATTTATTAGTATTTTTCAATCCCAATAAACCCTCTAATTTGTGAGATTATTTTTTTACAATGAAAAATACGGATTTATTCGCAGATCATGCCAAGCGGAGGTAATATCTACTAGAGGAGTAGTCACAGTGGATGGGGGTGAGATGCATAATGATTCATTCAACAACTCATATATGATTTTCCTAGGTTATGTTTGATCTATTATGTTTTAAATGATCAAAAACATTAGATTTTAATTCCTAGTAATGTATTATATTTCCTTTATGCATTTGTTTATTATTTTATAAATTTTCATGATAGTTGGAAACACCGAAAATAATAAATAGTAAATTTCATAAAAAATATGTCAATGTGTTTCTATTAATGTGCAGTTTTGATTGTGAAAATATATAATGAATATGATTAATCTAAATGGATTTCATTCATCGTTAAAAAATAATATGAAACTTAAATGAAAAAGTATCTCAAAAAATGCCATCCAACATTTTTATATTAACAAAACTGGGTGTTTGGTTTGCTCTTCAAAAAATGATGAGGTTTCTCTTATTATCAAGGAGTTATTATGAGATAGATGGGTTTAATTAATTAAAGTTGGATTCCATAGAGTACCCAAAGCTAGATTTTTACAACATCAGAGACATACATTGAGTAAATAATATTTATGATTTTGGAACATAGTTCTAATATCAACATATCAAGGAACAATGAGTTAATGTGGATGGACATTCAAACACCTTCATTGAACAATCAGAGTAGTGGCATATCCATATCTTATAGGAAATGAGTGTAAGTTCAAGGATAATTTATAGTAAAATAATCCATTGACAGAGTATTATGATTGTAGTGTAGTGGGTTCCAAGATTTCTATAAAATTGTGGGAGACATTAGTTGATTTAATAAATTAATCAATATGTTTCAATTGATAATAAATATAAAACTACAATCTACTAGATGTTAGTTTAATTTAAAATATGAATTATTAGCATAATATACATAGTTATAATCATGGAATATGTAAATGTACATACTAGAATGTATTTCCTGGTGTAGTACTCATGGTTTCACACAATACTACGATATCATTAATTCATGGTGATATATCCCCAATATCTGTTATTCACCCTTTGGAAATATGGATATAAAAAAATGTCTTATAATAAACTCTTGTATTAATCATATGATGGAAATTTCCTAAGGATATAATCAATTCGCAATTTTTTTGTCGTTACAACATGTTGACATGTATGATTACTCATTCTTTCTCATCACTGAGAATAGTACATGATTAAAGTGAAGAGATATATAAATGAGTGATGATTAAATTCGTTTTGTGTAAATCGAAATATGGATCACAATATTTAAATTAATTCCTTTCTAATATCATTTTAACCATATTATTATGTTTCTATTAATATAAAAAAATAAAAAGTATGTAGAAACCCATCTATTACCTTATGGTATAAATTTTCAATGTAAATAATGACTTAAAGAATTTTTAATCATTATCTCTTATGATAAAAAAGATTAAAGACAAGGAAAAAAGAGCAATGGAAAGTGTATTGTCAAAGAAACCTTCACAATTTCCTTCAATGAGAAGGGCTGTTAAATATAAGGTTATATTCCGTTTATATCATGAAATAAATCAAAGGATGTTCCCAAGCAATGAAAAAAATTGATGAAACTACATTTTTTCTTCTAATCCATGGATTTTAATCTTTTTTATTTAATGTTTCATCGATAATTTTTTATATTGAATATAATATGTCTATTACATATTTTTATATTAATGTAGTATCTCGGTAATTATATAATAATAATTATATGTGAATTATTTTCTTTAATCATTTCTGAAAGGGTTGTTCCTATGTTAGAATGTTATATTTATGTATTGTATATGTATGGTTATAAAATACAAGATTCATTAGGCTAGAATGAATAAGAATATCGTGACCAAGCATTCATTGATCAATTTAATGTAATGTAGAGTATTTCCTAAAAAACATTAACATATCCACATCATGTAAATGATGTCAATAAGGATAATAGAGGTTTTTTCTTAAATGAAACCAATTATAAATAAAATGTAACATAGAATAATTCATAAATGAACATTTAATTATACAATTCAAATACATTATTCAAGTAATAAGAACACCATTTTTATAACATTATGATTGAGATTTTTTTAAAGTCATTCATCCCCAATAATGGTGTTATCTCATAAGAGTATTATGAATAAAATGACTAATGGATATCATATTAGTTATATTATGATGTACATCGATTATGTAATAAGAACATGTGTTTAGATTAAAATAGTTTTTTGGATATAAACGATCATTAATATAGAAAAACATAATGAGGATCTAATATAATTATGTAGAGACCCGAAGTTTGACGTACATGGACATTACATTACTTTAGCGGAATACTTAATACATAACAAATACAGACACACAAGGACCGTAATAGTTTAGTGTCTTGGGAAACTTGGAACGTAATCTTCTAATCATGGTGAAAGATCTTCAACATCTCCCATAAAGATATTACCCTTTTTTTTCTTACCTAAAACCTTTCTTTATATCCTGGGGAAAACAAAACATAAAAAGGGTGAGCTCAGATGCTCAGTAAGGGTAATCATGGATAAAATAAAACATACCATATACATTTGAACTTAAAAACATGAACATAATGTTTAAACATCAAAAGCCTGAGAAATGACATAAAACATGGAAGTACGTAAGGCATATATCATAAAGAAACATTAAGAATGATAAAATATCATGGGAATAAAACATGTAATTTTGGAAACCATTAATCACATGATATTATTTCCATAGTAGCCAAGGTATTGCTTCCAAGACCATCTTAGTGGAAAAAGTCCCTTTCTGAATCGAGTTCACTCCTCGTTCCAGTCCTGTATTACTGAATCGGTTTAACTTGCCATTCCAGCCATGTCTATCTCATGAGATATAAATCATTACCTAATGCATTGGAGGGAGATATAGGTCCTACCCATATCATAATTAAATCATTCTTACTTGTCCCACAAAATAAACATACATCATTCATAATAACCCAACAAATAAAATGGGTTTCATAAACATCATCCCATCATCACATAATCCATATAAAATAAATGGATATCATTTCATAATAAGAAAAGTGAAACCTTTTCAATCATAGATACATTACACTTGAAACATACACATATGAAATAATTTCATCTTAGATGGAAAATGGTTTTGATAAAACACTTGTAATGAATTCTTGAGGAAAATATCCTTTCTTCTTCAAAATCAATTTCTTTTCACAAAACAACATGCAATTTTAAAAGAAATAGAATTTTTTGAAAATAGTCATGAAATATTTTGGAGGAATCTTCATGAAAATAAGGCTTTATAAAATCGTAAAAATCCATTCGTGCTGTATAAGTTAAAAGAAAAACATTCTTTTCGTACTTTTGCCGGAAAATTCAAAAAGTACCTCGTAACATAAACAGAAGAAAGATTCTTTACATACCATGTAGTAAAAGTAAAAAATGGGTAAAAATGACTTTAAACATACATGAAAACACTTTTATAAAACATGGACATGGATGATAGAAATAACCCCAGTAAATACTTACGAATAAGCAATCTCGGATAAAAATGAGATTTGCAAAATTATCCCTTACCTTAGGTCCAATATGCTTCGTACGTATCCGAACCTTATGTATAATGATTTAAATAATCTTATCGACTTATTACAGAATCATATTAATTGTTATGATATCATATATGGTTCACTTATGACTTTATATTACCCGTTCTTTTGTAAATTCTATGTTAAAGAGCGTTTTGGGTAAAATCATTTCATTTGTCGTCCGTGTTTTGACTTGTAATTATTCATATGATTACTTAGACCAAGATTAATTAAATAAAGAATGTAAAAAATGATTTATATATAATATATATTCAGAATATACTTATATATAATAGATCGATAAATGGAATGAAATACACCGTTCATGGAGACGGTAGGCCGTACGTACGCATGAACGTTGTTTTCGTTTCCTCATTGAATTGAATGGAATTAATTGGATGACATACATATATATATATGCATAAATATTGTATCATTATTATGTCATAAATTTAATGATTAATTATTATATATACTTTATAATCATTTATGAATGGTTAATCATTGAGAATGAATCTCATCGCGTCGTGGAGACGGTATTCCGTACGTACGCACGAGCGATGATATTGTTCCCATGATCGTGGAATTTTATTTGAGTGTATGTATACTATTACAGAATCAATATCACTTTTCAATAATCATATAATGTTATTATTTACACCATTATAGCCGTCCAAATAAGGTGGTGGTGGAAAATAGATTACACCGCGGCGTGGAGACAGTATTCCGTACGTACACACGCGCAGTGATTTCATTTTCTGTAGGATGGATAGATGGTGAAATAGGGTTGTTTCATACATATAATAACATATCAGTATATGAGTTATACTGAGGATATTACTTCATAAGGAAAAAACCTAAGAAGAAGAAGTGGAAGAAGAAATAAAGGTGAAAGAATCGGTAACGGAAATTACCTCTTCTTTGAAGCACCTCTTTGAGACCTCCACTTAGGGAACTAAAATTGGACTTTGAGGAAGCCCATGACCTCTAGGATGTTTCTAGGGAAGTGGAGAAGAGAATTTGTCAGTGGTTGGTCGAGCGTGAAGGCTCAAAGTGGTGTGTGGAAGAGAGGGAGGAGGTGCCCTTTTATAAGGGAGGAGAGGGGCACCTTTGGAATTCTTAAAAATATTAATTTATAATAAATCTAATCCCACTTAAAAACCTCCAAAAATGACTCATATTCAATTATTAGATGATATAGGGTTGTAATCTCATCAACCAATCAAATTTAGACACGTTTGGACCTTATTTTAAACCTTATCATTTTGATTTATCCTTATTTAATCTATTTAAGTTTATTTGTGGTAATAAAATTCTAAATTTGAAATTATAACAAATAATTACTTATTTGTTGTTAATTTTCCATAATTTTTTACTTTATAACATTATAGACCATATAAATTTAAATTTATAATTTTTATATATTTTTGTGATTTTTAAACAATTTTATAATATGTTATTTTTATAAAATAACAATAGTGTCAATTTTGACACTATTCATTTATTTGAATTTAAATAAAATATATACAGAAGATATGTTAGAACTAAAAGCTTTAATAGATTCATAAAAGGTCATATGTATCTATAAAATTAGTGGATCACATTAAATAGTTCATATAATATTTATTTTATTATTTTTAAAACCATTTATTTTGTTTATCTCTTAATAAAATAATTACTACAACATTTTTTATAATTATTTAATATACTGATTTTTTGCATAACAATTAAAAATAAAATCTTATGATGAATATAAATCTATTAAATTTTACAATAATACTTTTACTCTAATTTATCATCTTAAAATCACAATATTTAAATTTTTATATTTATTAAATTATGAAGGTGACAACTTTGGCATCATTTAAAATAAAATAACATAAGTGTCATAATCACTATTATAAGACTCCAAACAGTTATATATTAGGTCATTAGATGGGTAAGGTGTATATATACACTAAATATAAGTTTAGGTCAGGTTTTTGGGCCTTTTAATGGGTATTACTATTTCAATAAAAACTATATTACTTATTTCCCACTTAATAAATAATTTCTGTATCATTAATGTATCACCATTAATGACAATTATTTAATCCCTAAAAATTCTAAATAAATTATCATGATGTAGATAAGTTTATTAGATTTCTAGATTCTATTCATGTTCGAAGTTTTATGATGTTTATGACTAAATTAAAATTATTATACTTATAAGATTTAAGAGAGTGACATGTTGTCACTTTCTTTGGTGTTAATAATAATTAAATTATTTTCATGGTCAAAAGTCCAAAAAATGAATCTAATCTGACCCTTAGGTTATTTGGGTCTACTTTTAGCCATCCAATAGAATTTTGGCATGTGTTAGGGTAATTTTATAATATTATATTTACCCTTAATTACCCGATTTACCTTTAACTATGGTAAATAAAATTTACCGTAGTTAGTATTCATAATTCCCAGAAATAAAAAATAGCTTATTAAAATAATTTGGACCCACTGATTCCAAATACGGAATCCATTTTTCCAAATTCAATACTCAAAATTTTCATAAATTAAATCAAAATATTCCCGTTGTCGAAAGAAAACGGGTTTTTCTTTAAAACATTGCAAAAGATTGAATTTGTTTAACTTACGAATTTAATGTAAAATCAATGCTAATTACATACATTATATTAAATGGTAAAAATATATTCTATTTATAATTTAAAACCATTCAAAAATATAATTTAACCATATAACTTATTGCGATGAAAAAAGTTGTTTTTAATTAAAATATAGCGTGTTTTTACTATTAATCAAAATATAAAAGTTACCAGAATAATATGAAAAATTTATCCAAAGTAAATTTTTCTTTCATGATTCCTAAGAAGAATTTTATTTTGTCAAATTTAACTTATAAACATTCAAAAAATAGATTTAATGTGGGTGCGCCATCAAAAGCTGGAAAAACTGCATTTTTTGAAAAATACTTATTTTACCAGAAATATTTATTTTGTTTTCATACCATATTCGAGAAATTGTGTAAGATGAATAACAATGTTATAAAATTCAAAATTTAGTTAATACAATTCATAAAGGCTAGTTCATAATAATATTATAATAATATATCATTGTTTAGTAAAACCCGGTATTGCGTACAACACATGCTATCGAGGAAGGTCGTGATTGCGTGTAATACAAGCCAAGTCAGGGTTGCGTGTTGTGCAAGAATCCTTATTTGTTTCATTTAACAGAATACAACCATATATCATTTATACGTTGAATATATATATATATATATACTCAATGTTTCGTAGAATAAATATTATCAAAATTGCATGTAACACGATCCAAGAATAGTGTTGCGTATACTGCAAGCTAATACGGTGTTCCGTATAGCACAAGGTAATCTTGGTGTAGCATACAACACAAGATATTAATGAAATTAAAAAAATATTTTTCATAAAATCTCGGGGTGTTACATTCTACCCCCCTTAAAATGAATTTCGCCCTCGAAATTCGTCAGGGTTATAAATGGTTTACTAGTCGAAAGTTTGTTTAATAGAAACCCACATCGTAAAAAGGAATACCAAAACATGGCTTTAAAAACTAAAGTATGAAATGTAACGGTTACCCAAATTAAATTATCACTGGGTTTCCATGTAGGAGAACATAGGTGAAAATATGGATATGGAAGAAAAATATAACCATCAAGTTCTGATGGAGAGTGGTAGAGAACATGGCTATGAAAAAGCCAACAATCACAAAGCTCTTGATTTTTGATGATCTAAGGTACAATCTGATTCATCAGATATAAGGGAACTAGGACATCATTTTTGGTTTTCAAGATCATTTCCCTAAAGTTGATGAATTAAAATAAATACTTTCTTGATTTTGGTACAATCTCACCGTTGTTCGTGAATTGAACAATTTCCACTTCATCCCTTAAAGAAATGAAGTTGAATTTGTTATTCGTGATGTGTTAGCAGATCATGTGATAGAATGATGGTTCATTCCATCTCTTTCAAACAAAAGGTTAACAAAAGTTATAAGTCCATCTTATGGTTAGACTAATCGTATATGGTTCCAAAAATGAACTTATGCTTCATTTATCATACCGATTAATAAAATAAAACTAGTTTCTACTAACCAGGGACTTCCTGTAGGCCAGTGGCAGGCAATAAAGGCCAGTCGCGCTTCGGTTGTGGGTTCGATTCCCATAGCGTTGTCCGACGCGATGGGCTATCGCCCGTCCTTCAGGTTGTCTATTTTCTAAAACTACATTACTATAACATCCCATAAATAATATCAAAAAAAACTTCTATCCTTAAACAATACTAACTTATGTCCAACATAATCCATTCCAATATTTAGGCTTATCCATAATACTGCAGTCCACTCTCATATTAAAGTGAAAACGATTACCAGAGATTTCATATAACAAGCATGTTAATTCCATCATTGATCCCCATATTTCATAATATATGTCTTGTTGGTCACATTCCAAACATTCGAAGGCCTTAATCATTTATTCTCTTGAAAAATGAATACCCATTGAATCTTAGTGAAAACATGAATGCTGTCAAAAGTTAACTCTTTCCACATACCAAAATCAAAAAATTCAATATACTCAAACCATGATATAACCTTCTCCTTATATCAGTCATGAGCTCATGAATACTATCAAACATTTAATTTTCTTTTTATCCCTTCATTATGCGCATATCATCTACTTTCCAAAAATATCTGAATAACATTTCATGGTTTCTAGTACCATTAATCATACACTTTCAAAAATTAGGAAGGAAAATAGTGTAACAATCCTTAGATGTCTCTTTATTCCATTGTACCATGAGATAACTCATACAACATTACACTTGATAAACATGTAATCATTCCACTACCTTCTTAAACCATTGACCGAGCTTCAACAATTATTTCATCTCACATAGCATTTATAGTATCTTCATCATCATCAACATAAATACTTCCCATACGACCGTCATGATTCTCTTCACGAGACATTCCCTTAGGTCATTGGTTTGCATAATGTCTGTACATTCCACATTTAAAACATTTAACCATTGTTGATGTCGTAGAAATACCATTATCCTCATCCATGGTGTTAACTGAACCTTTTCATTTGCACTTACTGGCTTTGTGTCCTTCTTTTCCACACCCAAAGCATCTTCCATTTCCTTTGAAACAATCTCCCCGATTCCTCTTCCCACATGATTTACATGAGGGAAATTGAACTTTCTTTCCTCTATGATCATCATGAAACTCCATATTTCTCTTATTATCTGAGTCGGGAAGCTTACCAAAGTTGAGATTATTGATCATATTTTGAGATTTATGATTAGGAATAATAACGATGTTTGGACTTCCAAATCCCGTTTCATTTGGTTTCTCATGAAGAATATCATTCCATTGTCCGTCATATCCTCCATTATCATGAATCTTCCTGTTTCCAGCCATTTTCTAAAACCCAAAAAGAATAGTGTGAGAGGAAAAAATCATGCTAGGGAAAACAACATAGTAAAGGGGGAGCACCCACAATATCTAACATCTTAGGTTAAATACTAATATCGTTACCGTAGTTCTAGGACTATATCCTATACCTATACTTATCCTTAGGTACATCCCTAGGCATACCTTAGAAATATCTCTTGGAATCTCACTAACATTTTCGCATCCTAGTTTCCAAAGGTTGACTATACCTTTCCTCTGATACCAACTGTAGAGACCCGAAGGTTGATGTACATGGACATTACATTAATTTAGCGGAATACTTAATACATAACAAAAACAGACACACAAGGACCGTAATAGTTTAGTGTCTTTGGAAACTTGGAACGTAATCTTCTAATCATGGTGAAAGATCTTCAACAACTCCCATAAAGATCTTCCCCTTTTTTCTTACCTAAAACCTTTTTTTATATCTTGGGGAAAAGAAAAAAAATGGTGAGCTCAAATTATCAGTAAGGGTAAGCATGGATAAAATAAAACATACCGTATACATTTGAACTTAAAAACATGAACATAATGTTTAAACATCAAAATCATGTGAAATGACATAAAACATGGAAGTGCGTAACACATAGATCATAAAGAAACATTAAGAATGATAAAATAGCATGGGAATAAAACATGTAATTGTGGCAACCATTAAGCACATGATATGATTTCTATAGTAGCCAAGGCATTACTGCCATGACTATCTTAGTGGACAAAGTCCCTTTCTGAATCGAGTTCACTCCTCGTTCTAGTCCTGTATTACTGAACCGGTTTAACTTGCCGTTCCAGCCATGTCTATCTCATGAGATATAAATCTTACCCAATGCATTGGAGGGATATATAGGTCCCACACATCTCATAATGAAATCATTCTTACTTGTGCCACAAAATAAACATACATCATTCATAATAACCCAACGAATCAAATGGGTTTCATAAACATCATCCCATCATCACATAATCCATATAAAAGAAATGGATATCCTTTCATAATAAGAAAAGTGAAACCATGTCAATCATATAGACATTACACTTGAAACATACACATATGAAATAATTTCATCTTAGATGGAAAATGGTTTTGATAAAACACTTGTAATGAATTCTTGAAGAAAATATCCTTTCTTCTTCAAAATCAATTTCTTTTCACAAAATGTCATGAAATTTTAAAAGAAAGAGATTTTGTTTAAAATATTCATGAAATATTTTGGAGGAATCTTCCTGAAAATAAGGCTTTATAAAATCTTAAAAATCCATTCGTGCCGTATAAGTTAAAAGAAAAAAATTCTTTTCGTACTTTTGCCGGAAAAGTCAAAAAGTAACTCGTAACGTAAACAAAAGAAAGATTCCTTACATACCATGTAGTAAAAGTCAAAAATGGGTAAAAAGGACTTTAAACATACATGAAAACACTTTTATAAAACATGGACATGGATGATAGAAATAACCCCCGTAAATACTTACGAATAAGCAATCTCGGATAAAAATAAGATTTGCAAAATTATCCCTTACCTTAGGTCCGATATGCTTCGTACGTATCCGAACCTCTTGTATAATGATTTAAATAATGTTATTGACTTATTAAAGAAGCATATTATTTTTTATGATATCATATATGGTTCATTTATGACTTTATATTACCCGTTCTTTTGTAAATTCCATGTTAAAGAGCATTTTGGGTAAAATCGTTTCATTTGTCGTCCGGGTTTTGACATTTAATTATTCATATGATTACTTAGATCATGATTACTTACATCCATAATGTAAAAAATGATTTATATATAATATATATTCAGAATATACATATATATAACATATCGATAAATGGAAAGAAATACACCGTTCATGGAGACAGTAGGTCGTACGTACACATGAACGTTGTTTTTGTTTCCTCATTGAATTGAATGGAATTAATTGGATGACATACATATATATATATATACATAAATCCAGTATCATTATTATGTCATATATTTCATGATTACTTATTATATATACTTTATAATCATTTATGAATGGTTAATCATTGAGAATGAATCTCATCGCGTGGTGGAGACTGTACTCCGTACGTACGCACGAGCGATGATATCGTTCCCATGATCATGGAATTTTATTGGAGTGTATGTATACTATTAAATAATCAATATCACTTTAAAATAATCATATATAGTTATTATTTACACCATTATACCCATACAAGTAAGGTGGTGGTGGAAAATAGATTACACCACGGCGTGGAGACGGTATTCCGTACGTACGCATGCGCGGTGATTTCATTTTCCGTAGGATGGATAGATGGTGAAATAGGGTGGTTTCATACTTACAATAACATATAAGTATATTAGTGATACTGATGTTATTACTTCATAATGAAACAACCTAAGAAGAAGAAGTGGAAGAAGAAATAAAGGTGAAAGAATCGGTAACAGAAATTACCTCTTCTTTGAAGCGCCTCTTTAAGACCTCCTCTTAGGGCACTAAAATTGGTCTTTGAAGAAGACCAGGACCTCTAGGATGTTTCTAGGGAAGTGGAGAAGATAATTGGGCCGGGTTTGGCCGAGATTTAAGGCTCATAGTGGTGCGTGGAAAAGAGGGAGGAGGTGCCCTTTTATAAGGGAGGAGAGGGGCACCTTTGGAATTCTTAAAAAATATTAATTTATAATAAATCTAACCCCACTTAAAAACCTCCAAAAATGACTCATATTCAAATATTAGATGAGATAGGGTTGTAATATAATCAAAAAATAAAATTTATACATGTTTGGATCTTATTTCAAACCCTTATCATTTTGATTAATCCTTATTTAATCTATTTAAGTTTATTTGTGGTAATAAAATTCGAAATTTTACATTATAACAATAATTAATTATTTGTTGTGAATTTTCCATAATTATTTACCTTATAACATTATAGACCATGTAAATTTAAATTTATAATTTTTAAATATTTTTGTGATTTTTAAACAATTTTATAATATGTTATTTTTATAAAATAACAATAGTGTCAATTTTGACACTATTCATTTATTTGAATTTAAATAAAATATATACAGAAGATATGTTCAAACTAAAAGATTTAATAGATTTATAAAAGGTCATATGTATCTATAAAAGTTATTTATCACATTAAATAGTTCATATAATATTTATTTTATTATTTTTAAAACCATTTATTTTGTTTATCTCAATAAAATAATTACTACAATATTTTTGTATAATTATTTAATATACTGATTTGTTGCATAAAAATTAAAAATAAAATACTATGATAAAGATACATATATTAACTTTCACAATAATACTTTTACTAGAATTTATCATCTTGAAATCCCAATATTTAAATTGTTATATTTATTAAATTATGAAGGTGACAACTTTGGCATCATTTAAGATAAAATAATATAAGTGTCATAATCACTTTTATAAGGATCCAAACGGTTATATATTAAGTCATTGGATTCTTAAGGTGTATATATACACTAAAAATATGTTTTCGTCAGGTTTGTGGGCCTTTTAATGGGTATTATTATTTTACGAAAAACTATATTACTTATTTCCCACTTAATAAATAATTTCTGTATCATTAATGTATCACCAATAATGACAATTATTTAATCCCTAAAAATTCTAAATAAATTATCATGATGTAGATAATTTTATTATATTTCTGGAGACTATTAATGTTCGAAGTTTTATGATGTTTATCACTAAATTAAAATTATTATACTTATAAGCTTTAAGAGAGTGACATGTTGTCACTTTCTTTGGTTTTAATAATAATTAAATTATTTTCAAGGTTAAAAGTCCAAAAAATGAATCTAATCCGACCCTTAGGTTATATGGGTCTAGTTTTAGCCATCCAACAGAATTTTGGCATGTGTTAGGGTAATTTTATAATATTATATTTACCCTTAATTACCCGATTTACCTTTAACTATGGTAAATAAAATTTACCGTAGTTACTATTCATAATTCCCAAAAATAAAAAGTAGCTTATTAACATAATTTGGACCCACTGATTCCAAATATGGAATCAATTTTTCCAAATTCAATAAAAAAAAGTTGCATAAATTAAATCGATATTAATCCCGTTGTCAAAAGAAAATGGGGTTTTCTTTAAATCATTGCAAAAAATTGAATTGATTTAACCTACGAATTTAATGTAAAATCAATGATAATGAAATACATTATATTAAATGGTAAAAATATATTCTATTTATACTTTAAAAGAATTCAATATTATAATTTAACCATATAAATTATTGTGATGAAAAAAGTTGTTTTTAATTAAAATATAGCGTGTTTTTACTATTCATCAAAATATGAAAGTTACCAGAATAATATGAAATATTTATCCAAAGTAATTTTTTTTTCCTGATTCCAAATAAGAATTTTATTTTTTCAAATTGAACTTATAAACATGTCAAAAACTAGATTTAATGTGGGTGCACCATCAAAAGGCGGCAAAACTGCATTTTTTGAAAAATACTTATTTTACCTGAAAAATGTATTTTGTTCTTATACCATGTTCTTGAAAATGTGTAAGATGAATAATAATGTTATAAAATTCAATATTTAGTTAATACTATTCATAATTTCTAGTTCATAATAATATTATAATAATATATCGTTGTTTAGTAAAACCCGGTATTGCGTACAACACACGCTATCGAGGAAGGTCGTGATTGCATGTAATGCAAGCCAAGTCAGGGTTGCATGTTGTGCAAGAATCCTTCGTTGTTTCGTATAACATAATCCAACCATATTTCATTTTTTACATTGAATATATATATATATATATATATATATACTCAATGTTGTGTAGAATAACTATTATCAAAATTGCGTGTAACACGATCCAAGAATAGTGTTGCGTATACTGCAAGCTAATACGGTGTTGCGTATAACGCAAGGTAATGTTGGTGTAGCATACAACACAAGACATTAATGAAATTAAAAGAATATTTTTCAAAAAATCTCGGGGTGTTACAAATTATCTTAATGATTTAAATATATTATAGAAACCCCTATGATAAAAAAGTTGTAGTAAATTTATAAACTATATTTCCATAAAATGGTACATGTATCTACTTGATATAGTTGGATTATGATTCAATTTGTTTTATTCAATGATAAATATGTATAGATAGTAGACTTTGGAATATGTCCCACTAGTGGCGTCAGAGAGGAATGTCTCATAGACACATAATGCGTAAGAAGAATAAAAATATAATGACTATTTTACATTCTCTATGGTTTATGACTTATTATTCATTGAGAATAAAATATCTTAAATGTTGGTAGTTTATGGAAGTTAGGTAAAATTTAAAAGATAAATTAAAATTCAAAAATTAATTCCATGTATCAATGAATTGGGTTTTAAAATCTTGTTTCAATCTCTATGGACTCCATGAACCCACTTTTGATCATCCATTGGTAGGGTCTCGTTTAGGTAAGTCACATGTGTTGTGAATGGTTGGCACATGGTTTTCCTAAATTGTGTTCCATGCTAGTGAAAACCTTTCATTCCCAGGCAATGATGGTTTTCATATTTCGCACAAGGTTATATAATCCATATTCCCACCTAGTAAAAAACATACAAACCTATAGAGGGTTGAATGATTAGGGAACAGTATTTGAAAAACCATGTGTCCCCCTCTCACAAACCATGCATGTAGATTTAATTAATTCTAAAACTATTTTAATAATTCATGATAACCCCATATGAACCACCAATAATCCTAAATTTTTATTATTCATCCTTCTAGGATGTTAGAGCTATCAAGAAACTATTTTGTCTTCTCAGAATCCTTTTTATATCAAGTCAAATTTTGGTGATAATAATTTGATTTCGTCCTGGTAGGAGGTCTTCTCCCATCACCTATATTTGTATCTCCTCCTCTATCCACATCCAGGTTTTTTAGATATCCATGTTATTGGAGGATATAATCATCATTATTTAGATCTTGAATCTAGGTTTTATTATTAGATCTCTATTTATCACTTTATTCACTCGAGTTTCCCACTATGGGAGTTAAGTGACACGATCTATTTATTTCATTAGGTGGTTCTTTTTATGACTAGAAAATTAATTTAACCATGAATTTGTTGATTATTTTATATTGATTTCAAAATTAATTGTTACAATCCTAATTCAAGTGAATTTTTATTTGAATTTGTATTTTTATGAGAAATTATGGAGAAACCCCCAAATCTACTGAATTGGGGTGTTATTTTTATTTGATGGAAAATCTTAAATTGATTTTGTGAAACATAATTTTGAAGTTGAATTTTTGAAAATTAATTATTTAATTTTTAATAACCCTTTGGTATTTTCATTTTAAAAGTAATTAACTAATTAAAAACCCTTTTATTTCTATTTAAATAAAAATTGGCATATTGAAATTAAAAACGAGGTATTTTGATTTTGAACAGTTTTCAAATAATTTTCCCATTATATATTATTTTAGAGAACATTAATTCCTAGTTCAATTTTGATTTATTTAGGAGAACACTTAATTAATGATTTATGACTCTAATAAAACGTAGTTCCAGATATCACATCCATGATGGGATTGCAGTGAGTTCTCTTTGTCCAGTGTTTGAGGGACATGTGTACACATATTATTTTGATCCCTTATTTGAGTGTGTGGGGATCCCACAACATGGAAAAATCCTGACTTTTTGGAAGGTGAATATGTTTATCCTCTATGATTATTTTGATATATATTCTTGTTTTTTTAATATATTATTACATATACCTTGCAAAATTAATTAAGATACTTTTTATTAAAAATATGTTATGCCATTTTTAAAAATATTTCTATTAATTGATATACAAATCATGATTTCTATTAAAATGGTTTTTTATTTCCATGTCTTTTATTTAAAATATAATGCATTACTTTGTTAATTAATGTTTCATCTTTGTATGGAATCATTGGTGAGACCGTACATGCATTTTAGATCACACCACACATATCCCGTCAATTGTTTTTAGAATATAATATTCTATGTTATAGAAATTGGAATGATCCACATTGATGTGGTTCTTGTTGTTGATTTTTGGGGTGTGGAGATTTATTTCTATTTGGGCTTTGATTGTTTATCATATTTTCTATTACATTGAATAACAATCTTTGGTTATTTAAAAATTTGACTTTTTAAACCTATTCTCTCTATAGAGTTTTCATTTGATCTTACTGACTGGAAACTATTCGTCAGTGTGTTTATGTGAAGAAATTGTTCCCTCCTTAAATTGTCTGATAACATGTACTAGTCAATATCCTGTGTGGATTGGGAATTACCTTCAGGGTATGATAGAGCTAGATCAGGTATCAACGTACCAAGGAATCAAGGAGGATTCATGAAAAGGTGGTATTAAATGTGCAGGTTCAACATCCTACTTTGACATCTATATATAGTTGATTAAATCTTTTAGGACATCCTAGGTAGTTGTGATTGAGGTCCTATCCATATCTAACCATAGTGAGCCTTACATCACCAAGGGTGGTTTCAGAAATATGTATTGACTATTAGTTCTAGTTTGTTCCATTATTTTGATTAGGATAGGTTTAAATCTAATTCAAGTTAATCTATATGTTGGGATTAATTTTACTTATAGATCTATTAGAGTTTTTATTTAATATATTAAATGTTGTTTGTTGATGTTGTGTATTTTTGTGCCACTATGAATGAATGTGAATAGAAAATTTGGAAGAAGCTGCTGATGAACCACATAAATAAATTTCCTCTATGAACCAAAATATTATTGAGGTTGTTGTTCATGTTGTACATGAATTTAGACTAGAATAAAAACCCATTCCCATTCAAGATCCATCATTTGAAGCTCAGTGGGATGGTTTCGAGATTTGTTCTAATGAGGCCCTTTACCAAAATCCATAAGAATTATTAGGATCTACTTATCATATACTGGCTGAGGAATGGTTTATAAATATCAATACTTTGTTTGAGTTTATGGGAATTCCTGATGAATTCAATGTGAAATGTGACACCTTTAGGATAGAGGGTCCTAAAAGGAGATGGTGGGATAGAATGATAACATTGAAGAATCTTGTAGGTTTAGCGTGTAATGAATTTAATTTTCTTTTAATTGAATATATCTAACCATGTTATTTAATGTAGGCTAAGGATGTTGTGTTGTTAATCTCAAGAAAGATGACAAGATAGTGATGGAATATGAAAAATAGTTTATTTAGGATGTTCAGTATTCACACAAGTTTTTATCGATTGATAATATTATGAATTGATAGATTAATATGGTATTTTTATACGATATTCATTCTCACTTTTTCTTACTAATAATACCATTCTATGCTGATGTGAAAGATAGAGCGTTAATGGTTGAGATGGACCTGGATGGAATGTCAGGATTGAAAGGTGTTTATTTTTTTCCTAGTAACTATTATTTGATTTTCATTTAAGGGAAGAGGATGTATGATTATTCTCATTGTGGATCTTGAAAGAATGGATTTTCTATACTTTTGGTCCTCCACAGTAGAGCATCTTTTATTTTCTACTAGTGTGTAAAACCTAGAAACATGAAAAAGTTTCGACATGAGGCACCAAAAGTTTATTGTTCTTGAGGATTCTCTTGTCACTTTCAAAAGTTATTCCATGTTTAATCTAATACACATAGTGTAATGTGATCATAAATAGATAATTAAATTTTAGTGAGACTGCAAGTATCATAAGGAAATGAGATCCACCCATATGAATTTAGAACTATTCTTCTTCACTCTGTAGTGGAGTCTCTAAAGGAGGAAGATATGGTTCAAGAAATAATAAGAGGTACCATAACCATTGATTCATATTTTGTTACATATTTATTTTCTATAGGTGGGCCTCATTATTTTATTTTGACTTCTATTGTGATTATAGAAAATCATTATACATATATTTTATCTTACATGATGGATATTAGAAGACTCTTCATAATGAAGAGAAATTAGGTTATATATATTCACACTTGAGTTTTTTACTTTATCATATGTCATATTTAGTTGTAATTTTTCTCTCTCTAGATGATACCTCTTGAAATCATTTATTATGAAGGATTAGATAATTTTCAAAAATCTCAAATCAATTTATATCTTCGATCTATCACATATACTCTCCCAATGGGGTGACCCATATATTTTAGGGAGAATGAGACATGAGGTTGGGTGAATCCTTACTTTCTTATGTAGAGTTAGTGAAAGTGGTATTAGTGTTATATTTTTACCTAGAGGGAGAATCCTTGGGTGAAAATATATCTCTAGTTTTTCTTAGTGTTTCCCAAAAAATTTCCTCCTGAATTCTCTTGTTTTCACCGTTAAGGGAGGTAGGGTTTTTTGTCCATTTTTTGTTCATGCACAAGTGATATTTATTCTATCAAACCACATGGAAATCATATGAAATGAACTATTTTAAGACATTGATGGAATATTTTCTAGGAAAATAATTTATACACCAATGTGTGTCACCATAGATGGTGCTGATACCCTTTAGTAATAATGATGATGGGTCACTTTGTCATTAGTTTTATATCCATTAAATCAATCAAGTCATAATAAAAAATGTGTCCATTTCAATGGATTAATGATCTATTTGACCTCTTGATGTTGTTAATGTATATATAAATGATTGATCCTACATATTATTACCATCAGTTGAGATTAAAATAATATTTCAGTAAAAAAACCATTTGATCCTGGTATCGACAATATGGGTATCATGTCATGCCATTTTTTCTAGTCAATACAATTGTAGTCATGATTTATTTAATGATTGTGTTCATCCATTATTAGCTTGATACATTCATGGTGGTCTATGTGGATGATATCCATGTTTACTATAATTCCATGGGGGATCACATGCGTCTTTTCATAGATGTTTTGGAATTGTTGATAAATAAACAATATTATTCCCATCTATCAAAATTTTATTTTTGGATTTGGGAAGTATTGTTCTCATCTCATGTGGTGTGAGAACATTGTATCTCAGTTGATCCTAATATGGTGAATTACGTTATGAAATGGGAAAAACAATAGAATGTTTTTTATATTAAGACCTTATAGGTTTATCTTGATACTATCATTTATTTTTAAGGTCTTTGTATATGTTTTATTCTATAATGACTTCCTTAACTCTGAGGGAGTGATTTTTACTTGGGATGATAAATGTCATATTTTATTTTCACTAAAACGAATTTTGACTACTACATAAATATTGTCTCTTTTATAAGTGGAGTATGGTTATGTGGTCTTATGTGATGCATCCGTATAGGGTTTGGGTTGTATTCTTATGTAGTGTGATCATGTTTTTTCTCGCGTATCTTGATCTCTTTGGACACACAAGAAAAATTACCCAAACCTTGACCTTGAACATGTAGCTATGATTCATTCACTTAAGGGTGGTTTGCATTATAATTTTAATGAATTGATTACCTTATATTACAAAAATAAGAGTATGATTTATAACTTCTCCAAAAAAATATTTGAATGTCCACCAGAGGTGTTGGGTGGAATACACGCAATTTTTTTAAATTTATAACACCTAAACCTATTGGAATGTAAAATTCATTGTGGATGCATTTATTAGGAATCTTGTGACCTATGATCTGAAAGACATATCAGAATAGTTGAAACTGATGAATATTTTTAGCAATTTCTAATATTATTCAAAGAATCGTGGTCCATGGTTTCATTGGTTGGTGTTCAATTGACCATGGCTCTCCTCGAGTTTATTCTTCAGAAAAAACTATTTGATGTTCAATTCCATATAATTAGAGACTCTCTTTATGCTCAGTTGACCATTCATGAGTGGTCATTCACCATTGAGGGTGTTCAATATTTCCATAATAATTTTCTTCCTATTAGAGATAAGGATTGTTGTGATGGGGGTCCTCTATAATTATCATTGGGAAGTGCACCCAGGAAACACAAAGATTATATATGACACACATCGACTATTATACTATTCATGTATAAGATGGTACATTACTGACATTGTCTCTCATTGTTATATTTCCTTATAGGACAATGATGAGTACCATATACCATATTTTTTTCTTTAGAAATTTACAATGACATCTTAGATGTGTGATGAGACCAATATTGTCTTTGTGGTTGGACTTCCACATACCAAGATAAAGAATTATGATATATGAGTTTTGATTGATCCACTGACTATATCATCTCAAATTAGAACCATTAATAAATCAACAAGTATTGAGGAGCTTTGAAATATCTATGTGAATAATATTATTCATTTTCAATGAGTTCATTATGATATTGTATATGATAGAGATCTACAGTTTACTTCATTATTTTGACGTGGCCTCTAGGTGGCACTGGGATAATATGTTCATTTTTGTATGACTTAAAATCCATCATTAGATGGCTTGAAAGAATAAGCAATACATATTATTGAGGATATGCTTCATGCCAACGTTACTGACATTGTTGAAGCTTATAGTGAGAATTTAGTGCTAGTTGAGTTTAATTATAACAATAGTTACTAGTCCACAATTACAATGGCTCCTTTTGAGGTCTTGTATGGCTGAATTTGTACATCTACATTATGTTTCTCTAAGATCAATGAATGTTCCTTGGTTGGACCATGAATGGATCAAGAGATGACACAATAAATTTTTATGATTAATCAGATATTGTCTAGGACACATATCTATTTTAAATATTATGTGTATCATCACCATATACAACTCGAATTTTTAGTTGGTTATCTGGTGTTTATAAAAGTTTCAACTCATTTTGGTCATTTTCAGATGGGGTGGCACTAGAAATGTGTTCCTCATTTTTTGGAACCATTTATGTTGTTGATAACGATAGGAAAGCATCTTAAAACTCATCACTTCCTCCATATTTAATGGTTATACATAACATGTTCAGTGTATTGAAACTCTATAAGTATATTTTTTATATACCTGAGGTTTGGATCTAAAGTGATATTCACATTGAACATGATTTATATATGAATGAACCTATATTAAAGATACTTTGTTCTATAACCAAGATAATTTGTTGAAGGATGATACCTCAACATAGAGTTATATGGAAAAAATGTTTTTATACTCATGGGAAGTGGTAGAGAGGGAGTAAAATATGAGAGATAAGTGGCCTCATCATTTTTCCATAGATTCTTCTTGAGAGGATTTATGGGGAACGGTTTTGACATTGGGTTTGAGATTGTAAAATCATGTTACCTTTTAAGGTAATATTTGACCAATATATTGATAATTATTTGGTAGGATATCATTTATGGTTTCTTCTAGTGAATTTTAGATAATTCTGGAAGTATCTTGGGTTGTGGATTGTTGGTGAAGAGATTTCAATAACAAGGTGAATTTGAAGTACAGACAATGATAACCTAGGGAAAGAGGACTTGCACAGTTGGTGCATGGTTGGAATAACCTGTGTTCCCACATATAAAAAATGGCACAACCCTTTAGTGGGATTAATTGTTAGGGCCCATAGATTGAAAAATCCTACGACCCCCTCCAAGAAAATGTACATGAATATTTCGTTATTTATAAAAATTGTTCTGAAAAATCTAGAACCCTGCAAACGAACAGTTTTTCAACATATATTAGTATTGGATACATTCCAGGTTTTTTGAGTCTCTCATGGATTCAATGTGTTTCCTCCAAAAACCATCCAAACTGAATCAATTTTTTTTCCAATTGGCATTCAATATCACCCCGGTAAGCATTCTTCTCCCCCTCCATCTCGACCGGTATCTTCCTATTTCCTCCATATGTTTTTAGATGATTTTCTTTTTAACAATACAATATTTATTGTTTTAAATACTTATTCTATGTATTATTCTTGGATCTTCATTTCAAATTTTATTTATTATATTTTCCCATCATGACCATTGTGGGATTTATTTCATTATTTCTCCAGGTGGTTTCGTTTATGACTGGCCAATTAACTTATCATTGAATTTCATGATATTTTATATTGATATAAATTTATATTGTTAAAAGAAAAATTCATGTGAATTGGGATTTGAATTTGGTTTCGAATGAGAAACTATGGATACAATCCAAATTCAAGTGAATTTGAGTGTTATTTGGATTTTATGGAAGTTGTGGATTTTTTTAAATTGAATTCTGTAATCAATTATGAGAAAATGGATTATTTATTTTTTTGAAAAATCCATTTTTTAAAATCTAAAAGTAATTAATTGGTTAAAAACCCATGTATTTGTTTTTAAATTGAATTTGGCATAATAAAATTGGAAAATAGGGAAATTGTATTTTGAACAATGTTGAAATTATTTACCCATTGTTAAATATATTAAGAGAAACTACAATGCTAACTAGTAAGAGAGTTATTTGATATATCCCTCTATTGATGATTTCGATCTCTATCAAAAAATATTGCTACAGATCAAATCCCCAATCATATGGTGAATATTCTTTTTTTGACCAATGTATTAGGGAAATGTGCACACAAATTGACCAGATCACCTATTTGATTGTATGAGGGCCCAATTACATGGAAATATCATACATATTTGATGATGGACTTGTTTCTACTTTGATATTATTTAGATAAATATTCCACAATTTTTAAAATTTTATTACTCAGGCCTTGGGAATTTATTTAAAATAATATATAAAAATGTTTTTAAACCATTGTTTGAAATATTTACATCAATTGAAATCTAACACATGATTTTTTTAAATATGATTTTTTACTAACCAATCTTTTTATTTAAAATTTAATGTTTTATTTGGATAATTAAAATTGAATGATAGTATGGAATCCTTGTTGAGACCCTACAAGGATTTTACCTCCCACCCTAACATTGACTTTAGGTTCTTATAATTTATCTTATTATAGGTTCGAAATAGGGTTAAGAGACACTTGTAAGTGGTTATTATTTTTGATCATTAGGAAATTAATAAATTTATCCACTGGGAATTGGGTTACTTGTCCTATTTTATACTACATGGGAGATTTACACTGGCTTATATACCTATTTGATTTCTCGTACTTATTCTCCCAATGGGGTTTTCCTTCAAGCATACTGAATTGTACCTTTTTGTTCCATTGATTATTTAGAAAACTCATTACATCCTTGTATTTTATTATTCTAGGTTCTAGTCTCTAGACATTGGGGATTGGGACTACACATTATGTTATGTTAGTGGTCGATCAGGTATTAGTGTACCAAGGTATCGAGGATGTTTCATAACAGGGGGCTTATTTTTTTTAATATTGTTGTGGGTATTAATGTGAGATGATAAATGGATGGTAGAGTTATATTACTGATTAGGTTTTTAAAACCAAGTCATTATGAATAAATCCATTGTAATATTTCTTATAATAGATAAATTTTTTATGATCATATTATTGAGAATTTTTTGTCATTACCATAAATCCGGGAAGGTGCTCATATAATGAAACCATAACAGAATGGTGACACCATCTAATTAAAATAATGGGTGAATGTTTCTGAAATGTAGTTCAGAATTGATAATTAGAAATATAATAGAATATTAATTTGGAATTAATCATTTCCATTTGACTAAAAGAGGTTGTTGGGAGCACCATTATTTTCATTGTATAATAAGTTTGGTAACATATTGAAAAAAACTATCTATCTCACAATTATCTAATTCTTGGATGCATGTAACTATCTAGATATTGACATAAAGTACCAACCTATGTTTATGAGAACAAGATATACTATGGTGGATCTAAATATTTTTTTGACCTAGTAAATCATATATATACTGAAATAGTATTGAAAATTACTTGTTTGAACAGTTCAAGAGAAATGTTTTACCAATTTCACATGCAATAAATATCTCACAGAAAACATGAATTGATAGAGGATAAGATTAATGTGGTGGTTGGAATACCATATCATATAGTTATGAATCGACCATGTATTCAAAAAAATGTATAATAAATTATATTTTTGAAAAATACATTATGATATTAATATATCAATTATATATTGTAGAACTTAAAGGGAATTAGTAGGAACTATACAGTATTACAAGATAAAATACAATGGATAAAGAACTAGTATGTGAAGATGAATTGATTCATGTTTTTAAGGGTACATAGACTAGTCTTCTATATTTTCCTGTGATTTAATATCATATTTAGTAAAATTTAATGATGAAAACAAGATCATTGAAGCCAGTTGTAACCATTCATACAAATACAGATGATGATGAAACTTCTATGGAATCTAGGAAATACAGTGAATTTTTTTCTTTTCAGGGGATCACAACTAGTATGTAATATTTTATCATATTGATAATTATATTTATATTACTTGAAAAGATTTAATGTTTTGATATCTAAAAATATATATACTCAAGGATGACATTTGTTGATAATTTTTAATTATAGAGGTGAGGTTTCACTTGGAATAATTTCCACAAAAAGCGACATGCCTTATCCCAATGCTAATACAAAAAATCAGTAGATATGGGATCATAATCAGGTTAGAGAAAACATGTATAGTTATCATGATATCTCTAGTTAAAGTAGGACTGTTTTATTAGTGGGTTACCTAGACCAAAATAAACAAACAATTAGGTGACCATAACAAAGAAACAATGAGTTAAAAATGATTTAAACATACATTATAGTGTTGACATTTTAGAATAAACCTTTTAATTATATTGTATATTGATTAATTATTGTATAAAATGGTTATAAAAGATCCAAATATATATTGATATATGTGAGATGATATTACATTAATCATAATGACAAGTCCTATGGTAATGGTACATCATACTGCCTGTACACATCAGATTTTTTACTATCAGTTGTTAGGGGATAATAAGCATGGAGACTTATTTTAAAGATATTCACTATTGGTGATCTCTTGTAGGTAACATCATTAGGAAAATCCATCAAAAATGAACACAAAATGTTTTAGGTTTCATTGATTTTTCATATCAATAAACATGTTCACAAATCACCAGACAATATATCATTATCAATAACTGATATTTGATCACGTACTTTGATTCATGAGAAAAACATTATAATGAAATCATGGAGAGGTATATTATATTGAGTGCATCATTGGTGGTATAAAATTGGATGAATAATTATCATAGAATTTGTCTCTTCTCAGTTGAGGAAGAAATATATATCCGACCTGGTTGATTAGCTTGGTCGTACCGTCATATGTCCTTTGCCAAGAAAATTAGCGGTAAATCCATCCAGAAAGATAAATAATGATAAATCAAGAATGGAATATGACACAAGTGTATTACTAGATTTATAATCTGTTTAATGACAAATAGATTATTTTACATAGTATGTGTTTGTAGGATGGTTTTTTTGGTATGAAAACTCCTTATCAATTTTGGGGCATTAATGGGTTTCCAGACTCCACTATTGGCCTGTGAATATTATTCAGTTCTATAGAGATAATGTTCTCTATGGTCACAAATAATATGTCATTCAAAATTATTCCATAATCTTGAGAATTGGAATATTGGACATTGTGGGTCCCACCAAAGGGAATGCGATTTTTCAAAGTTATCGATCATCTATAAATAAATAAATTCAATATTATTCTGTTATATAATAGCATGGTTGAATTTATTTATTAAAATTGTTCACATGGTATTTAGTTAATAGATGTAAAATATTAAATTAATGAAAATTATTTCATTATTTCATGTTCATTAAATATTAGAGTGAATTGCAAGTTGAGTTAAATGAATTTTTTTTTTCATGTAATAGATTTAATTTTTATAACATGTCTGTGATAAAATATAAATAATATTTATGATATAGTTTCTTTCATCACTGTTATTCATTGATCACTCAATTAGAGGTTGTATATATATATGAGTGTCGGGATCCCTTTTGGGGTAGTTGTTCATCCACTATATATATGTTAATGGTGGCTATCGTACAATGATTATTTACTGAGGGATATTTTGATTCTCTCCATCCAATATCTTTTTCATAGAGGGAAAATCTTTTGATCCAATTGATCAGATCCAACTTCAATACATTCATCAAAGGAATGTTTATTCAGTGATAGTTGGTATGTCAAAGGTATCATTGGATTAATGCACCAACAACAAGAATTCAATGAATGATGATCCTATATATTTTTGATGTGTGTGAGGATGATTTTGATGGATTCTTATTTGATTCCAAAAAAATAAATTACCGGTAACACGTATATGTCGTTAGTAGCATTATATTGAAATAGGTACCTTCTAGGATATATTTTGTGCTTATTTTAATTCGTGTGAGATTGTCGTGAATATAATGCAACTCAAATAACTAAATATGATAACATAAATTGTCTGGAAGATTAAAAACTTTTAAACCCTATCCCATATCTTCCATTGTAATCCCCAATACCTTTAAAATACCCAGTGTAGATTAAACTACATTTATCCTTAGTTTCTTGAAATTTATTCTCAAACGTCCAATATTTCTACATGATAAAATAAATACCCTATTATTTTGACTTCTAACAATGAATCCATTGTTTCTATAAATTATGTTCTTAAATATATTTTGGATTAAAATAATACATAGATTTTTCAGCCTTTTTAGTAAATTTTTTACCATAATGGTTGGAGAAATGGGTTTTGACAAGTTCTAATCTACATGGTGATGTATTGTAAAATGTTTCCTATGTGAGTTATCCATTTATTTTATCTGGGCATGGAAAATAATGATAATCCCGGTGGTAGGTATAATGATATATGAAAATAGGATATTTTAATTTCCAATAGGATTCCCAATTTATATAGTCGATCAATATATCCCAATATTCTGAAATCATGATCAATTAGTAGATCCCCTCTTCTAGTTTACACATATTCAATTATTAGACAATGTTACTAATTTTATTCTATTCCATATCATTCTCAAAATAATGGATATGTCCTAATATGGTGTCATAATCCATGTATTTATGTTGTGTCTTCAAATATATGATACCAGTTCAAAATATAGTACAATAGAAATTGAAAGAATCATTATCATCTCTATGATAGTATTCCCTTTCTCTTTTACTCACATGCTATGTCTTTATTGATGTGTGGGTGGCGGTCTTCTTGATTATTCGATGCCTCTTCCCCGTAGGTGATAATGGCGGCCTTTGCACCAGTTCCTCCCCCCGTGGTGGGGGAGGGAGAATCGCCATCCCATGGGAGGGTAAGGATAATTCATCCCCTCTCAAACCAAGAGTTTCTCCTACATTTTTCAAAAGGTTCTTTAAACCCTAAAGTCCCGGATCTGGTTGACGGGGTGCCGAATCTTCCTCTATCTTCAGATGAGTTTATGGAGTCTTCAAGCCTGTTGAATCTTACCCTTGTGGATCGTTTCAAGAACAAGACGCCTTCTATTGATGCTTTCGACCGTTTCACCTTCGGATCATGGGATCTCCAAGAATGAGTGGTGGTTGGTTTGCTAGATAATAATAAAATTGTGATTCGTTTCGAGACAGAGGATGATCTTATTCGAGCATGGTCGAGGGCTCCCCTCTACATCAAGGGATCTCGATTTATGCTTCTTCGTTGGTCATTCAACATTCATATGATCTGTGAATTTCCTTCCATCGTGGTTTGGGTAAGTCTTCCTAAACTCAATTTTATTTTTCAAAACCCTTCAATTATCTATATGCTGGGAAACATGGTTGGTCGTTATCTTTGTTCCAACAGTCGTACTGAGGTGGTTTTCCACCAAGTGAATCCCCGATGTGTGTTGAGATTTATGCATCTCACCTCCTTTTTGATTCTGTTTCTTTCACGATTGGTGAAGAGTATCGTTGTAGACATCGAATTGTTTATGAAGATTGGATTGAGTTTTGTGGTTCATGTAGGAGGCTAGGCCACTCGGATGAGGTTTTTTGAAGGGGACTCCATCATCGGCTGAGGGAGATCACTTGTAAATGGAAATCTTCCCCAGTGCGCATGTCCGAGGAGTAACGTTTGGAGGCAGGGTTAGAGTTGGGTTTGAGGTCGATGGAGCCTGTTGAAAGAGGGAATTTCTATGGTGTGTCAAGTTCGGCTTTGGATGGTCGGCCAACTGAGTCACGTAAGGTTTCTTTTGGGAGCATTCTTGCCTCTGGAGTTGCAAGTGGTAAGAAGCGAGAATCTAATCCGAGCCTGACTAGGGTTAAGGAGTCTGAAGGTTTGGATCCTTTGGAACCACCTTTTCTCACATCGAGTAATAGGTTCGATGGTCTCTCTGATGGAATGATGATCAAGGGTATGGAGGAGGATGGTCCCCCAGGTTGGGAGGATGGTGAGGAGGCCCCTAAAGGGTAGACAGTTGAGATCATGGAAGTTAAAGAAGTGATGGATAGAGGGGAGTCAGTGGAGGATCTCCAGGATGACGACAGGGGGAATGACAATGCTGGTCTGCCTATGGAAGAGAGTCACATTAAGAATAGGAGCTCCATGCTGGTTGATACTGATAGGGGTCAGGACCTTCAGGATGATGGCGGTGCAAAGGAGGTTCCCACGGTGGATGTTGATAATGTGTTGGTAGAGGGTGTGCTCCTACCTTTGATGGAGAACAAAACTCTAGACCAATGGAGGGAAAGATATGCAGGGATTCCAAGTTAGGGCTTGGGGGATCAAACCAGCAAAGGGAGGGAGATTTCCAGTGAAGGGAAAGAGAATTTGAGCGGCCCAGTCTTTCTGTCTTTCAGCGATATGGTTCTATTCCAGAAGTAGAAACATGCTTCTATTGAAGGGCCTCTATCTGCCACCCCTAGACAACGGCCAAGGAGAGATTATACATGCCTTCTGCGACCGATGAGAACGCGATCCACTTCCAAGAGGAATAGTGAGGTGACTATGGGATTTTCAAAGGTTAGCAGGGTCGAGAAGACATCACCAGATCATGAAGTTCTGGAGCAGCCTAGGAATCAGGTTCAAAGTGTTAACTATTAGAGGACACCAAGATGGGATATGACCATGACCACAGGAGATGACGAGTCCGGCAGGGGATGCAGAGATGAGCATGGTTTTGATGGTATGTAATTCTGTGTTGATGTGCTCTCTGAACCTTGTTTGTTTTTGTGGTTGTATGTTTGGGCACCAGATTCCCATCAACCGAAATTTATAAATAAAAAAAATGATTTGCCATCTTTTACTCACATACTGGGGTGGAAGATATGGAATAGTGGATTCCATCACAAAATAAAAACATTCTAAAAATATTAAATTATAGAAGAGATTATACAAAACCAAAAAAATGTATTTTTAAAGAGCTTACATTAGTTAAGGACTTATTTCACAATGTTTTTGTTTTTTTATTCCATTATTAGCAATAACAAAAATAGATGATTTGTACATTACATGATTACAAATTATGTGAGAAATAGTAATAATTTAATTATATTAATTATCCCCTAATTTTATTATGTTATAATATCCCTCAAAATTGAACATAGAATTTATAGTTACTATGAAATTACAGTGAAAGGATCCATATTAAATTAATTAATGATACAAAATTTTTCCATGAAAACTATAAAACATAATAAGGTAGGTGGTCGTTCTATATTCGGGCTTGTTTCTCATTGATTTGTTGAGTGGATTCCCCTATCATGAAATCCTTACATGTATTTCTTGCACACTGGCCTTAAAATAGTTATTGAGTAGAATTCAGCCATTAAAATCAATATAATCTTGGATATGTTTACCAAATACCCTTTGGAGAACTCCATAATAAAAGTAAGTGTGAATTATTTTCATATGTACTACAATTAGTTCAATGGTTTAATTACGAGTCATGGAATGGAAGGATTGGAATGAAAAAAATACTTAATTTATAAATTTTTTTATGATGCATAAATTTTAACATGTATTATCCTTTAGACATCCAATTAATATTATCTGTATTTTACATATTGAATTAACCATGTTGTATAAAATAGTTAGGAAAAATCCATTTATTTACATTTCATCTATTCAAATTAATTAATTAATTAATGTTATTGAGGTCCTGCATATATAAAATAAATATTTCATAGAAAAAAAAATTAATAATGTAAATGACCCTATAATGATCATAGCCGATTGTAGATTTTTTTGTGATGATAATAAAACAACCAATGAACTATGGTAATAAATCTATCATCTTGTTTAGGAATGATTTAAAATATTAAACATGTACCAATTTTAATAACTGAGTAGGAGTCATTATGGATCCATCTTGATCTACCTCAATGCACCTTGAGATTCCATATTGAAGTGCAATGTGTTGAATTTTTTGTCAATAAGGCATGATGTTGTCATAAGAATGAATGGATGTCAAGGAGAGTCAAGATGTGAATGAAAAAGGATCTGATGGTGATGGTAATGAAGGAGAATGGCCATGGTACTAAGATGCATGTCACTTAGGAGATTCACTAAGTGACATAGGATGTTGTGGTTGAAACAATCTCTATGGATATCAGACGATTGAAGAACTGATCTTAATGTTTCAATACTTGTATCAAGATGATACTAAGTTACACCACTTGAAGAATGGATGATGATGGAATATCATCATTACATCTGACGATTGATGAGCTGATCTTTAAGTTCTAAGAACTTGTATCAACTGGATACAAAGTCACAATAATGTTAGAAGGCCGTGTATTGTATTGAAAATGCATGAGGAGATGAAAGGGATCCATCCACAAGTTCTAAGTGGATGAAGTGGTTTAATGAAGTCCATGCACTATCAATTAGTGCATGTGAATTTGAAGTTGATCCAATTGATCTCTGATTAGATCAATGAAGCACATTGAAGAAATCTTTGATTCAGGAGTTCAGTTGAAGATGAAGAACCTTCGGGAATTCCATTCCAAAGTGATGAATAAATGTTGAAGATAATTGGAGGAATTCTAATGAAGAAGAAGAATAGATGAGGGGAATGTCTTAGAGGAAGATGGCTTGGCATTTAGAATTGGCATTTGGCTTATACTCATAGGAGAACTTTGTATTTGACAAAGTCCTTATTCATGCCTTTGCCAAAAAATATGGCCAGCCAAGGCACCTTGAGGGTTCAAACCCCAAGGCATGGGCGCTAGGGCACCACGCCCATGGGGGAACCCGTGGGGCAAGCCAGGGCGGCAGGGCGCACCCAAGACACCGCATGGGCGCCTGGGGCACGCCCGTAGGAGCGCGGCAGGGGTGTAGGAGCGTGCCCCCAAGAGTGTCCGTGTGCATAGTGGGCGCTAGGAGCGCGCCCGAAGGAGGCGTGAGTGGGCGCAAGAGCGCGCCCGTAGAGAGAACTCGGTGCGGGGCAGCACCGAGAGGGGAGGAGATTCAACTGGCCGTCTCTGGGAGCGGCTGGTTGATAAACCACGACAATTCCGCGAGGCGATTCGATGTGGGATGAAAAATTTCGCCGCGGATCAGATCTGAGCCGTCCGTCTCATCGCGCGCTCGATCTCCACCGCTCATCGCATCGCGCCGCTCCGGTTCAGATCCAAGCCGTCCGATGTCTTTCATTCGCCCGATCCAGCAGCTCCCGGTGTGTCTCCTACCTCGAGCTCGACCGAGGCACCCGCGACGTCCCCGCTGAACCAGAGGCCATCCGACCACCGGATTTTGAGATCCCGGCCACCATAAATCGAGCCGAAGTGTCCAAGGAGTTCGTCTGAGCTGTATGAACACAACCATTTAATAAAATATTCATGCATGCAATGAGATGATGAATTCGGTCGAGGCCGAGGCAAACAAAGTTGCCGAGGGCGTGCCACGTTGCTCGAACGCCTAAACCGAAGGCTTGCATGCGTTCTAAGTCGCATGCACGAAGAGGAGAGGAAAATGAAAAAAGAAGAGTACCCGCGTGTGAAACAGAGGAAGATATCAAGATTTGGAAAATCTTGAATGCCCGAAATTCTCGGAGATTCAAAGATTGTATCACACGAATGGGCCGAGGAATTCCTCTGCCTATAAAAGGAGCACCCGAGGCGCTTGAAGCTTTTTCTGATCTGTTGAAAACTCGAAGTCCCGTGAGTGCCGTATGTGCCTCGCGAAGTTTTGAAGCCACCGCGCAACTACCACTTGCGCGGCTGAAGTTCCAGAGCCACCCGAGGCTCTGAAGGAGGTCCCTGCCCGCGTACTCGCGCGGAAGGAGTCCTCACTGCCCGCAAACTTGCACTGCATGAGGAGCTTGTGTGGCCAAGGTGCTTGACACCCTGCACGCCCGAGGTGTTGCACCTAGCACACCTGAGGACCTTGAGCGCTGCCCTATGCACCCAAGTGTTCCTTATGCGCTTTGAAGAATAAGAGGGCCGCACCATTCACCTTGTGTGTGTGCCACTTGGGAGAACACCCTACGGGCAGTGGGTGTGAAAAGAGGGTGAGGGCCGAGGCCTTAGTGCCTTGTGTGCAAAGTGAACAAGAAAAGGCCGTGGCCCTAGTGTGTGCATAAGGAGGAAGACTACATCAAGTAGTATGTGCAAAGAAAGAACAAGGCCAAGGCTAGCACCCATGTGGACAAAATCTATATAATTTGTGTGTTCTTAACAAGTGTGAAGGCCAAGCTCAAGTGTGTGCCAAAGTGAAGAAGTTTTGTGTGCAAAGAGACAAGAAGGCCGAACCTATGTGTGTGCACTAAGAAGTGTGTATACATTTAGAAGAAGAAAAGGAAGGACACTCACACAAAGTATAACACACATTTATGTGTGTAATCAAAAGGGACTAAAACGTGTGAAGGAGTGAGAAGGTGTGTGCTTAAAGAGAATACACCCTTTGTTGGTCTACTGCACCAAGAAGAGGAAAGGGGAAGTGCATGCATGCATGCATGCACATGCGCACGTAATCAAAGTTCAAATCAGTGAGTGTGCGTTTGAGTTGACCAAGACCAGAGGATCTTGAAGATATTGTGATGCCATGCATTCAGTGCATGAAGTTGATGTGAAGTTAGACTGGACCAGACTGAAGTTAAAGATATCAGTTGTCTGAGTATTCAGTAGTTGGAGAAAGGCCAGGTCATCCTGAGAAGAAGGAGATACATCTTGAGCAAGACGAGAAGACCTGATCAACTCAAGTGATCAGAGATACAGAGCAAGGCCAGCAGTCTTTATCCCAGGCTGCTGAAGATACTTGAAGAACATAAAGAGAAGAAGAGCTACTCGTGTGACTTGAGGAGCCAAGAGAAGCCCCCTGTGAGACTCAGGGTGGAAGAAGTCTTCAGTGGGATTCTGGAGCAGGCCAGTGGGACTCTGGTAACACTGTGGGACGCAGTATAAAGACCCTCCTGTGGTACTCAGGAGAGATACAGTGTGACTCTGTATTGACCATTGTAATACTAACAGATTATAATGGGAGAAACCATGTTGGGGCGTATAACCAACATGGCAAGGACGTAGGCCTTTGGTGCCGAACCTTGTAAATCCTTGTGTCCTGTGCCTTTACATTTACTACATCATTCGAGGAAAGGATGAGAGATACAAGAAGAGTGGATCAAGGCTTTAACCATCCATAGAGGTTTAATTGATAAAGAATAAATTAGTAAAAAGTTTTAAGGGATCACTGATTCACCCCCTCCCCCTCTCAGTGATTCACACTGATCTGGGCACTTCAATTGGTATCAGAGCAGGTTACCTCTAAAAGATCCAAGAGAGTCTATATGGAGTGCAGATTTGAGGAAATGAAAGAACAACCTGAAATGGAGATATCTGCCAAGACTCTGAAAAACAGAATGAAGAAACAGGAAAAGAAGATGAAGAAGAAGGTTGTTGCAATCAGAGAAACTCCTTCTATGGAAAGAAATGTGAAAGTCACATCAGATGAAAATTCCTTTTATCATTCTTCTGATGAAGCCTGCTCTAGCTGTGATGAAGATGGAAGGAACAATGATCTTCTAAATGCAATCAAATATCTTCAGAAGACAGTCCCCAAGGAAGTGGAAATGTGTATAGCTACAGGCCTCCTTGATCTTCAAGAAGAAAAATTACAGCTAGAAGATGAAGCCAATTCTATGGAAGTCCAATTGGCAAAAAGGGTTGGCATAACCAACACTCTTAGAAAGCTGGTGAAGGCTAAAGATGAAACAGTATCGCTTTGCAATGAAAGATATGAAGACACTACTGAAGAATTGCAAAGAAGCCTTTCTGAGAAAGAATTCTTTAAAGAAATAATCAAAGATGTTTACCATGCACTAGAGAAGAGGCATAAAGTATCAATGGTTGTTAAAGATGCTCAAATTGAAGACAAAGTAAAAAGGGTGAAGGAGCTTGACAACTCATTGATTAAAATGAATAAGGTGCATGAAGACCAGATAAAGCAGCTGGAAGAGAAATGGGAAGGAAGGATAAGAACTATTGAGGATGAGAAGAACTCCCTCAATATAAAATGCTTAGAACTGGAGGTGATATTGGAAAATCAGCAATCACCCAAAGCCAAAGACTCCCAGTCAGCTGAAAGGAGAAATGTTGCTACTCAAGTATGCAGTGAGCAGGATGATTCTAAAAGAAATACATCCTATAAAAGGGAAACATCTTCTAAAAGGAAGGAACCATCCATCTCATCTTGTACTAATGCTTCTAATTGTGTTTCCACAAAAAGTGTAGGATGGAAGAATAATTCTAAACAAGTATGGATGAAGACAATGAAGAAAGAAAGCTCTCATGAAACAACACAACAAGTCAAGAAAAGTACCCAACAATCAGAAGGACTGAAGAGGTCATGATTTGTAGGTCAGTGTTGGTGTTGTAATAAGTATGGGCACTGTGCAAAGGATTGTTGGTGCAATCCGCTGAATGTCAAAGCACAAAGGAAGCCCATGCCAAGGGGGAGCAAGCCAGAAGAAAAGAAGCAGCATCCACAGGTCTAGAGACATTTGTTTACTGCAAATAGATTTGGATTACTTGACAACATCTGGGATGATTGCAAAAGTGGTCAAAAAGATACATGTCAATCTCCAACTGTATCCAGAGCTAAAAAGAAGAAAAGATCACAGAACCTGGCTCAGAAAGAATCCTTGAGAAGCAAGCATAAAAAAGTGGAAGATGCTCCCAAGAAGATTTTTAAAAAGGAAAAGAATTCCTTGGAGTCTAAATCCAAGAAGGGTGATGCATCCAGAAGGACCACCAAGAAAGCATGCTTCTACTGTGGAAAGAAAGGTCATACCATGGATCTTTGTGAACAAGCCATGGAACTGAATAGAAGCAGACTGGACTCAAAATGAAAATCAATCCAGAAGAAGCATAAGGGATTGATTGAAAATAAGTTTCCTAAGAAAGGTATCTTAACAGCATCAAAAGAACCTTGTGGAACTTCCAGAACTGAGGCCACACTTCCAAGTGACTTACTTGTCATATGGCCAAATCAGTTGCAACTTGCCAAAGATCTGCAGAGAGCTGAAGATGAAGTTCTAGAAATTGCTAAGGCAAAAGGAAAGAAAAAGATTTCACATGAAGATCAAGTTCTGTGTGTGAGGTGCAATCAAGCTGGACATACTAGTGATAAATGCATGATATTCATTCCAGATCAGAAGGGATTCTTCAAAAGAATAAAGATTGCACCAGGAGACTCTAGTGCTCAGAAGGCACCTAGAAATACAGGAGTCACATACAAAGAAGTTAAAGAGGTGTTGAGATCCACACCAGCACAAACATCATTGAAGATCAAATGTGCAAGTGTGAAGAATGGTGAAAATGGGACATCTCGGTTGAGAGAATCTTCTCAACCTTGTTGTTCACATTGATGAACCAGGGAGGTTCCATCTTATTCCCTAAACACTTGTATTTAGATGTGCTAACATTATAGGGAATTGAATATGATGATCATTATCAACTGGAGGATGGTTTGGACAGAATGGAGTGCACCCCTTAAGGGGGAGCCAATCTGAAGAAGATGGGATTCTCAGATTAATACCATCATGAGAAAAGTGAAGGTATTCCAATCATACTTTCATCCCTTGTTTCTTAATTGAGTTTATCTTTTCAATTAAGGGGGAGTATAGATCGAAGAAAAATGGATGAAAGGGGGATCTTTATCTTTGCACCTGAACTTTCTAATGAGTTTTGTGAAGTTGTGCAGGATTTAGCAATTCATTGATATATTTGAAAAAATTTCAAACCCCTAAAGCATGATCTCACATGTACAGTGAATGATGGATAGCATTGAGTTCCTTGGTTACATCACTCTTGTTTTCTACACCGGGTTTGCCCACGTAGACTTAGAGTTGATCTACTAAAGGTTCTTTGCTAAAGAGAACATGTGACATCATCCCTCTCTTAGTAATTTTGAAGAAAATGCTATTCGAAGTGAGGAAGAGATATTTTGGAAGAGAGCCACACCACATCTTTGCATTTGATTTCCAATAAGGGGGAGAAAATATTGGCACACATATTGACCCATTCATATGTGCTGAAGAAGTGTATTGACAACAAATACAAAGGGGGAGATTGAAGTTCAATGTGTTGAATTTGTTGTCAATAAGGCATGATGTTGTCATAAAAATGAATGGATGTCAAGGAGAGTCAAGATGTGAATGACAAAGGATGTGATGGTGATGGTAATGAAGGAGAATGGCCATGGTACTAAGATGCATGTCACTTAGGAGATTCACTAAGTGACATAGGATGTTGTGGTTGAAACATTCTCTATGGATATCAGACGATTGAAGAACTGATCTTAATGTTTCAATACTTGTATCAGGATGATACTAAGTTACACCACTTGAGGAATGGATGATGATGGAATATCATCATTGCATCTGACAATTGATGAGCTGATCTTTAAGTTCTAAGAACTTGTATCAACTGGATTCAAAGTCACAACAATGTTAGAAGGCCGTGTATTGTATTGAAAATGCATGAGGAGATGAAAGGGATCCATCCACAAGTTCTAAGTGGATGAAGTGGTTTAATGAAGTCCATGCACTATCACTTAGTGCATGTGAATTTGAAGTTGATCCAATTGATCTCTGATTAGATCAATGAAGCACATTGAAGAAATCTTTGATTCAGGAGTTCGGTTGAAGATGAAGAACCTTCGGGAATTCCATTCCAAAGTGATGAATAAATGTTGAAGAGAATTGGAGGAATTCTAATGAAGAAGAAGAATAGATGAGGGGAATGGCTTAGAGGAAGATGGCTTGGCATTTAGAATTGGCATTTGGCTTATACTCATAGGAGAACTTTGTATTTGACAAAGTCCTTATTCATGCCTTTGCCAAAAAATATGGCCAGCCAAGGCACCTTGAGGGTTCAAACCCCAAGGCATGGGCGCTAGGGCACCACGCCCATGGGGGAACCCATGGGGAAAGCCAGGGCGGCAGGGCGCACCCAAGACACCGCATGGGCACCTGGGGCACGCCCGAAGGAGCGCGGCAGGGGCGTAGGAGCGTGCCCCCAAGAGTGTCATTGTGCATAGTGGGCGCTAGGAGCGCGCCCGCAGGAGGCGTGAGTGGGCGCAAGAGCGCGCCCGCAGAGAGAACTCCGTGCGGGGTGGCACCGAGAGGGGAGGAGATTCAACTGGCCGTCTCTGGGAGCGGCTGGTTGATAAACCGCAGCAATTCCGCGAGGCGATTCGATGTGGGACGAAAAATTTCGCCGCGGATCAGATCTGACCCGTCCGTCTCATCGCGCGCTCGATCTTCGCCGCTCATCGCATCACACCGCTCCGGTTCAGATCCAGGCCGTCCGATGTCTTTCATTCGCCCGATCCAACGGCCCCCGGTGTGTCTCCTACCTCGAGCTCGACCGAGGCACTCGCGACGTCCCCGCTGAACCAGAGGCCATCCGACCACCGGATTTTGAGATCTCGGCCACCATAAATTGAGCCGAAGTGTCCAAGGAGTTCGTCTGAGCCGTATGAACACAACCATGCAATAAAATATGCATGCATGAAATGAGATGATGAATTCGGTCGAGGCCGAGGCAAACAAAGTTGCCGAGGGCGTGCCACGTTGCTCGAACGCCTAAACCGAAGGCTTGCATGCGTTCTAAGTCGCATGCATGAAGAGGAGAGGAAAATGAAAAAATAAGAGTACCCGCGTGTGAAACAGAGGAAGATATCAAGATTTGGAAAATCTTGAATGCCCGAAATTCTCGGAGATTCAAAGATTTTATCACACGGATGGGCCGAGGAATTCCTCTGCCTATAAAAGGAGCACCCGAGGCGCTTGACGCTTTTGCTGATCTGTTGAAAACTCGAAGTCCTGTGAGTGCCGTATGTGCCTCGCGAAGTTTTGAAGCCACCGCGCAAATACCACTTGCGCGACTGAAGTTCCAGAGCCACCCGAGGCTCTGAAGGAGGTCCCTTCCCGCTTACTCGCGCGGCAGAATTAGTCCTCACTGCCCACAAACTTGCGCGGCAGGAGGAGCTTGTTTGGCTGAGGTGCTTGACACCCTGCGCGCCCGAGGTGTTGCACCTTGCACACCCGAGGACCTTGCGCGCTGCCCTATGCACCCAAGTGTTCCTTACGCGCTTTGAAGAAGAAGAGGGCCGCACCATTGACCTTGTGTGTGTGCCACTTGGGAGAACACCCTACGGGCAGTGGGTGTGCAAAGAGGGTGAAGGCCGAGGCCTTAGTGCCTTGTGTGCAAAGTGAACAAGAAAAGGCCGTGGCCCTAGTGTGTGAATAAGGAGGAAGACTACATCAAGTAGTATGTGCAAAGAAAGAACAAGACCAAGGCTAGCACCCATGTGGAAAAAATCTATATAATTTGTGTGTGCTTAATAAGTGTGAAGGCCAAGCTCAAGTGTGTGCCAAAGTGAAGAAGTTTTGTGTGCAAAGAGACAAGAAGGCCGAACCTATGTGTGTGCACTAAGAAGTGTGTATACATTTAGAAGAAGAAAAGGAAGGACACTCACACAAAGTATAACACACATTTATGTGTGTAATCAAAAGGGACTAAAACGTGTGAAGGAGTGAGAAGGTGTGTGCTTAAAGAGAATACACCCTTTGTGGGTCTACTGCACGAAGAAGAGGAAAGGGGAAGTGCATGCATGCACATGCGCACGTAATCAAAGTTCAAATCAGTGAGTGTGAGTTTGAGTTGACCAAGACCAGAGGATCTTGAAGATATTGTGATGCCATGAATGCAGTGCATGAAGTTGATGTGAAGTGAGACTGGAGCAGACTAAAGTTCAAGATATCAGTTGTCTGAGTATTCAGTAGTTGGAGAAAGGCCAGGTCATCCTGAGAAGAAGGAGATAAATCCTGAGCAAGACGAGAAGACCTGATCAACTCAAGTGATCAGAGGTACAGAGCAAGGCCAGCAGTCTTTATCCCAGGCTGCTAAAGATACTTGAAGAACTTAAAGAGAAGAATAGCTACTCGTGTGACTCGAGGAGCCAAGAGAAGCCCCCTGTGAGACTCAGGGTAGAAGAAGTCTTCAGTGGGATTCTGGAGTAGGCCAGTGGGACTCTGGTAACACTGTGGGACGCAGTATAAAGACCCTCCTGTGGGACTCAGGAGAGATACAGTGGGAATCTGTATCGACCATTGTAATACTAACAGATTATAATGGGAGAAACCATGTTGGGGCGTATAACCAACATGGCAAGGACGTAGGCCTTTGGTGCCGAACCTTGTAAATCCATGTGTCCTGTGCCTTTACATTTACTGCATCATTCGAGGAAAGGCTGAGGGATACAAGAAGAGTGGATCGAGGCTTTAACCAGCCATAGAGGTTTAATTGATAAAGAATCAATTAGTAAAAAGTTTTAAGGGATCACTGATTCACCCCCTCCCCCTCTCAGTGATTCACACTGATCTGGGCACTTCACATATTAATTCCATGTAATTATAAATTAACAAAATGTTAGGGGAACCAAATGATTTGTTAAATAGGATTACATAAAATAAAATGGAAATGTATTTAAAAAATAAGAATGGAGGGATATATGACCCACATTCCCTCATTTAATTTAATATTAAAAACTTTAAAACACATACAATAAATAAAATTACATACTTTTCTATGCATATATAGTTCCTGGTGAAGAACATGATTGGTTATACATGAATCAAATATGAATAATTATATTTCTAGTAATAATTTCTTTATTGGTTATTTGTTATCAGGATAAACATGTATACAATAATTAATGAATTAATGAATTAATTAATCAAATTTCTTCTATATTATCATCAAATTTAATTAGAGACACTCTTTATTTAAGTTATATGATCTATTTATCTCAATATCTCAACATGATCGATTCAGATAATTTTTTTCAATACAATTTATTGATACATATTTCCTTGACTATCTGATATAAGTAATGTTACACCATGGCCATGTAATTTATGTGGAAGTCATTTTCAATTAAAAGGCCGTGATATCAACATCCATGAAGATAAACGTGAATAATCCTTACTCAAAACACTATTAGTAACATGTGATTTATGACACATCCTACATATCCAACATTTAGGGGAAATATAATCATCATGGTTTACTAAATACTTCTATATTCATGTTTCATAACATTAATTTATAATATTCATAACATCTAGGAACCATTATAAATTCTCACATAAATGAATATTAAATGACAAAAAAATACTCATAATCCCTTCCGATGGGTCTTTTATCATAATCTACCATATTAGAAATTATAAAGTGTGAATGAAATGATAAGAGGCGTCATCTTCTTATGAGTACATTCACTCGATAGTCTACATACCATGTGTCATACCATATTATGTTATCAAACCATAAAAAATATTTAGGACATATCTCCATATAATTTCAAGGATCCAATAATAGTGAGGAACATCTATGACCTTATCAATGTGATTGATAAACTATAACATTAACACATCAATGTTATAACGCAGAAAAATAAATTTGTGAGAAGATATTTATATTTATATTAAATTATTTTAATATAAAAGTAATCTAAAGTACAATGTTGTTGGTTTTTGTGTGCTATCACGAATATATACATACAACCATTCCCACTCACAAATACACACATTGTCACACCCAAAAACCCACACCAACAAGAACATACACCCACACACCCCCCCACACCCATGCATACATGCACACCCACAAATACTCCGCCCACACCTTGTCTTGATAAATTTATTTTTTTATATCTTAAAAGGTGCTAATGATTTTGGAATATTTAAAAGCTATTAATATTTTTCAACACCAAAAATTTACTATTAATGAAACTCTTTATAATTTCCACTAAAATATAACCTCATATACACTTTTATAGAATCTTATCAAAAGTGATATTATGAATGATAAAACAAAAGTGATAAAACTTGAAGAATTTTTTTTTATATTTTTAGGTAATATTATCACACACCTATCATCTCCTCACCACCCATACCCACACACATATGCACACACTGACACACCCACACCCACATGAACTTTCTCCCACACTCACTCCCCCACTCCGATGTGTACTTTCACACCCACACTCACGACACTCATGTGTTAGAAATTTATTTTTTCATTGAAAAAATGTTGTAATGATTTATGTGTCATTAAAAGAGGATAACATTTTCCAATGATAAAAGTCTGATAATATATAAATTCTTCACCATCAATGGTAAAATATTCTATTATCTCGACTTTATTTGAATTGATAAAAGGTGTCATTATCATCCTTAAGAAACACTTATTAAAATAAAATAATATATTTTTTCATTTGGTTTTGGTTAAGTGATCACACCCAATATCAACATCCCCCCACATGTCACACCATCCGAACAAACCCTCATTCCATGTATTTCTCATGTAAGACACTCACCCTCTTTGTATAACTCCCACCAATGGTGTTGTCCCAATTATTTTCTCAATTGAGCATACCTAGATTCGAACATGAGACCTTCATGTGCGAAGAGAATGCTTTTGACATTACTCTAGATTTTTTTCTAAAATATTTTTTGATATATATATATATTTATTTATATTATTATATATTTTTTATCATTTATTTATTCATATACTTATATATTTATATAATTATATTTCAATAGATTAATTTAATATATGTTGTGTGTATGTGTGTTTGATTATGCACACACACACAAATGTATATGTGTGTGTATATGTATAATATGTATATATAAATAATCATTAACATATATTAGAATATATTCATTAATATATATCTATCTACTAATACATGAAAACATATTCATATATAAACATTATACATACAACTCTATAATTATATACAAATTAATACATTTTTACAAGGTTAATAATATGGATAAATGTTTTTATTTTAAAGAAAATAAATATTAAATTTTTATTATCAATTGTTAAATATATTAATATATATATTATACATGTACTTTTTTTAAATATTTATATATATTTTTAAATTTTAATTTGTATATATACAAAAATATTTATTATATTTAAATTCTATTTTTTGAATGATACTAATATATAAAAAACAATAATATTTCAACCTAATAATATCTACATAAATATAACCCTAATGAATAAATTCAATTATCCTCAAAAAAATAACATGACAACCTTAAATGATTCTCAAATTGAATCAAATGTTCAAAAATTTGTTCATATCAACAATTTTTTTAGATGTCTCCAATACCTTATATGACTGATAGAAAATATTCACCAAAACCACCCCACCCCAATTCAAATGATGTAGCTATATTTTTGTGTTTGAATTTGTTATCCTGGTCAGCTCAAACAACCATCATGCTTAAACATTATGGTTGGTTGATGTACAATTATATTTTTATCTTCTAATATGATCAATATTAATTTTTTGGTTTTTTCAATCATTAAATATTCCTCCAATTCCTATTAATGAATATTAATAATAAAATAAGTAATTAATATTATTTTGTATTTATTTCATAGAATATTATTACTAAATAAATTACACATTATTTGTAAATATATATTTATTACTATATAAATCATATTTAAAAAAATATTATATATATATAACAATTTAAATATTTTTTTAATAACAAATGTTTTAATATATATATATATATATATATATATTACATTATCAGTTATGTGATATTTTATGATAAATGTTGATATATATTTTCCCTAATAAAATACCAATGAAGGCATATATTTATCAGTAATGAGGAAAATTAACATTTAAATTTTATTATAAATAAATAATAATGGATAAATGTGATGTGTTATCAATATTGGATGTTCAACAAAGAATATGAGAAATAAATGAAGTGGTGGGGAGATATAATCTATATATACAACACATTAGACATAGATCATTGATTACAATGAATGTCAGTCATCAGATGATTTACCGCTTTCTCTAAATCATATTTCTTATTGCTTGGATAATTGTTGAAATAAGTGTGAGAATAAATATCATTTTAAGCATGAAAATTTACGAGTCAACTACTATATCATGTATGGATTATATTCGAATGATGTTAATATGATTCCTTTTTCTGATACATTCTATGAGCTCTCTCGACAGGAGGACGTTACTAGTAATAGAGAAGGTTATTGAAGTGAAAGTCCTAGAACTTTTTAATTTTCATTAACAACATAATTCATTACACTATTAAGGTTATGCTATAATATATCATATAAATCAGTGATGTGTATTAATATTTTTGTGCATATGTGTGATATATTGCTTGAAATTATATAATATAATCATATGAACTAAATTTGTGCATCATAGGACCTATTCCAAGATAAATGCTGGGGACATTGAGATATATATAACATATAGAAGTCATATTCACTATCTATAGTATCCAGATGAATCCTAATATATATCATATTATACAATAACCCATTTTATTTAAGATCCAATACCAAGCCAATATGATTCCTCAACGGATGAAACTACTAATGACCATATGGTTATGGTCTTGTGTGAGGTGGGTCTAAGTAGACACTCAAACCTCAGGATCGTGGACTGGGAAGGTTCTACCAAAAAGCTACAGTGTGTGGAATCTTTATAAATCTAGTTGTATTTATTTTTCTTATGCTATGTGTTTATGGCTTGGTGGAAATCTATTTGTCTTTATCTCCACATAAATTTCATTGTTCTTGATTTTTTATTTTCATGTATTAGGAGAGGGGAAGCATGTCAATTTTAATGTTAGAGATGAAATTAATAATTTGTTTTTTATAAATGTATTTCCCTTCTCCCCTATCTCTCAATAAGGTTTTTTTTAATTTTTCATTGTATTTTCTAATAACAATAATCCTTTTGATCATTAATGTTTTCATTAATAAATTTACATTTATTTTATCTACTATTCTTCCTGATCAACATCATAATAAATGATACCCCCTTGAAGTATTATTCAAATGGAACATGGAAAATTAAAAATTTGATAAACCTTCAAAGAGATATTCAAAATAATATTTTATTCACTATTATGCTCTTATGAAATAGTCCATAATATAATATAATAAAAAATATCTCATCAATGCCTCTCAAATATACCCTTCTCTAACATCTCAGTCAATCCTATTATGTTTTATTAAAATGAACATATTTTATTTTTATGGGACTAATTCATTATGATTATTCTTTGACGAAAAATATTTAATTAGATGTTATGAATAATTTGATGGCCAATTTTTTTAGAAATTACATTGAATGACATAGTGGGTCCCTCTTTCTAGAAGATGATAAATTTTGGGAATTATCCAATGCATCGGGGCCATGTTCTTTCTAACAAAGATTACATTCGGAATTCTATAATTAATAACCCATTTTTTGTTATTCATATATTTTAAAGCTAAATATATTTTATTTTATTTTCATCATTTTATTGCATTAATTAATGGAATAATTGGTTTATTTTAAGGAAAAAATAATAATTGTTTATATCTAGTTTGATGTTACATTTCAATTACCAACATAAGTATTACATTACCCCTCACAATCCATATTAATGAAAACACAACATTATCAATTGTTGGCTTTAATATATCCAATCATTATTTAATTATTCTTATAGTATTCGAGCATTTCATGGGTCCTTTCATCCATCTTATTTATTTTACTAAAAATCCAAATGGACCCCTACAGTGATTTTTAATTACAGTAAAACCAAAACTTGTTACACTTTCAAAAACTTTGCCTATTTAGTTAAAACAATGTTTATAGAATATATTATGTTTTTATCTATAATGATAAGTTCACTAATATGTGTAGATTAGGATATCGCATCTCCATTAATAGATTTTCCATTAATTAGATCTTTATTACCCCATGGAAATTATACTATACATTACTTATCTAACCTTTATTTTCAATGATCCACAATCATTTCCCATATTTATATTTATATACTTATTTAGGGATACCCAATGGATGCTTTCAATGATAAGGGAATTCTAATTAATGTTTTTCATAGTTGACTTGTGCATCATCTAAATAAATAAAAAAGTTCCACATTGTCATTTAAATCAGTGGAGGGTGATGGTGGTCTGTTGACCATCCAATGGTTCATTAAAAAAACATAAAACCATGATCACTGGTAACATTTTTTCTTCTTATGAATTACTAATTATCATATCCATCATTGTGTTTCATACATCAAAAAATGAACCTTTATTATGAATTAGTGAAATAGTAGTGGGATATAAGTTTTCTATATAGAGGAGAGTATTTTAGGGGTGTTATTTAATTGTTTAATGGGGTATATCTATAAAAACAAATATTTTTAAAAAAAATTAGGTTTTTGATCAGTTTTGAATAACCTTTGGTATTCCATCCATTTTAATGTTAAATAATTATTCTGTTTTAGAGTTCTTATTATCTCTCCAACCATGTGAAAACTCATTTAATTATCCTCATCTAGACGATTCATCTTGATTATGTGATGAAATGATATGTACATCCTCTGACATCAACAATCAGGGTAATCAATGATCTCAAATAACACTTTTTTCCATCTTCTTCTCATGATCAATAACAATGTAGCGAACTGTCACCATCAGAAATATTACCACATATGGTCAGATCGACAATGTTTCCAGGACTCTATGTGGAATTTGGCACTAATTTTAAGATTTCTCACTTTAAAGGGACTCTATACAGTTCAAAATCCTCGATTGATGGATGATTGATGATGTACATCATTATTGTCCAATATTGGGGGGGGCCAGATGTCGATGTTTCTAAGTTAGGTCACGACGAACTAAAGTGATTTAGTACACTTTGTATATTAATTCTTTATTTATTTAATTTTTTGATACATATATGTATATGATGGAATTTATATGGAAAATAATTTTTGTTCCCTATTGAGTTTTAGGATCACACAAGAACAAGTGTCATGGTGAACCTAAAAACCTTATTTCTAGAATTAATGTAACAAGTTTTATAGGAGATCTGGTTGGATTGGAAAGATGATGTCGAAAGATTGGACCAAGGATGGACACAGGTTTTTATGGTGATATATATAATTAAATTATTTTTGAATTTTAATATGTTTTTCACTGATGTAGAGGGTTATATTTCTTATGTATATATACATGTAAATCCTAGTGCCATAATTATTATAGACGGTTGATGATTATTTTTCATTGATGGCCGACTCTTTGATATATTACCTTGAAAAATCTCCAATATTTTATGATGGTTTGATTATTTCTATTTTATTTAATGTGATGAAAGAGAGATTAAAATCAATCAACATTTCTTATATACTCTCAAAACTCACCAATTGTTTCTAGTGTATAGGGAGGTAGTCCATTGGTAACATAATTCATCTAGATTCTTCATGGTTACTACAACCACTGATAATGGCATTACACAAACTCATTCCCTTGAACACACCAACACAATAACAATCCCACACACTCCCATACCCATATGAATGAATAGCCACACTTCCCACCCTTGTATAATTGAACACCTACACTCACTCCCCTCATATGAATGAATTATAATTTTTTTCATCCCACAAAATGTTCAAATTATTTTTGAATCAATAAAAGCCAATTGATTTTGTTAGTTCAGAAACAATATCAGAACGAGACTCTTTGTCACTAATGAAAAAGTATACCATCATCTACAATATTTTATCATTGGTTAATGTTGTATTTATCAGTGATAAAATAGTAATAATAAAAATATTAAAATAAATATTTTTAATGTATTTAGGCACAACATTCACTCAACTAATAATCCTTCCCTCCATCATCAATCACCCCAATCCCCACCCCTACCTTCAAACATTTAGTTCTCACTAACTTTATGTTCTAAAAAATATCTGTTCCACCCTAACATGTCAAAAAATGGGTAATTTAACTCAAATAGTGTTTATTAATTACTCGATGAACTGAAATCTACACAGGTGTCCTCAAGAAATTAACATGGGTACACAACATGTAAAAAAAGGAGTACTAGTCAGGTAAACTTCTTTCTTCAATTCATATTTAATATTATCTATATATGGGTTATTCATATTATATATTAATGAATTAGTAACTAATATTGGTTATAAATTCAAAACTAAAATGGTGAATAAGATATTTTTATGAATTATTGAGTATGAATAAAAACAAGAAATTATATTTGATTTTTTATAGAAAAATGATAAACAAAGAAACAAAAAAAATATAAATTTGAATTTGGATAATCTGTTATCACATGATGGTTCAAGGAATATAAAATGGGATTATTGGGTTCAATCCTAACTATGTAATTTTTCAATTTGATGGTCCATTCACATATTTTACAATACATAAATTTCCTGACAAAAAATATATTTACATTGAATATTGGCAAATATGTTAACTGAAACTAGGAGGAGATATTTTCAAGTTAAAATTATAGTTAATATAAATATATTAGAATAAATAATAAATAATTATTGAGATATTTATTCGATGAAAATATTTATAGTGTGAAATAAATTTTTTTCAAACATCAATATATTTATAGGATAAAAGTATATAATTCCTCTTGTGACGACCCAAAAAATCTCATTTGATATAGAAAAAGTGTATGTATATTTTTCTGTTAAAACATGGTGGACTAATAATTTTGTGTTTTTTATATTGATTATCGAGATGAGTCTTTCAGTCATAACGATTCATCCCTCAAATAAAATTATTTAGATGATAGATGGGGAAAGATAATCCCATGATCATTATTTAGTACTGGGAAAGTGGTCTATATTTCATTTTGTATAAAAATTCCTAAATTTAATCAATCTATAAACAATTTACATAATTAGCTATTATTAAAGATAGGTTTTGTGTACAAATATTATTTAATTTCACAACAACACATAAGTAATATAAAAATAGTTATATGATCTCATTCTATATAAAAATACTATTATTATTATTTTCTCGTGGAGTGTGCCTGCTAGAACTGGGATAAATATTATTTCACCTTCTTGAATGTTAAAATTTATCACTAGACACAATCCTTGTCCAGCAATCCGTATGAAAATTCGTAAAGACATTTTACATATCTATGTAATAATTAATCAACTTTAAATAAATATATATTTAAATTATGTTATTAATAAATCCTTGATATTGATATTACATTGAGATTAGAATAATATTTATTATAATTATTTAGATTCTAAAAGAATTTAATTGAGTTTAACTGTAGTATCTTCAAAAATCCAAACATGATTTTGGTACACATAATAAATTTCATAATAGTTAGATTTTTTCCAAATGGAAAAATTTGTTCCAATTAATGATTTCTTGTAGGTTTGAGGATCATTTTTATTAACAAATAATGAGTCACCATCCTCAGTTAATGGAAACCCATATTTTATTTCATATGAGTTATCACACCTGATAGTCAACATACGGTCATCCCCATCACATAATGTTATCCAACAAAAAAACTATGTTTAAGAATATCATCATGGAATTTTTAATGCTTTTATCCTAATGGGGGTCATCTATGAGATTTACATTATGATAAATACTTTAGTCACTTATTACATTAACGTCATGAAAAACTGTGAATGATATGTAACAAAATGATTTTATTATTACCTTATTATAATATAAGAGAAATCCAATGTAAAAATAGTTAGTTGTAGGATAGAAACCTCAACACATACTTTGGTGATAATGAATCTGAACCATTTATAATGCACTCAGTGTTTCATCATATGATGTGCATTGGATGACAAAAATTCCGAAAAATATTATAGATCACATATTATTAGTGGAACTTAGTTGGCCATCTTGTCCGCAAATCTAATTGATAATTGTGGAATGAGTTTCTACACACAATGATACTTGTGAGACATTATTTGCTTGGTCAATGTCAATCACCACCTTGACTATACATATTCGTTAATAATGATCACATTACATTCCCACTTTCAACACTACATCTAATCTCTATGTCACTTTTAAATGATTCTCCATATTTCTGCATCACTCTTTCCTCAAGATCCTGACCATTTCCAGCAATTTTACACCTTGAATGAACCTAATCAACCCTCCCACAATTGGATTACCCATTATGTTTGTACTAAAAATATGTCATCCACTAGATTGTGAAGGATTCATGAACAGTGGAAGATCTAGAAATGATAGATATACAAAATGGTTTTATTCAGTCCAAGTGATCATTCACAACTTTTCCAAGGACATAAATACCATGTCCAACAAATTATTTCCCAACATATATTGACCTAAAAAACCTACAATATAAAGAGTATCATTGAACATTAAATTTATTATTTATTTATTTTTACAGGGGGAAAGGTTACCAAATCTAAGGAACTTTCTCCAATGGTTATGTTTTCTTCTGAGGTACCCTTCTCGAATTACCTTCACTATGTTGGGATTATCCAAGTGTAGAATCATTTTACTGGTTATCAACACATGGTACATTGATATCCAAATTAGGATGACTGATTTGAAGATGAAATCATGTAGAGTCAATCATCTTTTGTAGTTTTTCATGATCAATCATCCTTTGATATTGATGGATTCTCTCTAGATGATCTCATTCATGAGTGAAATAGAGGAAGAAGAGTTATGAGTGAACTATTTCGTGCGTAATTATACATTATTCTTGATTTCGTGGTTAATTTTTATAAAAACATAATAGTCATGACCATCTATTGATAATGTTATGATTTATGTTATGATATTATTTAATTTCCTATTATCCTGTAAATAATATTTGAATAATCATTAAAACCCACAACCATAATAATTAAAAAAATAATATTTTATGGCATGTGAGGTACCATTCAAAATAAAAAAATATTATTTAACCTACATGTAAATTAATATTCATTAAATCATATGAAGTTAGTCTGTTGAAACTCCACAACTTTTTTTAAATACATTAATAATTATTTTAATTATATATTTCATTTATCAATAAATATTTTTTAAAGATAAAAGATATAAAAAATTATTTATAAATATTTTTAATATTATTTTTCTAATAAATAAATTCTAATAGAATAAATTTTAGATTAACAAAAACATATATTATGTTACACTCATGTAATATTTCTCATTGGAATTATGCCACCTTGCCTAATGTCCAATATTAATGTTATGAAAAAGGTCATGGAACCCAAATGAATTATCAATATTTCACAACAATGAAAATTGGGTACAAACACTGATTGTGTAATATGCAACGACCCAGAGATTCATTAATGGAAATACCTATTTATCTAATTAAATATCTACTTATATAAAATGTTTTCATAAAATGTCAACTTCTTTGGTTTTATGTTAAGAATTTTGACCGTTGCTAATATAGCCGTTGAACAGTGATCACATAATTAGTATAAATATAGGACTTTAACAAATCCAATTTACTCAGACAAAGGAAGCGATGGCCTCATCCAATAGAATTCCCCCATACGATGCCCATTTATCAGAGCTCGTAAAATAGGTGGTGTATTTGGGCTTCTCCCTTGACCAAGCCCATGCTGACCTTCATCATGTCAAGCTCGAACGTGACCGTCTACCGGAAAAATGGAAGTTGATTGAAATTACCACTGAAGTGATGTTATCCGAGCCACCCCAAGAGTCTGTCACCATCACACACCTTACACTTAGGTCTTATGTGGCTTTTTTAAGGGGTTATGTAACAAATAAGTAGTACTATGTTCATGTACATTATTTTTTTATATTAATAATGAATATAATTTCTAGTCATTTTTGATACATTGTAAATAGTTTTTAAAGTGCAAATGGTGTTTGTAGTTATTATTTAATTAAGAAATATATTTTATTAAATTAATGGTTTTTGAATTAAATAATATTTTAATAAAATAATAATATTATTATAAAATTATTTTTTATTAAATATAAATGATCTTATAATTTTATAAATGCAATTAAAATATTTATTAAGGTTTGAAAGCCATTTCTGTCAAAACTCGTGAATTTTCGATAAATGTTGAATTTTATTTTAAAAGTGAGAATTAAAATATTTAGAAAATTATTTAGATAAAATAAATGTTATTTCTGGAATCAGAATGTCTGAATTATCCAATGGTGAAATTTTCATAATTTTCTAAGAAAGTCAAATTTTTTGGGTAAAAATTAAATACCGTTTAAATATATAATGTGTTTTATGACATCATAATGACCCAATAGTGATGTAGTAAAATACTATAATCTTTATGTTCGGCCAATATTTGTTTTACCATTAAAATAGTGTGATTTTGGGTTTGTTTGACTTACTTTTCAAAGCATTAATGGACCCCTCATGCCATATTAAACACTTCGCCTTTTTAAATTAATTTCCATGGGAGTGTGACTCACCTACACATAAGCAACCTTATTATATTAATAAGTTAGGACTTTGGCCTTATAAAATATTTTTTTTCCTCTTCCCTTTTCCAAAAACCATGGGCAAAAACCAAGGGATGGTTTGTGGTTTGGATTAATTTAATATAAGGGGTCCCAAACCTAAATAATAAAGAATTCTCTCACCATTCCTATATAAACCCACCCATGATCCCACTTCCTCCTCACCCAAATCCCTTGGAGTTAATCCAACCTCTACCCTACTCTCTCAAGAATCCTCCCATGGTTACCCATGCTCCCAGGAAGCCTCTCACAAGCCTCTCTCTAGCCTTTGGAAGCACACTTCCAAATAAGGGTTTTTTTCTTCCTTTCTAATTTTTGTCCAATTTTCTTTAAGTAGTTTTGAAATTTTAATTTCAATTATAAATGTTGGGGTATGGTTTCACACCTCCCTCATACTCCCTCTTTATGTTTGAATTATGGGATACCCTTTATCTCTCATTAAATGCCTCCCATGTACACCTGTTACTATGCCAAAATTCAGAATGGAACTTCTCTCTCCTCTTTTACATTCAAGAAATACTTTTGTATTATGTATCTAAATTCCATAAAATTGTTGGGACTTGTATATATATGACCTCCTTACTTTCAATTACATGTAAATATGATGAGGAACCCATTTCCCTCTCATCAACCATTTTTATGTATTCTTATGTCACGTCGTTACGCTGCCGAAATCGCACCGATTTTCTAAGCCAATGTCATTGTGTAGTGAATGCCATGACCATTTATCCATCAAGGGTATTCACCTTTATGTACATTTAATTATTGATTGTAAAGATTCATGTATGAATTACACATTCCTTTATCATGGAATAAATGATTATGTTTTATGAATCCATGTTATATGATCCATGTGGCACACTTATGCCTGAAATGAAATGTTTAAGAAGGGTGTGCCCTTATAGAGCTCCAATGAATTGGGTAATGTATAGTATCATGAAAGGTCATTTGAAATGAGTGTTGGCTCATGATAATTCAAGTGCAATGAGGGTTTACTTGTGCTTTATGTGCAATGAGGATTTACTCATGCTCCATGTGCAATTTGCCTTGGCTCATGCTAATTCCATGATAAGTGTTGTTGCCACATTTCCATGTTTTGATTATCATGCTTTATCATGCCTTTATGTTCATGTTTTTCTTATGATCTACTTATATTCCTATTGTCTAACATGTATTGTACTCCTCATGTTATTCCATGTGTACTCCTTTACTGGGCTTTATAGATCAGCCTTTTCTTATGCATCTCCAAGGGTTATCCTATGCAATGCTATGTACGAAGTAATATAGTGGTCATGTAAAGGAAGTTTTCAATAAAGATGTTGTATTTCATGTTTCATGTTTTTATGTAATGATCCTAAGCCCCAATGACACTAAAACTCTAGATCTTCTTGTTGTATCAAATGAAGTTTTATGTAATAAATCATGTTTAAGTTTGTAATAAAAGTAGGGTTGTCATAGTTGGTATCAGAGGATAGGTATTTTTGGGATTATGAAACCCTAGTGAAGCCTTAGATACAAGACTAAGTATAATAAAAACATCCCTAAGTTTTGGTAAGTACTAAGAAAGTGGTTTATCAAACAAATAGATCCCTGTCAGGATACGACCAGGTAGAGGCGGCTCTGGCATAGATGTATCCTAAGGGTAATACCCGAAAACACCGCTTTGAGATAGACTCGAATGGGAAATGGTACATGACAACGGGCCTTTATGCACTCTTGGTTACGACACTCCCGGGGGATATGTTTTGATAAATTGAAAATCTTAGTATGAACCCTTATTAAGGGAATTAAAAAATTCCCCTACAAATATATGTTAGAATGTAGATCATGAAAATCCTAGATTGAAGCCTATAGACTCATGAGTTAAAGAAATGAATGTTTATTTATAAGTCATCAACTATTGTCATTGGATTACCCTTTATGTGTTACCCATAACTTTCCTTTTATTCCAGCCAATGGCCGGTAATAGGAGGACTCGGGCTAACAACCGATGTGAAGATCAGTGTGATAACTCTACTAATGGGATGCCCAATCCAATGGGAGTGGGAATTGTAAACTTTGTCACACTTCTCTCTCAGCTAAATCAAGTTTTGCATAGAAACACCGGTCAAGAGGAATGTTCAACCCCCCTAAGAAAGAACAAGTCGCTATCAAGAGCTTCATGAGACAAAGGCCTCCTACTTTTAGCGGATCATCTGATCCCACAATCGCTGAACAATGGATCAACTCCATTGAAAATATATTATCTATCCTCCAATGTTCTGAACAAGAGAAGGTTCTCTTGGTGGATTATTGTACGGAGGGGGAAGCTGATCAATCGTGGACGTTGATAAAAAATACGAAGCCTGAGGAGGAGATCGAGGCGATGGAATGGAAGGATTTCCAGAAGATGTTTTTCGATAAATATTTTCCACGTACCCTCCGGCTTAAGATGGAAAGGGACATCCTTTCCCTGAAGAAAAAAGTTGAAGAATCTGTTGGAGCGTAAAAGGAAAAATTCACAAGGCTTGCACGATTTGCTTTCGGCTTTGTCGTTACCCCCGAATGCAAGGTTGACCACTTCTTTGGTGGGCTGAAGCCTGGCTTGTGAAAAGTATTAGCGATCCGTGACTTCGACAGCTACGAGGAGATTGTCCAATGTGCCCTCAAGGTTGAAATGGAGATCATGGAATCACAAGGGTATCATGGGGACAATAAGTGTAAGGTGGACTTCAATGCTGGTGGTCTGATGGATAAATCCAACGGTGCTAAGAATATCCAGCACCCCACTTTCCAAAAGTGCAGAAAGAAGAACCCTGGAAATTTTTTTAAGGGGACAAGAAAATGCTTCAGGTGTGGTAGAGATGGGCACCTACCTGTTATCTGTTAGCAAGAAAGACCCACAACTACGATAGAGGAGAGGAACACTCCGTTAGAACCTCAACGCATTTTAAAATTCTACAAATACAATGAACCGAGTCATTTTGCAAATCAGTGCCCTAATCCCAGGGTTTTCATAGACAACCAACAACCTCCAAGGCAGAAAGGAAGAGATTTTTCCATCACTTCTGCCGAAGTGAACCCTGAAAACGAAGTGGTGACAGGTATGCTAGTTATTCATTCATGAATAGAGAACGTTCATTTTTATTCAGGTTCTACGCATTATTTTATATCTCTAATGTTTAGTAGAACAATCCCAGCACCACCACAAATCATGGAAGTAAAGATGTCGGTGTGTATGGAAAATGGGGCAATCATTGCATCCCATGAATATAAGTACTCCCCTTTTATAGTATGTGGATTAAATTTCCCAGTTAACCTCGTCATACTCCCTCTGGTGGAATTTGATGCAATTCTTGTCATGGATTGGCTTTCCTTATATAGAGCCAACATAAATTGTCGGGAGAGGTAAATTACACTCCATATGGAGAATCGACCCCCGATTATTTACAAGTGTCGGGAGGTAGATCAATATCCTTTAGCGCCATCATCTCAACCATGGATATTACTTCTTTATGAGTACGCGTACCTGGCTCAGATGATTGAGTCCAAGGAAGAAACCATCCTTGAAGAAATTCCTATCGTGAGGGAATTCACTGATGTGTTTCCCGAGGAACTGCCTGGTCTTCCTCCAAGAAGAGATGTTGAGTTCTCAATTGAACTTATTCCTGGGGCATTACCAATATCCAAGACTCCATAGAGAATGGCTTTTTTAGATCTTGAAGAGCTGATGAAATAACTACAGAAGAATCTGGATAAAGGGTTTATACGCCCATGTGTTTCACCATGGGGTGCACCCGTCCTCTTCGTCAAGAAGAAGGATGGGTCAATGCGACTTTGCATCGATTATCATGAACTTAACAAAATAACGATAAAGAACAAGTATCCTCTCCCAAGAATTAATGACTTGTTCAATCAGCTGCGTGGAGTAAAATTCTTCTCCAAGGTAGATTTGCGGTCGGTATATTATCAAGTCATTGTGAAGATGGAAGATGTCCCCAAGACTGATTTTCGTACAAGATACAGGAACTATGAATTCATAGTAATGCTTTTCGGACTCACCAATTCTCCAGTAATCTTCATGGACTTGATGAATAGAGTCTTTAGAGATTACCAAGACAAATATGTGTTAAACATTATAGATGGTATTCTAATATACCCCAAAACCAAGGAGGATCATGAGAAGCATTTAAGAACTGTACTAGAGACATTGCGCAAGGAGAATCTCTATGAAATGTACATCAAGTGTGAGTTATGGTTGAAGGAGGTCTCATTCTTTGGCCATATCATCACAAGCAATGGGATATCTGTGGATCCCTCCAAAAAAGATCCAATTGAGGGATGGCTGAGGCCAACATCGGTAACAGATATCCGTATCTTCTTGGGGTTAGCTGGATATTATCGATGATTTGTGAGAAATTCCTCACGATTTTACAACCCTGTTACCAAGCTAACTCGAAAGGGAGTATAGTTTTCTTAGATTTATGAATGCGAAGAAAGCATCAAGTAGTTGAAAAGGAGGCTTTTCACTGTGCCCGTGCTCACTTTACCCACAAGTGGGGAACTTTTGTGGAATTCAGTGATGCCTCAAAGAAGGGATTAGGATGTGTGCTGATAAAGAATGATAAAGTGATATCCTATGCCTCAAGGAAGTTGAAAATCCATGAGCGAAACTATCCAATGAATGATCTGGAGTTGGCGGCGGTGATCTTTGCCTTGAAAATCTGGCAGCATTATCTATATGGAGAGAAATGTGAGATATATACTGACCACAAGAGTCTTAAATATATATTCACACCGAAAGAGCTTAATATGCGCCAGAGAAGATGGATAGAGCTCATCAAGGATTATGACTGTTCATTACATTACCACCCTGGGAAAGCGAACATGGTGGCAGATTCCCTAAGTAGAAAGGACCCAGAAATTCTATCAATGATGAGAATTGAGAAGGATCCAATCTTCTTAGACTTTATGAAGATGGACGTGGGAATGATAAAGAATGGAACATCATCAATCTTTTCACAAATGATTTCTCAACCATCTCTTTTAGAAAGGTTAAAGGATGCTCAAAAGGATGATGTGGGAATTCAAGAAAAAGTGGAAGCTATCAAAAAAGGGAAATCCTCAGAGTTTAATGTTAATGAAGAAGGAATCGTGCAGTTCGGGAAAAGACTATGTGTTTTATCAAGTCCGGAGCTGAAGAAGGAACTTTTGGATGATGCACATAGTTCAAATTTCTCTATTCACCCAGGGAGCACAGAGATGTATCGAGATCTCCGAGAAAACTTTTGGTGGGATAATTTGAAAAAGGAGATAACTGAATATATATCAAAGTGTCTGGTGTGTCAGCAAGTGAAGGCAGAGAGGCAGATGTCTAAGCGGATGATGCAACCATTGCCCATACCAGAATGGAAATGGGGGAACATCACCATGGATTTTTTCACCGTACATCCCAGGAAATCAAAAGGATACAATGAAATCTGGGTTGTTGAGGATCATCTTACAAAGACTGCACACTTCATTGCTATTCGAGATGATTTCTCTTTGGATCAACTGGCACAGATATATATCAGGGAAGTGTTAAGGTTGCATGGAGTACCACTATCTATTGTGTCTAACCATGATCCAAGATTTACCTCTAAGTTTTGGAAGAGTCTTCATAATTCTTTGAATACTGAACAGAACTTCAGTATGACCTATCATCCTCAAACTGACGGCCAATCTGAGTGGACTATCCAAACACTTGAGGATATGTTGAGAGAGTGCTCAATGGACTTTAAAGGAGGATGAGATCAAAATCTTCCTCTGGTTGAGTTCTCTTATAATAACAGTTTCAACTCGAGCATCCAAATGGCACCATATGAATCCCTGTATGGGAAAAGGTGCAGAACACCGGCATTTTGGGATGAGGGTAGTGAACGTAAGCTACTTGGACCAGAAATGGTCAAAGAAATGGTGGAGAAGGTGAAAACCATTCAGCAGCATATCAAGGCAACCCAGATTCGATAGAAGAGTTATGAAGATAATCGTCGATGAGACCTTGACATTAAAGTTAGAGACATGGTGTTTCTACGCATATCTCCGTGGAAGAAGGTCATGAGGATTTAAAGGAAAGGAAAGTTAACTCCAAGGTACATCAGCCCCTTTGAGATTCTTGATCGTGTTGGGGATATGGCCTATCGAATAACACTTCCTCCTTCCATGGCCAAAGTATATGATGTCTTTCATGTATCCCTATTAAGGAAGTACATACTGGACCCTTCACATGTACTCTCATCCGAGGTGGTACAATTTGAAGATGATCTTTCTTATGAGGAGCAACCAGTGAAGATATTAGATCTTAGTGAAAAAGTTCTATGAAATAAGACAATGCCCCTCATCAAGGTGTGGGGGAGAAACCAAAAGTTTGAAGAAGAAACATGGGAATCAGAGGATATGATGAAGCTGAGTTACCCACATTTGTTTTAGTGTGGGAAAAGGAAAACTTTGAGTGTGAAATTTCTTAAAGGGGGGAATATTGTAACGACCCAATGTTTCATTAATGGAAATCCATCTTGATCTAATTAAATTTCTCCTTATATAAAATGTTTTTATAAAATTTCAACTTCTTTGATCTTATGTTAAGAATTTTGACCGTTGCTAATATATCCGTTGAACATTGATCACATGATTAGTATAAATATAGGACTTTAACAAATCCAATTTACTCAGACAAAGGAAGCGATGGCCTCATCCAGTAGAATTGCCTCATATGAAGCCCATTTGTCGGAGATCAGAAAAGAGGTGGCGTCTTTGGGCTTCTCCCTTGGCCAAGCCAAAGATGAGCTTCATCATGTCATGCTCGAACATGATCGTCTACGGGAAACGTGGAAGTTGATTGAAATTACCACTCGAACGATGTTATCCGAGCCACCCCAAGAGTCTGTCACCATCACACACCTTACCCTTAGGTATTATGAGGCTGTTTTGAAGGGTTATGTAACAAATAAGTATTACTATGTTCATGTACATTATTTTTGTGTATAATAATTAATATAATTTCAAGTTATTTTTGATACATTGTAAATAGTTTTTAAAGTACAAATGGTGTTTTTAGTTATTATTTAATTAAGAAATATATTTTATTAAATTAAAGGATTTTTGAATTAAATAATATTTTAATAAAATAATAATAATAATATTAAATTATTTTTTATTAAATATAAAAGATCTTATATTTTTAGGAATGTAATTAAAATTTTTATTAAGGTTTGAAAGCCATTTCTGTCAAAACCCGTGAATTTTCGATAAATTTATGTTTTTATTTTAAAAGTAAAAATTAACATATTTAGAAAATTATTTAGATAAAATAAATGTTATTTCTGGAATCAGGATTTCCAAATTATCCAAAGGTGAATTTTTCATTATTTTCAGAGATAGTCAAAATTTTTGGGTAAAAATTAAATACCGTTTAAATATATAATGTGTTTTATGACATCATAATGACCCAATAGTGATGTAATAAAATAATATAATCTTTATGTTCGTCCAATATATGTTTTACCATTAAAATAGTGAGATTTTGGGTTTTTTGACTTACTTTTGAAAGCATTAAATGACCCCTCAGGACATATTCAACACTTTGCCCTTTTAAATTAATTTCCATGGGAGTCTGACTCACCTCCACGTAAGAAACCTTATTATTTTAAGAATTTCAGACATTTTTCCTTATAAAATATTTTTTTCCTATTCCATTTTTTAAAAAACATGGGCAAAAACCATGGGATGGTTTGTGGTTTGGATTAATTTAATGTAAGGGGTCTCGAACCTAAATAATAAAGAATTCCCTCACCTTTCTTATATAAACCCACCCAAGATCCCACTTCCTTCTCACTCAAAGCTCTTGGAGTTCGTCCAACCTCCGCCATAATCTTTCTAGAATCCTCCCAAGGTGCCCCGAGCTCCCAGTAAGCCTCTCACAAGCCTCTCTCTAGCCTTTGGAAGCACACTTCCAAGTTAGGGTTTTTTTCTTCCTTTCTCATTTTTGTCCAATTTTCTTTAAGTTATTTTGCCATTTTAATTTCAATTATAAATGTTGGGGAATTGTTTTTCACCTACCTCATACATTATTATTTATGTTTTAATGATGGGAGACCCTTTATCTCTCATTAAATTCCTCCCATGTACACCCGTTACTATGCCGAAATTCCGAAAGGAACTTCTCTCTCCTCTTTTACATTGAAGAAATACTTTTGTATCATGAATCTAAATTCCATTAAAATTGATGGGACATGTATCTATATGACCTCATTACTGTCCATTACATTTAAATATGTTGAGGAACCCCTTTTTCTCTCATCAACCATTTTTATGAATTCTTATGTCACGCCGCTACGCTGCCGAAATTAGACCGATTTTCTAAGCCAATGTCATTGTGTAGTGAATGCCATGCCCATTTCTCCATCAAGGGTATTCACCTTTATGCACATTTACATATTTATTGTAAAGTTTCATGTATGAATTCAACATTCCTTTATCGTGGAATAAATGATTCTATTTTATGAATCCATCTTTTATGATCCATGTTTCACACTTATGCATGAAACGAAATGGTTAAGAAGGGTGCGTCCTTATAGCACTCCAATGCATTGGGTAAAGTATAGTATCATGATATGTCATGTTCAATGAGTGTTGACTCATTCTAATTCATGTGAAATGAGGGTTTACTCGTGCTTTATGTGCAATGAGGATTTACTCATGCTCCATGTGCAATGAGCCTTGGCTCATGCTTATTCAATGTTAAGTGTTGTTTCCACATTTCCATGTTATGATTATCATGCTTTATCATGCCTTTATGTTCATGTTTTTCTTATGCTCTATTGATATGCCTATTGTCTGATATTTATTTTACTCCTCATGTTATTCCATGTGTACTCCCTTACTGGGCTTTATAGCTCACCCTTTTTCTTATGCATGTCCCCAGGTTATCCCGTGCAATGCTAAGTACGAAGGAATGTAGTGGTCATGTAAAGGAAGTTTTCAATAAAGATGTTTTATTTCCTGAATCAATTTTTTATGTAATGATCCTTATCCCCAAAGACACTAAACCTCTCGATATTCTTGTTTTATAAAGTGATGTTTTATTTAATAAAGCGTGTTTAAATTTTTTATAAAAGTAGGGTTGTCATATAATATATACCCTTTTACAAAATATATTATTGAGAAGGTTTCATCTATGTATCATCAACCTATATGCTTGATATTTGTTTTTTGGAAAAATGAAATAAAAATGATGTTCCATCACTAAAAATAAATTTAATATGATGTTTTTATTATAATTTCAGGGATAAGATATCAAGATCCATAATGAAGGAAGGGGAAATCTTTCCTTGACATATTCATTTATAAAACATCACTCAAAACATACCCAACGTATCAATATTCTCCCGAAACTTTATTTTAATGTTTTAATATATACATCTATGATCATGATTTATAATATGAATTAAAAATAATCTAAATTTTTAAAGTTCATTTCACATTCTCATAGATAGGAAAATCATATTACACCATAATATCTAGAATTCCTACATGAGGGATGTTTCCCATAATCTCCCATCTTGGATATTACCTAGTGATAATTTCATCAGAATAAGTCTCATAATCTTATGAGTAATCTCACCAAAAATTCTATATACTATTTCTCCTATTATATTATATAAATAGAAATCAATTCATAGTAACATCATTATACCATTTCACGTTACTCATCATTGAAATGAACATCTATGACGTTTTTAGTTTGATATATACTGTAGGAAATTATTACACCACAGTCATGTAAAATAATGACAAATGTGTAATAATATATTTTATTACTATTAAAATTATCAAATATAAATGTAATTAATGTAAGAATAGTATTCTCTAGGATACAAGCACACAAAAACCATGACTTAGAGAACAATGACTTCATATTTAATTCATTTTTCTAAACCTTAGAAGATAATCATGTTTTTTCTGAGTCATGTATTTAGTCATGGGATAAAAAGCATTGTCTTCGCTAGAAATAATTCACACAGAAGCCTTTCTTATATGATAAAAATCCCTCATGAAATGATACCTCTGAAGTGTATTCTTCATATACTAATGTGTCTTCTTCTCAATGGAAAGGGTGAACACTACAATATTATGAAAATAGAGTGTGATAGAATCATTACTACTAGGTACCAGATTATGATCGGGGATGTATATTTGTAATGAAAATTTTTATATAGTTTCCTAAAGAAGATATAATATACTCATAAACATATATATAATCATTAACCACTTATATTTTTTGTTCATTCTTCTAGAAAACATATAAATTTAAATATATGATATTTCCCATTTTCGATTTTATGTATCTTAAACTTTTTGGATTATAGAATCATCATATTATCTAATGACTCGTTCCAAATGTCATTTATATATAAATAAAATATCCTTATATTTCCTCAGATACATAAGTATAATCTTGAATTATCTTCAATTTAGGTCTCCTATATTATGTTTTTTATGTATTTAAATAATGAATTTATAGGGAACAACTACCCTTGTACATTTAATATCATAAATGAACTTCCAAATGAACAAAACATATTTAATCCTTACAATTATATTTCATTCATCTTTTTTCCTAGTAAATTGTTTCCTAGAAAGATGAGTACCATGTTACATTGGTAACAATCCACTCATGGACTGTATCATACTAATCCTCTAAATTATTTTTTTCAATATATTTACCTTTACATAGGGAAACTATTCTCTTGACTCTATCATGATTGTTTTTAATCCCATGATTACATGTTTTCTCACCTTTGTTATCATATAGAAGAATTGAATCATCTGGAACATAATTGACAATAAGACTAGTATTTATCTTCTAATAAGTAAAATTCCTTAAAAATATATTTTTATGAAAATTAATTAACTCCAACTAAAAAACTTATAGTCAGATGTCTATCATTGTTCTTTATGAAATTATTTTTTATGGTCTCATAAAAAAATATTCTAGGACCATGATGCATTCATTAACCCATAAATGGATTTCTTAACTTTTGAAACATTATTACAATACTATATAGTAACAAACCCTTTAGGTTTTTCCATATATACATAGTTTTAGGGTTATCATTATGGAATTCTATTTTGGAGATATGATCCTTCTCAAGATTTTTTTTTCATTTTCCAAATATTTTGTATCTTGAGCATAGACGTAATCATACGTTTTCACGCTCAAACTATCTCTTTTGGAGATACATCCCTTTTAATGAATGTTTTGAATCAATCAATAAAATCCATTTTATATGGATTGTATAGGTAATATTCGATTAATTCCATAGGATATACAATAAATAGATACTATGTTTATCTAGGAGAAATATTTTTACCTAAAGAGGATTTTATAAAATGATCTCAACCTGAAAAATGTAAATATTACTATACAAGTTTCATTATATTCCACAATTTGTATGTTATACCATCTGTCAAATTTTTATTAAAATATTTCAGTATGTATGAAATTATTTGTATCATGTATCCCTAATGGATAATGGAAGAATCACATGACAAATAATTTATCTTACCATGAAAAACAAGGTATGGTTACTCCTTTAATTTAAAGCATTCCACTATGGTGTATACAGCGGATTGATTTGTGATAGAATCCAAAACTCCTGTAAAATTTTATTTTAGTAAAAAATATGGTATTCTCCACCATGACCTAATAAGAATTTCTTATTCATCTTACCATGATGGATCTCAACATCATTCCATTATTTCACGAATCACTCAAAGGAATCAGAATTATGCTTCCTCAAGTAGACAAATCCATATCTACTAAAATCACAAGTAAATTTTTTTAATTATTAGTACCCACCTTTTTCATCAATATGACATGATCTATAAACAATGATATGAACTAATTCCAAAATATCATTGGCCCTATATTCGTTTCAAATCAATGGATATTTGTCTAATTTTAATTTTAAAAATATGTGACAAACACCTTGTAGTTTTAGTTCAAGAGAATATAAATATCCATCTTTATGTAATTTAGTCAAACTCTATACAATTACTTGAACTATACGATGCTTCTAAAGGGGGGGTATTGTGTGACTCATGTGATATAGTTTCATTATAGGTTCAAATGTTTTTTTATTTATTTTATGACATAATTTTATGTATATAAAATTTTCATTGAATAAAAAATTCTATCAATATTAAATATGTGACCTCTATTACTGAATTTACATAAAAATACATCCATATCCTTTTTTTCACATGAATATTGTTTTTGGTAATATATTCCACATTATAAGAATATTGTAAAAAATTCATTCTATTTTGAAATGTGAGGTGGTAGTGGATAATAACACCCACAACAAGAATAGATATATTGGATTACCCTAGACCTACCACCACTTGGACAATTGTTTTTAATCCATCTTGTTTAATTATTTTAATACATATGTGAGAATCAAATGTTTTATCTAAAATGAAATTTTTAGAAACTGATAAATTTCACTTAACAAAAAAACACCTAAGGAAGCCCTATATTTTTTTTTGTTAGGTGTAGTATTTCCCCTAGTGTATCTTCTTAGGAATTTAGAAGTGAACATAAACATGTTCCCTAGCTTTCCCCATTATCTTCCTCTGTATGTAAGGTCATTACAATGATGTTTTTGGCCTAAATCACTTCTCATGAACTTTCAATTTTTTCTCCAAAACGAATACTAGATTTTTATGATTTGTCTTCTTATATACATGTATAATGAGGGTAATAGGATATGTGATATGAATTTTTTCATATTAACATTTAGAAAAATTATGGAGATATGAGGGAGTGATGAAAATATCAATCAGTTCAAAGTTCATCAGAATGACTAAAACCTAGAACCTCTAGGTGATCAATGTAGTGAATGATTATAACTAAGTGAGGAACAACTGGTGCACCCTCATTATGATTACTCTGAAAAAGAGCCTTAGAGATTACAAACAATAATAATCTTTTTATTTCATATTACAAACCATGGATATGCTCTATCATTCTATAATCATCTGTTTCCTTATGAGAAATCATGAGTACACTAGATGTAGATGATAATATAAAACAATGAATGTTGACCAAATTTCTCAAATGTTTTTCATGGACAATTAACTCTTCACCACTCACCTCCATAATATACAGATCATGGAATTGAGGTTTTGAGAAAAACAAATTTCAAGTTATGCCGCAAAAATCCTAATGGAATGTGAACTATTTTTGGATGTTACTTCTTGTGGGGGGATATACATCTACTAATATATATTGTAGGAATATTGTGGATTCTATGTATTCCTTTTATTATATAATATAAAAGGTCACATTATCCATACATCTCTTTGATTACAAATCATGTGATAAATTTTTTTTATTAATTATTCAATTACTTTATCATGTCCTAATCTACCTCACCATTGAACAAGAAATCTCTCGTTTCTTGGAAATTATTGTGACAATGATCTATATTTCTCTTATTAATTATCCTGTTGTATTATATTAAAATCATAAGAATGTGTTTTGGTGGGAATCATTCCCAAATATGATATTGTAACACATTGATGTTTTAGTGGACTCCCCAATCTACAAATTTTTACATGATTATCGACAAAACATTACATCGAAATTATATTGTATAGAATTTGGATTTTAAACTCAATATATCATTGGATAAGTCAATACAATACCCTAACGAGAACGACCAAATAAAATAACGATTCTAGAATTTGGCCAATGAAGGTGGGGTTATGTGTCATGGCTTCCTAGTTAGAAATAGTTGACCAAACTTTATTTAATTCATGTATAATTTTTTTTTAATTTTTGTGTATACATAAAAAATATTATGGTGTATATAATTTACATAATTAGGGGTTCCAAACTATGTTTTATTCTCACACATAGCATGAGTACCATAGTTCATGTGAAAAATAGTTTGTCTAGTTATCAAGTAAAAATTTATACTAGATATCAAGATGGATGTGATGGATGAGGTTGATAGCTAGCACCGAGTAGGGACTTTTGTTTTTATGGTTATATCTCTGAATATATTTTTTGTTTATTTTGATTTTTCCTCCATCAAGGTAGTGGTTGATCTTTCTAATGTTAGAATACTTGGTCAAAATTTAACCATCATTCTTAATGAATGTATATATTTATTTTTAATTGATGGTATTCTCATGGATATAATTAAATATTCTTCCTCTAATTATGAACGATGGTTTCATTATTTATCTTTTATTTCATGTGATGATACTTAGAGTACAATATCTATATTTTTTATCGACTCTCAGAACTCACAAATAGTGTCTAGTGAATATGGAGGTTTCCTTAAGTTCACATTGTTATACTAGCTTAGTCATAGATATGGAATCCCTAGGACTAGAAGTTATTGTAACCGATAGCCATACACACACAAAAACACATGAAAACCCACACACAACCAATCACAATTGAATTTGCACCCAGACTCCCCCAACCAAATGCATTGATACATGAACACACATAATCACTACCCAAGAAACCTATTGAGACCCAAAGCTTGACATACATGGACATTACATTACTTTTGTGGAATATCTAATACATGACAAAAACATACACACAAGGACCGTAATAGTTTAGTGTCTTTTAAAACATGGAATATAAACTTCTAATCATGTTGAATGATCTTCAACATCTCCCATAATGATCCTCCCATATTTGTTTCCTTACCTAAAACCTTTATTTTAATCCTGTGGAAAAAGAAAACATAAAAAGGGTAAGCTCAAAAGCTCAGTAAGGGTAAGCATAGAGAAAATAAAACAAACCATATACATTTGAACTTAAAAACATGAACATAATATTTAAACATAAAAATATTGAGAAATGACATAAAACATGGAAGTACGTAAGGAATAGATCATAATAGAACATCAATCATGACAAAATAGCTTGGGAATAAAACTGGTAGTTGTGGAAAAACATTAATCACATGATATGATTTCTATGGTATCCAAGGCATTGCTGCCAAGACCATCTTAGTGGACAAAGTCCTTTCTGAATCGAGTTCACTCCTTGTTTCAGTCCTGTAACACTGAACCAGATTAACATACAGTACAAACCATGTCTATATCATGAGATATAAATCTTTACCCAATTCATTGGAGGGACATATAGGTCCCACCCATCTCATAATTAAATCATTATTACTTGTTCCACAAAATAAACATCCACCATTCATAATAACCCAATGAATAAAATGGGTTTAATAAACATCATCCCATCATTAAATAATCCATATAAAACAAATGGATATCATTTCATAACAAGAAAAGTAAAACTATGTAAATCATAGATACATGATACTTGAAACATACACATATGAAATAATGTCATCTTAGATGAAAAATGGTTTTGATAAAACACTTGAAATGAATTCTTGAGGAAAATATCATTTCTTCTTCAAAATCATTCTCTTTTCACAAAATGTCATTCAATTTTGAAAGAAAAGGATTTTGTTGAAAATAATCATGAAATATTTTGGAGGAAGCTTCATGAAAATAAGGCTTTATAAAACCGTAAAAATCCGTTCGTGCCGTATAAGTTAAAAAAACATTCTTCTCGTAATTTTGCGGGAAAAGTCAAAAAAGTACCTCGTAACGTAAAAAAATAAAGATTCCTTAAATAACATGTATTAAAAGTCAAAAAATGGGTAAAAAGTACTTTTAACATAAATGAAAACACTTTTATAAAACATGGACATGGATGATAGAAATAACCCCAGTAAATACATACGAATAAAAAATCTTTGATAAATGAGATTTGGAAAATTATCCCTTAACTTATAATGATTTAAATAATGTCATTTACTTATTACAGAATCTTATTCATTGTTATTATATCATATATGGTTCACATATGACTTTATATTACCCATTCTTTTGTAAATTAATGTTAAAGTAGCGTTTTGGGTAAAATCGTTTCATTTGTTGTTCGTGTTTTAACATGTAATTATTCATATGATTACATAGATCATGGTTACTTACATCCAGATTGTAAAACATTATTTATATATAATATATATACATAATATACATATATATAATAGATTGATAAATGGAAAGAAATACACCATTCATTGAGATGGTAGGTCGTACGTATGCATGAACGCTGTTTTCGTTTCCTTAATGAATTGAATGGAATTAAGTAGATGACATACATACATATATATACATAAATCCAGTATCATTATTATGTCATATATTTCATGGTTACTTATTATATATACATTATAATCATTCATGAATGGTTAATCATTGAGAATGAATCTCATCGCGTCGTGGAGACGGTAGTCCATACGTACGCACGAGCGATGATATAATTCCTATGATCGTGGAATTGTATTGAAGTGTATGTGTAATATTTCAGAATCAATATTACCTTAAAATAATAATATATAGTGATTATTTACACCATTATACCCATCCAATAAAGGTGGTGGTGGAAAATAGGTTACACCACGGCATGGAGACGGTATTCCGTACGTACGCACGCGCGGTGATTTCATTTTCTGTAGGATGGATAGATGGTGAAATAGGGTTGTTTCATACTTATAATAAAATATGATTATATTATTTATACTTATGTTATTACTTCATAATTAAAAAACTAAAGAAGAAGAAGAAGTAAAAGAAGAAATAAGGTTGAAAGAATCGGTAACGGACATTACCTCTTCTTTGAAGAGCCTCTTTGACACCTCCACTTAGGGCACTGAAATTGGTCTTTGAAGAAGACCATGACATCTAGGATGTTTCTAGGGAACTTTATAAGAGAATTTTGCAGGGGTTGGCCGAGTTTGAAGGATGAAAGTGGTGTGAGGAAGAGAGGGAGGAGGTTCTCTTTTTATAAGGGAGGAGAGGGCCAACTTTGGAAATATAAGAAATATTAGTTTATATTAAATCCCAACCACACTTAAAAACTTCCAAAATGACTCATATACAAATATTAGATTAGATAGGGTTGTAATATCATCAACCAATAAAATTTATACATGTTAGGAATTTATGTTAAACATTATCAACTTGATTTATCCATATTTAATCAATTTAATTATATTCGTGGTAATAACATTCTAAATTTTAAATTATAAAAAATAATTACTTATTTGTTGTGAATTGTTCATAATTGGATACATTATAACATTTTAGAAAATATAAACATAAATTTATAATTTTTAAATATTTTTGTGATTTTTAAACAATTTAATAATATGTTATTTTTATAAAATAACAATAGTGTAAATTTTGACACTATTCATTTATTTGAATTTAAATAAAATATATACAGAAGATATGTTCAAACTAAAAGGTTTAATAGATTCATTAAAGGTCATATTTATATAGAAAATTAGTTGGGAACATTAAATTGTTCATATAATATTTATTTTTTTATTTTTAAAACCATTTATTTGGTTTGTCTCTTAATAAAATAATTACTACAACATTTTTGTATAATTAATTAATATACTCATTTGTGGAAAAAAAATTAAAAATAAAATTCTATGATGATGATAAATATATTAAATTTCATAATAAAAATTTACTCGAATTTATCATCTTAAAATCACAATATTTAAATTTTTATATTTATTAAATTATGAAGGTGACAACTTTGGCATCATTTAAAATAAAATAATATAAGTGTCATAATCACATTTATAAGACTAAAAACGGTTATATATTTGGTCATTGGATGATTATGGTATATATATAAACTACCAATAAGTTTTGGTCAGGTTTGTGGGCCTTTTAATGGGAATTATTATTTCAATAAAAACTATATTACTGATTTTTCACCAAATAAATAATTTATGCAACATTAATGTATCACCATTAATGACAATTATTTAATGACTAAAAATTCTAAATAAATTATCATGATGTAGATGATTTTATTAGATTTCTGGAGACTATTCATGTTCGATGTTTTATGATGTTTATCACTAAATTAAAATTATTATACTTATTACCTTAAAGAGAGTGACATGTTGTCACTTTCTTTGGTTTTAATAATAATTAAATTATTTTCATGGTCAAAAGTCCATAAAATAAATCTAAACCGATCCTTGGGTGATATGGGTCTACGTTTAGCCATAAAATTGAATTTTTTCATGTTTTAGGGTAATTTTATAATATTATGTTTACCCTTAATTACCCGATTTACCTTTAACTACGGTAAATAAAATTTACCGTAGTTACTATTCATAATTCCCAAAAATAAAAAGTAGCCTATTAAAATAATTTGGACCCACTGATTCCAAATATGGAATCCATTTTTTCATATTCAATACATATAAGTTGCAGAAATTAAATTAAAATAAATCCCGTTGTCGAATGAAAATGGGTTTTTGTTTAAAACATTGCAAAAGATTGAATTGATTAAACCTACGAATTCAACGTAAAATCAATGATAATGACAAGATTATTTTAAATGGTAAAAATATATTATATTTATACTTTAAAACCATTCAATATTATAATTTAACCACATAAGTTATTACGATGAAAAAAAGTGTATTTAATTAAAATATAGCGTGTTTTTACTATTCATTAAAATATGAAAGTTATCAGAATTATATGAAAATTTTATCCAAGGTAAAATTTATATCCTGATTCCAAAAAATAATTTTATTTTGTAAAATTGAACTTATAAACATGTCAAAAACTATATTTAATGTGGGTGCACCATCAAAAGGCGGCAAAACTGCATTTTTGAAAAATACTTATTTTACCCAAAAAATTTATTTTGTTCTTATAACATGTTCTAGAAAATGTGTATGATGAATAATAATGTTATAAAATTAAAAATTTATTTAATACTATTCATAACATATAGTTCATAATAATATTGTAATAATATATCATTGTTTAGTAAAACCCGATATTGCGTACAACACACGCTATCGAGGAAGGTCACAATTGTGTGTAATGTAAGCCAAGTTAGGGTTGATTGTAGTGCACTACTCATTTGTTGTTGCTTATAACAAAATACATTGAATATATATATATATACTCAATGTTTTGTAGAATAACTACCATAAAAAAACATGAAATTTTGTGTAACATGATCCAGGAATAGTGTTGTGTATACTGCAAGCTAATACGATGTTGTGTATAGCGCAAGATCATCATGGTGTAGCATACAACAGAAGATAGGAAAGAAATTAAAATGAATATATCTTATAAAATCTCAGGTTGTTACAAAACCCATGAGTTTGAAATTTGTTTATTCATAAAAAATGTTCACATTATTTAGGCATAATTTAATTCTTGTGGATTTTGTCACTTTTATGAAATGAATGATAAAGAAAATCTTCATCATTTCGGATAAATTATACTTTTTTCTGAACATTTTTTCAGAATTTATGAAGTTTTTAATAATTAGTTCCAAAAAAATATTGATAAAAATAGAAAATTATTATTATTTTATCTTGTATAGGTATTGAACTCATTCCCTATATCCCCATCCCTCTCCCAACACAAATATCTATCCCAATTATTATTTACAATGCTTGACACCATTGTAAAATGACACATCCAAGTTCCAACATTCCTAGTCAATAGATAATGAATTTAATTCACATATTGTGTATTGATTTGACAATGAACAAAAAATACACACATGTGTCCTAGTGAAATTAACAAGGGTATAAATCATCAACCAAAGGATCAAATGTCAGGTAACCCTATTTAGTCCAATTATAATTCATCGAATCTTCATATGTTCTCTTCATATTCATTCACCAACTATTATTAACCTATATTTGTTATATGAGAGTTAAACGATGAAGAGAAATAAAGGATTTTGATAAAGGATCATGATAAAATTAAAAAGTTAAATGAAATATAACATTTATGTGTATAATGATCAATAAATAATAAAATCAATATAAATTTGAATGAGCCGACTCTGATGTCACATGATTGTTCCAAATGTAATTGATGTGCTTATTAGTGTTGATCATAACATTGTTATTTTCAGATTCAATGGTTCATTCTCATATTTTACAGTAATAAATTTCATGAAGAACAAAATATTTCAATATAATATTTTCAAAAAAGTCTCCAAAATTAGGATGATAAATTTCACATTAAATCTATAATTAATTCAAATAGACAAGAAGAAAGAATGATTTTTTCATGTGATCTTCATTTGATGTAAATTTTGATAATCTAAAACCATTTTTCTTCATCCCTTATTACTTTTTTTGGATCCGAGTTTAGAAGCTCTCTAGTAGTGATCTACACATGCTCTTTTGATAATTGAAAAATAGTGATTAATTTTCAAGTGCTATAATAATGGATCAATCATCATTATGTGTTAATCTTGATCATTGTGTTGATTCATTCAGTCTTGAAAAAACATATTTGTAATATTTTTAATTATATAATATATGAGGAATTAGATTCCCTCGATTGTTCTTCAATCATTAGAGAGAGAATAATATTTTTCTGTGAACCTAAATTATAAATTTTGATGAATCCAAACAAAATAGACATTACCATATTTATAAAATAGTGTTAGTGTTGAAATGTTATTTTATTTCACAGAAATCCATAAATAATATAATAATACTTATATGACCTTATCCCATTTTATAATTTTTTTAATATTATTATTTTTTCAATGAGTTCACTATCCAAACATGAATTAAATATTATTTCATCGAATTTATACATAATATTTATCACCACACACAATCTCTGTTTTCATTACCTCACCAAAATTAATAAGTAAATATTAATTATCCACATAACAATTAATTTCCTTACGAAGTAAATGTTTTTTTATATTATTAATAAATCATAAATAAAATGATTCCTCAGACTACAGAATAATGTTTATTCAAATTATTTAAATTTAAATTTATTTTAATTGAGGTCAACATAAGAATTTATTGTGTGACCCTATAGAATTATCTATTACTGGAATTAGTTGGTCTTGCCCAAACCCTAGGATAATTGTCTATCAGTGACTCAAGGTTCCCCATATAAATAATTTGATGTCACAACACTGATAAATATCTACGAGTTATTATTTTGTAATATAATATCTTTTTCAAAATATCTCATCATGAAATATTCACACCCATCTCATCAGCATATATGCTTGATACATCATTCATTGACTATTGGAACAAAATAGATTATTTTTCCATGTTCATGAAATTTAATATCTCTATTCCTTTTCAATAAATGCTTCGGGATATACACTTCCATTAATATGGACTGTATAAATCCATTATTCACTTATTCATTAATAATAGGATCGTTTAAGATGAACCCAAAATATTATATATCCTAAAAACATTTAGAAAAATGGTTATAGTCAAAATATAAAATTACATGAGCCACGATATGAATCAAAAATAATCTTAAATTCTAAAGAGAATTACACCCACTCTCAGACAAGATTATCTAATGACACTAATCATTAAGAATTTACACTGGTGGTTATGTCATCATAATCTCATGTTAAGGAGATTACTAGGTGAAAATTATAGGGGATATTGTCTCATACACTTACTCACACCTAACATTTAGTATACAATTTTCCCCATAATAGAATGCCATCTGAACATTGATATATCTTTAAGAATGTCATAATTGAATTTTAGTATTTTCATCATAATGGGGCACTAAAATTATATACTCATTACGATAGATGAAGTAGGAAAATATTACCTAAACTTCATATTTAACTATGAATTATTTGTAATAATATGTTTTAATTATTCACTTATTTAAATATTCATACAATCTAATGTACACATAGTTCATTCCGGGACACCAAATACAACATTTCCTTTAGTTAGAAGGCCTATTTCTCATGGAACAATTAATCAAGGTTACATAATTATTTACTTGATGGATGTTAGGTGTTCACCAATAATGTTTCTACTACAATGTTTATAGTTAATCTTAATATACTATTTGGTTCTCATAATAGTATGTTCCATATAGTATTAATGCCACCACATTGTGATCAATGTGGGAATTCATCTGGTCGGTCAAGGGTAACAACTTATTCAATAGGTCCATTTTGTGAACAATTCATAAACCACATTCTCACATCCATCGCTAACTAATGAAATTTATGCCACATTCATAAGAATCCCCATATTCCTAAATAAATGCTTCTTTTGGAAAATGATCATTTCTTCCAAGTTTATGGATTGAACAAACTTCATCGTTACTTCAACACATGGGTGCATCAATATGTGGTTGTGGAGAATAAGTTTTCCACTAATTTGTGAGGGTTTTAGGCATAGATAATGATATTGTATTGTGTGGTAGACCAAAATGTTTTTGTTGGTATGATGGATCAATCGAAATATTGTGAGTGACATAAATACTGTGGGCAATGAAACTTTTTTCAACAAGATATTGAATAAAGATAATACCATAACCTAGAGTGGATATTCTCATTATAAATCTATAATAATTTTGTTATATGGGGAGAAAAATGTAAACATATCTTAGGAAATTTCTCTAATGTGGATGCTGATATTCTAATGAACCCTTTTCAGATTAGCTTTATTTCCCTAGGAGGATCTATGTAAAGAATACCATTAGCTGAAATTAAAATATTCTTTTGTCATCTACAAAAAATTCAAATTTATTGTCATGTGTCATCTCATTCCTAAGAGAAAGAGAACAAGAAGTTTCAGGAGATAAATCCATAGTGTGAAATGATACTATATTCTTGATTTCAAAATTAATGATTTTCTATATATAATAGAGATAACCATATATTTATAGTTGTATGATTTATGTTAAAATATTATATAATTTCATTCCATAAATTAAATATTTTAGTAATATTTCTAAAACACAATTCAAATAATAATAATAAAAATAATATTTTACGTAGTGGGAACTAATATTTGTAATTATAAATATTGTTATACTATATTTTAATTTAATAGTTGTTTTCATAAATTCTCTAGGTTCTTTTAAGATCCCTATTGTTTATTTAATTCAATGTTAAATATTTTTATTAAATATTTTATACATCGATAATTATTTATTATAGTGAAAAAACATATAAAATTATTCCATATTATTTTGATAATATTTATTCCATTAAATAAATGAAAATATAATTAAATTGATTACAACAGAAACACATAGCATCTGATCCTCTTGGATAATTTATCATCGGAATTAGGAAGAATTTCTTAATGTCCGTGATTATTATATAGAAATGTGTTTCAGAACCTAGTGAAAGAACATAATGTCAGAAAGAATAAAAACCAACAAACAATCCCCACGTAATGTATTTTATTTTTCACATTATCTAATCAAGAATGTTGAAAGTTTTTATCGTCAAACTCTATGATCAATACTTCATTAATTGACTATTTGAAATAAAATTGTTAAACCGTGGCCATTAAATTTAATAAAATTATACTTTTATTATCAAGGGGATGAGATACCAACTTCCACAAAGATGGAAGAGTAAAATTCTTCCTCAATTTATTAAGTAATAACATGCCACTCATGAAAAGAAGAATATATGTGATTTTTAAATGAAAAATTATTATCATGGTTTAAGAAATAAACCTAATTATGAGAGTCATAATATTAATTATTTATAATAATGTTTATTAATCATCATACGTTTTAATAGATAGGAATAACCGAGGAAACCAACAGATCTGAAATTACTACTTACTGGTCTATTTTCACAACCTACAATCAAAAAAATTTCCAAGTGAGATCATTATGATAAGAAGTATATCTTCTCATGAGTACTCACAGTTTGGAGTCTATATAATATGTTACCCATAATAGCACATTTTTATATTGCAAAACAATATTTACGAGTATAATCATGAAATTTAACAATTTTCATCATATTGGGAGATTTCTATAACCTTATTAATATTTTAGATAATATAAAACATTATTATATTAGATTCATGATGAAAAATGAAATATAAATAATATTAAATTTTATTAATGTTAAAATCATATATCATACATTTAATGAATATAAAAAATAGCTGGTTCTTGGACACCAACTCTAAAAAACTCCAACTTGTACAAGAATAAACTACCTATGTAATTCAACCTGCTAAACCTGACATGATAATCATGTTTTTACTAAGTTAAGACATTAGTAAAGGGGACCACTATACTATCTTCTATGGAAATACTAATTAATGAAAATGGAAATATCTGTGAATATTCCTCATGAGATTATACATAAAATGTATATGCTTAATCTGCTGATGGTACCTTGGATCCTTAGAAGTGGCCTCCACGGTAGTATTATCACAAAACAGTTTCATAGGGTCCTTACTTCTGGATATCAGATAATGATATTAGATGATGTTTCATATCCATAATTCTTCTTTGGCTTAATTGTATTTTATAATACACTCAGAATCTATTGTAGAATTTGTGACCATTACATACTTTGTGTACTTCTAGATCACAACATCTCTATTTAATGTGATGATGTATCCTATTCATGATTTCAATTCATATTGATCAATATGTATTTTAGAATTTTCATATCATATGATGAAAACTTCCTCATATCGTCTATAGGCTTGGGACATATCCTTAGTACACCTTATATATTAAATAAATTTTTTTAAATACATCCAATTGAAGTCTCATAGATCATATTATTAACTGCATAATACACATAATTCGCTAGAAACTTCTATCATAGTTCATAACATAGAATACATGAATGAACCATTCAAAAACACATATGTAACACATGAAAAACATTGTCTTCCCTCATGTGTCTTGGGACACATTTTCCTAGAATGAAGAATACCATGTTACATTGGAAAAATCCCATAGTGGATTGTTCCATAATGAAAATCCTATACATATTTTCAATATATATACCTTCACATAATTCAATCAATCTATTTTCACTATCATGATGGATCTTAATCACTAAAATATTTGATTCCTCCCTTTTTTCCTTTATGGAGGAACTTTAATTCAACTTGGCCACAAAAAAATTCAATTCCAGTATATAATTTTTAAAAAAGTAATATGTAATACAAATATATTATTTAATAAAAAGAAATAACTCCAAAAAAACATCACATATACAAAATATACACATTCGTTCTTCGTGAAACTAATTTTTTTGTAGCATCCTCGAAGTGAATAATCAATGACCTAAATGTTTTTTAATCCATAAATGTATTTATAAAATTTTTATAACTTGTTTGAAATCATTAGATCTTTTAGACCATAAGGTTCTTTCATATAGACATCTTCTTAAGGGTTCCCATTAAGGAAAGATATTTTGATATAAATATTTTAAATCTAATAATTATGGAAGGCATCAAAGGAATGTACAATTTTTATGGACATTATCATTACAATTGGATATAATTTTTCATTGTATTCAATTTAATAACACCATTTAAACCCTAATTCAACCAACCATTACATATACATACAAACTTTTACATCCATATCTAGTTTCATCTTGAATTCCCACTTACAACCAATAGGATTTTCATAAAAATGAGGATATAACAAAATAAAGATTTGGGTTTGGTACATTAAATTCATATCAAAATTTGTACTTTATTACAACATAAACACAACTGTTCCACATATTGATTATTTTTAGGTTTTAGGACAAATATTATCAACTAATAATTATTAACCTTGCTCACTTATGATAAAACCATGTTGTTCTCATTCTACATCCTCTATTTTACTCGAATTCATTACTTGTGTATCTTGAAAAACGTTTTTATACATGATAATTTTTGGTATTTTTTACAATGAAAACAATTGAATATCATTATACTATACTTCATCGAAGTCTATCAAACAACAACAATCACATTTGGATTTATGATACTTCTCAAGGAATACATGATTTATTTCATCCAAGAATTTTCTATCTAATGGGTTTTTAGGAAATATCCCTTCTATTCCATGGTATATCCTACAAATTATACACATGTTACCTCTTGGTTGTTTCTTGTTACCTAAAGAGGCCTTACAATGATTTTTGAAATCCCAGACATGTAAATACATGAACCCCATTATTATTCCATTTTACAATTGGAATTTTATAGCATCCAAAAAATTATTTCAAACTCAGTTTATTATTTAATATGTTGTTTATAATGTGTATTCTGAAATGAATAATGGAAGACTCACATTTCTTATAATTGATCAGAGAATATATAACATGGTGCAGTTCATCCTTTCACATAAAAATTCTACCAAGGAGTATAAGAGGAGTGAGTTGATATGGAATCCTAGGCCATCATAAATATTCATTGAAGCCTCAATTGTTATATTATAATACAATGTCTTAGTTAATTTTCTTTATCTTATCACCAAGATGGTTACCTACTTCATTCTTTTATTCCATGAATCTCTCAAAATAATTAGACTTATTCCTCATCAAGTTGAAATAACCTTACTTACTAAAATATGTTATATTAATTATGATTTTTAGTGTCCACCCCTTGATTCAAATAGAAATTTTCCATATAAATAAAAATAAAATAATCCAAAAAACTATTACCTTTTAGATTTCCCACAAAATGGTGAATTTAACAATTTTCCTTGTAAAAATGCATGACATACACTGTGTTGTTTTATTTAAAAATATTCTATATATCCACCATTGTGTATTTTTTTTAAATTTAGTTTCATTTTCATGACCTAACTAGTGATGAAAAAGATAAATTTCACTCAATACCAATAATAATTGAAGCCCCCCCATAAATCATTGTATGGGGGTACTGTTTTTTCTATGGTCACTTCATGAGACATGGGAAATAATAAATTATTATTCCCCAGTCCACCCCTTGATTTTCGTATTATTATAAGAATATTGAGAAGAATATTTGGGCTTAGAAATATTATCTCTTATTTTCTTTTGTTCACCATAATGATAGATTCTTTTTTTACTTTTAAGCTCTTTATCAACATAGAAAATAATAGTAAGATGATAAGGCATTGACTTCTAAATTATTTTCATATTATAATTTAAAACAACGACTGAGAAGACAATATGAAGTGATGTATGTATAATATTAGTGCACCTTTCATCAGGGTGTGTTAGCCCTAACACCACTAGGATCTCATATTATCTAATGAGATTAACCATTTTGGCTGAGTTGGTGCAACATTTCCAAGAGTACTCTAGAAAATGGCATTAGAGATTTCAAACAATTCATTTCTAGCTATATCAATATATAACCCATTGAGATTGTTGATCATGATACAATAATCCATCTATTCATGATACATAATAAATTCACTAGATGCAGATGATAATATGAAACATTGAACATTTACCACATAACTCAATTCTTTTTCTTTGTTAGGGAACTATTCATAACTCGAATCCTTTATAGGTTTATTTAAATGTGATAATTGTAGAATATAAAATTTCTATTAATGGAGAAACACAACTTGATAATATCTAAACCATTCCATGAAGATACTTCAAGTGAGGATATTTCCATTCTTCAATATAGATAACATGAATAGTATGCATGATAACATGCAATTCATTCTACAATTTATAAGAGAACATTGTTTTTAATTTCCATTAATTAAAATTTATGTGATAAATAATTATTAATTTTATTAACTATATCGTTATTTTATAATGTCTAAATAAACCTAACCATTTTAATCTGAATTTCGTGTATACTGGAATTTCTTGTGTAAATTATACATATTTTACTTTTCAATGATATATAATTACTCCAATAAAATCATAAGAATGTATCTAGATAGGGTTTTATTCATACTTCATGCTTTCAGCTTCATGATTAGATAAGTAGACTCACAAATCTAGAAAATATGACTTTAATTTCATCAACACAGGTAGAATAATATTTATTTAATGATACATTGTTGTTATACTCAATAGATGATAGGTTATGTCAACCAAAACCATCATTAAAACTCCACGATAAAAGTTTTTTTACAACATCGTATGCATAATTACATTGTTTTATGTTTTCATTTCCAATCATGTAATGGAATCCATAACCATGTAACACTAACATGATGAATTTTGTTTTATTATGCATAAATGATTCATATTCTATCATTTACATGTGTTTTTAGTGTTACGTTGATTTACATAACTGATTAAGCATTTTGGATAAAATAGATATGCATAATCAATTTATTAAAATTATATATTTTCAAAATTATTTAGATGATTGAAGATTTGTATCCATAAAAAAACAAATAAAATTAAAAAATTTAATTATTTAATTAATTACCCATTAATGAGAGTATATAATGATATATTTATTGAGGGGACAATAAATATGTATTTTACCAAGGGGAAATTACTCCATATGTAGGTCATGTCATGAGTTGAAACATTCCACTTATCCTACTATGTTTTCACATGGATGTAATCATCTAGGTTCTATCTTGGACTTCCTGTACATGACTTCGTATAAGCATTTTTTTTAACTTTATTTATAACCAAAAAATTTGGGAGAGGAACCAAAGTATTCATTGAATGGGATTACATAATAACCATTGACACATAGGTTAAACATAATAATGGATGGTGGGATGGCAGAAAACCATCATTTTAATTAAATTATTAGTATCCCCCAACCCATTCCATAAATTAAATTCAATAGACACAATCACTAGAATTGGATATGATCATGAACATTTAAACACATGCAACAAATATGCACAAGTACAATGAATAACATTGATTTTTAATTGTTCTCAATTATTATGATAAAGAAGATTGAATAATTAAATAAATAAAATAATTAATTACCATTTATCTTCCTGGGCCTATGAATTCCATCAACGACATATATCATAAAGTATTTTTGTAAAATTAACACAAGAACCAATAATGGCATATTATTACAATAAATTAATTGGTAATTTAATAATTCAATAAAACAATTACTAAATTGTGAAAATATAGGTTCCAATTAATATAAAAATATATTAATGATAATATTTCACTTTAAATGTTATTTAATTATTACAATTATTGGGAGGCTAGATGTCCTGAACTATTGAGTTTCACACTATGCGTCTCATTTTCCATATACTTGGGTTACACTAGAGGGGCTTTGGCATGCACATAGGATAGAATACATGTTGTGTGATGTAACATTAAGTTAATAATAAGATAGTTACTTAATAACTATGTCATGGTATTTAATTTTCATTGATAGGGTATGGTCAATATTTAATTGGTAGGATACCTATAATGATGAAGTCAGAGACATTTTGAACTTTCACCATTATCTAGCCTTTTTCTACAGGCGGGAGGAGGGTTGCATGCAGTGTAACAAGGATTCACATCATGTAATTGTTTTTCATACATATTGTAAATGGATTTAAACTAGATGGGTACTCATAATGACGAGTCATTGCACATTGTGATCGAATTAAATATTAGCCTTTAATTCGGTGCATCCGATTTTAAGTCAAGGTGATCCGTTTTTCAGCGGTTATGAGAATTGAACGATTCACATATGGTAATGGGGTTACACATTTTGAAGTAACATGAATGAATTTTTTTATAATAAATTTTGGATGATATCATTTTTTTCACTACTCTAGTTTCAACAACCAAATCTTATGTCCTTCCCCATGTGTTCTTGAATCCATATAATCCTTCTCAATCCTATTATTCAACATCGATCAACATTGGACTTACCGTGTGATTCTCAAGTAAGTTTCCCCAATTTTATTCATATATATCTCTTTAAAGTCCATTTTAATTTCAATGGATCATCCTAAAATTGATGGATTCATTCCCTGTAGTGTTCTATATACTTTGTAGGTTGGGTTTCGAGGTGTTCTTCATCATTATTTTCATTAACAGGTGCTGTTGTGAGTGATTAGTTTTAGGAAAAGGTAGGTGGTTCATTCCCAATTAGCCAAATTGATTAACCTTGAATTGAATGATATATTTAAAAAGTTGATTGAAAATAAATATCTCAACTTTATATAAGAATATTTAATTAATATACAATTGTAGTGAATTTAGATATTTGAAATGGTTTTGCATGGGAAATTGGAAAACCCAGAATTGTATTATGTGGGGGGGGGGGGGGTAATCGAAATATATTGATATATATTATAATTTATAAATGGGAGTGTTGATGGATGGGATTTGAATTATATTTTTTAATTTAATTATGAAAATTAATTGACAAATGATAGAATTTGTTTTTAATGGATATTAAAATTGTAAACATGACTAATTTTTTTTAAATAGAAACACATTGTTTTTATATTGTCAAAGATGCATGTTTCTGATTAAAAAATTTATTTTTTTATGGAAAGTTTGAATTGAAATGAAATAATGAGGTTTAATTTTATTTTATGTAGACATAAAAATAAATTATCCATCTTTGATTATGTAATAGTAAATTAAAAACATAGGTAGCTGTGGAGTTATTTGGACACACTCTACACTATTAAAATGTTCTAAAACGTACATGTAGTTTCCCATATCCCAAATGGGTTAGTGATGATTCATCATTTTCTAGCGTCAAGGGGATGTGTGTATAAACATATTTCCATGGTCACTTATAGGGTGTCGATTCCAATAGCTTGAAATTGTATCATAACTTTTTCATAGATGACCATGTTGCTTGGTTATTATTTATATTTGAGATATAATTGAATGGTAATGTTTTAAAATTGAAAAACATTCCATTTAAATTTACATAAAATGTTTTATGTATCTTTTTTATCATAATAATTTTTTTTTGTATTCCATTATTTTTAAATCCTTTTACTAAAGTATAAATCCATAATTGGAGTTCTATAAGATATTTGTTGCAAATATGATTTAAAATTACAAACCTAATTATATTAATATTTAAATAATTACACAAGTTAATTATTTATGGGAATCTATTTAAAAATCCATTTTGTGACCCTACACATCCTTTTAGCTCACATTATACTTTTAACATTAGGTGTTTGTAGATTATCTTCATCCAAGTTTTATTAATGGGAAATGATCTCTTGGAGGTGGATCCAACTATTGAGCATTAGACATGTTGAGTAGTTTCCACAAAGACTTGAGTCATTTTCCCAGTTTTGGTACGTGGTTGGAGTTAATTCGTCTTGTTTATTCCTTTTTGTCTTCTAGTACTTTACACATATTGGAATTGTATTTTGTTATGTATACTGCCTTTTTTCTTTTCCATCTGCATTGTTAGTGGAAAAAGCGTTCCAAAAATTTTATTTTGTGATTCCAAGATCTATTCACCGACCCATGGGGATCAAGAATTCACATGGAGATATGTTAGGTATTGATTAGTTATCGAGATACTAGGGTGCCAACATTGGTACATCACAAATTGGTATCAATTATCTTGTTTGTGCTTTGGTATTGAAGTCATCATAGATGTATGAAATCTTGTCAGTGCATAGGATGCAGTTGCAGTTGAGTTCCAAATTGGATATCACTATAATGATCCTTAAGTCACCAACTTCGTTTAGGTAATTAATCCTTGTGTATTAATTCTATTATTTTTCCTTATTGTTATTTGGATAGAGTGAAATCAAAATGTTGTTGGTTCTATATGTTGTGAATAAATTTCCATTTTTTCATAGTTTTAGTGTTAATATGATGTATTCCAGTTTGAATTCTGATGTTGGGTTTCCTTAGGCCTATATGAAGACAATAAAATTAGATTCATGATGAGGATCTTTCTGAACATCAACTTCAATATCCTGTTGTGGATCACAATCTAGTTGAGTTGATTGTGCATATAGTCCATTCTTTGGGATAAGAACCACCTCATGCCCCGGTTCAGGATCTATCTATTGATATGTAGGGTGATTCACTCCGATGTCATTCTCAAGAATTCCATCACTAGAAGAGATTATTTATCAATGTATCGACATATCATTAGCATGTTGAGGAATGGTTGGAAAGATTTAATGTCTGGTTGAGTTCTTGGAGACATCATACATGATCAAGGTGATGTGTGCAACCTTCGTACTAGAAGGAAATTGCCTAAGATGGGGGATGTGATGTTCATAGAGAGGAAACACGATGGAATAGAGAGGAAGGATATAAATTTTATTTTCACCAACTTATTCTCTGCAGAATCAATGGTGTTTCCCAAGGCTTTTTTGTTTTTCAGGATTGAGCATTCTAATAGAACCATGACTGCGTATTCAAATTTATTTGCTGATATGGTGTAGTTTTATTCTAAAATTGTATCTAATGAGAGGATGATGGATTTATGGTTATAGTTGGGAATATGATCATATATCTATTCATAGTTTTTTGATCTACCTAGTTATGTTGATATGAAGGATTGTGTTATGATCGTCAAGATGGACATGGATGGCATGTCTGGGTTATCAGGTGATTATTTTTCTCTCTGTGGGAGCATGAGTTCCATCAATTGAAAATGGAAGTGTGAATATTCTCATGGTATTTATTGATGGTATTGTCATTCCAAGCCACTTAAAACATCAGTATGAGTGCATTGATAATATATTAATGTGGAACACACGTTAATTCTCGAATGGTCTCCACTAAGGCACAGAAGATCAATGGATCCAACAGTCATTCAAGGATCTTCAATAGATTCTTTATTAGTGACTACTATATTTTATACTGGTGTTTCTCATTAATTTTTTTCTATAAGTATGGTCAATCTATTAAATCATTATATGGATATTTTATCTTGTGCAATGGATATTACTAAACCCATTTGTACAAATAGAGAGTTGGGTCTATGTAGTCCCAGAATTGTCTTCTCCCAATAAAAAGTCAAGATAACCTGGTGTTTTCTATTTCTTGATGTGAAATCTCTTGAAATATTCTTCTTCATGGATTGTATAATTTCAAATAGAGTCTAGATTGATTTCTATCATTGTTTGGTCCACGATACTACACCTAGCATTGTTTCACTTGTCTTTCAAGGAGATTGTGTCCAAAGGTCGAGATGATCCTAACCTTCTAATCCAGATTTTTGAAATGTAATATCAATGTTTTGAACTGGAACAAGAATAATTAAGTGGTGTTCTTCATCATGTTTTCATCGTGTTTCATGACATGTTTCTTATGAATTCTCTTATTAGACGCTTGTGAGGAAGGTTGAGTTTTCTATTGAATTAATTCATGTTAATCAACCAATTTCAATTTCCTTTTACCACATAGAAGTAGATGAAGTGAATGTGATCAATTATTATTTGTACAATCTTCTTGAGAACGCATTTATACACTCATGTGTGTCACTTTGGGTAGCACCGATTCTCCTCACAAATAAGGAAAATGGTTCTCTTCACCTATGTGTTGACTATAAAAAACATAATCTAGAAAAAACATTGAAAAAATATACATTTCAACGGATTAACTACATATTTTATTAGTTAAAATGTTCCAAGTTGTTTTCAATGATCAAACTACGATCTGTTTACCATGAGTTTATAATAAAACAATCTGGCATCAAGAAAATCATCATTTATAGATGGTACAACCATTATGAGTATATTGTAAATCTCATTAGTATATAAAATTTTTTATGAAGTTTTCATGGATACGATGAACATGATCTTCCATGAGTATCTAGATATCAATGTATTGGTCTTTTTGGACAATATTCACATTTACTATATATTTGGGGAGGATCATTGGCATAATCTAAAAATAGTTCTGAGTCTACAGATAAGTCATTAACTATGTGCCATGCTCATGAAAATTTCTGTATTGAAGAAGTGAAATTATTGGGTCACATGTTGTGGGATCAAGGAATTTCAATTTTTCTTGAGAAGGTAGAGGAATTTATGACATGGGAGAAAAAATGAAATGCATTTGAAATTCAGATATTCATTGGAATAGAATGATATTATCATCTATTCATGGACGACTTATTGTGGATGACATAATTGATGACTCCACTAACTCATAATGGTGTGATGTTTGATTAGGATTTTAAAAGTCATAATTACTTTGTTGTGCAGAAATGATTTTTTATTATTGTGCCAATATTGACTATTCCAGAGCCTGGGTAGGGGAATGTGGAATTTTTTGATGCATCAGGAACAGGTTTGGGTTACATTATTATGAAGGGTGATCATGTATTCTATTATGCATATCCTTAGTGTAGGCCACATGAGAATAATTATACTTCCAATGACCTAGAACATGTAGTTTTGATGGATGTTCATAAAAGATGATGCACTACCTTTATGTAAATGGTTTTACTATATATTCATACCCCAAAATCCTATTTTTTATTTTACCTAAAAAATATTTAAATATATGCAAAAGGAGTTGGGTGGAATACCTATAGTATTTTGATTTCGACATTTCCTATACCTCAGGGAAATGGAATTTCATTGTAGATGTGATGTGAATAAAAATTTTAAAAGAAAGAATTTTCAAAAGAGTGGAAATTTATGGAACTTTTTACAAAGTTTTATATCAGAGATCAAGAGAAAGGGGATGAAGTTTCATTAGCCAACATTCAGTTATCATAATCTCATCTCAAGATGAATCATTATAAAAAATAGATTGATAATTAATTCCATTAAATTTGGAACTCCATTTATGGTGGCTAGAAAGTTTCCCAGTGGTAATTCACCAAATAGGATATCCTATACTATCAGAATCACATTATTGTTCTATTAGAGGTGATGAAGTTTGTGATGGGGGATTACCAAAACTCCTAGTGGGTAGTGCACCTAAGAACCACAATGATTTTCTATGAAATGAATAGTTTTTTTTATTGGTCTAGTATGATGTGGGGGGTATTGCTCTATTTTTTCTCATTATGATACATTCCAGAAGGTAATGGCTGGGAACAAAAAACCCTTAGGAGTTCTTCATCCACTTCCATTCCTTACTAGGAAGTGGGATGAGATCTCTATGTATTTTTGTGGTTGGGTTTATAAATTCCCAATGAATGTTGAATGTGATATGGGTTGTGATAGATAGGAAGACCATGTCAGCTCACATCATTTCCATTCAGAATACATCCAAAGATGGCATGTTGGGAAATCTCTATTTGAAATAGATTGTTCGTTTGAACAGTGTTCCTTCGGGTATATTCTCTGATTGAGATCAACATTTTATTTCTCTCATTTGGAGAAGACTTTAGGAGGAACTAGGACCTCAAGTCTATTTATGGATGGTCTACCTCCAATATATGATGTCTAGACTAAGAGAGATATACAGATTCATGATGATATGATTTTCTCTTGTGTTCTCGGCTTCACAGTTTCTGTGATGATCATTTGGCGCTACATGAGTTTTTTATAACAATAGTTACCAACCATTAATAACAATGATAACTGTTTAGTACGTGTATTGTTGAAAATTTATATCTTCTTTATTTTGGTCCTTTATTGGTGAATGTTCCTTAGTTGGACTAATTTTGGTGTAAGTGATGAAAACCCTGAATCTGTTGATTCCACAGAGAATGATAACGGAACAAAGTCGATATAAGTATTATTTTGATCATTTTCATTAACCATTGGGATGTTATGATGGTGATATAGTTTTCATGAATGTTTCACCCCAAAAGGGTCATCGATATATTGGGAGGTTAGGGAAACATGGTACTTGTTTTGTGGGACCTTTTGATGTTGTTGAGTAGGTTGGGAATGTTTTTTACAGTGTAACATATCCACATCGACTAATAAAAATTCCTAACATGTTACATGTTTCATAGATAAGTAATTATATCTCTGATCCAACCCATGTTTTCAGATATAGTGATATTAAGATTGAACTGAATTTATCTTTTTCTATACGACCAGTCTGGACCGTTGATTCAAATATAAAGGTGATTTGTGGGAGGATGATACATTTTTACTATGTTCTATGACCACAGGGTAATGATAATCGTGATATGTGGGGACTCATGGAAATTATGAGGGTGTATTGGCATAATCTTTTTGTCATGGAATCTTCATCATAGTCTTTATGGAGACAAAATATTTTTATAGTGGGGAGATTGTAACGTCTGGTTACCTATCTAACTGGTACGTCTTTACAATTGTTTAGGTTTTCCCTTATCACTGAATGTGTAGTGTTATGATTTAATTTGGTGGATACATATAATTGTGAAGTTTGATATTTTTCTGACATTCATGTTTAGTCGGCCTTCTTCCATAGGTTGCAGTAGGGTAACACATCATGTAACAAGCTTAGATGTCATGAAATGTTTTTGTGTCCAAGTCGTGAAAGGATCCTTGATGTGATTGGTACATGTCATGATGAGTCATCACACCACATAATGAAATTAAATATTTGGTTTCTATTTAGAACATCACAGTTTATGTCACGAATACATGTATTCGGTAGTTATATGAATGGACCATTTCATGTCGTGTAATGGGGTTTAAATGTCATGTAATACCCCAAATATGGGTTTTTATATGAAGTGTTACTGAGAAAATTTATTTCCCCCACAACAGTTTTAAATTACACAACTTACGGTCTTCCGTAGGAATTCCTAAAGCCATTCGACCCTTCTAGATCCGCTCGTTTTGTGTTTGATCGTCATTTCTCTTGTGGTGCGATTCCCTGGTAAGTTTCCACTATATTTCTCTAAATATCTCACTTTCTCCTCCTTTTGAATTTCATTGGATCATCCTAATATTACTACATTCATTACATGTGGTGTTGGATGAAATTCCTTGGATGGGTTTCAAGGTATTGTCCATCCTTCTTCTCATTGATGGGTGCCATTTTGAGTTCTTATTTTCAAGAAAAGGTATATGGATTCACCATGACTATCCAAATTGGTTAACCATGAAATGATTCATTTATTTCAATTTTTTATTTAAATTCAACTGTAATAATTTCATTAAATTTAATTAATAAATATAAAATTCACGTGAATTGGTAGATTTGAAATTGTTTATTAATGAGAATTTGGAAAACCACCAATTCTATTCAGTAAGCGTGTGATTATGGAAGTCTATTGATTTAAATTTTAAATTATTAAAATAAGTATTTATTCGAATGGTTTAAATTAAATTTAGGAATTATATTATTTAAATTAATTTTGAAATGATGGAATTGGTTTTCAATTGATTTCTTAATTGTAAAAATACCATAAAATGTATTGATAGAAACCCATTGATTTATCATGTTAAAGATATTTTTTTTATTAAAACAATTTTGGTTTTAAATCAAAAATTGGAATTGAAATGAATGAATAGGATTTTATTTTATTTTAATAAGTATTAAAATAAATTTCACATTATTTATTGTCTATGTGAACATGCAATCCTTCAGGAGTTGGTGAGTTATTTGGACAGACTCTATGATATTACATAGTTCTAAAACATACATGAAGCAGGTCAAATCCTTGATGGGATAGAGATGAGTATCCTTTGGCTAGTATCAGGTGACTTGTATATACACATCTTGCTAAGATAACTAGGATAGTGAAGAGTCCTATAGTAAGAAATACTATCATACCTATTTGGTAGATGATGGTTGTCACGACCCGTCCTCGGGGCCCGTGCCGTGACTACCCCAAGCCTGCCTTCCATAGGCCAGGGGGTGGCGACTAGCACCAAAGGCATAAATCCCAATAACTGGGAAGACATTGCATTTATAAAAGTAAAAAAAAACACCACAGAGTACAAGAAGTGTTGAAAAGTAAAGGGCCAAAATACAAACCCAACTGAAAGTACAACTACAACTGAACGAAGTACAATAGAAAAGACAAACAGCTAGAAGAATAGAAACAAATCCTGAGTCATCCACCTCGGATCCTACCTGAAGGGTAGGTACAGATAGTGCAGCTGCTGGATCGTCCACCATGGATCCTACTTGAAGGGTAGGTACAGATAGTCTCCACAACGCTCTTTCCCGCCAACCTCCTCCGAGTATCGTCCAGCCATGAAGTCCATCTCTGGATACTGACTCGTCGTGTGGTCCACCTCCGGGTACCGTCCAGTCCTCGAACACTTGTCCCCCGTCAGCACTGCCCATCGTCTGCAACCAATACAACGAGGTGCAGGCATAGCCCGTGCAGGGTTGAGTATAACGATACTCAGTAGGGACCACGAGACCCTCAAGGTCTCTCTAAATCCAACAAGGATAATCACAAAGAAGAATCACAACAGATAACCCTTACTTAGGTATAAGCCCATACATATACCTAAGTTATCAAGTAACCTATCTCAATCATGAGGAAACACAAAGATTATGAAATCCATGGATTACCACTACCCAGGTATATGCCCATAAATATACCTAAGTTATCAACTGACCCATCTCAATCAAGAGGAAAACACAAGGTCATAGACTCACCTCAAACCAGGATTTTCATTATCGAAACCGTAACTGATGAAGAGCCCCATCTCTGGAGAGTACAGTGATCATATCACGACTCCAAGGTACTACTCACTAACCTAAGACTGGTGAGGTACTCCTCCTGTCGAGTACCGCGGGTCAGCCACCCAAACACAGTAGTGCTTCACGCCGGGGTATTCCACCCAAACACAGTAGTGCACACCCCCTAATAGCCTAGAGAGGTACTCTCAGGATGAGTATCGCGGGTCTGCACTGTCACATAGTAGTGCTCCGTCCTCCATGGGTCTGCACCCAAACAAAGTAGTGCTCCGTCCACTGGGAAAGTTGACTCACTCCAAGTCGAGTCAGTCAAGCCGTCGTCTGGTCTCAGCAGGCTACACGGTCTCCGTACTTCGTATGCTCGTCTATGGGAGGGTCCGATCCACGAGCTATAGTTCGACACTCCAATTATCTCAAAGTCTCACAAAGATGTATCTCAAAGGACCACCTCGTCATAGGGGTATCAATGCAACAGACGGCGCGTGAAACGGACGCTCGGTCTGTGAGTTATTAGCCTTTTCGTTCTAGGGGCCCGGTTGGTTTCGTGTGCGAACTAACCCGGCCGTATCTCAAATGTACCACGAAATCTCATAGGGTATACTCATAGTGACTGTTTCTCAACGTGATCACCAACGCCGCTGACGGTTCGTCAAACGGACATCCAGTCTGAAAGTTATTAGCGTTTCCGTTCCAGGGGCCCGGTTGGATTTCGGGTACAATACAACCTGGCCACTATCCAACTGCAACCAAAACTCAGTCGAAGTATGCCAAAAGTTTCTTCTCATCAAGAAGAATCTAACAAAGTCGACAACACATCAACCAGACATCCGAAGCTCAAGATATAAGTGTTTCCGCTCCGAGGGCCCGGTTGGTTTCGTGTTCGAACCAACCCAGCCATACAAAAAGTTCTACGAAACCCTGAGTGTAATATACCGAAATGCCCTCTTTGATCCAAGGATCGCTACTCAACTGAAGGTGCATCGATCGGAGGACTGAGGCCCAAGATATGGGCATTTTAATGGAAACTGCCCGAAAATAGGGGGTTCAGGCCCGGTCCGACCCGGCCCAAGACCCCCTAGGTCGGCCCGAACCGGGAGACCCGACCCGGGTCCGGGTCCGTCCCAACAGGGCAAGGCCCGGCCCGGTGGGCATGGCCCGGCCCGGCCTGGGGGCGGCCCGGCCCGGCCTGGGGGCGGCCCGGCCGGTTGGCCTGCCACGCTGGCGCAGCCGCATGCCCGCTCGGCTGTCCGGCTGAGCGGAATAGGGGGGGGGGGTGCAGTTTCCCCCCCGTGAAAGAACATGCGGCCCCCGCGTGGGGGCCGCTCCCTGCTAGGGACTTGGCCCGGTGCCACGTCATCCTTGGTCCCACCTGGCCGCGGGACCAGCTGCATGCCGCCGGGGCTTCAGCCGCGGCGGCCCTTCCCAGCGGTGCGCTGGCCACCGCCTCCTCCTGGCGGCCGGGGGCCGGCTACCGCCTCTGACTGTCGGCGCCGTCGTGCCGGTGAGGCGCGCTGGCAGGATTTTCCACGGACCACCGAACACGCTCTGGTGGTCCGTTTTTCTCGCTGCCTTCGCCAACGGTCCTCTCGGGACCTGACCTTCACTGCGGAGGCTTCAAATTGACTTTGTGGCCCCGTTTGTCATCGCCCGTCAATCCGCACTCAACGATCAACCAGAGGAGTCATCGAATCGCCTCAACGAACCTGACTCTGGCCGCGGTTTCGTTCGGCCTCAACGGCGCGGCGTGATGGCGCCGCTCTTCTTTGTCGCGTTCTTTCTTGTTTCCGTGCGGTGCAGTTGCGCCGTGGTGCCTCTGTTCATGCCGCAACGGACAAAACAACAAAGGGGGAGGAGAGTCGACCGTGTTCATGCGGTCCGACCTCCTCCTGTTAAGTTGATAACAAGCAGCCCAAAAGACGAATAACAACAAAGGATTTTTCACGAACAAAAGTAATCAACCCCAACAGTTTTCCCCGCAATCAAGAATTCCCAACCCGCAAACATATTCTCCGCGGATCATCTTAATATTTAGTTGATCCGTGTTCTTTTTTTTAGAAGGAAGTAACATGGGGTTCATTAATAGTCACAAATTAATTCCCTACCTCAAAATGGAGTCGTACGTCGTCGAGTCGCGGAAGTCGATCGTCGCGGTAGAACGGTATCTATTCTGTCGTCATCAGAGTGACCCGAGGAAGTGACATATCCTCTCTTGTTGTGGATGAAGAAGAGGATGAATAACCGTGATCGCCGAGTCGTTCCATGTCGAGGGGTCGATGTTCTTTGTCGGAGAAGAACCGTTCTTCACTGAGAGGATGATGTTCTTCCACACAAGAGGAACTTCCTCCTTCCATTACACAAGAGCTCCTTCCCTTTTCTTCCAACACAAAGGTGCCAAAAATAAAATAATAGGTTCATGATATTATTTTATTAAAACAAGTAATTTCAACTTTTCAAAATTCAAACTCTTAGTTAATTAATTAAATAGGTTCAATTAATTAATTAAGGTGTGAGTTGGCGAGAGTAAATTAGAGAGAGAGAGAGAATGTGAAGGGTCACTCCATTAAAGATGAGTTTACCAAACTTAAGAGGGAGTTTGGGAGTTTAAAAGGAATGTGAAGGGGTTGGGGTTTGTGTGGGACCCACCTCTCCTTTATTCCCTCATTCATCCTCATATGGGTAGTTATATGTCACCCCAACTTCCCCATGTAGGATAAAACCACCTTAGACTTAAAAATAAAATTGTTTTACAATTTTATTCATTCCTCATTTAATCCACAAATTTAACCTCTCCTCCCGCACAAACCCAACTCTGGAATAGGTGTTCCTAAGAAATTACTGGCACTGAGGTTTCATCGGTGCACTCGGATTTTGATTCCAAGAACCGGTTCAAAAGTTAGAAAAACCTGCTCGTTTGTTCACTGAATGTACCCGAGCTAAACTTCGGAAAATGATTCCAGGCACACCGGGCCTTGGAATCAGGCGCCGTCAGAAACTGAGTACTTGTAAAATTCCAAAGAAATTATGAAAAAAAAAATTTCCTTGAAATTTTCGGGTCTTTACATTACTCCCACCTCAGGGCTTTACGTCCCTGTAAAGCTATAACACAAACTAGGGATACAAAAGTGGTACTGAGCACGCATCTGAGCCTCCCGCTCCCATGTGCCCACTTGGAGGATCCCGTGCTGCCAATAAAAGCGCACAAGAGGAATCGACCGTCCTTGTAGGACCCACTCCTGCCGATCCTCAACCTCTACTGGAACCCCAAAACAGTCACCCCATCGCCAATGTTCAGCTCCCCATGGTCAGTGATATGTGTCGGGTCCAGCACGTATCTCCCCAATTGAGATACGTGGAAGACGTGATGCAATAAGTGCAAATGAGGTGGATGGGTCAAATGGAAAGCCACCTCACCTACCCTACTGAGGACCAGAAAAGATCCACTGAACCTCAGAGATTACTTGCCGCCTCGGACACATCTCCATAAACCTTGTCGAGGTGAGACCCGTATAAGAACGTGGTCATGATCCTTGAACTCTAGAGGCTTCCTGTTAGCTCTGTGTAGTCTCATATGCCGTGATCCATATGCGATCACTTCCCACTCCTACATCAGGACACACCCAAGTCCGGTCCCTAATGCGTCGCAGTGAACTATGTAACCAACACCCACAGGTTGGGCACATCGGTCAACCCAACTCCTGAAATCTCTGCTAGAAGTGGTGCCGCAACTCTGTAGAATTCTGGCACTAAGGTAATTTGGCCATCTCCTGAGTGATCGAATACACCCTCTTATGAATAATTCCATCCTGTTCTGCCTGAGTTTTTCTTTTCGCTGAACAAGGGAAACCCGATCCCACCTTTGTAGATAAACCACAAACTTTTTGCCTAATACAATCAATCCTTGTATGAACTGTGGATCCAATCATACTCGGACCAACATCGTATGGCCTGGACGCTACCACCAAGAGATTTCAACCGAAACTCTCGGCTTGTGGGTCAGATCACACTGTCAGCAAAAGTGTGATTATCGAGTCTCCTCCCAACGTATCTCCTGGCATGTGGGTCAAGTCAACGGTTTAACCGGAAACTCTAGGTCTGGGAGAAGATTCGTGGAAGGAAGGAATGATTCGTATCAATGTTTGTTACTACATAATCTTGTAGTGGACACATACTGTCCCTAAAATCATTCTTAGAGCCATTGGGTCACTCTCCTTGACCGCATGAAGCTACTCTCTTTCCCAGCCCTCCAGCTCCCTGATACCGGAGGGAACAACAAAGGCGGGTGGTTGTAACATGTTGATATGTACACCACCTCATGCTGCTGTCCTAGTTCCACCTCCACGTCTGCTACTCTGTAGATTCATCTGTCCTTAACATTTCCTCTTTTTGAAACATTCGCACGCCCAAGTCTCTGAGACTGACACCAGTTTGCATCTTTCCACTAGTAACATTCACTGGCTAAAACCGATCAGCCAAAGAACATTCAACCAGAAAGGTTCTTTCTAGAACCCTAACATAAGTAGGAATGCATAGAGAAAAGAGTGGTTACTCGGATATCCTCTAAACACACCTCTCTCTGAGGTCCGAGCTCTAATGCACTAATCATATCGTAGTCATCAAGTACCAAGAATGATTGGTATGCCTCGATGATTACTCAGCTACTAAAACATCGTCCTTCTGAAGCTGTATAAGCTCTAGAAAACTTTTAGCCACCTCCTCAAGATAGTTCTCAGCTGCCTGTGAGTCGGGCTCACATGGGAACATGAGGGTATCTGATGTGGGAACACTTGTAAGGTAGTAATCTGACATGTGTCACTTACCGGTACCGCTGGTTGTAACTGCAGACCAACAGGTAGTGATGTATAGCTGACACACTACCCGAAGGCACTAACTTAGGAATCGATCCACGTACCAAAGCCTCATCGCTATACGGACCATCCTCATGGTCACTCAATGGAAAAAATAGTAGCCAAGTCCCCCATCCACTCTATTGATGTATCAGCTAGGATGAAAACTCTAGCAATCGCCTCCAGCCAGTGCTCTGCTGTCTGGGAATCTGCCTCGCCTCGTAACCTCGGAGGTCGCTGCTGTTGGAACTCGTGAAATGCGCTCTGCCAGCGTGCACAGTTTTCCAGTAAGGCTGGTGGCATCTGCTGCCCAATAGGTGGTGCTGCTGTGGGTACACCACCCGAGGGTTCCAACATAGTAAAAAGGGCCACACACCGGAGCCTCGCCGCTCGGTGGAAAGTCATCGAGTACTCTCTCGGAACTCCAACTGACAGTCTGCGTGGAGACATCCTAAAAAGATGAGACACGGTCAACGATTTATACCTGGTGAGCTGACCTGGTTTGATCTGACTTTAAAACTTTGGAAACACACACGCAATCAGTGTTTTCGTATACAAAGTCGGAAATTAGTAGTCAGGGTCCTGGTGTACAAATATGTCAGCCGCCGCACCAACACTGGACTTTTGAACTAAAGACCACACTCGATACCCTTAACACTATTTTTTCACATAGAAAAAGATCAGAGTCCTTAGTTCTGCGGTAGAACCGAACTCCTTCGATACCAATTTGTCACGACCCGTCCTCGGGGCCCGTGCCGTGACTACCCCAAGCCTGGCTTCCATAGGCCAGGGGCTGGCGACTAGAACCAAAGGCGTAAATCCCGATAACTGGTAAGGCATTTCCTTTATAAAAGTAAACAAAACCCTATAGAGAAGAAGAAGTGCTGAAAAGTAAAGGGCTAGAATACAAACCCAACTGAAAGTACAGCTACAAATGAACAAAGTACAACAGAAAAGACAAACAACATGAAGAATATAAACAACTCCTGAGTCGTCCACCTCGGATCCTACCTGAAGGGAAGGTACAGATAGTGCAGCTCTTGGATCGTCCACCACAGATCCTACTTGAAGGGTAGGTACATATAGCCTCCACAATGCTCTTGCCCGTCAACCTCCTCTGATTATCGTTCCGCCGTGAAGTCCGCCTCCGGATACTGACTCATCGTGTGGTCCACCACCAGGTACCGTCTAGTTCTCGAACACTCGGCCTCTGTCAGCACTGCATGTCGTCTACAACCAACACAATGAGGTGCGAGCATAGCCCGTTCAAGGGTGATTATAACGATACTTAGTATGGACCCCGAGACCCCCAAGGTCACTCTAAATCCAACAAGGATAATCACAAAGAAGAATCACAACAGATAACCCTTACTTAGGTATAAGCCCATAATTATACCTATGTTATCAAGTAACCCATCTCAATAATGAGGAAACACAAAGATTATGAAATCAGCGGATAACCACTACCCAGGTATATGGCCATAAATATACCTATGTTATGATGTGACCCATCTCAATCAAGAGGTAAACACATGGTCATAGACTCAGCTCAAACCAGGATTTTCATTATCGAAACCATAACGGCTGAAGAGAATCGTCTCTGGAGAGTACAGTGATCCTGTCATGAATCTGAGGTACTGCTCACTAACCTATGACTGCTGAGTTTCTCCTCCTGTCGAGTACCGCGGGTCAGCCACCCAAGCATAGTAGTGATTCCCGCCAGGGTATGCCACCCAAAAACAGTAGTGCACACCCCCTAATAGCCTGAATAGGTACTCTCCGGATGAGTACCGCGGGTCTGCACTGTCAAACAGTAGTGCTCCATCCGCCATGGGTCTATACCCAAACAAAGTAGTGCTCCATCCACTGGGCTAATCGACTCACTCCAAGTCGAGTCGGTCAAGCAGTCATCAGGTCTCAGCCGGCTACACGGTCTCCGTACTCCGTACGCTTGCCTCCGGGAGGGTCCGCTCCATGAGCTACAGGTCTATACTCCAAGTATCTCAAAGTCCCACAAAAAAGTATCCCAAAGGACTGCCTCTTCATAGGGGTCTCAATGCAAGAGACGTCGCGTGAAACGGACGCCCGGTCTGTGAGTTATTAGCCTTTTCGTGCCAGGGGCCCGGTTGGTTTCGTGTGCGAACAAACCCGGACGTATCTCAACTGTACCCCGAACTCTCATAGGGTATACTCATAGGGACTGCTTCTCAACGTGATCACCAACGCCGCTGACGGTTCATCAAATGGACATCCAGTCTAAAAGTTATTAGCTTTTCCGTTCCAGGCGCCCGGTTGGATTTTAGATACAATCCAACCCGGCCACTATCCAACTGCAACTGAAAATCAGGAGATGTATGCCAAAAGTTCTGTCTCATCAAGAAGAATCCAACAAAATCGATGTCACGTCAACTGGGCGTCCAGAGCTCAAGATATAAGCGTTTCCGCTCCGAGGGCCCTGTTGGTTTCGTGTTCGAACCAACCCGGCCATACCCAAAGTTCTCCAAAACCCTAAGTGTAATATAACGAAACGTCCACCTCGATCCAATGATCACTACGCAACTGACGGTGTGTCGATCGGAGGTCCGAGGCCCAAGATATGGGTATTTGAACGGAAACTGCCTAAAAATAGGGGGTTCAGGCCCGGTCCGATCCGACCCGAGAACCCCTGGGTTGCCCCGAACCGGGTCGACCCGACCCGGGTCGGGGTCCAGCCTGGAGGGCGCGGCCCGGACCGGCCTGGGCGCAGCCCAGCCCGACTGGGGCATGGCCCGACCGGTTGGCCTGCCGCGCGGGCGCGGCCGCGTGCCCGCTCGGCTGTCCGGCTGAGCGGAACTGGGGGGGGGGGGTGTGGTTGCCCCCCCATGAAATAAGCCGCAACCCCCACGTTGGGGCCGCTCCCTGCCAGCGACGCGGCCTAGTGCCGCGTCGTCCTTGGTCCCGCACGGCCGCAGGACTGGCCGCCTGCCACCGCAGCTTTAGCCGCGACGGCCCTTCCCGACGGCACGCCAGCAGGATTTTCCGCGGACCACCGGACACACTCCGGTGGTTCGTTTTGCTCACCGCCTTCACCAACGGTCCTCTCAGGACCTGAACTTCACTGCGGAGGCTTAAAATTGACTTTTCAGCCCCATTTGTCATCGCCCGTCAATCTTCGCACAACGATCCACAAGTGGAGTCTTCGAATCGCCTCAATGACCCCGACTCTGGCCGTGGATTTTTTCGGCCTCAACGGCGGGGCGCGATAGCGCCGCGCTTCTTCGTCACATTCGTTCTTGTTTCCGTGTGGTGTCGTTTCACGGCTCCACCTTTGTTCTTGCTGTAATGAACAAAACAACAAAGGGGGATGAGAGTCGACCGTGTTCGGGCGGTCCGACCTCCTCCCGTTAAGTTGATAACAAGCGGCCCAAAAGACGAAGAACGAGAAATGATTTTTCACGAACAAAAGTAATCACCCCCAACAGTTTTCCCCGCAATAAAGAATTTCCAACCCGAAAACATATTCTCCGTGGATCAAATTAATATTTAGTCGATCTGCATTATTTTTTTAGAAGTAAGTAACATGGGGTTCATTAATATTCACAAATTAATTCCCTACATCAAAAAGACGTTGCACGTCGTCGAGTCGCAGAAGTTGATCTTCATGGTAGAACGGTATCGATTCCGTCGTCATTGGAGTGACTAGAGGAAGTTCCATCTCATATCTTGTTGTGGAGGAAGAAGATGAAGAAGAATCGTGATCGCTGAGTCATTCCATGTCGAGGGGTCGGTGTTCTTCATCGGAGAAGAACCGTTCTTCACGGAGAGGATGATGTTCTTCCACCCAAGAGGAACTTCCTCCTTCCTTTACACAAGAGCTCCTTCCCTTTTATTCCAACACAAAGGTTCCAAAAATAAAATAATAGGTTCATGATATTATTTTATTAAAATAAGTAATTTCAACTTTTCAAAATTCAAACTCTTAGTTAATTAATTGAATAGGTTCAATTAGTTAATTAAGGTGTGCGTTGGCGAGAGTAAATGAGGTAGAGAGAGAGAAAGTGAAGGGTCACTCCATTAAAGATGTGTTTTCCAAACATAGGAGGGATTTAGGGAGTTTAAGAGGAATGTGAAGGGGTTGGGGTTCGTGTGGGCCCCACCTCTCTTTTATTCTATCATTCATCCTCACATGGGTAGTTAGAGGTCACCCCAACATTCCCATGTAGTATAAAACCACCTTATACTTAAATATAAAATTGTTTCACAATTTTATTCATTCCTCATTTAATCCAAAAATTTAACATCTCCACCCGCACAAATGCAACTCCGGAATAGTTATTCCTAATCAATTACCGGTGTTTCGGTTTCATTGGTGCCCTCAGATTTTGATTCCGAGAACCGGTTCAAAAGTTAGAAAAGCCCGATCGTTTTTTCACTGAATGTACCCGAGCTAAACTTCGGAAAATTATTCCAGGCACACCGTGCCTCGGAATCAGACGCCGTCAGAAACTGCGTACTCATAAAATTTCAAAGAAATTAAGAAAAAAAAATTTACTTGAAATTTCAGGGTCTTTACAATGGTATTTCTCATCATAAATTTATATTTTATATTTATATGTATACCAATTTTATAAAACATCTTTACACGCCTTATGAATTTACATAAACTATTATGTGTGACTATTTTATCTTAAGACATTGTTTTTGAAATATTCTAAAATTTTAAAATCCTTTTCTTAATGCATCCTTCCATTATTTGAACTTTATAGAATGGTTTTTTAAATATGATTGAAAATTAAAACCTATAATCATTAAAATTGAATGAATTCCATTGGTTAATAATTTATCAGCATCTAATATGGAATATGTGGTGAGACCCTACTATAGTTTTTTATCTCAAACCCTACATGTCCATTTAGGTGTTTGTAGATTATCTTCTTCCAGTCTCAAGAAGAGAGAAAGGATCTAAGAGCGGAAGATCTTGCTATTATTACTTGTAAAATGTGAGTTGTGTCCTTAGGGACTTGGGTTGTCATCCCGATTTTCGTACTTGATTATAGAACATTGGGATTGTTTATGCTTTGGTTTCTTCAGGAACATTACTTATGGAGGAGTTATTTTTTAAATTCATACTTCCTTGTTTCTTTTACATCTAAATTGTCAGTGGAAAAATAATTCCCATGTCAGGTCCTAGTCAATGACATATGTGGATCAGGAATTCCTTTCAAGATATTTCAGGGCCGGTTCGGTTATCATGTTTCCAAGGTAGCCAGACTAGTTTCTGATACATACTATCCAGATACATTCCATGTATCTGTCATCCTATTTACCTAAGATAGATGCTTGGGATATCCGAATATATCATGTAATGTTACATGGAATTTACTAAATAGTAATATACCATGTTTTCAAAATGTTGTGGGTTCATGCTACCAAATGTGGTTCTCATCATGTTCCTCGTATGTGTGACTACAATCCATATATTATCCATCTTCACATCATCTTCCTCACTGGTCGTATGTCCACACAACCAACCAATGGAGTTAGCATGATCATCATATGTGTGACTACCTGACATGTATTTTCTATCTACACGATGAATTTCCACATGTGTATCTGAATGGATCAACATGTAATCCAAAATAGGTAAATGATGAACTACCTCATGTACACCAGCTACAAATAATGCATGAGATTATTTTCCTTATCAATTAATAATATATTATTTTACCATATATATGACAATTAGAATTACATGAATTTCTCTACTAAACTAATTAAACTACATGGTGTGTCCTAATATACACATTTTAATCTGACATGTCATATTCTAGTATAGTCTCATCAACACATAGTTTAAAATAAATGCCGAACTTGTAGTTACATATTGATGTGTTGTGTACCCCATGACATGGGAAGGTGGAGTGAACATGTGAACATGATTTGAACCTCAGAAACACACATTGTAGTCAGATACTATTAGGCTATAATCCTAAACACTTTGTGATAAAATCTTTTTTCAGTTGTTATCTTTTATTAGAACATTATAAAATGAATATAATAATAATGATGATTAACATGTTGAAACAAATTTAATTAACGTTGGATTAAATAATGATTATTCGTGTGATGAATATCAAAAAATTATATTTCATATTTATCAAAAATGAAAATAAAATTTAAATTTCATACAAGATTTATATAACACCACAGGATGGTTCCGAGTGTTATGGAATTTCCTATAGTGGGTGATAAACCAATATATTTTAGTTGACACGATGAACCTATAACGACCCATACTTTACATACATTGTTAATACTTCAAAATTGAAGCACACTTGTTACAACATATAAAAAAACCATGAAAGGACCGTATAGGTATAGAGTCTTTAGAAACTGGGAAACATAAACAACTGGTTCATAAAGCGTCTACTTTGCCTCCCATTAATTTCATCATATCTAGAGTCCCTTTTTGGCATATCCTTGGAAATAAAACATAAAAAAGGGTGAGAAAAAATGATCAGTAAGGGTAAAAAAAAGAAATATAAATCACATCATATACATAAGAACATAACTTTTGGAAATCTTAACCTGCAAAAGAGATCATAATTTCATAACATGGGATAAATCATAGTAGTGAAATGTAATACCAATAATCATAACATAAAACATGAAACTTTGTGTCATACACACATAATCATAGAGAATAATTTCTTGTTAGTCAAGACCCATTTCCAAGACTATCTTAGTGGACAAAGTCCATTTCTGAACCGAGTTCACTCCTCGATTCAGTCCTGTTTTACTAAACCGGTTTAACCTGCCGTTCCAGCCATGTCTATCTCATGAGATATAAAATCTTTACCCAATGCATTGGAGGGAGATATAGGTCCCACCCATCTCATTATTATACCATTCTTATGTGTGCCACAAAATCATAAATCATATATCATTACATAACCCATGTAATAAAAATGGGAATCTTAAACATCGTGACATCATAAAACAATTCATATAAGATAAAGGAATTCATAAATATAATTTCATCACAAAATAATCAAATCAATGTAATAATGGGGATAGAAACAGAACCGCTAATTATCTTAGATGGAAAATAATTTTGATAAAACACTTGAACTCCATTCTTGAGGAAAATATCCTTTCTGCTTCAAAAACACTTTTCCTTTCTTAACATGTCATACAATTCTAAACTAAAAGAAGTTGATTACAAATAAACTTCAAAACTTGTAATGGAAGCTTCTTGGAAATAATTTTTTACAAATCCATTCATGCCGTATAAGTTAAAAAAAACATTCTTCGTACTTTTGTCGAAAAAGTCAAAAAGTACCTCATACGAAAAACGACAAAAGATTCCTTTCATATCCTTTACTAAAAACTAACCAAAGGGTAAAATTGGATTTAAAAAATTTTAGGTGGATGGAAATATTATTACATATTGAGGAAACGTGGATGTGGATGATAAAATACACCCCAGTAAATACCAAATTATAAACAATCTCGGATAAAAATGAGATTGTGATATTTCCCTTACCTTAGGTCTGATTTGCCACGTAAGTGTCCGAACCTCCTCTATAATGATTTAAATAATGTTATTGACTTATTCCAGAATCATAATTATTGTTATGATATCATATATGGTCATATTATTAGCTTATTAGTAGTAATATTTCATTACTACTTGTTATTTGGGTGTTTACAACTTTTTGTTCTTATGCGTGTTTTGTCGAATAAATTCTTATTCTTCTCTTTAGGTTATAAATACATCATCTCCAGAATGGTATTAATGTACTATATATCATATTTATTAATTCAATTCATTTATATAATCATTATGAAATGAAGATCATGTAGAACGAATCGCATCACATCATGGAGACGGTATTCCGTACGTACGCACGAGCGATGATATCATTCCCATGATCGTGGAATTGTATTGGAGTGTATGTATACTATTTCAGAATCAATATATCTTTACAATAATTATATATAGTAATTATTTACACCATTATACCCATCCAAGTAAGGTGGTGGGGGAAAATAGATTACACCACGACGTGGAGACGGTATTCCATACGTACGCACGCACGGTGATTTCGTTTTCCGTAGGATGGATAGATGTTGAAATAGGTTTGTTTCAAACTTATAATAACATATCATTATATGAGTGATACTGATGTTATTACTTTATAATGAAACAACTAAAGAAGAATAAGTTGAAGAAGAAAGAATTTGGAAAGGATCGGTAATGGATATTACCTCTTTTTGACGCGTCTCTTCTTAACCTCCTCTTAGGGCACTAGGGTTGGTCTTTGAAGAAGACCAGAACCTCTAGGATGATTCTAGGGAAGTGGGGAAGTAAAATGGGCGGGTTTCGGCCAAGCTTGAAGGCTCAAATTGGTGTGAGGAGGAGAGGGAGGAGGTGCCCTTTTTATAAGGGAGGAGAGGGGCACCTTTGGAAATATAAGAAATATTAGTTTATATTAAATCCCAAAACCACTTAAAAACTTCCAAAATGACTCATATCCGAAGCTTATATGAGATAAGGTTGTAATAACATTAACCAATAAAATTGAGACATGTTAGGAATTTATTTTAAACATTATCAACTTGATTTATCCTTATTTATCAATTTTATTTTATTTGTGGTAATAATATTCTAAATTTTAAATAATTATTAATAATTACATATGTGTTGTGAATTATCCATAATATGACACTTTATGACATTTTCGACCATATAAATTTTAATTTATAATTTTTAAATATTTTTGTGATTTTTAAACAATGTTATAATAGGTTATTTTTATAAAATGACAATAGTGTCAATTTTGATACTATTCATTTATTTGAATTTAAATAAAATATATACAGAGGATATGTTCGAACTAAAAGCTTTAATAGATTAATAAAATGTCATATGTATCTATAAAATTAGTGGAGAACATTAAATAGTGCATATAATAATTATTTTAATATTTTAAAACCATTTATTTGATATTTTAATTAATAAAATAATTTCAACATCATTATTGTGTCATAATTAATGATAATAATTTAATCCTTAAAAATTCTAAATAAATTCTTATGATGTATATAATTGTATTAGATTTATGGAGACTATTCATGTGCGAAGGTTCATTTAGTTTATCGCCAAATTAAAATTATTATACTTATAAGATTTAAGAAAGCGACATGTTGTCACATTCTTTGGTTTTAATAATAATTAAATTATTTTTATGGAAAAAAGTATATTAAATGAATCTAATCAGACCCTTAGGTGATATGGGTCGACTTTTAGTCATCCAATAAGATTTTTGAAGGTGTTAGGGTAATTTTATAATCTTATATTTACCCTTAATTACCCGATTTACCTTTAACTATGGTAAATAAAATTTACCGTAGTTACTATTCATAATGCCCAAAAATAAAAAGTAGCCTATTAACATAATTTGGACCCACTGATTCTGAATATGGAATCCATTTTTCAAAATTCAAAACATATAAGTTGCAGTATTTAATTTAAAATAAATCCCGTTGTTAAGAAAACGGGTTTTAGAAGTTAAAACATTGCCAAAGATTGAAATGTTTTTACCAATGAATTCAATGTGAAATTAATGGTAATGACATAAATTATATTAAATGGTAAAAATATATTATATATATACTTTAAAACCATTCAATATTATAATTTAACCATATAAATTATCTCAATGAAAAGAGTTGTTTTTAAGTAAAAATTAGCGTATTTTTACAATTCATGAAAATATGAAAGTTATTAGAAAAATATCAAAAATTTATCCAAAGTAAATTTTTATATCCTGATTCAAATGAAGAATTTTATTTTGTGAAATTGAACTTATAAATGTGTCAAAAACTAGATTTAATGAGGGTGCGCCATCAAAAGGCGGCAAAACTGCATTTTTTGATAAATACTTATTTTACCAAAAAAAAATTATTTTGTTCTCTAACCATGTTCTAGAAAATGTGTAAGACGAATAATAATTTTTTAAAATTTAAAATTCAGTTAATACTATTCATAATGTCTAGTTTATAATATTATAATAATATATCGTTGTTTAGTGGAACTCGATATTGCGTACTACACACGCTATCGAGGAAGGTCGCGATTGCGTGCAGCGAAAGATTCCTTTGATGATTTATATAACATAAAAACAAAATATTTCTCATAAAAGTATCGGGTGTTACATTCTACCCCTTTAAAATGAATTTAGCCCTCGAAATTCATCACTTTGTAACAAATAGATGAGGATACCTCTCCCTCATCATATCCTCAAGCTCCCATGTAGCTTCTTCTAATTGGTGGTTCCTCCATAAAACTTTCACCAAGCGAGTGGTCTTGTTTCGTAGGACTTTTTCACTACGGTCCAGAATCTCTATCGGTTGTTCTTCATAAAAAATATCTTGCTCCAGCGGTACAACTTCTAAGCTGAGTAAATGTGAAGGATCATGTATGTACTTTCTCAGGAGAGATACATGGAACACATCGTTAACTCGAGAGAGATTCGGTGGAAGCGCCAATCAGTAAGCTACCTTCCCAACACGATCTACTATTTCGAAAGGACCGACATATATAGGGCTCAAATTCCCCTTCTTTCCAAATCTCATGACCCTCTTCCAGGGAGATATTCGTAAGAAAACTTTATCACCCACTTCAAACTCTAGGTCTTTTCTTCGGTTGTCGGCATAAATTTTCTGTCAACTCTAAGATGCTCTTATGTGTTGTTGAATAGATCAGATCTTTTCTACCATCTCAACAACAATATCAGGTCCTAATAGCTTTCTTTCCCCAACTTCATCCTAGCAAGTTGGAGTCCTGCATTTCTTTCCATAGAGAGCTTCATAAGGAGCCATCTGAATACTGGAGTGAAAGCTATTATTATAAGAAAATTCGACCAATGGTAGGTGTTGATCCCAACCACCATTTAAATCCATAGAGCAAGCTCTGAACATATATTCTAGAGTTTGAATTGTTCTCTCAGACTGACCGTCTGTCTGAGGATGATAAGCAGTGCTGAAACTCAACTCTGTATCCAGAGTATGCTGAAGACTTCGCCAGAACATTGAGGTAAAACTCGGATCCCGATTAGATATAAAAGAAAGTGGTACTCCAAGCAATCTTACAACTTCCTTTACATATATCATGGCAAGATGATCCAGAGAGAAATCCTCTCTAATAGCGATGAAGTGTGCAGACCTTGTAAGACGATCAACTATGACCCAGATAACATTATTGCCTTTGGATGTTTTAGGAAGTCCTGTGACAAATTCCATAGTACTGTTTTCCCATTTCCATTCGGGTATGGGTAATGGTTGTAACATACCCTTAGACTTCTGTCTCTCAGCTTTAACTTGATGACTAACCAAGCATCAAGAGACATATTTAGCAACATCTCTTTTCATGCCATCCCACTAGAAGTACTCTTTCAGGTCCCTATACATCTTCGTGCTTCTAGGATGAATAAGGAATGAAGAACTATGTCACTCATCCAGCAGCTCCTTCTTTAATTCGGGGATGGGTGGAACACAAAACGATTCCTGAACTTTATTATCCCATCACAATCAAGGTTAAATTAAGGAACATTTCTCACCTTCTTTTGTAACTCGACATGTTCTTTCTGTGCCTCTTTAATCTTCACATGTATATATGGTTGACCATTCATTTGAGAAAGATATGATTTTCCCCCTTCCATTATAATTCCAAGATCCATCCTTTGTAAATCCATAAATATTGGATCTTTTGTGATCCTCATCATGGATAAACTGGCATGGTCTTGTCGACTTAATGCATCTGCCACCTTGTTTGCTTTCCTAGGGTGGTATTGAATTAAGCAGTCGTAATCCTTAATCAGCTTCGACCATCTTCTTTGGCACATATTCAGCTCATTTTGTGTGAAAATATACTTTAAACTTTTATGATCAGTATAAATATCACACCTTTCACCATAAAGGTAATGCCTCCAAATCTTTAATGCAAAGATTACCGCAGCTGACTCCAAATCATGAGTTGGGTAATTTTGCTCATGTATTTTCAAATGTCGTGAGGCATAAGCTATCACCATATCATTTTGCATAAGAACACACCCCAAACCCTTCTTGGATGCATCACTGTAGATCACAAACCTTTCTCCACTACAAGGCAGTGTGAGCACAGGTTCACTGGATAACCTTCTTTTCAACTCCTTGAAATTCTCTTCACATTCCTCCATCCAAACAAACTTAACTCCTTTTCGAGTCAACTTGGTGATTGGATTAGATAATCGTGAAAAATATTTCACAAAACGTCAATAATATCCAGACAAACGAAGAAAAATTCGGATCTCAGTCACTGTTGTTGGTCTCGACCACCTTTCGATAACCTCTGTTTTTGCTGGATCCACAGATATCCCCTCTTTTGAGATTATGTGACCCAAAAATGAAACTCTTTGAATCCAAAATTCACACTTGGTAAATTTTTCATAAAGCTTCTCCTTTCTCAGGGTCTTCAATATAATTCTCAAGTGATCTTCATGTTCTTCCTTGCTCTTTGAATATACAAGAATATCGTCTATAAAGACTACCACAGACTGATCAAGATAGTCTCTAAAGACTCTATTCATTAGATCCATGAAGATATCAGGGGAATTAGTAAGACCAAATGGCATCACTATAAATTCATAGTGTCCATACCTTGTATGGAAATCCGTCTTTGGTATATCCTCCCTTTTGACCCTTATTTGGTGATACCCTGAACGAAGATCAATCTTGGAAAAGTATCGAGATCCTCGTAGTTGGTCAAATAAGTCATCAATTCATGGGAGAGGATATTTGTTCTTGATAGTGATCTTGTTAAGTTCTCGATAATCAATTCAGAGTCTCATTGATCCATCTTTCTTCTTAACAAATAGAACAGGTGCTCCCCAAGGTGACACACTAGGGCGTATGAAACCCTTATCAAGATTCTCTTGGAGTTACTTCTCCAATTCCTGCAACTCAATTGGGGCCATTCTATAAGGTGTCTTTGAAATAGGAAAATCACATAGTACGAGTTCTATTGAAAACTCAACTTCACGATTTGGTGGAAGACCCAGTAATTCCTCCGGAAAGACATCATCAAACTACTGTACAATGGGCATATTCTTAATCGTGAGTTTCTCACCAACCATTTGAGATAAATAAACTATATTTACTGGAATCAATACCCATAAAATGGAAGAAATTTCCACTGGAAGGTTATGTTCATCCTTGCATCGATAGACGATCATAGATTGATCTAGAATATGAAATGTGACTTCCCTTCTTTGGAAATTAATATGAGCTCCATGTATAGAAAGAAAATCCATGCCAAGAATCACATCAAATTCCACTATAGGAAGGATCTCAAGATTTGCAGGACGCACTTTCCCACAAACTTCAATAGGAGATGAATTATAAACTTTTGATGCGACTGTTGTGCCATTAGGGGTTGTCACAGCTAACTCAACGTCTAATTGTTGAGGTAATACGGTGATATCATTAGAAAATTCTTCAGAAATAAAGGAGTGGGTGGATCCAGAATCAAATAAAACATTTCCTACTTTAGAGTGGATGGTAAGTGTACCTTTCACCACATCGTTATCATACTCCACATCGCTGATAGAAATTGCATGTGACTTTCCATTTTCTTTAGCCTTTAGAGTTTGTTGATATCGACCATCATCATCAACCCTTGGATTTGGGAATTGATTGGCATAATGCCCCATCTCCTTTCACTTGAAACATTGAAGTGTATTAGGTTCATTCTGTGTGTCCCTTCCTTTGTTTGCATCATTAGACATCTTCTTCCCGTCATTGCGGCATTCAAATGCCCGATGACCTTCCTTTCCACAGTTGAAACATTTACTTGTACCTTTAAGACAAATCCCTCCATGTTTCTTTCCACACTTTGAGCATAAGGGAAAGCTCATCTTATTTTCAGTGTGCTCTTTTGATTTTCCTTTGAGTTCCATTTTCCTCATCTTATCAAACCCATATGACTGATGGGTTACTCCAATCTCCATCTCAACTTTGAGAGCACATCGAACGATTTCCTCGTAGCTATTGAAGTCCCTTATGTCTAACGCCCTTCGAAGACTTGGTTTTAAGCCAATAAAGAATCGATCGATCTTAATCTTAGGTTGGATAATAATACCAGAAGCATACCTTGCAAGTCTTGTAAAATTTGCTTCATAGGTACCAATAGATTCATCATCCTTTTGCTTCAATTCAAGAAACTCTTTCTCCATCTTTGTTCAGAGAATACGAGGGATGTACTTATTTAAAAATAAGTTCTTGAACTCGTCCCATTCCATGGACTCAATTTCATCCCATTGCCTCATATTCTTAATAAGATTCCACCATTGATCAGGATCTTCATCCAAACGATACACTGCTAGGATGACTTTATCATGTTCAGAACATTGAAGAACTGAAAATATCTTTTCAGTAGTACTAATCCATTGTTCAGCAACTAATGGATCAGTAGACCCGCTGAAAGAAGGTGGATGCTGCCTCATGAAGGATTCAACAGAATGTTGCTCCTTACTTTACTCGTTTGGAAGTCCTGCATGATTCATAGCTTGAGAAAGTTGTGTGAGCATGGCTACAATATTTTTCACTCCATCTCCCATAACATTTGGTTGCTCAGGGGGACAATCATTGCATTGCCCTTCACATTCCGCATTAACACTGTTCCTTCGGGTTCCATCCATTGACTAAAACCCAGAAGAATTGTGTGAGCAACACTAATTATAAAAGTAAAACCACATAATCAAGAATAAAATTTCACACTTAAGTTATTATCATAGATCGTTCATGGCCATTTCTAAAACACTAAGATTGTGTTCTATGCTTTGACTTATCCTTAGGATTCTTACTAAGGCTTTCACATCCTAGTTTCCAAAGGTTGACTATACCTTTCCTCTGATACCAACTATAACGACCCATACTTTACATACATTGTTAGTACTTCAAAATTGAAGCACACTTATTACATCATATAACAAAACCATTAAGGGACCGTATAAGTATAGAGTCTTTAGAAACTGGGAAACATAAACAACTGGTTCATAAAGCATCTACTTTGCCTCCCATTCATTTCATCATATCTAGAGTCCCTTTTTGGCATATCCTACTTAATAACCTTCTTCCTGACCTGGGGAAATAAAACATACAAAAGGGTGAGCTCAAATGCTCAGTAAGGTTAAAAAAAAAGAAATATCAATCACATCATATACATAAGAACATAACTTTTGGAAATCTTAACCTGAAAAAGAGATCATAATTTCATAACATGGGATAAATCATAGTAGTGAAATGTAATCCCAATAATCATAACATAAAACATGAAACTTTGTCGCATACACACATAATCATAGAGAATCATTTCTTGTTAGTCAAGACTCATTTCCAAGACTATCTTAGTGGACAAAGTCCATTTCTGAACCGAGATCACTCCTTGTTTCTGTCCTGTTTCACTGATCCGGTTTAACCTGCCGTTCCAGCCATGTCTATCTCATGAGATATAAAATCTTTACCCAATGCATTGGAGGGAGATATAGGTCCCACTAATCTCATAATGATACCATTATTATGTGTGCCACAAAATCATAAATCATACATCATTGCATAACCCATGTAATAAAAATGGGAATATTAAACATCGTGACATCATAAAAGAATTCATATAAGATAAAGGAATTCATAAATATAATTCCATCACAATATAATAAAATCAATGTAATAATAGGGATAGAAGCAGAAACCTTTATTATCTTAGATGGAAAATAATTTTGATAAAACACTTGAACTCCATTCTTGAGGAAAATATCCTTTCTACTTCAAAAACACTTTTCCTTTCTTAATATGTAGTACAATTCTAAACTAAAATAAGTTGATTATAAATAAACTTGAAAACTTGTAAAAGGATGCATCTTGGAAATAATGTTTTAAAAATCCATTCATGCCGTATAAGTTAAAAAAAACATTCTTCGTAATTTTGTCGGAAAAGTCAAAAAGTACCTCGTACAAAAAACGACAAAAGATTCCTTTCATATCCTTTACTAAAAGCTCACCTAAGGGTGAAATTGGATTTAAACAATTGTAGGTGGATGGAAATAATATTAAACATTGAGGAAACATGGATGTGGATGAAAAAATACACCCCAGTAAATACCAAAGTATAAACAATCTCAGATAAAAATGAGATTGTGATATTTCCCTTACCTTAGGTCCGATTTGCCTCGTAAGTGTCTGAACCTCCTCTGTAATGATTTAAATAATGTTATTGACTTATTAAAGAATCATAATTATTATTATGATATCATATATGTTTATATTCTTAGCTTCTTAGTAGTAATATTTCATTGCTACTTTTTATTTGGGTGTTTATAACTTTTTGTTCTTATGCGTGTTTTGTCGAATAAATTCTTATTCTTCTCTTTAGGTTATAGATACATAATTTCCATAATGGTATTAATGTAGTATATATCATATTTATTCATTCAATTCATTTATATAATCATTATGCAATGAAGATCATGTAGAACGAATCATATCACATCGTAGAGACGGTATTCCGTACGTACGCACGAGCGATGATATCGTTCCCATGATCGTGGAATTGTATTGGAGTGTATGTATACTATTAAAGAATCAATATAAATTTAAAATAATCATATATAGTAATTATTTACACCAGTATACCAAACCAAGTAAGGTGGTGGGGGAAAATAGATTACACCACAACGTGGAGACGGTATTCCGTAAGTACGCACGCGTAGTGATTTCATTTTCCATAGGATGGATAGATGTTGAAATAGGGTTGTTTCATACTTATAATAACATATCAGTATATGAGTGATACTGATGTTATTACTTCATAATGAAACAACTAAATAAGAAGAAGTTGATGAAGAAAGAATTTGGAAAGGATCGGTAATGGATATTACCTCTTTTTGACACGCCTCTTCTTAACCTCCTCTTAGGGCACTAGGGTTGGTCTTTGAAGAAGACCAGAACCTCTAGGACGATTCCAGGGAAGTGGGGAAGTGAAATGGCCAGGGTTTGGAAGATTTTGAAGGCTCAAATTGGTGTGAGGAGGAGAGGGAGGAGGTGCCCCTTTTATAAGGGAGGAGAGGGGCACCATTGGAAATATAAGAAATATTAGTTTATATTAAATCCCAACCCCACTTAAAAACATCCAAAATGACTCATATATGAATCTTAGATGATATAGGGTTGTAATCTCATCAACCAATAAAATTTATACTTGTTAGGAATTTATTTTAAACATTATCAACTTGATTTATCCTTATTTATCAATTTAATTTTATTTGTGGTAATAATATTCTAAATTTTAAATTATTATTAATAATTACATATGTGTTGTGAATTTTCAATAATTTGAAACTTTATGACATTTTAGACCATATAATGATTAATTTATAATTTTTAAAATTTTTTTGTTGTTTTTAAACAATTTTATAATATGTTATTTTTATAAAATAATAATAGTGTCAATTTTGACACTATTCATTTATTTGAATTTAAATAAAATATATACAGAGGATATGTTCGAACTAAAAGCTTTAATAGATTAATAAAATGTCATATGTATCTAGAAAATTATTTGAGCACATTAAATATTCCATATAATAATTATTTTAATGTTTTAAAACCATTTATTTGATATTTTAATTAACAAAATAATTTCAACATCACTATTGTGTCATAATTTATGATAATTATTTAATCCCTAAAAATTCTAAATAAATTCCTATGATGTAGCTAATTTTATTTTATTTCTGGATAATATTCATGTTCGAAGTTTCATTAAGGTTATCACCAAATTAAAATTATTGTACTTATAAGATTTAAGAAAGTGACATGTTGCCACATTCATTGGTTTTTATAATAATTAAATTATTTTCATGGAAAAAAGTCTATTAAATGAATCTAATCCGACCCTTAGGTGATATGGGTCGACCTTTAGTCATCCAATAGGATTTTGGCAGGTGTTAGGGTAATTTTATATTCTTATATTTACCCTTAATTACCCGATTTACCTTTAACTAAGGTAAATAAAATTTAACGTAGTTACTATTCATAATGCCCAAAAATAAAAAGTTTCCTATTAACATAATTTGGACCCACTGATTCTGAATAAGGAATCCATTTTTCAAAATTCAAAACATATAAGTTGCAGTAATTAATTGAAAATAAATCCCGTTGTTAAGAAAACAGGTTTTAGAAGTTAAAACATTGCCAAAGATTGAAATGTTTTTACTTATGAATTAAATGTGAAATTAATGCTAATGACATACATTATATTAAATGGTAAAAATATATTCTATCTATACTTTAAAACCATTCAATGTTATAATTTAATCATATAAATCATCTCAATGAAAAAAGTTGTTTTTAATTTAAAATTAGCGTATTTTTACTATTCATCAAAATATGAAAGTTATCAGAAAAATATCAAAAATTTATACAAAGTAAATTTTTATATCCTGATTCAAAAGAAGAATTTTATTTTGTCAAATTGAACTTATAAATGTGTCAAAAACTAGATTTAATGTGGGTGCGCCATCAAAAGGCGGCAAAACTGCATTTTTTGATAAATACTTATTTTACCAAAAAAAAAATTATTTTGTTCTCTTACCATGTTCTAGAAAATGTGTAAGATGAATAATAATGTTGTAAAATTTAAAATTAAGTTAATACTATTCATAACGGCTAGTTTATAATATTATAATAATATATCGTTGTTTAGTGGAACTCGGTATTACGTACTACACACGCTATCGAGGAAGGTCATGATTGTGTGCAGTGAATGATTCCTTTGATGATTTATATAACATAAAAATAAAATATTTCTCATAAAAGTCTCGGGTGTTACAGAACCAATCCCATAATTTTTAGTGATGTAAACGCCAAAATAAATGAATTTTTTTTCCAATTGGATATTGAGTTATGAAAGACCAAGAAAATGAAGAGGATATTTTCTTATTAAATTTTGTAATTTATTTATTGATATGGATAAAAAACTTTACCTAATTTTATGAGAATTATTTAATGATGATATTTATCTTATAAAGATCCCTTCTTGGATTAAAATTATTTTCTATTTGAGGATCCAAGTGTAGAGTCCCTACTGCAGTGTTTAACAAGTTCTACTTTGATCTCTAAATAATGTCGACTGATTTTCATGTCCAATCACAAAAAATTAAATTTCATTAATTATTTTTCTTGATCACTCATTGTTCGGGATTAAAGGATACACTCTCAATATTCTTGATCATGATATGAAAGGTGGATGAGGATTCATGAAATAAATTGATTTTCCATAATAAATCCCTATATTTTATTTCAATATAAATTATTATCCCTACAGAATAGATATAACCATCTATTTATTGTTCAATGGTGTAGATTAAAATATTAATAATTCCATACATCAACTTAATTAATATAATAATATTTATTAAAACAGAATCCATAATTCATAAAAATAATAATAGTAATATTTATTGAATTCGTGTTAACATCTATAATAAAAAATATAATATAATCATTATGTAAATTAATATTTTTTAGAAGACACTATATCAGACCACTCAAACTCCTCCACAGTTATTTAATACCTAAATAATTATTTTAATTAAATATTTCATTCATTAATAAATATTCTTCTATTCAAAAAATAATGTAGAATATTATTCCACAATAATGAGAATAACAATTCATTCAATTAATTAAATTTTCATATAATTTGATGTTGATCAATGTAAACAAGTAGTTTTAGATCAACTATGATTAATTATAAGGGGAATTTTCAGTTCTTTCCTAATCTCATAGATTATTTACTAGTAACAAGACAAGGAACCAAAGAGAATGAACCTAATGCAACAATTATACAAAAAAATATGAACACTTACTATGTATTTTAATACCATTGTCATAGTCTGTCATCAAATAGGATTCAAATCAATGTAATCAACCGATATTATTGATACTTCATTCCTTGAATACATAAAATAAATACTTTTTCACACCATTGATATAGAATTTAATCTAACTGTCTTATTCCAATTAACGTATTGAGATGTCAACTTCCTTATAAATTGAAGTTACAAGTCTTTAATTGGAATATTCATTAATAACACATCAATGAAGATAAATCAAATGTATCCAACATCTCCAAGAACAATATTTTATATTTTAAAAAATTAATCTATGTTCATGAGTCATAGTACATATTAATAAAAATATTAATTTCTTGGACCATAAGACATGCTCATAGATTAGAATATATGAATACACCAAATCATGTTGAATTAAAATTGGTGGTTCTATTATCATCATCTTCTATCATGGAGATTACTAGGTGTTAAATTCGTGAGATGAAGTGTCATATAATTATGAGTACTCATACCAGAATGTCTATATAATATGTTCCCCCATAATAGTACATTATCCAATCTCAAATCTATATTCAATAATATCAAAATATCATTTCTAGGTTCTCAACATATTGGGTTATTTTTGACCATATAAATGCTATATATACTCTAAGAAATTATAAAATCAACATAATTTAGAATAATGGAAATTAATTAATAAGTTATTTTATTAATATTCAAATCATTAGATATATATATAATCAATGTAAAAATGTTGTCTCTAGGACACCGACTCCAATATGATGAATCACCTAGCTTCCACTGAGATGGATGACACTCCATAGTGAGATCATCTTCTATTTAGTTGTGTATTATATACTACCCTCACATTCGTAAATATAAAATTCCAATGGTGTTGATGAATTTTATATAACTAATATGTGTAACTATTAGAGACTTATGATACATTGTTTTCAAAATTTTGACCAAAAAATTATTTTTAACCAAAAAACCTATCATTTATCACCCATGGTCAGGATTTTAGAGAGGTAAGGCACAATCTAGAATTCGCCTCCCATGGTAAGACTGACTGAGATTCTAAATATCATCAAGAATTTACCAAACATGGTATAATTAAATGGGAAATGTGGATACCATATAAAATTTATCCCCCATAGTCATAGTAATAGAGAGTCTAAGAAATCATGTTGCATTTACCACACATAGTGAATACCATGATGTGACTGAGATTCCATTTAATATTTTAGTGCTTATTTTTAGATTGACAGTAATCATCAAATGCAAATTTTAATTTATCTCTAATTGTTATATTATCCATGTGCCAAGGGTGTAATGTAGTTCACACTATAAAAATGATGGTTGGTAGATGATGTACATAAAGAATTTAAAAAGTTATAAGGTCCAGGTATTGTGGATACCTAGTAAGAACATGACGAAATGACCTGATTATTTTCTTGTATTATTTTAAATATTTATTATTTTTTGTGGAAACATAGAAATTTAGGATGGTGTATACAATGGAAATCATTGGTGGTTCCCTACTGAGATTTATTCTTACACATTACATCAGTACAATGGGGAACTTGATTACTATTATGTCTGGCATTCCAGTAATATCTTACACAAGAAATCTGGTTGGTTTTCTATATGAGGTTTAAAGATAGGACCAATGTAGGGAACAAGTTCTTATGGTGATGTCACCACATATGTATTTTTTAAATATGATCATGTTCTAGATCAACGTAGTGGGTTATATTATTGGATTTATATATACATGTTTAATGTGGGACAGATATTTTCATAAGATGTTGATGTATATTTTTTATTTATGGTCCAATTTAGACTATAATTCCTTTTGATTACATAGATATTATATGATGGTTTGATAAATTATCTATTATTGAAAGAGATGATACTGAGAGTTCCATCTCTCCCTGTTGTTTTGTGACTGTTGGTTCTCACCAAAATTATCTAGGGTATAGGGAGGTGTTCTTAATTTAGTAGATTCCCATTGTCTTGGTTTCAGTTTTGGATGTGTTGGGATAGGTTGTTAGACAAACCCATACCTATTCACATACATACATACTAGTACACCCACAACCACATATATGTACAATAAAAATAACTCCCCCTCACCCATGTTTACTTTCACACCCACACTCAGTAACCATGACACATATCTATTAGATGTTTCTTTGGTCCTAAAAATACTTTTTTGGTATTTTTAGAAGCCTCATTATGGTTATGTGGGAATGAAACATTCAACTAGGTAAAACCAAACCACCACTGAGATTAAGAAGTTAAAAAACCAGATTCAAAAAATCCATCCCAAATATGAAAATCAACAAACCAACTGAACAGAGAATCCCATGACCTTGGGTAACATAATCTCGAGTAGTTTTTTACCTTGAGCCACACCAACTGATATTTCCACCTCTCTATCATCATAGAAATCATTCGAAAAATTTCTTTTTCACCTTCAAAATCACCATAATCACCAGTTTCGAGCACCACTAAGAAAAAAAAAATAAAAGATAACAGAAACCCAAAATGACTTAGTGTCGATCATCCAATTATAACCTATTTCATTGAGGAAAAGACACAGAAAAGTGAAAAAAAGGAAATCAGTTTCACATGATTGAATTACTAATGACGTGTCTGCAGATTTGAAGGAAACCAAACAACACATCCCAGAACCTCATAGATTCCAAAAATCCAAATCCTACATAGAGAGGCACTGAGGAAATAGATGGTCTGAGTATGGTTGAGTAGCATCAGTCTTCAAACAACCACTCTATGGAGCAGAAAACCAGAATTAGGATGAACGAAAATAGTACAATTCCAGAAGTGCTTGGGAACCCATCGATCGCCGGAACACATGACCCAAAAACCCTTTGAACCAATGATCCATGTAATAACAAGAGAGTTACATGAGAACATGTTGTTATAATAGGTTTTGAAAAGATGATGACATCTGCAAGAAACTACCGATGCTAGTAATATCAAAGGATCAGCAGGGGAAATCCCTTGCAATGAGACCTAGAGAAAAGAAGAGAAAGAGTCTTTGGGAAGATGAAATCAAAAAGAAGGATTAAAAATGATGGAATTCATGATGGAAGAAAAATAAAGAGAATTATTAAGAACAATAACCACCAAGGAGGGACATGGATAACCTAAGAGGAGAATCAAGATAAAATAAAGGGGCAAAAACTACTAATGTTAGGATGAAAATTAACAGCGCTGGAAATCCCCAGCAGTTAGCCTAAGAGAAAAGAAGCCTCTGGATAGAAGGAATGAACAAGAAGAAGAAGGATCGAATGAATGAAGGATGAAAATGTAGGAGTAGGTTAGAGGATTCATCATTACTGAGGAGGGTCATGGAAACCCTAGAAGTAGAACCAAGATCAAAGAGGGGGGCCAAGTGAATGGGGTACCATCGATTAGAAATTTCATTCTCCATCTCTAAAAAAGAAATAATAATTTAAGGGTCATTAAAATCCAATAGTATTTTCTTTTCCTAATAGCCACTAATAAAAATACTCTTCATCATTACAAGTAATGTATACATACATCTACACTTTTTTAGAAATAATAATGCATGTACATATTAGTATTAAAAAAGAACTAATAAAATTAGTAAAATATTTCATTCAACAAATAAATGTATTGTTCTCACACCCTCATCCATGACCCCATCTTTCTCATGTGATTATCTCCCCACCGTTGTAGTTTTAAAAAACATTGTGTCACTATGGCTAGTCAACATGTGGTGAATTTAATGAAACTATCATGTATTAATTACACGATGACTTGAAATCCTTGTGGTTTTCCTAGTGTAATAAATAATGGTACACAAAATGTGTAACTGGAGTACATTTCTTGTAACCTAATTTTATCATGTAATAACTATAGGGATCTCCAGATGGATTCATCATATGTTTTCCTTAATAATTATTAATTGATCTAGGTTATATGATCAAGAAATGAATAGATGGAATATTATTTTCCGATGAAGTCTCATAATTGAATTAAAACATGGAATGAAAATTATCTTTAAATTTTATAATGATTAATAATGATATAAATAATTATAAATTTCTATATCCCCAATATCATATCACATGAAAATTTAGGGAATCATAGAATCACATTTGTAGGATGACCCATACTATGTAATTGTTGGATTTTATTGTTCATTCACATATTTTAGAAAACAAAAACATCATGTAATTTTAAATATTTCCATTTAATATTGACATGTATGTTAATTGGAAAAAATATGATATATTTTCTGGTAAAATTTATAATTATTGTAAATATATCGAATGAATATATACCTCACTATTGAGATCATCATTCAATGAAAATTTTGACTATATGAATGTAACACCCCGACCCAGAATCCATGAGTCGGTGCACTATTTTAATACATTGACATGATTACAAGGAATCATGTCCCAAAGGACCAACCAATTTAGTAGTTTTGGAAACATGATACATACATAAGTTCAAAATTAAAACCTTAAAATAAAAAAACACTAATTTATTCTATTAGGCACATTCAAGCTTCCTAGATTATTCCTGCAGGTCACTCATAACTAATTTATTAATATCCTGGGAAAATGAAACATAAGAAAGGGGTGAGCTAAAATGACCAGTAAGAGTAATAAATACATTGGAAGATAAAATAAACAATAGTCATGGTTAATAATTGAAAACACATGCCTTTACAAATAATAAACATGAACACTTTATGGCAGGAATATGAGCAGAGTAAATAATTCCATAATAAAACATAGTCATGGGTATTCTACTAGTAGAATAACCACATGAAATATCAATAGTTAATCTCATAATTATTGAATCCATAATGCCAGACAGCATAACCACATAGTAAAGGCCTCGTTCCAAGACTAAAAATAAATAATTTGGTCAAGGCCTTGTGCCAAGACACTAGTTTGTCTCATACGACCTACTAATTCATCGAGGAGCTATAGTGGGATCCAATGTCACTTATTAAGTCTAATTCATTATTCATATGAAAAGGTTGAAATATAATATAAAAATTTGTATTAAAACTAAAAAACAAAATGTCAATACTTTAACCATAGTCCTTGAATGGCATAAAAATAACACATCCACAGTCAAAAATTACCCATTCAATACAATGTGGAAGATTTTATTATAATATATTATTCTCAATCAAGAATAATGTATTATATTTACATAGTGGAAAATAATCTTAAAAACTATTTGAGGGATATACCTCCCTTTGTCTTGAAAACATTTAAAAATATCACTATTTATTAAGAATCCTTTTAAAATAGATTTTTGAATAAAAGTATCCCATATCACATTGAAACTTTTTAAATGAATTTTAATTTTAAAACATTAATGTCCATATATATTAATACATAAAACAATTTTTAAAACATTGACATTATTTAGAATGATTTAGTATAATTAATATTTAAAACATTTAAATGATATTTTAGTTATACTTCCTATCCAAAAGAAGGACACTTGAATAAAAATAATTGAGGTAATAAAAAATTTATAATATAATGAGAAAAATGGGATTCATGATATACAATGTCAATGTAAATTATATACACCATATAAAAGTGAATTTGCATGTAACAACAAAGAAGTCTCAATGGACTATAAATTGAGATGAAATCCCTTATAAAGACTATATCTTTAGGTTAAGGATAAATCAACAACATAATTATGTGTAAAAAATATAAATACAATAAATATGATTTGATATTTAGTGGAAAACAATCAGAGGACATTCACACATGTTTTGTAAAAACAACACCAATGGATTGGATGTTTAAATCAATGAATGGAAATTGAGTTAGGATTACGCTTATCAAGTTCATATCAATGAATTAAGAAATTATCAAGGGAGTGATTATGTGTATTAAATTTATATCCAGAAAAAGGGTATTGGAAATTACTAAATATAATAAATAGTTATTCTATACATAATCATGGATTAAAATAATCAATGAAGTATGCGTAAAGCCCAATGAGTGGAAAATGAAATTTGAAATTCCATTAACGATTTGGTAACTTATGTAGCATAGACCCCATGAAAGAAGGATCAAACAATGAAGATGTAAATAACCATAAATTAACGTATATTACCCCAAGAATACAATCATGGGCAGTACATATGCCACACAAAAGGAAATAGTGGCCAATATAGCATGAATATAACGGGAATAAAAAGTAAGATGGAAAACACTTACTTCATTGTAATCAATCGAGTCTTACGACCAAAAGTTAATAACCACCAAATTTTTCATAGAATACCATGAATATAATGAGAATAATGATAATATATATCAAATGTTAGAAAAAAATACACCACATGAAATAAATAAGTGGTGAACAAAGGAAATCTCACAGAATTAAATGTGAGATAAGAAACCCCTTACCTAATGTCTGACTTGTCTGGTATGTTCCTTGATCTTCCTAAATAATAAATTTAAGAAAAATTATTATTAATTAAGAAATTATTTCAATTTTATTATTCCTTTTATATCATTTATTACTTTAATATAAAAATTTATTAAATATTTGAATTTATATTAGATATTTTATCGATGTTCGAAACTTGAGTAAAAAATGAACTTGTTATAATTACAATTTTTCCCTGTGGTCAAAAGTCCATTATCTCCAGAATGATATAAATTATTTATATATCATATATATATATATTATATATCTAGTATATATATGTATTTCTAATAGTATATAATATTTTGAGATAAGAAAATAAATGCACCGTTCATGGAGATGGTAAGTCGTACGTACGCATGAATGCTACTTTCATTTCGCTTTTGTTTTTTAATTGAATTAAAAAATAATTATACATATGTATATTAATATTACAGTATAATATCATATATAATATCATTAACTATATCCTTTCAACTTCCCACATAAGGCATTAACGAGTCATATCACTTTCAGGGGGTGGTAGTCCGCACTTCCTCAAATGAAATTATCGCATTTACCCATAATGGAAAAAATAATGGTATGATATAAATGAAAAATAACGAAGCATAAAGAAAACATAAACATAATATATATCATATATAAATAATGTTCCTTCTTAGTGGACACAATGTGAGGAGATAGGAGATAATTGAACAATCATCGTTTCGTGAGGCGTTAGTTTTCTATCCACATAAACAATATGTTCGTTACCCATTTGATGGAGGTGTGTGTAAGTGTAGTTTGAATACTACTCATAAAAAAATCCTACTATATATAGGATACTGGTGTTGTTATAAATTAAAGTACTAAAAAGAGTTTAGGGGTTGGAGAAGTAAAATAAAATGAAATAAGTTAAGAGGAACCATTGCCTTTAATTTCGGTAACTCCCTTTGGTTTGAAACAAAAGGACTTCTTGATGTGACTTCTGCCTATGTTAAGGATTCTAGGTGGAAGATATTGATCTTGAGATATTATTTGGGTATGTTTTGGATGATCCAAGGGGCTTGAGAGGTGTGATTATAGGGTTAGAAGTGTTGTCCTTTTATAAGGGAGAGGGGGGGAACTTTAGGAATGTTTGAAAATGTTATTTTATTATAAACTTTTCTTCAGTTTCAAAAATTCCAAAACTCATTAAATTGGAAGATAATATTACTCATGTTAGAAATAAAATAAACCAATAATAATTGGACAGGTTTTGTATTTTGTAATAATATTAATAATCTTATTTATTTAAATCATTTATTAATGAGGTAAATAATGCATCATTATTGTGTCATAAATAAATTAATGTATTTCATGTTCGAAAATTATAAAAAAATACCACAATGTAGGAAATATTTTTATCTTTAAAATTAATATTTATAGAAAAAAATATGACTTATATAAGCCCATGTAAAAGTTGATATACTAAAAGAAGTTTGTTTTTTTTGTCATTTTTGTCTTTACGTAATGTTAATTAAAATAAAGTTTAATTATCACTCATAAGTGGCTACATGGGGTCCCAAAATCGACCAAAGGATGACCATGGTAGTCCATGACTCATATAATAAGGTTTGGAATAGTGTTAAGGTAATTGTTTATTATTATAATATTTTTTTACCTTAAATTACCCTCTTTACCTTTAACCACGGTAAATAAAAGTGAAAAGTTACTATGCACCAAAAATTATTTTCATCTTATTGAATAGAATTTTACTTACTAATAACAACCATGCATGTTTTATTTTAGAAATTCAATTCACAGAAGCCGTAAATTTTTATTTAAATGTAAAAGCCAACTTTTAACTACTAGTATGTGGTTTATTATTCATCAAAAATTGTTGTTTTTCATAAAAATACCAAAAATTCATATTAATATATATTTGAAATTACGAATTCAAAAATGATTTCAATTTTTATAAATTCAAAAATATAAGTTTCTATTATTAATTTAAAATTAATTACCGTTGTCAAAAAAAATAGTGTGTTTTAAGAAACAATAACTATCAAAATATTGACACTTTTTTATGTACAGATTCAATGTGAAATTAATTCCAATTACCAAAATTGGATAAAATGGTAAAAATATACTCTAATTACACTTTAAAACCAATTAAAACGATTATCTATCCATACATATAAATTAGGATAAAAAGTAGTTTTGGATTAAAATACAGTATTTTTCACTATTCATCTAAATTGAGAGTTTTCAGAAAAGTAACAAAAATTTATCCAAAATAAAATTTTATCTCCCACTTCTAAATAAGAATTTAATTTCATTAAATTGAATATATAAAAGTGTAAAATATTTTTTTTAAAATGGGATCTCCATTAAACTACTGTAAAATTTTAATTTCTGAAAAATACTTCTATTATTTGAAAAAAAATTTGTTATTATATTATGTCTATGAAATTAATTATATGGATTCTAAAATTATATGGAGTATATAAAATTCAAAATTCAGTTAATAATATTCATAATCTCATTTTGATCGACTATTTTTCTAAGTCGTGTTGCGCTCGAACACATTGTGGCGTATAAGACATGTTGTTGAATTACTTCGAAATGATAATGTACCATGAAATCATGGGGTGTTAAATTATCCACTACTTTAAAAAAATGCATCCTCGTAATTGGAATTTATTTTTCGAAAATAAAATGTTAAAAATTGAAAAATACCTTTGTGGAAAACCCACATGAGAAATTGGGTAAATAAAATTTAGTCTTAATAAGAGGGAAAAGGAAATGAAAACATCACCACTAAATTATGATCTAGATTTGGAGAACATTGGTGGAAATTAGAGACACAAAATTGGAGAGAAACATAAATATTTATAGGGAGTGATTGATTTCATCAATCACAAACAAGTGTCAAATTGAGGTCCATAATGTCATCAATCTATGATGATTTAAAATATAATCGGTATAACAAAACATAAAGCGTTAGGATAACACATTTTTGGTTCTAAGATCCCTTAAATAACGTTTATGAATTAATTTATTCATAGAATAAGGTAAAAAATATACTTGAAAACTATAGTTTCATCCTTTAACTAATTTCTACCACACACCAATCTTTCACTCCAAACTATGAGTATTGAAGATGACTTGGTCACATCTGAAGAACTAGAATCAACTTATATAGAATCACATAAAGGATGAACATTATATTTCCATTTTCTTTACTGATTAACCTAAACCAAAATGGTTAGTACAAGATTATATGATCCCCAAAAAGGATAATCCTTTAGAGAATGAAATTATAACCATAATTTCTAATATTAAACCAACATTACTCAGAGTTCAATAAATACCATTCAATGGAAAATTGTCCTTAAAATCCTTCAATATAATCCTAACTATTATTGAAACCCAAAACTTAGAATAATTTGACTATGTAGTCTTACACGTTAAATTGTATCTCCAAATAACATTGACTACTCTTGAAGTCGCATACTAAAAAGTAATTAACCTAATAACATATTCTCTATGATAGGTTAATAATTTCCATAAATAACCCATATCTATTTAAATCCAAAATAATAAAGTAAAAAATATCCACCATTACCCCTAAAATGAAATCCCATAGTATTCTAATTTCCTTAGGCATATAGTGTTCCCAACAGAGCGACCATCTTCCAAAATAATATTTATCAGTTAATCACCAAATTATTTTCCTATACTAAGGTTATCCGTTTGCTAATATATAAGATCCCAAATCAACTTAATAAAATCATTTAACTAAAAAGAATTAATCCCACTAACCAGGGACTTCGCATAGTCCAGTGGTAGGTGTTATATCCCAATCAAACTCTGGTTATGGCTTTGATTCCCACTACTTCATTTGAGGAAACGAGTTATAGAAAGGTTTGCGTGTTGTCCTTTTTCTAAAACAATATTTTATAACATTACCCGAATGAGTTATATTCCTCAAAATAACCATAAATTAATTTAACCACAAATGTTATTTCATACCTCACATTTTCATCCCAAAATATAATAACTTATAATTGCCTCAAATTCAAGGATGTTATAAAAACAAATGGATATTTATAACTATATACACAAGAGAAAAGATAATTTTTCCTCAAATATCATTTTCACATGAAAAAATTCAGGGCTACAAATACAAGGGAAATGTCTTCCAATGTAATCCAATCAACAAAGATCACTAATAATTTTAAACATTTCTCCATCCATTTATTTACACATAGATTCTTCCATAACCAATAGGATATCCTATATAATAGGGAATTCAATCAGGTAATTTCCAGGTCCCTTACATTTATGAAAAATGACTGTAAATGGATTCTTGGGACCATTTTTATTTCCTTCCATAGTACTCTTCATTTTCCTCAAAAATTCTTTACTTTATGTCCTTCTTTCCCACACATAAATCATTTCTTTGTTACATTAAGACACTTTCCTGGGGGTCTCATTCCACATTTTCTGTATGATGGAAATTGGGTGTCATTTCTCCATGGTCTCCACTACTCGAGCTCTTATCATTCATCACCTTTCTCTTCTTTATTGAGTCTGGGAGTTGGTATATATATATATATATATATATTTGGTTGATCATATTTTTTTGAAATATGAATAATCATTAACATAATATATTTTATGCCTATCATCATTCCATTTTGTGTCTCATTTACACCACTATTCCCACCTTGTACATCATGCTCAAAGTTAATATGACTTCCCTGGAATCCAACAATTTTCTAAAACCAGAAAGCATTGTGTGAGTAACAATAGTCATAAAATCAATTAGATAATATCATGAAACCTTATTTTCAATTTGAAACACTTTATGATTAACCAAGGAATTTTATTATCATCTTAGATTAAAATATTTAAAATTTGATTGTGTAGAAAATTTAAATTATCCTAAGCATATCCCCCGAGAGTGTCATAATAAAGAGTGCAGCAAGGCCCGGTGTCATGTACCAGCAAACCCTGGGTCAAGACCAAAACTCCTTTTTTGAGTTTTAAATCATAGGTATTTCAATGGCAGAGCCTCCTCTACCTGCACGTATGAAGATAGGGATATATTTCTTGGAAAATAAAAAAAAATCTCTACATTACCAAAAATTATTGGATGTTCTTCTATACTAATTCTCAAAGTCTATCTTAGGGTAATGTGCTATAACAAGAGTTTATCTAAATCTAGTTTCCAAAGTTTTTACTAAACATCCACTAATAGAACTATAATGCCCTGACCCCAGAATCCAAGAGCCACTGTATTATTTTAATACATTGGATTGATTACAAGGAATCAAGTCCCGAAGGACCGATCAGTTTAGTAGATTTGGATACAAGATATATACAAAAGTTCAACATTAAAACATGAAAAAAAACACTAATTTATTCCATTAGAAACATCCATGATTCCTAGATTATGCCTGCACGTCAGTCATAACTGACTTATTAATATCCTGGGAAAATAAAACATAAGAAAGTGATTATCTCAAATGATCAGTAAGATTAAGAAATAGAGTGGGAAATAACATAAATTTTAGCAATGGTGAATAATTGAAAACACATGCCTTTAAAAATAAAAAACATGAACATTTTATGGAAGGAATATGAACTGATTAAATAATAACATAATAAAACATAGTCATGGGTGTTCTACTAGACGAATAACCACATGATATATTAATAGTTAATCTCATAATTATGGAATGCAAAATTCCGGACATCATAACTACATAGTCAAGGACTCGTTCAAAGACTAAAAATATTATTTTTGTCAAGGCCTTGTACCAGGACACTAGTCTGTCTCATGAGACCTACCAATGCATCGAGAAGCTATATCGGGCTCCACCCATGATATAATAAGTCAAATTCATTCCTCATATGAAAAGGTTGAAATATAATCTAAACATACGTATTTAAACTAGAAAACGAAATGTCAATACTTTAACCACAGTCCATTAATGGAATAATAATAGCACATCCACATTTAAACATAACTCATTCACTACAAAATGGAAGATTTTATTATAATAGATTAACCTCAATCGAGAATAATGAAGGATATTGACCTAGATTAAAATAATCATCAAAACTATTTGATTGAAATATCCCCCATTTTCGTAAAAACATTTAAAAATCACACTATTTATTAAGAATCCATTTAAAATAGATTTTTGAATCAAAGTATCCCACATCACATTGAGGCTTTTAAAAGGAATTGTAATTTTATAACATTAATGTCTATATAAAAAAATCTTTAAACCATTTTTAAAACATGGACATTAGTGAGAAAACTTTAGAAGTATAAATCATTAAAATATTTAAATGATATTTTAGTAAGAGTTCCTAACCAAAAGAGAGACAGTTGAATACAAATAATTGAGGTAATAAAAATTTTATAATATCATCAGAATAAAGGGATTTGAGATATAATATGTCAAAGTAAATTATATACACCATTTAAAAGTGAATTGGCGTATAACAACAATGAAGCCCCAATGGAATGAAAATTGAGATGAAATCCCTTATAAAGACCGTATCCCTAGGTTAAGAATAAATCAAAAAAATAATTATGTGTGAAAAATAAAAATACACTCAATATGATTGGATATTCAATGTAAATCAATCAGAGTAAACTCACACATTTTCTTGTAAAAACAACACCAATTACTTGGAGGTTTAACTCAATGAATGGAAATTGAGTTAGGATTACTCTTAACAAGTTCATATCAATGACTTGTGAAATTATCAATGGTCAGATTATGTGTATCAAAAGTATATCCACACAAAGGGGATTGTAAATTACTACATAAATAATAAATAGTGATTCCATACATAATCTTGGAGTAATATAATCAATTATGTATGCGTAAATCCCAAATGACTAGGAAATGAAATTTGAGATTCCCTTAACGATTTGGTATCCTATGAAGCATACAACCCATGAAAGAAGGATCATACACTGAAAATGTAAATACCCATAAATTAAATAATATTACACCAATAATACAATCACTGGTAGTACATATTCCACAGAAAAGGAAATAGTGGCCAATATAGCATGAATCTCACGGGAATAAAAAGTAAGATGAAAAAACCTTATTTAGTTGTAATCAATCGAGTCATACGAACAAAAGTTAATAAACACAAAATTTATCATATAATACCATGAATATAATGAGAATCATGATAACATATATCAAATGGATGTTCACAATACACCACATGCAATAAATAAGTGGTGAACAATGGAAATCTCACGAAATTAAAAGTGAGATAAGAAACCCCTTACTTTAAGTCTGACTTGTCTTGTATGTTCCTTGTTCTTCCTGAATAATAAACATAAGATAATTTCTACTTTACTAAGAAAAAATTTCAAATTAATTACAAATTTTATATCACTTATTACATTACTATAACAATTAGTTCATTATTTGAGTTTATATTTGATATTTTATCGATGTTCAGAACTTGAGTCATAAATGAACATGTTATAATTACAAATTATCCATGTGGTAAAAATTGAATTATCTCTAGAATGATATACATGATTTAGAAATCATATATATATTATATATCTAGTATATATTTTCATTTATAATATTACATAACATTTGGAGATAAGAAATGAAATGCACTGTTCATGGAGACAGTAAGCCGTACGTACGCATGAACGCTAAATTTATTTATATTTGGTATTTAATCTAATTAAAACATAATTATAAATAGTCATATTATAATTAAAGTATAATTTAATAAATAATATCATTAAATAAAACCTTTATACATCCCACAAAATGCATTAACGTGTCATATCAATTTGAGGGGGTGGTCGTCCGCACTTCCTCAAATGAAATTATAGCGTTTACCCATAATGGAAACCATAATGGTATGATATAAATGGAAAATAAAGAAGAATAAATAAAAAATATAAATAATATATATCATATATAAATATAGTTCCATATTAATTTCCACCATGAGAGGCGGTAGGAGATAATTGAACAATCATCGTTTCGTGAGGCATTATTTTTCCATTCACAGAAACGGTATGTTCTTTTCCTATAAATGGAGGTGTGTGTATGTTTAGTCCGAATCCTTCTCATAAAAAAATCCTAATATATTGAGGATTCTGATTTTGTTATAAAATAATGTCATAAAAATAGTTTCAGGGTTGGAGAAGTAAAATAAATGAAAAAAAACTTAAGAGAAACAATTACCTTAAATTTGGGTAACTCACTTTGGTTTGAACCAAAAGGACTTATTGAAGTGACTTATGCCTAAATTAAGGCTTCTAGGTGTAATAGATGGATCTTGAGAGCTAATTTGGTCAGGGGATTGATGATCCATGGGGCTTGAGAGGTGTGAGGAATGTTTTAGAAGTGGTGTCCTTTTATAAGGGAGATGAGGGGCTCTTTTGGAATGTTTGAAAATGTTATTTTATTATAAACATATATTCGGTTTCAAAAGGTCGTAAACTCATTAATGTCTTATATAAGATGACTCATGTTATAAATAAAGTCATCCAATAAAAATTGGACAGGTTTTGGATATTATTTTTATATTAAAATTATTATTTATTTAAATCTTTTATTAATGAAGTAAATACTACTTCATTATTGTGTCATAAATAATTTAGTGTATCTGATGTCTATAAATTATAAAAAAATTTAGGAAATCCATTTATCTTTAAAATAAATATTTATAGTAAAAAATATGAGTTATATAACCACATGTAAAAACTGATATACTAAAATATATTTGTTAATGACATTATTTTCTTTACATTAAGTGAATTAAAATAAAGTGTCATTATCACTCTTATGTGGATACATGGGGCCCCAAAATCGACTCAAGTATGCCCATGGTCGGCCATGAATCATTAAATAATGTTATGAAAGGTGTTAAGATAATTTTGTTTTAATATAATATTCTTTTTACATTGAATTACCCTATTTACTTTTAACCGAGGTAAATAAAATTTAAAAGTTACTATTCAAAAAAAATTATTTTCATATTATTAAACCACATTTTACTAAATAATAACAACCATGTATGTTAGATTTTTGAAATTCAATTAACATAAGTTGTATAATTTAATTTAAATGAAAATGTCAGTTTTTTTAACTACTACTAAGTGGTTTCACTATTCATCAAAAATTGACGTTTTTCAAAAAAATACAAAAAATTAAGACTAAGTTATATTTGATATTCCAAATTAAAAAATGATGTCTATTTTACCAAATTATAAACAAATAAATTGTAGTAATTAATTTGAAATTAATTATCGTTGTCAAAAAATAGCGTGTTTTTAAGAAACAATAACTATCAAAAAATTGACACATGTTTATGTACAATTTCAAAGTAAAATTAATTAAAATGACCAAATTTGGATTAAATTGTAAAAAAATAATGTAATAACACTTTGAAACCAATTAATACGATTATCTAACCATATAAATAAATTAGGTTAAGAGGAAGTTTTGAATTAAAATACAGTATTACTTACTATTCATCACAATTGAGAGTTTTCAGAAAAGTAACATAAATTTATCCAAACTATATTTTTATGACCCACTTCTAATGAAGAATTTAATTTAATTAAATTGAATTTATAAAAGTTTTAAATATTGGGTTTAAAAAGGGTTCTCCATTAATATGTAGTAAAATTTATTTTTTTGAAAAATACTTCTATTATTTGAAAAAAGAATTTTTTTTATATTATGTCTAAGAAATTCATAATATGGATTCAAATATTATATGTAGTATACAAAATTTAAAATTCAGTCAATACTATTAATAACCTCATTTTGAACCACTATTTTGGTAAGTCGTGGTGCGGTCGAACTCAGTGGTGCGTACGGCATAAGTTATTGAATAACTTTGAAAAGATAAGTTTCTATGAAATATTGGGGTGTTACAATGAATACTTTTAAATTATACACATTATGATTGTAGGGTACATGTGTATAATCCCACTATAATTAATCCCCATAAGCACATTTGATCACAGATCAATGATGATGGATTTTGATGTGCAAGATCAATGGATCGATTAGCTTGAATTTTTCCAAATGATCATTCTGATGATTAAATCAACATTGTAGAATCAACCCTACAATGTCATTCATAATATGATGTAAGTGGAAAGAGAATCCATAGAACATTCATGAGTCTTAAAATAGATCTGTAGATTTTATTGAACACAATTATTCTCAAAATCGATAAATATCTATTGAATATACATAATAATTAATATATTCAGATAGGGCTAGGGTTAAAATGTTATCTACAAACACAATGACCCAAAAATTATATAAAAATATTTATATGAATTCATTAAATGTAATAATAATATTATTAATTTTTCTCTAGGATTCCGCTAACCAACACCAAGATAAATATTATTTTAATATCTTGAAAATTACTAGTTATCTCTAGTCACAATCGAGGTTTACTATAACTCCTTTAAATTTATAGACCAATATTATATATTTGTGTGACAATTAATTACATTATGAATAATTTTTTATTTAATTTAGGTGATAAATAAAACACAAATAAATTTTATCATCAGATATGAGAATAATATGTCACGACCCGTCCTCGGGGCCCATTCCGTGACTATCCCAAGCCCGCCGTCCATGGGCCAAGGGCTAGCGACTAGCACCAAAGGCGAATTCCCAATAAAAGGGAAGACATTTCCTTTAAACCTGTAACACAGACAGTCTTAACACAAGAAGTAGGAGCATCAAGTACTAATATAGAAAAGAATTATTCGCTGAAAGTAAGTGTGCTAGTATACAAACCCAACTGAAAAAAAGTACAAGTAAAATTAAAAAGTGAAAAAAAACTCATGGATCGTTTGCCTGGGAATCCTACCTGAAAGGTAGGTACAGATTATGATCAAATCTTTCTTGAGGTTTGTCCCGTCTAGTCTAGTTTCGAGCAGCCTCATCTCCGTCACCCTTAGTATCAATCACTGTTGTCTGTCGTCTGCACAGAACATAATAAGGTGCGGGTGAAGCCCGTGCAAGGGTGAGTATAAAAATAATCAGTAGTGGACCCCAAGACCCCTGAAGGTCCCCCAAGAATCCACTAAAGATAAACCACAGTAGTAAGATACAATCACGAAGTATCAACCATCCCTACTTAGGTATATGGCCATACATATACCTAAGTTACCAATCACAATCCGCCTCCAACTCTCGATCCCAAGCATAACCCAGTCCACAAAGTATGTAAAGTCAATAAACTCAATGATAATGATTGGAAGACATGAATCCTCTAACATAGGTATATAACACAGGAAGAGGGGTGGAGATGATTAGATGTAGCCTCTGAATCATTTCCTCTGTGAAACCCATGTAATATCCTGGAACAGTATCAGCACTGTCGAACACACGTAGGAACCTGATACAAAAGTCGTCACTATCGAACCCACGGAGGATCCTGGTATAGAAGTCATCACTATCTAACCAATAGATGATCCTGGTACACAAGCCTTCGTTGTCGAACCCATGGAGGATCCTGATATAGTATCGTCGTTGTCGAACCCACGAAGGATCCTGGTAGAGTAGTAGGTCCATGTTGGATCCTATCATCTTAGTTGCAAACAGCTTTAGGGTTCTCACACACAACACTCTCGATTCCAAGAGGGTCCGATCCTCAAGCCAAGTGTCAATACATCAACTACCACAAAGTCTTGGGATGATGTATCCCATAGTTCCATCTTATCACAAGGAACTCAATGTGATAGATGGTGCATCAATCAGACGCCTGGTCTATGAGTTATTGGAATTTCCGTTCCAAGGGCCCGATTGGTTTTTAGTCTCAAACTAACCCAGTCATACCCTAAATGCCTCCAAATCTCAAGTGGATTATGCCAAAAGTACCATTCTACTCTAATCCTTCCATCACTGCAGACGGTTCGTCATTCGAACACTTGTAACCCAGGATACAAACTAAAAGGTGTAAATGGTCATAGTGGGGCCGGGTCATGTCCGACCCAGTCGGATCAACCCGGTCTATTCCGGGGTCCGACTCAGTCTGTGGTTCCAACTCGGTTAGAGGGAACTTCCTGCGCCAAGGGGCTGGCTCGGCCTGAAGAGGCGGCCCGACCCGAGGAAGGCCCAGCCCTAGGCGGCCTTGAATTGGGGCGGCCCAGCCGACGGTGGCAGGGCCTAGGGGTAGCCCGGCCAAGGGTGGCCCGGCCGTGGCCTGCCCGGCCGGGATCAGGATGGCAACGCCGCGGGGGGTGCTGCTCCCCCTGGGTTCCGAGGGAACCGGTTCTAGGCACCAGTTCGGTGTGTCATGGGACCCTTCGTGTCCTGCCTTTTTGAGCACCGTCGGTGGCCGACTCAACCTTCCGACCTCCTTTATCCTCCGGGGCCCTTTGGTCGCGGTCCTCTCTTGATCCACATGGAAGGACAAAACGAGTCCCATGACACAGCGAACCGGTGCCTAGCACCGGTTCCCTTGGAACCCGGGGGGAACGACAACCCCCGTGGCGTGGCCAGCCTGGCCCCTGCCGGGTAGGCCATGGCCGACCACTGCTCCTCCATCACAGCACGACGACACCATGGTCCTGATGCCCTCTGCGTGACACGATGGCGCCGCACCACTTCACCGCCACGGCCCAGCCTGGCCGTGGCCTTTGGCTCCACCGCGCGACACGACGGTGCCGTGCCTCTTATCCGCTGTAGCACTCCTGGTCGCGGTTCCTCTCCGGCGCGGTATGATGGGACCGCGCCCCTTCGGCGACCCTGTGGTCCTAGAACCGTCGGTTCCTCACGTGGCCGTCCTGTCACTGGAGCCAATGCTCCACCGTGTTCCTCTCTTTCGGTGGCACCATTTCACCACCGTCGTCGTCAACCAACTGAGAACAACAGAGGGTCATTAGGACCTTTTTGTTCATCTGTGCCCTCCGTGTCAGGTGATAACAACTGGCCTTCATCGAGCCACAATAAACGACGAGGAAAGAGGATTTAATTCAATCAAAACAAATCCCTATCTCGATTTCGATGATCAACGACAGAGTTACGATTGATGGGCATTGCGGAAGACGGACATCGTTTCGTCAATGTCGTAGGAGGTAGAGCTTGGGGAAGACTATTCGAGTTGATGTCATTAGCGTATTTCATGGGTGGCAGTTCTTCCCTTCCTTTCCCTGGTTGAAGAAGGAGGAAGTTGTTACTCAACGATCTTCGGAGATGAGGGGCGTTATTTGTTGGAATAAGTTGCTCTCCGAGAACTCCAAAGCTCTCCCAAAAGATTATTAAAACATTATAAATAATAAAAGATGGTCTTATTAAATCATTGGCTCAACAACAAAACTTTATGCTTAATTAAATGTGGAAACTCATTTAATTAATGCTAAGGAAAGGTTCAAATTCAAAATATTATAGGATGTGAATGTTTACAATTAATGAGGATAGTTGTCCAACTATTCAAGGAGAGTTAATGGGGGGGTTTAAGTTCGTGAGGCCCCCCTAATAAAATCCTCTCAAATGAGGTTTTTTGCTGGTGGGACACACCACTATAACCTCTCATGGGAGGTTATGGTGTCGTGGCCTCCACCACTAACCTCCCTTTGGAGGTTTTAACTACCATCAAATAAAAATATGCTACACATATTTTTATATAATTTATTTAGAAACCCCAAAAATTAACTTCCAATATCGATAAAATGCCACTGCGGTAAAGGTCTCCTTAAGAGAATACTGGTGCTATGAGTTCAACGGTGTCCCCATATTTAAATTTAGAGCACCGATTCAAAAGATATAAAATCCCGCTCGTACGTTTACTGAACGTACCCGAGAAAAACATCAAAAATTGATTCTGAGCACACCGGGTCTCGGAATCAAGCATCGTCACATTTCACATATTTGTAAAATTTCCATGTATTTATGAAAAAACTTTCCACAGAAATTTTGGGCCTTTATATTCTCCCCACCTCCAGGATTTATGTCCTCGTAAGCTACAACTCACACTACGGGAACAAATGGGGGTACTAAGAATGAATCTAAGACACCCTCTACCATGTGCTCTCCTGGTGTTTCCCGTGATGCCAGCGAACGCGCACCAGAGGTATCAACCATCCACATAGGACCCAGTCTTATCGATCCTCAATCTCCACTAGAACCTTTGTGAAAGTCACCCCGTTATTGATGTCCAGCTCCTCGTGGTTGATGATGTGGGATGAGTCTTGCACGTATCTCCTCAGCTGATATACATGGAAGACATTGTGCACCCGGTGCAACTGAGGTGGAAGTGCCGGGAGGTAACCCACATCGTCTACTCTTCTAATGACCTGGAATGGTCGAACGAATCTCAGTTATAGCTTGCCACCTCGACCAAATCTCCATAGACCTCATCGAGGTGCGACCCGTAGAAAGATGTGGTCACCATCATTGAACTCCAGTGGTTTCCATCTCCAATCAGCATGAGACTTTTGCCTGCTCTGTGAAATCCTCATTGAAACCTAGATGATCTACACCTTTTCTGTCATAACCTGCACCATCTCTGGTCCTACAAGTGCTTATTACCCTAGGTCAGTCCAGCATAGAGGCGATCTGCAAGGTCGGCTGTATAATGCCTCGTAAGGTTCCATACCAATGGGGAGTGGTAGCTATTGTTATTCGTAAACTCTAACAAGGGTAAATGATCCTCCCAGCTACGACCGAAGTTGAGTACGCATGCACGGAGCATGTCCTATATATTCTGAATGGTCCTCTCAGTCTGACTATTCGTTTGGGGATGGAAGGGGGTTCTCAAGAGAAGTTAATTCCAAAAAGCCTCTTGCAACCCCTTACGTAGACGGGAAGTGAAACGAGAATCTCGATCAGAGAAGATCGTCTATGGAACAACATGAAGTCATATGATCTCATGTACGTAGAGGCGTCATAAGCCCTCTATTGAAACCTACTCTCTAATCAGTAGGAAGTGGGCCGACTTGGTGAGTCAGTCGACAATCACCCAGTGAGAGTCATGACTCCTGGATGTACATGGAAGACCCTTCACGAAGTCGTTGGATATACCATCCCACTTCCACTTCGGTACTGCTAAGGGATGAACCAAGCCTGCTGGAACTGGTTCCCCGCTTTCACTTGCTGACATGTGAGGCATCATGAGACAAAATCCACTACTGCTTTCTTCATACATAGCCACTAGTGCTGTCGTCGGAAGTTCTGATACATCATCTCCACTCCTGGATGTACCACTAAAGGAGATGTGTGGAACTCCCTCAACACATCATCATGAAGTGCAATTGGTACAGTGGTACGTCCTCTGAAGAGAATGACGTGCTCCCAACCTTCAAAAAATATTTCAGGTTCCCGCCCTGTGGATATCTGAGTACGTCGCATCTCACAGTCAATGTACCCACACTGTGCCTCCCTAACTCGCTAAAGAAGTGTAGGAGTGACTATGAGAGATTGTAGAAAGGCTGCTCCATATTTATCCATAATGGATATCCTCAAAGCTACCAACTGCTCTATCGCCTCTCCTAGTAGCTGAATGCCTGATCTCCTACTGAGAGCATAGGCTACAATGTTCCCCTTCCCAGGAGTATAGACTATCTCGAAGTCATAGTCATGGAGGAACTCAAGGCTTTATCGCTGTCTCAGGTTTAGGTCCTTATGAGAGAAGATATACCTGAGACTATGGCGGTCATAGTAGACTGTAAAGCATTTTCCCATAAGATAGTGCCACCAAATCATCACGGTGAACACCACTGCTGCTAACTTCAGGTCATGGGAAGCGTAGTTCTGCTCATGTTGTCTCAACAACCAAAAACCATACGCAATCACTACTCGCTCCTACATTAGGTCACACCCGAGTCCGGTCCTTGATGCGCCATAGTAAACTACGTACCCAACACTCTCCTTCAGTAGCCTCAATATGGGCGCACCAGTCAACCTCTGTCTCAACTCCTAAAAGCTCTGCTAGCATCTCTCTGACCACACGAAGGGTTTCCCCTTCCCTGTCAACATTATGAAAAAGATTCTAGGATTTCTCCTTTTCAGAATAGAGAAATCTTGTATCATCCCCTGGATGATCCTCGTCCCTTGCCTAATATTTTCAATCCTGACATGAAAGGTTCTAATTCATGCCAGGGATGACGTCGTAAGGCCTCAACTCTAATACCAAGAGATCCAACCGTTACTCTCACCTCCAAGGGTTGAGTCACACTGTCGGCATCAGTGTGTGGTCACTAGGTCTCCTCCAGTAGGAATATCAAATGTGAGGGTGAAGTAAACAGGTTTAACCGTAACCTGTTAGTATTAACCACACAAAAAGGAAGGAAAGAAAAGGTCACAAGGACAAGTGTATTTTATTACTGCAACTCAATGTACAAATACACAATGCAACCACAAACAACGATATCAACAATGATAAAAGCATCAAGAAAAAAGACCTCTATTCCAGGATCTAGTCCTGATCCTATCCACCTGCTCCCAGAGCATGAGGTGAACCGTCTAGGGGTGGTGGTAGTAGTGCTCGATGACTCTAACCACCATCCAATGAAGGAACTGCTCCACTGCCTCATCCACCGCTCGACTGATTCTCATGCTCCTGCCACTTACTCTGTGTCGGTGGATTCTCTAATGCCTGCTAATCAACCGTGTGGGGATTCGGATAGTCACACACTATGTGACCCCATTACCTGAAGGAAAAACAAACCCTTATCTGTTCTATGCTCCCTCCGCCTCAGGTGCCCCGCACCCCCGATGCCACATCTTGGGGTCGTGTAACAGTAGATCAACCCCGCTTGTGCCCCCATGTCATCTGACTACTGCATTATAGAGATGACATGGATACTATCAGAATGCCTTGAAAAAAGTGCAGAAGCTCCTGAGCACACATAGAGTATAGAGCCGCTGGTACAAACTCCGCCCAGAAAAGACCCTCAACGTTCCCTTAGGTGAGGGTCATCTTATTTTATAACTGGAGCATCAGGCTCTAACACATCTCATCTACTCTTTTAAAGAGACTTATAGCTAGGTGCCCCATCAAATCAGTGGGTGTCCTAACTGTGTGGAAAACTCTTTCTACAAACTCCATCAAGTACCGAGCCATCTGAAAAACTGTCTCGCCTCGAAACCTCGGAGGCCTTTGTCACAGGAACCCATGCAACGTTCTCAAGCGGTGCTCACCCTCTTCTTCTAGGGCTGGTAGCAATAGTATCCCATAAGTTAGTGGTACCATTGGTGCCTCAGCTCTGATGGGGCCCCGCATCGAAGCCTCATCACTCGGTGGGCTACCATCTCATACGAAACTCGGAACCCTAGTTGGTTGCCTTCGTGGGGCCGTCCTGAAAAAAAAAACAGGTGCCCCACGGTCAAAGCAGTATACTTAGTGAGCTAACACAAAGTAATCATGAAGAAAAGTTTTCAATGGAAACACACTCTCAATTAGTGTTTTCGTGCACTGAGTTGGAAATAAGAAGTTAGAGTCCTAGTGTATGGATACGTCGGCCACCACACCAACACCATTTTCCCTATACTAATGAACACACCTAAAATAGTTAACAATATTTCCATTAAAATAATCAGAGTCCATGTTCTGTAGTAGAACCAACTCCTCTGATACCAATTTGTCATGACCCGTCCTCAGAGCCCATGCTATGACTACCGCAAGCCCGCATTCCATAGGCCATGGGCTGGCGACTAGTACAAAAGAAGAATTCCCAATAAAGGGGAAGGCATTGACTTTAAACATGTAACAAACACATTCTGAGCACAAGAAGTAGGAGCATCAAGTACTAATATAGAAAAGAATGATGTGCTGAATGAATGTGGGACATTATACAAACCCAACTGAACAACAAGTAAAAGTACAAGTAAAAAGGGAAAAACAGCTCCTGGATCGCCCGCCCAGGAATACTATATGAAGGGTAGGTACAGATCACAATAAACAAATCCTTGAGTTATGTCCCGTCTAGTCCATCTTTGAGCAGCCTCCCTTCCATCACCCTCACCTCGATCATTGTTGTCCATCGTCTGCACAGAACAAAACAAGGTGCAGGCGAAGCCCATGTAGGGGTGAGTATAACAATACTTAGTAGGGGACCCCAAGAACCCCAAAGGTCTCCAGAATCCACTAAGGATAAAACAAAGTAGTAAGATACAATCACATAGTATCAACCATTCCTACATTGGTATACTCCCATACATATACCAAAGTTACCAATCACAGTCCGACTCCCACTCTCAAACCCAAGCACAACCACGTCCACAAAAGAAGTAAAGTCAATCACCTCAATGATAATTATTAAAAGACATGAATCAGATCACACAAGTATAAAACACCTGAAGAGGGGTGGAGATTATTAGATGTAGCCTCTGAATCATATCCTCTATCGAACCCATGTAGGATCCTAGAACAATATCAGCGCTGTCGAACCCACGTAGGATCCCAGTACAGAAGTCATCACCGTCGAACCCACGGAGGATCCTGGTATATAAGTCATCATTGTCGAACCCATAGAGGATCCTGGTACTGAAGTCTTCACTATTGAACCCACTGAGGATCCTGGTACAATATCGTAACTATCGATCCCACAGAGGGTCTTGGTACAATAGTTGGTCCACATAGGATCATATCATCTCAGTCACAACTAGCTCTAGGGTTATCGCACACAACACACTTGATTCGGGGAGGGTGCACTCCTTGAGCCATGTGTCGACACATAAACTACCACGAAGTCCTGGGTTGATTTATCCCATAGTTCCATCTTATCACAAGGAACTCAACGCGATAGATGACACGTCAATCAGACACCTGTTCTATGAGTTATTGGCATTTCTATTCTAGGGGCCCAGTTGGTTTTTAGGCTCAAACCAACCTAGACATACCCCAACTATGTCCAAATCTCAAGTGGAGTATGCCAAAAGTACCATTCTCCTCTATTCCTTCAGTCGCCGCAGTGGTTCGTCGTTCGGACACCCGTATCCCAAGATACAGACTAAAAGGTGTAAATGGACATAGTGGGTCTGGGTCCGGTCTGACCTAGTCGGACCGACTCGGCCCGACCTGGTCTATTCCAGGGTTCGACCCGGTCCTTGGTTCCAACTCGGTCTGAGGAAATGGCCTGAGCCGAGCGGACGACCTGGCCTGAATAGGCGGCCTAACCTGACTGACAGCTCGGCCGAAGGCGGCCTGACCAAGGGGCGACCTCGAAGAGGGAGGCCCGGCCTAGGGGCGACCAGGCCGAGGGAGGCCCGGTATTGGGCGGCCTGGCCGTGGTGGGCCCGCAAGGCCAGGCCATCCACACAACGGGGGGGGGGGGGGGGGGTGCCGCGCCCCGACATCCGATGGAACCAGTGCTAGGCGATGGTTCATTGTGCTGCGAGCCCGTTCATGTTCTGCCTTGTGGAGCGCCATCAGCGGTCGGCTCAGCCGGTGACCGCCTTAGCCAGCTCGCTCCTTCATCTGCCGTGGCCCATTGGTCGTGGTCCTCTCCAGCTCCATGTCAACCGGCTCGGAAGGCCTCCACTTCTCCTCCACCGCGGCGCGACGAGGTCGCGGTCCGGCTATGCTCCACGTGGAGCGCTAGCGCCGAGCCACTTCACCTCCGCTCCCCGGCTTGGCCGCGGCCTTTTGCTCCACTGCTCAGCGCGGCATCGCCACGTCTCTTATCGGTCGTGGAACTCCTAGCCATGGTTCCTCTCTGGTGCGGTGCGACGATACCCCATCACTTTGGCGACCCAGTGGCCCATGTGCCGCTGGTTCCTCTCACAGCTAACCCGTCGCCGACCGCCGATGATCCACCACATTCCTATCTTCCGGTGGTGTTGTTGCGCCACCACCGTCGTCAACCAAAGAAGGACCAAAAGAGGGTCATCAGGCAATGTTTGTTCGGTCCGCTCCCTCCACGTTAGGTGATAACAATTGGACTTCATCGAACAACAACAAACGATGAGGGACAAGGATTTAATTCAATCAAAACGAACCCCTACCTTGATTTCGGTTATCAATGACAGAGTCGCAGAAGATGAACGTCGCGGAAGACAGAAGTCATTCCGTCAATGTCGGAGGATGTAGAACTTGGTGAAGATGAGTCGAGTTGACGTCGTCGGCGTATTTCAGGGGCGGTGATGCATCCCTTCCTTTCCCTAGTTTAAAAAGGAGGATGTTGTTGCGCGACATTCTTCAGAGATGAGGGGTGATCATCGTTGGAATAAGTCGCTCTCCAATAACTCCAAAGCTCTCCCAAAAGATTATTCCAACCAAAAAAAATAAAGGATGGTCTTATTAAATCTTTGGCATAACAACACAAAGCTGTGCTTAATTAAATGTGGAGACTCATTTAATTAATGTTAAGGAAATGTTCAAATGAAAAATATTAGAGGACGCGAAAGATTCGAATTAATGAGGAGAGTAGTCCTATTAATAAAGGGGAGTTATTGGGGGGGGGGGGGTTAAGCTCGTGGGGGGGGCACATAATAACATCCTCTCAAAGGAGGTTATGTGTGGGTGGGCCCCACCAACATAACCACTCATGGGAGGTTATGGTGTGGTGGCACCCACCACTAACCTCCCTTAGGTTTTAACCGACATGAAATAAAAATATGGTACAAATATTTTTATTAAATTTATTTTGAAACCCCAAAAATTAACTTCCAATATCGATAAAACGCAACTTCGGTAATGTTCTCCTTAAGCGAATACCGGCACTGCAAGTTTAACAGTGTCCTCATATTTCCATTCCTTGAACCGGTTCGAAAGATATAAAATTCCACGTATACGTTTACTGAAAAAACCCATGAAAAACATTAGAAATTGGTTCTGGGCACACCGGGCCTCGAAATCAAGCACCGCCAGATTTCAGAGACTCGTAAAATTCCCATGTATTTAAGAAAAATATTTCCACAGAAATTCCGGGCCTTTACATAATATTTTAATAAAGTAATTAAATTACAATAGAATATAATTTTTAACATCGTAAGAACATAGTGTGTTATACTATATTATTATTTCTCATTTTGAATTATACTATCTTGCATAAACTGTAGGATTACTATTTAATTACTGATCAAGGATTCTATGAGTGATAATTGTATTCTACTACATCAATAACCACCTATGACTGCTTTATGTGTAATATAATACATTTTTTAGAATATCTCATCAAACATATTACCCACCCATGTCATCAACATATATTCATGATGCGTAATTCTTTGATTATCTAAAATAATCTCATTATTACACCATGGTAATGAAATTTAATATGATTATTCCATCTGAATTAATGTATCGAGATATCAATATCAATTAATATCGAAGGGACCAATCCTTTTTCAATATATTAATTCATAATATTTCATTAATGGTGCACCCAAAATACTATACAACCCACAATCATGTAGAGAAAAGGTTTTGTTAATTATATAAATTTAAATGAGTCATGATATACCTCAATAATAATGATATTGTCTAATGACCATTAAACACACTCACAATCAAAATTATTCGATAAAACACAACTTGTAGTATTCATACTGGTGGGTATGTTCATAGAATCTATTTTCATGGAGATTAAAAATAGTAAAATTAATGGGATAAAATTTCATCTACTTATGATTACATTTACAAGATAGTTAACATACAATATTACCAATAAGAAAAGGTAATCCAATAACATAACATGGTTAATGAATATCATTATGGAATTTCAAGGTTCTCAACCTAATGAGGAATTCCTATTACCTTTTAAATATGAAAGATACATTAAGCCATTACTAAACTAAATTCACAAAAATATGAATGACATGTAACAATATGATTTAATTAACCGCTTCTATTTATGTACCTGGAATGCAATGTAAACATTTTTTTTCTAGGACACCAAATCCAACAGAACATTTGCCACTAAGTCCTCTATCTGGTGCATTCATGAGTTGGTATTCCATAATATAATTCTTTATTTATGTCAATATTTACTCCATAGTGTGGTTTCTTTACTATTTATAGTGTAACATAGTAGTGCATCCAATTATAACAACTAACCGATCATATAATTATGAATTCTACCATTGAATGATCATTGTGGGACCTCATCTACTCAGTTAACGGTAATCACCACCTCAACTAGACATTTTTGTGATCATTTAATATTCCAAATTTTTACATATATCACCACCTCCAAATAAAAATTCCACATCTAGAAGCAATCCCTTTTTTAGCATCACTCATTCCTTAGGTACATGATTGTTTTCACTATATATAGGTGTTGAAAGATTCTCCACCTCACTCCCACACATGGTTTCACCATTATGATGGTGTCTCAAATAATTCAACATCCTATTTCTAAATGTTTTGTGTGTAATGGAAGCACATATGGTTGTTGTTAAACCAAAATCTTTTATACAATCTGATGGATCATTCACAATATTGTTAGTGATGTAAAAGATATCAAAAAAATATTTTTTGAATCAGATACTGACATAAGAAACATCCATAACCCATAGAACATCATTGATTGTAAAATTTTTTATTTTAATTTTAAAATGGGATAAAACATTTTCCTCAACTTTTAATCTTTATATGATTATAATTCTGAACCTCTAAAAAACCTTCTCATATTACATTTGTTGTGTTAGGAGGATCCAATGGTAGATTCCCTCTAACGGTGATCCACAAGTGCTCATTTGACATTTGAATGGAGTTGATTGATTTTAGATTTATATTATGATGATTCAATCATATTGTGTTTTTCTTCTTGATTGCTCAGCCTCTGAACATGAAGGATTCTTTCTAGGTCTTATCAATTTTGGGAGAGAGAGAGAGTAAGAATAGAGAGGGGATAATTTCATAGTGTGTAATCATTATATGTTCTCTATTACATTGTTGGGTATTATTACTATAAAATAGACATAAAAATATATTTATTGTTATGGGTATATATTAAAATATTATTTAATATCCTATTGGACCATAAATTTATATTAATATTAATTAAACTGCATTCCAAAAATAACAAGAATATTATTATTATTTTATGATGTGTGATAACATGCAGAATAACAAATATTATTTATCGAAATTTGAAAATAATATTTATTACTAGGAATTTTATTGGTCCACTAAAATCCCTTATAATTAATTGAATACCATAGTAATTTCTTAATTTAAATTTTTTATACATCAAAAAATATTTACGATCAACAAATCTTGTATAAAATTATTCCATAATCTTGAGAATAATATTTATTTCATTAATTAAATTCAAATATAATTTAATAATGAAAAACCAAAACAATTATCATGTGATAATAAAGGATTCATTTTCATTTTTATTTGGGGAGATTTAGAGTAGATAAAGATTAATATCGAGGAATAATAGACATTACTAAAGATAAATAATGTAATGTCACAATGATTACAACCACATATGAATTCTAACATTTTATTATAATTCCATTTTTACAATATCTCATAAAGAAGGTTGCATAAACATGTCATCAACATATACGAATGATATGTATTTCATTAACTATCTAAAATAAACAAGTCAGTAAACCATGGAAATGGAATTTAATGTAATAGTTCTATTCCAATCGATGGTATGAGATATCATCTTCTATAACGATGGAAGGGATAAATCCTTCATCGACTTTATTATTAATAACACATCACTCATAACAAACCCAATCTATCTAACCTCACCTAGTAATATATTTTACTGGTTCAAAAAATAAAATAAATTTAGAAAGTCATAATATGAATTAATTATAATATTATAGTACATGGTCCATTACAAACAATAATAGATAGGAATATCTAATGAGAAAAAAAATACAAAATTCATCCTCGTGGGACTTTTCTCACTATCTTCAATCTTAGAGATTGCTATGTGTGAACTTTATATGAAAATGAATCATCAGTTTATGTGTACTCACACATGATATTTGTATATAATGTTCCCAATTATTGTATATTATCTTATCACAAAACAATATTAATGAATATCATCTTAGAATTTAATAACTCCCTTCATATAGTTGAACTTTAATGAATTTATCAATACGATAGATACTCAAGGAAATTATCACAACAATGTCATGTTCAACAAAAAATAAGTACAATTTATATTATTACTATTAAAATAATTGAATATACATGTAATTAATGTAAAAAAATACAATGGATCTAGGAGAGTGACTCCAACAAAGTCCCACTTATACTAAAGCCATTTTCATATGTCGTTTGTCCACATAAACTCATATTATAATTATATTGCTTTATACTCATGGATTTAGTCAAGGTGTACACCATGTTGTGTTCTCTTTAAATAATTCAAATTGTACCCTCTCATATCTAAGAGAAATCCCTCAAGAGATGATACTTTGGAAGTATATTCTTCAAGAACTGATGTTACCTTTTCCCCATAGAATGTTCGACAACTTTAGTAATATAATAATGCATTTTGATATGATATATTTGTATAGGTATCATATAATAATATTAGATGATGTTTCATATCAATACATATTATTTGGAAACCTCAAAATACTTAATATAATCAGAGTCTGTGGATGAATATGTGACCACAATCTATTTTGTCCCCTTTAATCTCAATACCCATCCATTTAAATTTTAGATGTTTCTAATTTCTAATTTCATATCATCTAGATCTATTTGGAATATTAAGTATACTCATTATATGATAACTCATTCCACATATCCTCTTTATAACTAGAAATTTTTTTTAGTAAACTACATATATTTATGGACAATCATGACTATACTCTAGATTGATGTTTTTGATCTATTCAAAGTGCATCCTCCTCACACTGCTGAAATATCTAATTTTTAACTGGTTTGGGTACTATATAGCTCTTGAAGCAGGTGATTATTCTCTTCTTGGCAGCATGTGTAGAGGTTATTCATACCATCTGGACATGTGGAAATAAATGTATGTACGCTATTGATATTCCCAACTGAAATGCTTCACTCTTCACTATGTTGTTTTCGTTACAAGGAGACAATAATTTTCATGATGAAAGATGTGCCAAATTATTTAAAAATATTGAAATCTTTAGAATGCTCCAAATTCCTGGAACCTTCCCAAAACCCATTGGAACCATATAATTTTTCTTGATTCCTCCAATTTTAGGTTGGGTTAAATGGAGCACGCATGGCTGCTCAATGGGTAATCCCAGACCTTCTGGATATGAAATCATCTTACAAGATCATAATGATGGCTTTATTGAGGGGGAACATGGTACATGCGGCTACATCATAACACTTGAGAAATAGATTCATGTTCTTATAAATTTTGTTGAAATTTCTCATCAATGAAACTAGAACTCAGTATAGTTTTAATGATTCTCAACTTCAAAAGTGCAAGTGGTTTGGAAGGGTCAAATTTATCTTTCTTGGAATCTCAATAACAAATGGAATAACTTCATGAGCATAATTTCTTCGATAAACTTCATCATCAAAAAAATTATTCATGAGGTGAATCAAATTACTGACTGGATTTCCAACAAAGGGGCCTATGAATGGAATTGTACTCACTACTTCATAATACCTAGTGAGTAAAAGGCCACACTTCAACGTGATAAATGCAAATTTCCATCCTTTCAACTCATGTGACTCTGATTTTTATTAATGTTATTCTTTTATCCATTATTTTCTAAAAAATGGAAAATCATGACTACCATCCAATGTAATTTTTTTAAATCATCTTGATCATTGTATATCACACTCAATTTGTAGGCTACAACTATCCTAGTATATATCATTAAATATATGACTATGTGTCTGAGGAAATTTTTTCATGGAAAGATGAATATAATGTGAAATTGTAAACAATACTCTATTGGATTGTTTTATATTAAAATTATTTACCATTAAACCAACATATATATCTTGACACACTCTAGGGAGTATCTTGGATGTTTCAAAATGGATATTAATCTCAATAATATATGATTTCACACCAAAGTCCTTCATGGAAAAGAGTTTATTCAACTATGAATTAAAAGATTGTATCAATAGTATTTTGATTCCAATAAGTTTTATTTCATCAACATATACTATTATGAAAATGAAAACACATCCACTAAACTACCTACAGACACACAAATCACATTGATTCCTTATCAAACCAAATTCATTTATGGACTCAGTAAAGATAATGGTCCAATTCCTATATAGTTTATTTAATCCATAAATGTTTATCCATAATTTAAAATTTTTTTTGGAATAATTTGGATTCAAAACCCCTTCATTTTTTCATATTGGAATCTTATTATTTGTTACTTTTTTGGAAATTTTTTACATCCATATTCTTAATCTATTAGTTATGATATGCTATATATAGAAGTATAGTTTTGATGGATTTCCACGTTGAAACTACTGACATAGATTCATCACAGTTAATGAGTTGATTCTATTTAATCCATTTAATAAGAACACATAAATTTAAGGTATTGATTAGTGAATCAATTTCAATTTTCATCTCAAATACCAATTTGAAACCAATTTTCTTTTCATCACTTAGTGGTTCTATAAAAATTTAGGTTTGTTTATCGGATATGGAACCTATATATGAATTCATAGCTTCATCCCCCTTTGAATCATATATTCAATTTACTATTATGTTATTTCCAATTGGATCATTATTATCAACAAATAATGAGTGACTAGCATTGATGACTAGAAAACCAAACCGTTCTGGTTCTCTATCCTCTTTTTTACTCCTATATAATATGTTTTTATCTTGAACAACATATTCTTAATTGGGGATTTGGGGAACTTGTTAATTTTTTATGTTGTATATATCATGAGCCAAGATTCCATGAATGTATATATGGATCCCACTATATCATTTTGTGATATTATTCTTCTCCAGGAATGAGGGTCATATGTCAACCAAACCATTTTTTTGTGATCAATTGTTTAGGTAATAAATTTCTTTTTAAAAGATCGTATAATAAATATACAATATTTTTCTAGGGGTGAAATATTAATAACTAAATAATCCTTAAAAATTTAATGACAAACCCACACATGATAATATGAAAAAATAAGATTCTTTCTATTCCAAATTGAGTATGTTATACTATTTTCTGTTGTGGTTGGAACTCACTATATTATATATTTTGTTTTCAGTAATGCTTATCCAAAAAATGATAATGGAAAACTATCATGAATATTCATTGAAATAAAAATTGCGACCAAGTTTTGGTTCATCCATTCAATTACACTATTCAAATGAGGTGCTTATGGTTGAGTGATTTTATATTGAATATAAAACAACCATAAATAATCAATTAATTATTGAATAAATTTTATCCACCATATTTGTGTAGAGTTTCTGATTCTTCTTAACATGTAGCTTATCATATTCATTATTATATTCCTTGGATATCTAAAAGGACTATGAATTATACCTCATCATGTATACATGTACATATATTCAAAAATAATTATTAGAGGTTTTGATGTTTGATACCTACACCTTTCATCCATAGGAAATGGTCCACAAAAACAGTATGAAGTAATTCAATAATACATTTATCCCATACACATATTACACTAAATGAGAGTTTGGACATTTATCCTTTAAACATGAATTCCATAATCCAAATAGATATAGTTTAAAATAATCTAAATATTCTTATTTTGTTTCATTTAGTAAAATAAATTTAATTTACATGACCTTGTCAATGCTACCAAATATTGGTGTTGTTTGAGTCATTTAATGTAGTTTTGTTATCAATTTTTATTACATGGCGTGTGTGTGTATATCAACAAATAATGAATTCCATTTAAATGATCATTAATATATAAAATACTATCCTCACCAAATAAGTATCATTTCATCCAAAATTTGATAACAAATTAATCCATATATAGTCTACTTATAGAAATAATGTTTTTGGTAAAGGATGTCACATAATATGAATCATTGAAAAACAAGATCATTTGAGTTGGAAACATGAGGCGGTACTCACCTGTATCTACAAAAACATATTTAACTCTGTTGGATGATTATAGATCGACATACCCTCAGTCAATAGTTCTTAATCTGGTTGGATATTATATTTTATTACATATTTGAGAAACACAAATATATCTAATATCCAATTTTTAGAAATAGATAAACTGAACTTGATAACAAATGAACCTAAAGAACCCCTAGAATTCATTGGACATATGGAAAATTTCATGTAGTGTCCTACCTTGCCTAATGTGAAACAAAAAGTATATTTTCATTTGGTTGCCTTCTGATCATCCTATTATTGGAAAGGAGTTGAGAATTGGATTTTGACTTACAGATATTCACTTTTCCTTTCCATTTATTCACAATAAGGAACAAAAATATTTCAAGTTTCATTTACGTAACTACATGGAAAAAAAGAGTAACCAGATATGGGTGATACAAATAAATGTTTTTATTTTTATAATTTTCAATAACTATTGAGAATATCAAATGGATTGATGCATGTATGAGATCAAATAATAGTTGATGAGGGATTTTAGACAATAGAAAATTTTGGGGATAAATTTAGCCATTGAGGTTATCATATTGAGGCCAACCTAGTGTACCATATCCATGATTACTATATAAATGGTTCTTGGAGATCTAATACTTTTCTTTTTTAAATCTCTCATAGTACAAATCAATAAGATTATTCATCATTCTATAAACATTTTTGTCTTTATGATAGTACATTAGTTCACTTGGTAGAGTTGATAACAATAAACATTGAACATCTACCACATCATAATTTTTTTTTCAAAACATGTGGAACTCTTCATCTATCAACTCTTTAATAGTATGATTAGGATTTGATAATTCTATCATGTATGATATGATTTCATGTCGAAAAAAATCATTTCAAATCATTTCATGTTGATAGTACTAGGGAGGAGATTTTCATTATCTAATAAAGTTCATAGAGATAGCATGGAAGAATAGAATATTATTCATTCTAAAATTTAAAGATAGTATTATTATAAAAATTCATCGAAATAAATTATCTGAGAAATAATAATTAATATAACTAATTACCTTATAATGTTATCATGTCCCAATATCTATCACAATTGAACTCAAAATATCCTATTTTAGAGAAAATATAGTGGAAGGAATCCATATTTCAATCCTTAATGATGATGAATTTTTCTGTGAAAATAATATGGATGTATAAAAGTATGTTTTCTAGAAAACTATGGGATTTTAGCACCATGATCCATTTAGTGGATTCCCCTATTAAAAAATTATGACATGATTGTCATTAAGTCTTACCTCTTAATATGTATTGAACAATGATTGAATGTTAAACTCAATTTAAATGTTCTTAACCAAACCCAAAACCCATAAGATAAATCCCCAAAAAAACAATGTGTCCAGAAATTTTCCATATAAACACATAGATTTATAGTTTCATTATGAATCATGTAATGGAAGAAATAATGATTTAATTTTAATGTGAGGGATTTTTTTATTGTGAGGGATATTTTCATAATTTTTATTTTACTTGTATCTTTTTATTAATCATGTTTTACATGTTTGATTAACAATGTTGGGTAAAATAGTTATGCATAATATAATTTTTATTCCTTATTTTCATATAAATTTATATATTTAATAGGTCACATTCCTGAATATATAAAATAAATAAACAAGTAAATAATCAAACCATTCATGGCTTTATCTAGATATTTCATTATAGGAGGGAAAATTAATAAACCATTCACATAGGAGAAAGAAATCATTGAGTATGAATTAGAATGATTTGGAGTATTACACTTGTACACTCATGTGTCATCTAGCTTGACATCAATTAGGATCCTTCTAGAACTACTTTCTCATACATTATGGTACTCCATTTATTAAAACTATTTAAAAATTAAACTAGGGTGTAGGGATTCATTTGATTCGATAATGGGGATTAAATAATCCACTGTGGAAACACTTGTCCTACATAAGACTAGAGGGATGGATGAAACAAAGACCACCATTTTGAGATAGTTATTAATAGTTTCATTTCCATGCAATATATTATATTAAATTAAACCAACATATACATTATTATTGGTCCCGATATTTTAATTGTCATATATATGATAAAAATTTAATAAATTAAACTAACTAGCCACCATTTATATATTTTCATTATACAATTATATTTTTCTTAATGACCCTCTAAATTAACATAAATATTTCTATTAAAATTGAATTCACCCAAAATAAACTATTGAACTAGTAAAGATATATTATTACCATAAATTAATTGATCATTTAATAATAATTTAAAAACGTTGTGAATTTGTAAACACAATACACGAAAACCTATATTATATGATTTTAATAAAAAAAATTAATTTTTATGTAATTTAATTATACCAAATATTGGGAGACTACATAGAATGTTCTTTTGAGCTACATTCCATTTATCTTGTTTGTTGTGTAATCGAGTTACATGCATGGGGATCTTGAGTTTACCTCGGCAAGACTACATGTCGTGTAATATCAAGCTACACATCATCTGTAGGTTTTTTATTGTTCCCAGGATACATTCATTGGTATTTGGTTTGTGTATCAATGAGTTAGATGAAATGTACTAAAGTGATACATTCCATGTTGTCTGAATGTCATGTGTTGGTGCCACCATCCAAAATACTCACTGTGTTTATCGAAAGAATGACTATTGTCTATGTACAAGCAAGCTACACAATGTGTGTCTTCCACATTGTGTGTCCATTCATCCCACTAAATGGGTTATCCTCCTTATCAGACATGCGACTACAAAGAATTTATGGGAAAGCTACATTCCATGTTTCTCATATGTTGTTTGTCTTCTTATCTCTCTGAATGACATCATAGGTATATTAGAAGCGGATAAGGTAAAACTACACAAATTGTACACAAACTACACATTTTTTATGTCATTATTTCTATATTATATTATTTTATTATTGTTTTTCAATTTATATGACTACATGGAATTCATTAATTTCAAGTCCAAACCATTTTAAATACACGACATATACACAAGATACAAACAATGTAATTTAAATTTTGTGTTCCATGTTGTCCGAGTCTATATGGGGTGTGAAATAAATGTACCACATTTAGTTACAACATGGCATGTCATGTATACCATTACATGGCCAGGTGCAGCGCATGTGGGGACATGGCTGGTATAATGGATACACTCTGTGTAGTCCTAGACTACCCACCATGACTTGTAAACACATCCAGATAACATCCTTAGTTGTTATTCAATTTTTCATAGGACATTATAGAAATGAAATATTTATAGATGATGATTAAAATATTGAAAACATTTTAATTAAAATATGATTAAATTACAAATATTATTGTAATGAAAATATTCCAAATATTGAAAATAAATAAAAAATTGTAATAAATAATTTTAAATATGAAATGTCAAACCTTTGATAGCACATGATGGTTTAAAGAACAATTAATACATCCACAGGGAGTGATAAACCAAAAAGGATTTATTCAATCTAATAGATCATTCGAAATAATATAAGTGATATAAAATCTATGACAAATGAAATTTCATCCAACCGAATATTGACTTATTAAAAATAAGGAACCCATAGAGGATCCATGAATGAATATTTTATAATGGATTTATTATGATTTTGAGACAAAGGTTACCTTTTTTCAAGGACATTCTCCAATGATGATATTGATCTTTCAAAGAACCCTTCTTTGATTACATTCATTGAGTAAATATAAACCAGTTGTAGAATCCATTTTTTAGTGATCCACATGTACGTCTTTGATATTTTTATGATGTTGAATGATTTTTTTGGTGATATTTTCGTGAATAAACCATATAGTGTTGTTCATCATGGTCACTCATCCTACAGGATGAAAGGTTTCTCTTAATATTTTTTCATTCATCAGAGGAATAGTGGAATATGAGTTGAGGGATAAATTTTTTGTTTGCAATGAATCTATATTCTTTATTTCATGGTTAAGGATTACCCTACACAATAGTCATTACCATATACTTTTAATGTTCAGGTGTGGGTTAAAATATTACTTAATTTCATACTATCCCTTAAATAATATGGTAATATTTATTAAATCACATACCTAGGAAGATAACAATAATATTAATTTATGGCATGAAAACCAACTAATGAAATAGTAAATATTATTTCAACATATTTTAAATTAATATTTTTTAATGGAAATGATTTTTTCCATTTCTAAATATTTTTCCTTCATTGAATACCCAAAAAAATTAATTATTTCATAATTCAATAAATATTTTTGAATGATAACATATTTTAAAATTAACTCCTTTGTATTGAGAATAATATTTATTCCATTAATAATATGGAAGTATAATTTATTCATGATCTATAAAAAAATCGTATATGATCCACTTGGATTTTATGTTGTTTGAATTTTGTGGGCTTACCAAATTCCCGTGATTACTGTCTAATAATGGGTGAAGGAACTAAATAAAAATGACTTAATTTTATTATGTTACAATCTCAAAATAATTCTCATATTGTAATATCATCCCTTTGTCACAATATATCGTCATGTAGGTCTCGCATATGTTTCATCAACCATTGGCTTCATAAGCCGTTCTATAGATAATGTAAAATAAACATGTATTTACAATATGGACATGAATTTAAATGGATGGTTTTATTAAAATGAATGATTAGAGATATCAAAATCTATAAATATGGGTTGGGTAAAACATCACTCATGATACACCCAATATAACCAACTTTTCCATGCACTAAAATATTAGGTATTGTAAAATTATTCTATTTTAAAAAGTCAAAATATGAATTAATAATAATAATAAGGTCTAAGGACCAGCACACACCGTCATAGAATTAAATATCCAATGGCACAAAAACAATTCGAATTTCAAATGGAATGTCTTATATAATAATATATTGTATGTTTGTTTCCTATTTCCGATATAACCCCCTTGATATGCTCAATTTTACCTATGTGGACGAGTCTTATTTATAGACGCAGAGAATTTTTGGGTGAAAAAGATGCAATCTATAGGGAAATAAAGTTATTTGAATTAATTATTTCCAAATATAAATGTGTTAATTTGGATTATGAGGGTTTTACATTAATTGAATGAATTTAGAGGTGGTCTAGCTCCTTATGTATAATTTTTTCTCAAAACAATTTGCTGGATGATTACACGACAAGTAAAAGTTACATAACATGTTACATCCACTAGACATCATGTGAACCAGTGTAGAGTGTGAATAATTTTTACGACATGTAAACCATTCACATTTTGTAAATGTTGAGAAGTATTTATAATTAATCTGAGATGATAGGTTTTATGGTGTGCCTCTTTTAAAAGAAATATTCAATTTTTAAATGGATTAAACACCAGGTATATATCATGAGAAACAATTTTCAGTGTGTCTATTAATTAGTATTTCCTCAATCCATTAGAGAATCCATGTTTATATTGGTTAAGGATAAATTTTAATTGATTTTGGAGACATTCCATAACATCGATACATTATGTTTATGTAAATAAATCCTGGTTATGTTGTTCTATTTAGGTATTTAATTCCCTCCCTTAGTTATATGTTCATTGTGGTGTAATGTCATAACATTTTTCATTGTTGGGTTTTATATTGATTTGTTATAATCTAATATCCCTCTTGAGATCATTTTTTCTTTCATTATTGATATTGAATCATGTATGAGGCATCGAGTAAATGTGGATTTAAGGTAGGGTGACTAAAACATTACTCTGTGGTATATTTAACTATGGTGTATGTGAAATATTAAAAATTTCACCAAAAAAGTGTGTGACTAAATTAATTAAATGATTAATTATATTATTCTTTGGGATCCCCTTGATTCAATTCAATATTGACCTCTATTATGGGTACAACTCATGTGAGAGAACCCGTGATTATAAGTTAAATTGTTAATTCATTAAATTTTGATTAAAATGATGTGGGATTTGGTTTAGTTAATTATAATGATTCCCCATGACTTTTATTTTTTATTACAATGGATGAAATATATATTTATTTTTTATGCTGAAATGATAAAATTAATACTGTAATTGAATGATAAATTCTATTTTTCATAATTATCTATTCATCCTTGTGATGTGATATTGCGATATAATTTTTTCTATGCATAGTCATACTTGTTATAATTCCTATACAATGGTATATGTCTAGTTACACATAATGTAATGATTATATAATAGGAAATGATCAGTGATTCATGATGAAACGATTATATAGATTTATTAGCCTTGATAATTGCTGTAATTCTTATATAACAGGATATGCTGAGTGACACTTGTTGAAATTATTATATACTGAGCTTTAGACTGATACATGTTATAATTATAATATACTAGGATAAACCCAGATTGAATTCTAAAATGATTATATAACATGTTTTCAGATAAATGGAAATTGATATTATTCATAGTATGCCTTCAATGTTTAAGCATACAAGATAGTTTGAAATTTAAAATCCAACATTTTTTACTATAGTGGGTGTCCCCCAGAAAAGAAATCTACTGATCGATTCAGTCTATATTATCATTAATAATAACGATACACCAAAATTTATGGGTGAATCATACTATATATAAAATTAATGGACCTGTGAATATTTGGTGGGATTTTCAGGGGAAACCTGGGAAGGAGGAATATTTATATAGGAAGGGCCTGGAGACACTATTTCTAAGAAGTTTATATCCTGAAATGTTGAGATGTGAGAAGGATCATGAGTTAATGATTCTAAAAGTAGAATATGCTGGACTATATTAAATGATTCATCTACCTATATTGTTTTATGCATATTTTGAAGTTGGGGAGATCTGTAGGGAAAGAATTTTTTAGTGAAAACATCACTCTGAGATTAGGGTGTAGTAGAATATATTATGTCTCACTAGTTTATCAGATTTTCTGAATCCAGAAAATATCATTCAATAAAATTTAACATAGGCCTCGTTATTTGAACAATTAAAACTTCTTATAGTGGAAAGTAGCATCATAATGATGATTTTCTACAAGGAAACAATATATAGAGTAGTCAGGGTAGTGGGAAGACATATCTAGATTGACTTCCATTGTAGGGAAATATATGTTTCAAGATAAAACATTAGTGGCCTCTGTGTCTATGTCCCTCTTTGGAGTGTTATTCGTGTTGTAGGATGTGTCACCTACTTAGGTTTTGTATGGGAATGCAACAAATAAAATATGTGCATGGGATCATGATTAGAACATGAGTCCCATAAGGACTCATCTACAAGACATTAAAAAGTCATTTAGAGTTCCACATGATGTTTTTGATGAGGCCAGAGATGAGTTGCACGAGTTCAGGAATCAAAATACAAAGAATGAAGAATATTTTAGGTTGAGTTAGGATAGATTCCAGGGAAGAGGGTAAAACCAACTCCATGTTATGAAAACTACTCTAGCTATTGTAGATGCAAGACCTTCTACTGTCATGGGTATGATTCTTATATCATCAACCATTTCATGTGTTTTGTTTGATACAATAGAATTTTATTCATTTTTATATGGGATTTTTAGGTTTTTTTGGTATTTTAGGTGGAAATATTGTATTTGTTTACCATTGATACAGCATTGGGAGTTTTTTCAGAGAATATAAAAGGTCTCACGGCATGTTCTGACTTAAAATCATTTTTTATTTTATTAAAAAATAATTTTCAAAGGAGAAGTGTGAAATACAAAGTCCAAAAAAACAACCAAATAAGAAAGAATAAAAGAACCCCAAGAAAAATACTAGTCCTGCCTCTCCCCACCAACTCATCATTAATAGGCCTCCACCAAAGCATGGGAACTCAAAAAAACAGTCTCATGCAAAGATGCACGAGAATGGAACTAATGGTTAAGCCATACCCTCTCTTCCATCCACTCCAAGTACCTTGCAGAAGTGATGACCTAGTGCTCTGACCCTCATTTAATGCAGAACCATGTAACATGCTGGAATTGAAACACCCAAATGAACCATGAGACACACAAACTAAAAAATAACTTCCTCATTTCGAAACACATCAAGTAGAAGTGAGACACCAATCATTATTTAGAAAAGTGTAAAGTAGAATCATTGAAAATCATTTTAACTCTGCAAAAGTCTGTATCCATAAACAATTTCTAGGATATATTAGTTACCAGAGTATGCAGATCCCTCGTTATCTGGTATTAAAATGAAGAAGTCAGTTTATCCGAGACCTGAATGTACTCCTCAAGCCTGATCATCCCCTTATTGAAGCCCCTAACCAGGATTATGTACTGTTTGTCAACCCAAATATGTTGTTCCCAATAAAGATTCACTTCAATATCTTGGCCCATCATCTTGGCCACTTCCTCTTCTGAGGCATTGAAAAATAACACATGCTCTGTCACCCCATCCTCCTAATATAAAATTAACTCCAAGGGTAGTTCAGGATGACCAGGTTGTTCCAGTTGACAACTGACCCCACTATCCAACTTTTCATCCATTTTCTTTTTTGCTATCCGAGTCTTCATAAGAGTAGGAAAGGGTGAGAAGTCCATCATACCCGTCCTCCTCCTATTTATCTTGGTGATCCAAAGACTGAACTCCCCTGTAGATAAACACTTACTATATTCAATGGATTACTCCACCCCACCTCCATTAGAATAATCTAGATATGCATGGTCAATGTTCGAAAATTACATATTGAGGACATCCGGGCTCTTCCTGTTGATTTAATCTCCCTCAACTGGAATAGGCGATTCATCTCTCAACCCTACCATAACAAGTCCTTCAAATATATTTCTCAAGATGAATGGGGTCTGAGTTGAGGAGTCTGCACCCCCCTAGAGGATGGATGGACTCGTAAGGTCCTACCGTAGCTGATTGAACACGTCAATATCCTTCGGATTTTATTTTTGTGCCGTGACATCCTTCCCCATGCCAGTACCCATGCCAGCCTCCAGAATGCCTTCCACTACCTCGTTGCTGGTATGTTTCTCCACACCCGGTCATAATGACCTGTTTTCTCTGCCTCTCTCATCTCCTCATATTTACCTCTGTCCCATTCCACCATCCTCATAGGTTTCCATATTCATCACCTAAAAGGTGGCCATAATCCTTGGTGGATCAGGGACCTCCTGATATCCAACCATCAACTGTTTTTTTAATCCCACTCCCACCTTCGATGCCGGCTCCCAAGAATAGACTTCAAAGGAATATCCCAGGCGTCCAAATGAAGAGAAATAGTCTATCCAACTATCATAAACCACATGCTACTTTCATATGTACTCCTCTTCAATCGTGATCCAAACAAACTAAAAAGAAACTCTAGACACATCAACCTCTACACAGACTCGCATATTCATAGGCTAACAAACCGACTATGTGCATGTATCAGAACATAAATACCTACTAATAATATTAGAGATCATTTCGATAATAGATTTATTCTATAAAGGAAATGGAAAATTAGGGGAAATAAACCAAATTTCAGTGGAAGGAAAGTCACGTTTCATGTGAAAATCGAATGACCATTGGGATAGGAAGAACCAAATACCATTGCAGCATCAGGGGGCCCTCGACCAGGTGATGATGAGGTAATCCTCTAAATGGAATCATATCATAATATGGTGTTTTTAGAGAAATCCCACTCTATATTTATCATGAATATACCAAGCGTCGAAGATGAAGCGGTCGAAGGAATCAACTGAAGGTCTTCGTTTCCTAAACCGCGCCACCAGTGAGAACTTCAGAAGTGGAGAAGTTTCTGTAAAATATTCTATTGAGATATGATGGTTCAAGAAACCATTGAGGATATCCAGTACTTTAGGGAATAACGTTGGCTTCAGGAAAATAGGTAGAAGGTTGGGATTGGAGATGGGACAGAACATCGAAGATCCGTCCCCCGCCGGGAGGGGAGGGATCCACCCAGTTGCCAATGTCTTCTCTGAGAGGGTACGACTCGCTTAGGGTTCCCGACTCACCTTACTTGAAAGGAATGCTCATTAGAGCTTGAAATGATATGTTTTTATTTCATTCCATTTACAAATTGGTTAGTTAAATACCAATCATATATATAATATTATTAAAAGAGAGTTTCTTTAATATCTGTGTAAGGAGGTAGATATTCTCCCTAGTGTGAGTGGGATCTTAAGGACGCTCTTATATGACCAATTAAGTGAATATTGGATTTCTGACAACATATATTTCCATTCATTCTCTAAATGTTGGTGGATGCAATAGGATTCTTTTTGTCTAGTGGTAGACTATTATCAAGATTGTTTTCTTGAAAATCTCTATAGATTAATGCATGATAGAGTTTGAGTTTATGATCAAGTCAGTAGCATGAGAAAATTTAGTTTCTATCCCACCTTTTAGAATGGATACAATAGAGATTCAGGAGTTGAATGATCAGTTTGATGATTTGGGAGCTAAATTTTTCAAACAGTATAGTACATCTCCTTGGGGTTCTTTATTTCCCTTCTCTAATAAGGAAAATTGGGAATTATTCTTATATGTAGATTATAAAAAATTAAACATGAATAAAATAAATAACATGAGTCTTCTTCCACATATCAAGGACCTCTATGATCAGTTGGGAGGTGAAAAGATCTTCTCCAATATCTATTTGAGGTAATGGGGAAAAAATGAGGTTGATACTATGAGATAATCCTCTAACTTGTTTTAGGAGTAGGTGTGGCTTGTATGTGTTTGAAGTGAGGCCGATTGTTTTTTCTAACATAAATGAGGTATTCATGAACTTGATTATTGATCTAGATATCTAATACCACATGAGAGGAATTACATGATACACCATTTGTAGGAACTATCTCATGGGTGAGATGATTGTGGTATACATAGAGTAAAAATTCCTTAGGTACATATTTTATCAGTGTGAAATCAACCATTGTAAATGGAGGTGGGTCGATTATATGAAGAATTTTGAATTTTAAATGGATTATACAATGAATGAAGACAATGTAATTTTTAATGTGTTGATTCAAAAGACTGAAAATTAGGTAATTCTATTATCTTATGATGAGTAGAACATGATGAAACATTTTACAGACATGAAACCACATATTAAAGAGTCTCAAGAATGAGTAGCACTAACTTCGACTACAGTTACACCTGTTTATCTGGAATAGATCAATAAAATGTATTTATCTTACATGGAGGACATAGTTGTGATATATGTCCTATATATTTGGATGATACCATGGAGATGGATTATTTATAGTGGAAATTCTATTCTTTTCTAGGGTCGAGTATGGCTTCCTACGGGCTTGGATGAGGAGATTATGTGAGAGTTTCAAGATTCTATATGGGTTATAGATCCTTTTTTGGTAATGATGTATCATGATCCAAATAGATATTACTTTTTACCAAGAATAAAAAAAGAGTTAAATTCATTGTGGTGATTTTAATCAATTGTTAGGTGTTGAATATCGAGCATTAGAGGCCAGTTTTGATTTTTATGCGTCTTCACATACCAGTTAGGAAATGGGATGATGTCTCTATGTATTTTTTAACAATATTACCACAAAGAACTGGTATGAATGACTTTTATAGGTTATTGTTGATCAATTAATTAAGGTACCCCACTTCATATATATTTGGAGGCATCTGAGAAGGTTTAATTGATTAGGAGGCAGTTCTTGACCTTGTAGCCCAGGTCAAAATATTATACTGACCCATAGTGATTTCCTCTGGAGTATGCGGTTGATCACCATGTATTCCTTATGGTTTTTCTAGGATATGTTATCTCTTTATCAAGAAACAAGAAATGTTAACACCATGATTTTTGTGCCATTTGAGATTGTAGAAAGGTTCGGTCAAGTGGAAAATCAATTAGGACTTCCATATAACTATAATGCAATGAATGACATGTTTATGTTTTGTAGAATCAAAGATATTATCCAGACCCTTATCATGTGGTTGAAATTGAGGAAATTTAATTTTTTATCTAATGCATCCTTTGAGGAGAGTTCTATATGGATTGTGAACAATTGTGAGAAGTATCTATCAGGTATTGTGATTCATATGATTCTATTATTGTGGAATCATGGGTATATTAAATGGGAGAAATTAGAGAGATACTCTATTATAGTATCTAAGGGGACAAACATATTCTCCATGAGAACACAATGATTCTTAGAGTATCTAATGGATGATCAATTATATGATGGGGAGGTTTTATGATCATATATTTATTCAGGAACATCCCTCTTTGGATTTTCATTTTAGCCTTGGTGACCTAGCCATATTTTGAGATAGAGATAAATTTTTGTGAAAATGATCAACTGATTAGAGATATATGGTTTTTAAGTAATCGAGTCCATATATAAATTTGGTAAATGATATTATAAGTGTATTTCATGTTTTGTATCGAATTGGTAGTTGTCTGGATCATCAGGTAGAATTTGGACTCAAAACTGTCCACTGTAAGATGACACACCATTTACATGATATGTGACCGATAACAGCTGCTAGAAATATCGTAGCCCATCATTGGGAAATATGTGGTTACATTTCATGTAAACCATTAATTTTATATGTTAGTTAATTAGGGTTAATAATTAATCTATGTATAAATTTTCTCTGTATATTTATTTAAATATAAGTACATTATATGTAAATGGAATCCAATCCATGTATTTATTGTCTGTATAGGTTTTATGTGATTCATGAATTTTATATTTCATCATTCCATTAGTGAAACCTTTCCTATCTCAACTAAAGAATGGTTACACAAATTTTTTGAGACTTTCCATCACATTCTCATATCCCGTTCGAGAAAAACAATCCTGAGTATGTTGTTTTTTTGGTTTTCCCTTATCACATTTTTTATCTATCCATTATGGTTCGATCTCATGATCTTGGTAATTTTTGGTTTTTATATTGATCAGTTTTGATATATGATCCTTCATACGATTATTTATTCTTTTTTTTTTCATGTTTGTGAAACCTTATGAAAGCATTCATTAATCGACTTCTTAGGATTTGGGGTCTACAACAAAACCCTATAGCTTGTTTAATTGAAAAGTACATATAATTTTGACAATTGAGCCAACATAAAGTGTTCCTAAATTATTTAAATGATGAATTGGATTATTCCCCATAATCCCTTTGTTGAAATTATTTAATAAAAGGGATTCTGGAAACAGTTTGGGTGAGAAAACCACTGATTATAAATGATTTATTTAATGAGTAAAAGTGTGTTTTTCAGGACATGGTATTTCGATGATTTCTTGATATAGATTCACTATAATTTGTCTAGTATATAGAAATGACTGGCATGTTGATTGGATTTTGACAAAATGGTAAACAAAATTTTTAATTGAAAGAAAAATGATAATATTCAAAATTATCTATTGAGACTCTCATGTGATATGGTTATACAATTACTTTTATGCCTAGATATAAATATTATAATGATTATATAGTGGTATGTGCATAGAGATACATGATGTAATGATTATACAATGGTATATTACCCCTTAATAATACTAAAATTTAAATATATATAGATTATCCCTGATACATTCTATAATTCATATATAGTGGGATATTCCCAGTGACACATGATGAAATGATTATATATCAAGAATGGCCCTAATACCTGTTAGAATTATTATATACAATCATCATCCCAAATTGATTTCATAAATTATTATATTCTATGTTTTGACCCATACATCTGTGATTTATAGAAATGATTTATTGTTCTGTTTTGCATGGTTGTGATACATGGTCAAAGTCATTTTGTCATGGTACTGAGATAGGTTATGTTTTTTAATGGTTATAAGGTTGGGTTTGTTATGGTTGTGATACATGATCTGAAATATTCTTGTATGGTACTAGATATGGTGACGTGGTATTAATTTAATTTTTATTTAATTTAAACCATTGTTTATTGCATTACTGAATGTACTTATTATCAAAATGGTTCTGGTTAGATATGGTGGTGTCGAACTATTGAGGTTTACTCACACCTTCTTTAGGGAATCAATTGGAAACTAAGAAGATTATATGGATGGAAGTTTAGAAAAATGAAATGGTCAATGAGATTGATTATTTCATTCGAGTTATGATGTAGTTTGGAATGAGGAAAAATATAGGAATCAGGTGCTGGGAATTTTGATATTTTCATTATTTTTCATGTATTACTTCGACCATGAAAATTAGCTACACTCCAGAAAAAAATAAAATTATTCCATTATTATTTATTTTATTATTATTTTATATTTTAATCATTGGTTTTCTATTAAATTTTATTATGTCCATTATTTCATCTCTCTGTTATTTATTTTTTATTTTTTATTTCCACTGTGTTTTAACATTTTACTAGGTGGTATAGTCTCTAAAAATACATAAAACATCACTGATGTTATTCATTAGCCTATGATGTATAGGGAGGTGTTCTTGAGGTCTCATAACCTTCTTTTTCTGACCATGTGAGATAGTTCCAGATCATGGGTTGTCACACTCCCATCTTAGAAATTACCATGTGTGAATTTTATGAGAATAATTATCATCATCTGTTGAGTACTCACACATGATAGTATATATATTATTCACCTCATCATAGTGCATTTCCTAACCACCATTAGTACAAAATATGCTTTTTATGTTGGATTTTCTTATCTATTAAATTTGATTCTTGATGTGATGTATTTAAAGGTTACATTATTAAAAAAATTTAATTTTTGGTTTAATAATCAATATAAAAAGGGGTTTTTTATTTTTGACATTTTTTTTTTAAAAATTGGCGTGAAAGATAATCTGATATAAAATGACGTTAAAATTCAAAATTTTCACATCAATTTATAAAAAATTCATAAGTGAAAAATTGATTTTTCACATCAGGTTTTAAAGAACATACAAGAGAAATTTGTATCCACTTGTAGATAATTTCATACTCTTTGATTTGACTAGTCGTATAGCTAAAATAGGGTTATAGATCTATTTTTATGACAGTCCAAACATGGTTTAATTCTTTTCATAGAAATATCTCATGAGAAAATTCTAGCTTCATCTTAGACTGAATTTTAGAATCTGAAAGAATATATATAGTTTTACCATGGTACAGAAAATATTTTTTCATCATAATAAAATTAGATTCATCAAATGGTATATCAATTCATAATTCTAATCCTAAAATACATAAATCTTGGAAGAATAATTAAAAATTCCATGATGAGATCATATAAAGATGAAATAATTCATTCACAATGAAGATCAATCAAGTTGATTTGGTAAAATGATGATATTTGATAGAAATTATTATTAAAATAATATATTTATAATTGAAAAAATATAAATTAGATAGTAAAAGAAAAATCTTATTATAAATTTTTAGAGGCAATCAAAATTTTTTATTTCACACTTAAAATAAATTAAAATTCAACATTGGAAGCATATTAAAATCATTTTCCTTATTATGTTTATGATAAACATCATTAGAAGATAGTAAAATTAACAATTTGTATGTTGTTACCATTATACCAACCTGAAAAGTATGTAATTTACGGTAGTTTAATAGTAACTAATGTGTAAAACTGTCCTTTAATGTCAGTTTTATTGAAGAAACAATGTTAAAGGAAGTTTCTCATTACCATTTTTGAAACCTACACCTGGAAATGTATTATAAATTTTAGATAATTTAATATGCTTCAATTTGACTCTACATAAAAGTAAACTGTATTTATAGTTCAAAATTTATATCCATCATAAGTTGGATAGTTATAAGACATCATCTCGAGATGATCCAAATCTGATTGCCATAACATTTGACCTCTAACTTCCTTTGAGCTCATGGACCCGTATAATCAATTCTTGTGAGATGAAATACATGTTTTCAATCATTTTTCACATTAGTTGACACATATTAATTGTGAAAATGTCCAGATGATTGATTTTTTATGTCGATTATTTAGAACAAACATGAAAATGTCATGAAAATAAAATTTTCACATCGGTTTATAAATAACTGACATGAAAAGGTCTTGTAAATGGGTTTTTTCACTTCTGTTATATACGAATCAGCGTGAAAAAATAAATTTTTATGATTTTAACATCGGTTAAAAAAATAAACGTTAAAAAGGTGATGGTATAAACTGTTTTTGAACTAGTGAAAAAACTATATTTAAGAATATCATCATATAAATGCATGGTTCTGATTATATATTGGAACTAAAATGACATTATACATATAATAGACCCTCTATGTCATTATTATATCAATTTCATACATAAAAATAAATCATTTTTAATAATATATGTTATTAAAATTCAAATAACCGAATATACATGTAATGAACTAAAAAATATTTCACTATAGGTTTGGAAATCCAACATGTTGCACATCCCAAATTCTGCTGAGCTGAATAACAATACATTTACTAAAAAATTTCCATTCCTTTTTATTTGGTGAATTACATCTACTAGCCCAAATCTAGAAATCAGATCGTGTTAATGAATAGTATCAGTATGATAATTGTCACTCTTATATAATTATGATCCAAATATTTAAACACTTTAAAAAGAAAAAAACTTTAACCCCAGAACCAAAAATTTACATCCCATGTTCATGATAAAATACTAAAATGACATAATAACGAATTTACTTCCCATGGTCAGAATGACTAAAAATCAGTACGACATCTAACATTTACTACCCTTGATCAAATCAACAGAGATTTCGAGACACCAACTAGAATTTAGTGACCATGGTCAAAAAGGTAGATTATCTAAGATTAAATTTGTGGTTTACCACCACTGGAAAAACCAAAAGAGTGATTGGGACACCATCTAACATTTTAATCCCTATAGTCAAATATGTAGTGAAACAGAAATTCCATTTTAAATTTAGCACAAATTGTTGAATAATCAGGTGAGTGGGATTTCATATTCATCGTAATTTCAAATTTAGGTTTTGTAAAATATAAACACCATTATTTGAAAAAATATATGGCAGTAATGTTTTTTTATTCATAGTCAACACATGATGAACTGACCTTTTTAACTACATGTCGCATGTAACTGTTTTATTTATTTATTTTGAACATATACACAGATATGTTGGTATTTATATTAGAAATAATTTGAGGTTACCTATTTATTTTTATTTAAAACAATTCATTAAGACCAAAAAACACATTTAGAACTATTTGTCTAGAATTATTTTAAGTTTTTGTAATATAGATCATCTTGGATTGTCAATATGAGTATTAGAGAAAGGACCTAGGAGAGATTTGGGTTTTTATGTATATGTAACCACTTATATTATTCATTTAGTTTCATTGTTTTCATCATTGAACCTAGAGGTGATCATACATATGTATTTCAACATGTTCAACATGAAACAATTATTGTAAAAACATGTTGATGTTTATTTGTTAATGATGGCCGACTATTGAATGTAATTACATATATAAACACTGATGTTATATGATTGTTTAATTATATATTTGTTATTAATTTAATGATACCATTAGTATAGTCCCTCCATGTTGATTATTGTCTATTGGTTCTCACAATTAGTCTCCAAGGTACTATGAAGACGTCCCCATTCATGTATTTCCATTAGCTCAGTTGCGGTTGAGGAAACCCTAGGATGAGGCATTATTAAAATCCATACCCATGCAGATATGAACACACTAACACACCAAGAAATCACATACACCCCATGTGTTCTCACCCACACCCACTCCCCCCGAAACCCATGTGTTTTTTGCACACAAAATTACTCTCCCAAAACACATGTGCATTAGAAATTGTGTTTTCATCACAAAAAAACCTAATTATTTCAGACTCTTTAAAGATGATATCTATTTTCAATGCTATGATGCACCGATAAATAAGTTATTTAACATAATAAATAATAAATATCACCATTTATTCCTTTTTAGCATTGAGATATGTTTTTTTGTTAAAAACACATAACAACTAGAAACAAAATTCCTTCTTATTTAGGTACTACATTCACACCATCAAGAAAATACCCACATCACCTCTTACCACTAATCCCCATCCTGCTCCCATGAAGCACTCTCCCCCTTGGTGATTCACCCCTGGTAGCACTGTTATCATCCTTGCATATTTTTTCGTGACTTGATTCGATCTTGATTCATCCATGTCTAAAGATGATTCTCTTACCACTTCTCTATATTGTTTACATCAAAATTTTATGGTATATTTATTTATTTATATATATTTATGTACATATATTTAACCATTATTTAGTCATATATATATGTAATTATTTTTGAGTACATTTGTAAAATATATGTTTTATCTATGTGTTTACATGTGTTTGTGTGTTGAATTATAAAATGGGGTTCATGGTTAAAAAAATAAAAATTAAAACTATGATAGGTTTTTAAGAATTACGAAAAATGGTCCAAGAGAACCATCAACGATATTCAAACATTATCTATCAATAGGAAGAGGGAATAAGGATCACACAACCTATGTAAAATGTCTTAAGGAAGAGTGCACATTGTTCACTATTCATACTGGATATTAAATATAATAAATATAACCTAAATATTAAATAAATATTACAAAAAAATATTAAAAAATTATATATACATAATAATAATTAATAATAATAACATATCAAAAATCTTAACAAAATATTTATAAATTTATTTATATATTAATATATAATAAAATCCATTATATAATTGTTAATTAGAGTTACTAAATAAAAGTAAAAATTAATTTTTATTGATTAATTATTCATAAGTATTTTATAAATATTTTTCTTTATTTGGGTTCAATTCCAGTTTTTAAATTAAAAAAATGAACCATTTGTGTTGAGAAGACCAATTACATGGACAAATGGGCAAGAGGAAATTAAATCCCAATACAGAATGGCATGTAGGCCATTGGGATTAGGAACCCTAATTTGAGGTCTGAAGCCCACTATAGTGAGTAATAACCCTACCGTACCTAAGCTAACACATTCTTTAATATAATACCACCACTACTACAGTTATCGCCATAGACACTAGGTCATTGGTGATACAATTGTTTAACCGCTATAGTCATACAAAAATACTGCTATAGTGCTACCACAGTACCCATCTCCCAGTATGTCTTGAACCCCCAATGATGAAGTACTATTATGTGGTTATTAGTAGTAAGACTAACCACAAATACATTAGATAATGATTCGTAAATATTAATTAAATATAGATAAATATTAATCAATAAAAATAAATATTAAAAAATGTTAATCAAATAGTCATGTATGTTAAATTATGATTCACATATATTTATATATATATATATATATTCATATGAATTAATAAATATTTCTAAATACTTATAAGTATTAATAAATATGAAAAAATATGAAAAAATAAAATTTAGATATTTAATATATATTCATCAATTCTAATAAATTATAAAAGAATAAAACTAATTTTCAATTGATTATAAATTAAATATTAATTAAAAACAAATAAATATTTATGAATTATAAATAAATATTTTGGAATACTAAGTTTTTTATTAAATATTATAATATATTAGTACTTATTTGTATTTAGGAATATTTATGAATAAACTTTAATATTTATGAATAATAATTTATTATATATGAATAAAAAGAAATTTCATTTTAATAACAGGTTAATTACTATAAATTATATATTCATATGTATGAAATAAATATTCATAGATATTCATGAATTGTTATAAATATTCAAAAATACTAATAAATATAATATAAATATCAAATAAATATTAAATAAATATAAATAGATATTAACAAATATTGAAAAATATTACAAAATATTAGTAAATATTGGCAGATGTTGAGAAATATAAATTAAATGTTAATGGATATTAATAAATATTAATAATTCTAATAGTATGTTCATAAATATTAATAAATATTCATAAATATTGATAAAAATTTATAAAAATTCATAAAAATTCATTAATGAATTAAAAAAAGAATAATAATTTTTTAAGGCATCATATAGAGGAAATCGATGTGTAGATCACAAATATTGTAAGATGGATTTCAAAAATCCTATTTAAATAACCAAAAGTGAGGTAAATATTTTAAAATCAATTTCTATGAATAATTTTAATTTTTAAATAAAAAATTGTTAATTTCAACATTAATTCACATTAAGAAACATAAATATAAAAAGTAATTATAAAAAAATATTATTTTTAAAGTACATTATATTTTGAATATAAAAAAATAAATATTAGTTGTAATAAAAACCAATCAATATAAATTAATAAATCATTATTAAATTCATCATCCTAGAATATTATTCATTTATTTTAATTGATTTATATTCATTATCTTGATTGTAATTTTTATTAAATGATATTTTACTTTAATGTTTTGATGTAAAAAATTAATAAGGAAAAATTGTTATTATTGGAAATATATTAAACAAATAATATAAATTTTATTTTTAATTAAAAAATTATTATAAAAAAATACATCCCCATTCTCACACGCCTTCCGCAAGAAATATTCGATCTTGATACCTCCCACTCACAAATCCATGCCTTTTCCACTCTACTATATATTTTTCTCTAGTTAATGATGTATCCACATATTAAAATATATATAAATTATAAGTGTGTATCTTTTAGCAAAATTATACTTATTTATATTTACTTACATATATTATATATTTATATTTATCCACATATCTTTTAATATATCAATAATATATATCATTTTGTTAATACAAAAATATATATATATATATATTAACTACTCATACATGAAACAGTATACAAATATTGAAAAAATTAATTAAAAAATTTGAAGATAAAATTAATTATATATGTTTTCAACATATATCATGATATTTTAAATTTAAATATTTAAAAATAAATATTTATAAAATTAAATTTTTATTTTTAAATTTATAGAAATATGTATAGATGTGAATATATTTAATCAAAAATAAAACTAAATGATGTGAAATGATGAAATTAAAAACCTATAATATCTCTATTAATGGAATCCCTCCGAATAAATTCAGTCCTCACTGAAAATGGGAAAAAAACTATTAAGTGAGGCTTAAATAAAATGGATTATTAAAAAAAGAGGGAATCCAAACTAAAAAATTAGTTTTCTAAGGAATTATAAGCGTGTTTTGGCCAAGAAGAAATTGAAAAAGTATTCCATTGTTCACACTATCATAAAGCTTTCAACATTCTTCAATTTGATATGTGATATATCCCAAATGGACACCCAGATCAGAATTTATGGTAGATTGAAATCCAAGTTATGTTTCCATTTTACCTCGGAATATTGGTTATTTCAATCAGATTTTTTTCATCAATCTTTTATTATATTAAAATTACTTGATATTAATCATGAAATTATTAATTATTAATTTTTTTAATTATTTTGTATAAATTTTCACAAAATAAATTACATAATATTATTAAATTCATATATAGACATCTCTAAATCATATTTTGAAATAATATATTATATTTTTAACAATATAAATATGAACATATTTTTATGTTATATAAAATTTTTATGAAACATACCATTTATCTGTGCTAAAAACTATTTTCAGTGCTGATAAAGGAAATAATTTTATCAATTCTAGGAAAATCCATAACAGTGGGGCACCCTTTATGAGTAAAAAAAATCACCGATAAAAGGGTTAGCATTACGAATGAAAAAAAGGGCTGATAAGGGGGCTAATTTTAACAACGCATTTTTTAACACTGATAAAATGTTTTGTTATTAACACAGTTTTTCAGGCTTAAAAAAGTACCCACTTTATCAGTGTTTTCTTTTATCCCTCATAAGGGTTGCGTCAAGTGAAGGTGAATATGTGGTAATACATATATATATTAATATATTAAAATATTTTCATTAAAAACTTATCAAAACTAATCTATTCATCTCAATAATAGAAATTGTATACATGTATAATGTGAAAATATACAATCAAAGAATAATTTTTATTAATAAAATGACAGAAAATTCGAACAAGGAAAATCAATCTGCAATCCATTGAATACTGTTTTTTCTACAGTGACAAAATGTCAAAATCAATGATAATGAGATGAAGAGTCATTCCTTCTTAATGTCTCATTTAATTGTTTATATCTATGTACTTTTTTCCTTTTCATTATTTTCAATAGTTAAAACTAGTGACATTGTGATTTTAAAAACACAAATCATGAGTATGAGTACAATATGAAGGTATGCAACCCTTGTACAAAGCGAATAATAATATATGGATAATGATACCAAGAGCTACAAATCAGCTACAATGTTCCTAAAATCACATGTAAAATAAATGGGATCGTCTACTGGATCATTATTATTTTTCTATGGATTCTCAAATGTGGTCCCTTCTATTGGAATATATGGGATTGATGGAACCACCCCATAGGGAAGAATTATAGAGATTATACACTCACACTATAAGCATATTTTTGAATTCTTGTTGGGTTCCAATGAAATCTTCCCTTCTTGCATTACTCTATCTTATAGAACTATAAGTAAGATGATGTTGTTGGTGAATGGGAACTTTATAGAAGTGAAACTCATTTCCCCTAGGGATTATCCTTTACAAAATCATTAATTACATTATTATAGATATAAAATGAATAAATAGAATCCCAAATAAAAAATTTAAATATTGTGTGTCTGTGCAAGTGATATGTTGGTTGAAATTATTTAATATGATATTTTTCATCACAATTTCATTCGTGGTATATGATTCCATGAAACATAAATTATAAATTATTTTCAATATTTGATTTCTACTATTGGTTATCCTTTATTATATAATTTTATGGGATGAAACATATTTGAGGTGAAATATTCATATGGTTAATATATACTAGAAAAATAATTTATTCATATGTATTAATGCATGAATAAATATTTCTATTATTAAGTATTTTTCTTTTTTTAATTTCCTATATAATATATTTCTATGTCATGGAATAACATATAAATGATTATCACTAGCCAAACCAACATATAAACAAAAAATTTATTTCATCATCCTATTGTTCATTAATAATATGAGCATATTGTGGAATGAAGATGTGTCTCATCCAAACACCAAATGATTTAGGTATAGACTACGGATACACATTATAAGTGGGCGTATTTTTCCCCACTTTGGGATCTATCATAAACTCATCTAATTATGTTAAAATATGATCTAGTGCCTATTCTGTGTATGTACACCAATTTTACTATAGTTCTTCATTCCATTTTTATCATATAATTATAGTTATATTTCCTATATATTATCAATAAATTGTTTTAAATTTCTATTATATTGTTTTGATAAAAGTTTTCAGTTCCGAATAAAATGATTTAATTATTATTATAAAGTCCCACAGAATAGTGAGAAATGTGAAATTAGATTATTTATATATTCTCTTATTTAAATATATATATGAAATCCATAGTACAATAAGTTGGTTATATTATTCCAAATACCACATAAACATTGAACCTAAGTTCTCTAGACCATGGATCACAGACATAGTGTTCTATAATCTGATGCATGATAAATTTTAGGAATTCTTGAACATTGTTGTAGCTTGACTGTTTAATGTGAAACTTAACAGGTCATTCGTTCCTCACAACTGGCATATTTTCACATTCTGAATGCCACCAAGCTATCATCATTTTGGGAAATCATATATTCGGTCTTGGTTAATCACCAAATCAACCTGACCGTATAGTGAAAAAGGAATCCACAACATCCACAATTCCATCACCATCTGTAAAACAATATGTCGCATATAGATGATTATTTTTCAGTCTGTATCATTCCTACCTCAAGAGGATGAATACTTCTACTAATTGAATGTATCAAACAAACACCCTCCACACTCCAATATATGGTTACACCATTTATTTACTTCTACCATGAAATCACCAACTCTAGAGAGACACATAGCTTCAACTGAGTTGAATAACATTACATCCGCTAAAAAAATTTATTCTTAGTTTTGTATAATGAACTATGTCTACCCACCCGAATTTGAACTTCCCAAGGAGTTGATGAATTTTCCCCATTCGAAAAGTGAAATTCTGAAAGAATTATTATACGATGTTTCGAATCATTTGAAAATTAAAAAATCATTCACTCCAAAACCAAACATTAATCACCCATCGTCATGCTGGGAAAGAGTTGATACATAATATTTAATTTCCATCCCATGGTAAGAGATATAGAGAGTGGGGTTCCACTTTATAGTTATAGTACATGGCCTAAAAAGTAGAGAGCTAGTGACTCTATATGAAATTTCAATCATATGTCCAAAACGGTTAAGGTCCTATGATAACATTTTGAATTTACCACCCAGGGAACATCCCATAGAAAGAACAAGATGCCATCATCCATTTTTCCACCTATGGTCATAACAAAATTGATCCCATGATTACATTTATCCATTAGCACAAATAGTTAGATCATATATGTTTGTGGGATTTCATGTGTTTAACAATATCTCATTGACATATGATAGATGTTTTACATCATTATTGGAAAAATTAGGTGGTGTCAGGTGTCATGGTTATCTCAATATCACATGATGTCCTGACATGATTTTCTACATGTCGTATATTAATAAAAAAAATTTGTTTGTAAACATACACATATATATAAGGGTAATAATTTTGTGTTCCCTACTAGATTTTTTATCACACGTTCATGGATTACCTTAGTGAACATGCATAAAACGTTTTTTATATTTCTGGTAACATGTAATACAAGGGATCTCGTTAGATTTTCTGGTTCAGGTAGAGAGGTAGGAACGAGGAGGGCATACGTTTTATGGTGATGTATCATATTTTTTTGTTTTCTCTTTTACTTCAATGATCTAGTGTGTGAAAATTATTGTGTATGTATATGTGGTCAACAATATCTTCATGTTTATTATAGAACCCACAATCATGACTAGACATTGGCATGTTTGGAGGCATGCCTAAGTCCACATTTTCCAATAAGACTGGTCATGGTTCAATCACCCATATGTCGGTGCATTTCACACATCCATACCCTCACACATATTCACACATTGACATAGCCTTACACACCCACATAGTCCCACATCCACATGCACACACACCCTCACACACCACCCCAAACATATGTATACAAGAACACCTACACTGATTCCAACACCCATGATTTCTAAATTTACTTTTTCATTCCTAAATATTTTTTATTGATTTAAAATTATTTAAAAGATGATATCTTTTGTTAATTTCCAAAACGTGATGATAATGAAACTCAGTTACCTCGATGTTATTGTATTCCTTCAAATTCTACTTTTGTAGAGTTTGATAAAAGGGGAATTTATCATCTCTTAAAATCCACTTATAATACCTAAAGAATAAAATTCATATTCTTTAGGCACTACGCTCAAGACACAAATCATTACCCCCAACCACACCCAAAAATATATACACAAACTAAAACAGACGCCCACATTCTTGTGCACACACACTAATTCCACCCCCACAGCATTATGGACATGGATAATTACACTCAACCCCACCCATGCTTTAGAAATTGTTAAAATCATCTATAAAAAAGAACAAATGACTTAGGTTTTTGTAAAATTTGATACATTTTATTGGTGATAAAAAAAGATCTCATAAAGGAACACTTCACCATCAATTGTAAAATAAGAGATCATCTTTCATTTTTTGACGCTATTAAAAGTGGTATTTAGCACCAGTAAAAAACACATAATATTCTATAAAATTATTTCTTTCTATCTTCTTTTGGTACTATATTCTCATCCTCTCTTAGCATTTCCCCCAACCACGTCACTCTCGATCACCATTGAACCCTACCCACCCCTATTTCTCACATGTTGTGCTCACACATTCTATCAACCCTCCCCCAATCAGCACTCCCACCCATTACTGAACTATGCCTTTTTAGATTCGAACATGATACCTTCAGGTGGAATGTGAATACTTTTACCACATTTATATACAATTTTCTGTTATATTTTTTGATATATCAGTTAATTTCTATATATTTACATACATATTTTTTATCAATTATTTTTTCATATATTTATATATTAATTTATTTATATTGAAATAAATTTATAAAATATATGTTTTGTGTGTGTGTGTGTTAGTATGTGAATGTGTGTATGTGTATAATATACATACACACACACATACAAACACACCCACACACACCCACACATATATATACATAAAATCATTTACATATATTAGAATATATTGAAAAATATAAATCTATATTTTAAAACAAGAAAACACTTTCTTATATAAACATTATACAAAAATCTCAATAATTATATACTTATTCATACATTTTTACAAGGTTAATAAAATGGAACAATATATATATATATATATATAAATTAATAATTTTATTTCATATGGTTTATATATTTTAAGAATTTATTTACATATAATAATGTTAAAATATTTATTTATACAATTAATTTTTTATGTGTATGTATCTAAAATTATGTATTTATATTTATATTGTAATTTACAAAAAACACTAAAATATGAAAAATGTTAAAATTTAAAAACCATAATCTCTCTATGAATATAGTCATGAAGAATAAATTCAATCCTCAAAGAAAAAAATATAAATATCTTAATAAAAATTATAAAATTTCATAGAATGATCAAAAATATGCGTAGCACAAAAAAAAAATATGAATTTTAGGTCTTTTAAACATTTAATTATTTGAAAAAATTACAAAAAATGGCCCCTGGTTCAAATAGAGAATATCGCTTCACAATTATCAATTTTATATCTTATGGTCTTCAAAAAATAAATTATACATTAAATATAAATACATACCTAGTACTATATAAATCACATTTAATAAAATATTATATATATATATATATATATAATATTTTTACATTAAAATATTATTTTAATAATGTATAATTTATTTTATTTTGTCATATATTTGTTAATCAATGAAAATTGTTGAAATTTATTAGCTCTAAAAATACGGATTAAAGACTATCATTATCAACACATAAAAAAATATGATAATTATGGAATTTTATCTTCATAAATAAAAGTGTAGTTAAATGTGACAGTTTTTCAGGATTTTTTTACAATGATAAATTTATCATTTTTTGATTCTTTTACATAGAAAGGATAAAATCATTGCGCTGAAAAATCATGAGTATGTTGTATTGAACAATGAATTTTTTTACAACACATTCAATGTGAAATTTATATGTTTTTCATTCCATAATTATTATTTGAGCATTTTATATAGTGTATTCAATTATATTAATTATATATAGATTATATAAACTATTTACTTTTCTTCATACGCACCTATGTTAATCATTATATCACACGGAAAAAATAAATTTGATAAGAAAAATAGATAATATTAAATTTAATTTCAAAACATATGAGAAGACTATTCAACCGGCATCATGGAGAGGAAATGAAAGTGAAAATTGAAAATATGGTGGGGGGGAGACAACTAAACTGCTCTGAACAATTAAAATTGAATTTTGAATTTAAATCATGTTAAGAACATTAAATCTTAAAATAAAATCCAATAGATCATATATTGAAATTACATTTAACTTAAAAAATAAATCATAAATCATAAATGTAAAAAAAGTCATTCAATAACATGAAATAAACTATTATTAAATTATTCTACTTGGATGATAATAGTTTATATTAAATTGAGTTACAACTAATATATTGTTTGTAATTGTTAAAAAATATCATTTTATTTAAATGTTATAATACATAAAAATAATAATAATATTATGTAAAATATATGAAATAAATAATATAATTTTTATAATTTTTTATGATAAAAAATATATGATGAAAACTAATATAACGTGTGGTCCTTATGTCTAATTGTATTATAAAAAACAACAAATTAAATAATTTAATTATTTATAGGAATTTTCATATCTGAAATAGTTATAATGATTCCAAATATTGATAGGCGGGCACTAATTTTTTTTTACAACTTCAGATATACCTATTTTCCTATATATTTGTTTTTTGAATTTTAAATAAATATTTCTATGTTTTAAATATTTTAAAAAATATATCAGAATAGAGAAGGAGGCCCTTCCTTTTTTGAATTAAATTAGATTGCGAGACCCCCTACATCCTTGACATTTCATCAATGCAAATTGTTGACAAAGAAAAGGTGGTGGCAAGTATCCTGCCTTTCACCTGACATAATGTGAAATGTGAGTGATTCACAGCCGCCATTACCTATTCTCCAAATAAAAGGAAACCCCACCATCTTCTCTCGAAATTTCATTCATCTCTCTATCATTCAATCTATTTACAATAAACCTGGTGACCTTCATTTTTGTGTGGTGGTTTCAATGGCCTAAATGGAGTGCCAATTTTTGAAAAGCATGATTTTGTAGTTTTTTCCTTCGATATTTAAAAAATATTTATATATTTAATTGATTTTTTGGTTAGTTCTAAATTTTTTTAATATTTACTATATTTAGTCCGATATAGTTAAAAATTAGTTATTATTAGTAATGATTAAATATATTATAACTAATGAAATATTTAGGATTATAGAATTACAATATAATTGTTAGGTAATACCAATTATCTGATGAATACTATATGATTATGTAATGATTAAGGAAAAATAAATATGGATTTATAAATTTTTAGCTAATCATTTTCTAATGATATATGAATGATTATCTAATTATTAATGAATCATTAAAGAATTATTAAAGAGTGATTAAGTAATGTCAAATGATTGATTTACTAATGCTTATTTAATGAATAACTAATGACTAAAGAATGATTAAATATGGATTAAAGAACTATTAAAGTATAAATAAATAATAATTAAGTAATTATTATATATTTATCAATAAATAAATAAATAATGATTAACTCATGATTAAAGAAGTATTAAACCATGATTAAAAAATGATTCAGTAAATACTTAGTAATGATTAAAAAATTTAACTATTGATTATGGAATTTTTAAATAATGAATAACAAATGATTAAGTAATGATTAAATAAATAATATAGAATGAATGACTAATGATTAATTAATTAAAAATTATGTAAAAATATTTATTAACTAATGATTGAAGGTTGAGTAAATAATTATTATAGAATTGTTAAATAATGAATAAATAATGATTAAAAAAATTCATAAATAACAATTAGAGAATTATAAATGAATGATTAACTAATGAATAAATAATTATTAACTCATGATCAACATATTGTTAACAATTTATTATCTAATAAATAAATAATAAATAAATAATGATTAACAAATGTCTAAAGAATAAATAACAAATTGTTTTTGAATGATTAACTAATGATTTACTAATAATTAAGAAATGATTAAATAATTATTAACTAATAATAAATTTATGATCAACATACAATTTTTGTGAAGAATTACTAATGATCAAATAATGAATAACTAATTATTAATGGATGATTATCAAACAATTAATGGTTGAAAAACTAATGATTAATCAATTTCAAACTAATTAATATGTATTGATTAATGAATGATTAAAAAATGTCAAATAATAATTAACTAATTATTAACAAATAATTAAGGAATGATTAAATAATTAATTAATGATTTGGTAAGTAATAATTAAATAATGAATAAATATTTAATAAATAATTCAAAAAATGATTAACAAATGATTAATGATTGATTAACTAATGATTAACTAATGATTCAAGAAATATTAAATATTAAATAACTAATGTTTAGCTACTGATTTTCTATTGATTAACTAATGGTTAATTAATGAATAACTAATGACTAAAGAATAATTATCTGATTATTAACTAATGATTAAATAATTACTATGTTTTCATTATGTAATGGTTAAAGAATAATTAACTAATGATTAATAAATGATTATGTATGAATAAGTAATGATAATGTAATAAGTTAGTAACGAATAACTAATTATTGAATAATTAAAAACTAATGATTAAAGAATGATTAACCAATTATTAATTCCTTCTTATGTAATGATTACCTAATGAATACAAAATTAATAATGAATAATTTAATAATTATTATCTAATTCTTAATGATTGATTAGATAATAATTAAATATGGATCAAAGAAGTATTAAATAATGATTTTAGAATGATTATTTAATGATTAAATAAGGATTAATGAATGACAATATAATGAATAGTTAATTATTTAAGAATGATTGACTAAAGACTAATGAATTTTTGAATACTAATTACTTAATGATTAAATTTTAATTAATTAATAATTATATATAATTTAACTATTTTATATATATTAACGAAGTATTGATTAAATAGTGATATATTATTTATTTATATATAAATAATATATGATTAATTAATTATTATGTATTAATTAAATAATAATTAATTATTTATTTTCTATTGATTAGCAGTGGATTAAAATAGTGTAAACACATGTGTAAGGATGAAAAAAAGGATAAAAAAGTGTCTTAACGACACACAATATTAGTTACTCCTATGATTATGTTGAATCTTACATTTTTCATTTGTGGTTTGTTACTCATGATTGATATGTTTTATATGAATCGAATTATTCAATATACAATTAAAAAGACCTTTAATAATGTTAAGCAATGTACTACAAAATATTATTGTCTTTTATAATATATAAGAAAACATTCTAAAATTTCCCTTCCAAAAAAATTAAGTGTTTATATTTGATATCAAATCCATGTCAGGATAATACAAGTGGATGTGGTTCTGGAAAATATTTATCTTGGAGTAAATCCCGAAAACCCTACATTTACCTAGATTTTATCAAGATTAATTTGGGACTGTGGTACATTGGAAAAATTAAATAAGAGATTGAAAAAAACACTAAAGAAAAATTTTCTTATCTATTTTTAAATTTCAACCAAGAAGACTCTCGAAATAATGTTCAACAGTGTCTGGAACCCATCACAAATATTATCAGTCATAAAATTGTGGTATTACTGGAAGAGACACAACGTTAATGTGGAATCTTCTAGGCATTACAATTTCCATTACCACACGCAGTCACAACATATGACTCTATGAAAAGATCATGGAAAGCATATGATGTTCTATTGTATTGGGTGGATACCATTGGAATATATTATTCACACCATGGGAACCTATTGGGGAGTTTCGACATTCTTCAATTCCTAAAGACAAGCCAATATTGATACTTAACATCAATATGATGCATCTACTAGAGATACTGAAATCCAGATGGATGTGGACTGAGATGGATCAGCCTCAAGAATAAGGGAAAATATTTTAATGTAGAACATATCATCAAGAATATCATAACATGAAATGATTCAATTAAAATTTTGGAATAAGTTCACACTCCCAGCCAAAATAATGTATTTAATCCATTGTAATAATTTCATAATACTAGTTCTAGGAACCATGTCTATTCATATATAGAAATAGAGTTTGGTTTGTGATTGTTGTCAATTAAAACTTGGATGACCATGTAGTATGTAAGGAATGTGGTCCTACGATTGAGGAAGAAATAATTATAGAAGGTTTCGTTGTTTCCTAGTGTTTTTCAATTTTTTGGGCATCAAAATTGAAACATTATTCATAGGAGTGAACGACATGAAGAATGGTGAGGAGAATTAAAAAAGGATTTGATTCATGTAGACTGGGACGTGGAATATATACCACTTATGGGAATGGCTTACATACCACATAAGAGACGTCATGAATGATAAAAATATATGTTCATGGAATCAACATTCATTCATAGCGATGGCGTGAAATATGTGGAATGGTGTAAAAACTCAGAAAAGGATATGAAATGCGAGGTGCAGTAAGCGGTCAAATAGGGAAACAGTTCGCGGTATGAAAATTGTTTATGGTGATGGAAGGAAGTTCGCAAAACAGCTATGATCCATAGGATAGAGTTGTAGGTTTGGAATAGTACATCGTGGAGGATGTACCAAATCTAAAATTTTGAAAATATTGGATCACTGGATTTTTCAGATCTGTCATCCTATATTAGGAGCATTAATCACATTTAAGAAGGTGCGACAGAGAGATTAAAATTCAGATAAGAAATCAGGTGTAGTCCAATTTGGTTCATGGGAAGACTATTCTTTGAAGAAAGAATAGGTTCATAGAGGAGAAGATGATATGTTATGAAAATGATCTATGGAGATGGAAAAATTAATTATTGAAAGGCAGTCTGCGATAGAATTCTTCACTTCATTGAGGAAGTAAGGCGGTATGCAGAGTTAGGTGGTTCGCAGAGTCTGGAAGTACATGAAAGAAATATGTTTTTCATAGTATGTGATCCACATAGCATAACTAGTGCACTTTATGTGTAAGAGTAAATTTTGAAGTGGAACACTCAAGGATATTTGTAAAATGAAAAAAATCATTTTTCCAAATTAATTTACATAACCTATCATTGCATGGAAATGTATATTACATATGTGGGTGTAGATGGTACATCAATAGAGAATATATTTATTTTTTACCATGAATATTTTAATTCTAAACCATTGAATCAACCTTCATGTTGAAAAAATGAGAACTTGTTATTTCAAGGTATTAAGAAAGAGGTATTCAAAAGAATTGATATGTTTGACACAATGTGCTATCCTTTAAACCATGTAATCATTGTTCTCCAGGAATAGAGTGACTATGATAAAATCATATAATCCACTACTATTAATAAATAGTGTATTCTGGTATGTTCGACACACTCTCAGCATATGCTCCATGGATGTATCCATTTCTGGTTAACCAAGGAAAATTGTTGTGTCATTACATTTCATGTGATTGTTTTATTTCATCTATTTCATTTCAAAAAGGTTTACCAATATTATATCAATAATGTACGATGATCCATTGGATTAAAAGAAAACTCTGACACAATAATTCACCCTAGCCCTCTCAAAGTATTATAGGGTCCATCAAGTGGTATTATATGGAGGTTGCTGATGATAAATCAATATCTGTGTTCTAAAAGGGAGAATTCAGAAAATTAAATCGGAGTCCCCCTCTTAGATGTTATAAACATTAAAATTTGAAATAACATGATGAAATATCATCAAATATATCTAGGAATAAATGTCCCCAATGTCGTTTCACACGAAATTTATTTAACTGATTCAACATCACTATCTATGACTGAAACTGGTAGGAAAATTATAGACACTAATTTAAAAGAATACAATTCCCTAACTATAGCTCTTTTTGATAAAATTTATATGAATATGATGATTTTTACATCATAAAATTCATTATAGGAAAATAAGTAGAAAATATTTGAAGGAGAAAGCAATGTGAAATAGAAAAAACTCCATGTCCTGCAAAATATATATAACGATCTGAAAATGCTTCTCGATGATAATGTATATTCTTTTTTTAATAGAATTTATGATGTTTTTAGAACATTAAAATGGATTTATGGTGAAATGAAGTACATTTATTTTGTAAAGAATATGTTTAGGATAATTCCAACCCATTACAATGAGATGGTATTAGCCTTTGAGTGAAGGGATCGTTCCAAAAATTTTCTAGTTGATCTTCTGAGTCGCAGGGTGGCATCTGAGATGAGAGTCAAACAAGAAGATACAACAACTCATGTAATCCTTGAAATGACATTCAAATCTATATAAAAACTTTTTTTGGAGATACTTTTGATGAAGATGATGGTGGAAAAGAAAATTTTTCTCTTATTACCATGAAAGTCATGATGGGAACATGGAAATTTGAAGTCAAGTTACCTCTGGCTTCTCATCACTTTGTATGAGTTGGTTACATTGCCTCTCAGTGTCCAGTAATGCTTGATGATGACAGAATAGAAACTAGAGACATATAAAAGCCAAATAAAATGTTTTTTTAGAGAATGTGACTTCAAATCTAGAAAAAAATTACAGGGATATGGTTTCATATGTGAAGAAGAAAATGATGATAATGAATTATTTGAGGAATTAAATGTTGAATTTAAATCTGGAAACCATGCTTCCATGTTGTCCACAACTAATGAATCAGAAAAATCAAATTATAAAGCTACAAATGATTAGTGGACTACTATTCCCAAGTTGAAAATTAAGGATGATTTTGGTAAGATTAATAATTAGTGTAATATATGAAATTACTGGGGAATAATTGATAAAGAATAATAAGAATATGTTGACGAGCTTGATATAGAAATTGAACAACAGGTTGAAATTGTGAATGTGTAGTAATCAATCCTTGAAATCAAAAATATGTTTTCAAACTAAAACATTAAATTGTATAAAATGGAATTTTCATTAATGAAGATAACTCCAAACTGGAAGATATGTCCTTATTTGATGAGGGTCTAGAAGAATTGGTTGTTATTATGAGTAGTAAGATAGAATGTGAATCAATTTCCCATGAAATAATGAAGAAAACAAAGCATAGAAAATTCTTAGATAATGAGATAATGGATATATCTATGCATGGTGCTGATGGATTTGAAAATATATTGAATGAAAAAAGACCAATTTCCATCGGTAATAGTGGAATTGGTTACGATTCCAAAACAGTGAATACTGGAAATAAAATGAGCCAATAAAATTATATTTAAATAGTTGTACATGTTGAAAATTCTCCTGAATTCCTCAAGAAGAAACCCTCAATTCAAAATAAAAAGAGAACTGTAAACAATTCTCATACATCTCTAGTTGATATGTAATCAAACTACCCATATATGGACATTGACATGAGAAGGAATAGAAGTGAAAATAATTACCAACTTATAAAAATTCAAATTTGTGGTATCTAGGCCATACCATGTCATACTATGAAGATGATCATAAATACATGAATGTGGAAGAGATGGGAGGTTAACAAAGTAAAACGAATTAAAATACAAAATCTTATATAAGGAATAGTTTTTATAGATATTGTTTTGTTAGTATCAAAACATTGACCATAATGATGTTGATTGTAGGTAGAGGAATGGCAGAAATAATTCATACAGAACTAAAAAACATGTCAATAATTTTCAAATAGATAGAGATTCTAATTCAAACAATTTTTTTACTCTAGAAGAATAGTACATGTATGTAGAACATATTCACATGGAAAATATATTTTGAAACACATATTTTTCCGTCACATAAAATGATATTAATGGTAGTTAAAGAATAAATTTGAAAATTCCATTATTGTAGAAGTAGCTATCAATGCAACCATGAATATTATCACATAGATTCTTGATAGTGGATGGTCTTACCATATGGCATGAAATATAGACCAATTAAAAAATATCAAGAGAGTGGTTGAAGTAACCGTGATATTTATTATTGATGGGGCTCTAATGATCAAAGGAATTCGAACTACAGACCTGGCTAATGGAGGGCTGAAGAAAAATGATGTTCTTTATGTGGATGGTTTGCATCACAATCTGCTATGTGTTTTTCAACACTATGGCTCATTAATTTCAGTAACATTCAATACGAAGGGTTGAAGAATAAATGTATTAACATGGAATTACCTCATGAAAGGATGAATAACTGATTGAATATTATATTAGGTTGATAGTAAAGATAACATTTATTACACGACAGTTGAATAAGATAACATCTTGTGGCACCAGAGATTGGTAACATCAATCTACAAGATATGGAAAAGATATATAAACTAATGATTTTCATGGATATACTAAATCAAAAGTGATAATTAGAGAAGACTTGTAATGAGTGCCTTTGGGGAAACATGGTATTCAGTTCATATATACAAAAGATGAAAATGGTATCAAATATTATTGATATCATTCATATAGATATATTCGGTTTAAATTTTTTTTTCAGAACATAAGGATAAAGGTACATCGTCCTCATCATTAAGGATTTTTGTAGAATTTATTGTGATATGGTTATACACTAGAAATGAAATGTTCTTGAGTGTATGAAAACTTATCACTGAATAGCCAATAATGATAATGGATATATACTCAAAGTTCTATAGTCTCAGAACGGAAGGGAAAACCTATCCATTGTATTTGAAAATCATCTGTAAAACATGAGATACAACATGAAGTTGGTCATTTGAGAAATAAAAAAAAAAATGGAATGGTTGAGCTCTAGAATCAATAGGTGAACAATATGGCCAAATCTATATTGGTTGAGAGTTGTATCCCTCAAAATTATTGTAATGTGTTTTTTCAAGATGCAATATACATTCAAAATCGAACATGGATTTCTATGGGTGAAAAAACATCGTGTGAGATGTGGTCTAGCATGGAGCCCTCTTTGAAATATTTTCATGTCTTCGGATGTAAATGTTTCAACTGTAATAAAGAATGGAATCAAGGGATTTATAGTGATGTTGTAGATGAAGGAATATTTCACAGATATTCAATGAATAGAAAATCAAGAAAATGATTCAATAAATGACTTGGAATAATTGTGTAAGGTATTGATGTGATGATCATTGAATATAAAACCAAAATAGCCTCAATGAATTCATTCAATGATCTGATAGTTTATGAGGAATAATATGGACATGGAATGGACCCAACTACTTTGGAAGTGTAAGGTGTGACAAACTCTCAGGACATACATCATGACACTGAATCATAAAAAGAATCTGAAGGGGAAACAATGGTTGAATAATATTCAACAGAACACTATAGGACATATCGATGATTGTAAATTGATTAGTTCAACATTATGATAGATTATAAATCTCCTACGCATACGTGGTGAATGTGGAATAATTCACAATATACATTCATTTATATTGTGGAACAATCTCTATAGGAAGAACCTAAAAAGGATTAATCATGGGTTAAGGCTATGAATAAAGAGATGGATTAGATTGATTATAAAAAACATGGTATTTAGTTGAAAGACCCATTAACCACAATGTTATTGGTAAAAAGATTATTTAAAATAAATTGATGATCATGAAATTATGATTAGAAATATGGAACAATTTCCTTTAAAGGTTATTTACAGATTGAGTGTGTTGATATTGAAGGTACATTTTTTCTTGTTGCTAAAATGGAGTCAACTAGACTTTTTCTATGCATGTCAATTAAAAGAGGACAAAAAGTGTAAGAATCTGATGCCATGAATGATCTCTAATATGGTTTTTTTGAAGAAGAATTCTACATTGAACAAACAATGTGTTTTCAACATTGTAATGACAAAATGTTGTTTTTTAGATTAACGAAGGCTCTCTATGTTCTAAATATGGAAGCATGAGCATGGTACTCTCAGCCAGATTCTAATATATGGAAGCCTGAATTTAAATGAGGGGTGGATCACGATCACTATTGGAATAATTATCAGAATGATCCGTTCATGGTACTGTGGTTCATTGATGACTATATCTTTGGTGAAAGTCGGTAAGGATCTGTAGAGAACATTACAATCACATGAAATCATAACTTGAAATTTCTATGATTGGAGAACTCATATAAATTTTCTAAATGTATGTTATTTAAAGGTCAAACTACACTTTTATTTCTCAGGAAATGTATGAGTGAGAGTTACAGAATAAATTTAATATACATGTATCCAAACCAATGTCTGATCCAATTTTAGTTGGAACTAAACTTGGAAAGCATGAGGATGGGACATCTGTGGATACCACAATGTATAAGGGAATCATCAGAATCCTAATTCACTTAACTACAACATGATCATATATTATCTATGAAACATTCTTTTGAGCCCTAATTCAAGGTAATCTGAAGGAAGATCATTTAGAATATGTGAACATGATTATGAGGTACATTCAAGGTACTCACAATTATTATTTATAATTTTATATAGGGAAGGATATATGAACTATCATCATATATTGATACTGACCGGGATTGAGATTGGTTTGATAGAAATACCACAAGTGTTGGAGCATTTATATTTTCAATAAATCCAATGTAAAGTTGAGTAAGAAATAAGAAATTACTTATCTTAGTACTACTGAATCTGCGTTTATGTCCACTCAAAAGGATTTAACTCAACTAAATTGGATGAAGCAAAAAATGAAGGATATTGGGGATGAGGTCAAAATTCCAATGAATATTAACTATGATTATGAGAGCAGAATTAATCTTATGGGGAATCCTGATCAGCATTCTCAAAAAAAAACACATTGAAATCAGATATTATTTCTTCAAGGAATATATTTAACAAGTAATGATTAAAATGGATCATGTGGGGGACTCATGATCATTTGGCTATCATAATGATAAATCCATTGTAAGCACATGTGTAATCAAAATATAGGTCAATCCTTTGGGTTCAACCACCTCCCACTCCATAAGGAGGTCACAAAACTCCCCTCTCAACACATATGTTAAATTTTTTTTAAATTTTTATTGATGTGGTGAATGTTTATGGGGGATATACAATCTAGGGGTTGTATAATTTAAGATCTATATTTTCAAATTTGATTCTATGGGTTTATTTACAATGTGGGAAATAGTTAAATTATATGTTTTTATTGGAATGGTTTTTTTGTGGTAGGATGATGGAGAGTAGTGTAATTAAAAAATTTCACACTGGGGAATAATGACAAATTACTATTGCTAAAGTGTTCATAGAAAATGAAAATGGAGAAAATAGTTTTCTGATTGGATTTGGTTATCATTATGGCTGATGGTTCATAAAAGTTTTCTATGGATTTCCATTATACCCAAAGGGGAAGATTGTTGAAACCAAGTATGTTCATTAATAGAAATGGAATTTGGTTTGTGTTTTTTTCCTGTTCTCATTGGGATATCCATGGAGTTTTCCAGGAATGTGGTCATACAATTAAGGGTGAATGTAGTTCTGATGGTGGTGTTGTTTCAAATTTTTTTCAAAATTTTTGGGCCTTAGAATTGAGATGTTTATAATAATTGTGGATGAAATGAATAACTGTGTAGAAAATTGTAAATTTAAGGGAACTGTGTCACCCTTGACATGGACCATGTACATTGACTGGGAATTTTTCACGGACCACACATGAGACAATAATAATTGTATATGGAGTGGTTTTCAGAATGAAAATTTGTTCACGGTGAAGGTGTACTGTACATAGAATGGTTCATAAACATTGTAAAGGAAGGGAACAATGTGGTGCAGTAAATGATCACATAGGGAAATTTTTCATAACATGAAAATTTTTTGTGGTGAAGGAAAGAGGATCATGACATAATTGAGGTTCACATGACCGGTTTGTGGGATAAGATAATAATATAGGGGAGGTTGTACCAAATAAAATATTTTGTAAACCAACGATTATATTTTTTTAGTCTATTTTTCTTATATGAGGAGCAATAATACCCATTTTTATAGTGCAACATGGAGATTAAAAATCAGAGAAGAAATAAATTGAAGTCTAAATTGTTTCGTAGGATGAATACTCATTGATGATTATAGAGGTTCGTAGATGATAGAATGGTATGTGGAGAAAAAGTTCCATAAAGAGGAAAATAATCTTTGAAACAATGGTAGTCCACAGAGTGAGAAATCACATTGCGGATGATGTAAGGTGGTATATTGAGAAGGTAAGTACATGAAGGTGCTGAGAAATACAAGGTGGATAAGGGTAGTACACTGATGATCTAGACAATTCACGGAAAATATATGAGGTACACAGAAGAGGTGATCCTCATAGCATACCAGGTTCACAGTATGTGGAAGAAGAATTTTGTACTTGGAACACTATAGGAAGCTTGTAATGTGACCGAATCAAATTGTGAATTTAATTTCTATAACCTACCAGTGCAATTAAGAATGTATTACATCTGTGGGTTTATACATGAATTCAATAGAGAATCTATTTATATTTTAGGATGTATGATTTAATGTTAAACCATTTAACCAACCATCATGTTGATAACATGAGTATAGATTCATCCAATGTATTAGGCAACAGGGGTTCAAATGATGTGATCCAAGTGATGCAATGGTGTATCCATAAAACCTTTCAAATATAGGGAAGCAGGATTAGAGTGACTGTGATAAAATATTGTAATCCAAAACTAGTGAATAAAATTTTATTTTGGTATGACTAACGCACTGTCATTGTATGCTCCTTGAACGTAGCCCGTAGTGGTGAACCATGTAAAATTTTTGTGTCTTTTCTTTTCCTATAATTTTTTATATATTTTCTTTCTATCAAGACTATTTTAACTGATTCCTATCAATGTTGGAACAAGATTCAAAAATTTAAGTGAAATTATTGACACCTTAATTCACTCCCCTCAAGGTGTTCTGGGTTCTTTCAATAATTACATGGTGTTAATATAAAATCTATTATTTTGTATAATTTTTTTGGAATTTATAAATTATTTTTCGTTGAAAAAACAAGATGCCTTTCTTATTAATATTTCAAGGAATATGAAAAGTACATGTGGGGTGACATTGATAAATAATGAAAATATCCATGGCTAATCCACAAAGAAATCATGTGGGAAAATAATCATGAAACAATCCATCAAATGAGAAATCATACATAAATTACCAATAACCCCATATGGAATATAACTTACTAGTTAATGATAAACTAAGGTTGTGGGGGTTATAAATAACGTTTTTTTATTTAAATGATTATTCCAAAATATGTCATAGAATTATTTGGAAAGTTGTTTAAAATGAAGATTAAACACCAAATCAATTTCCATATCCCTAATAAAATGTTAATTATGAACATAAAAAGTGATATGGAGAAGAACAATCCCATTAAATAATACATGAATAATTTATAAAATACATGAAATACCATGAAATTTTTCAATAAAACATAGCTTGGATGAGATGATCCTAGCTTCATTTTTGAAGTGAAATCAATATTATTTTCATGTTTTTGATGATTAACATCTGGAAAATGGATGTACATAACATTATAATTTTCAAAATATTTTGACCTTTTAATGACAAGGATCTCCATATGGTGAAGATTTCATTGGAAGGCTTACTGATTTTGAAAATTCAAAAGATAATTATATCCCTTTTGAAGATGTTATAAAGATACAATAATCTAGATTTTAATTCACTTCTGAATACATGATCATCTCATCCATGCTCTATTCCATTGAAAATTTACGTGGACTTTCTTGTCTGTTGTATATTTTTTCTTTTCCATTATTTATTATATGATCATAAATTTCATTTTATCATAGATAAATAAATTTATTATAGGTTTTATCAATATTCTGCCTCACAGTCAAAAACATTATATGACTTATTTTCAAACAATTTTTTAGATAAAGAAGAAAGAATTTATATATATAAATATATTAAACCATATATTACAGAACTTCATTTATATAGATAAAACATATCTATAACCACTCTAGAAATATTTTCTGAAAAAAACTGAATATATTCCCTTATTATTTTGGTAAAAACAACTTCATGAAGCAATTGAAATAGATATAAAATGCCCTATATTCTACCAGACATAATATTTTTATAACCATACCTTTATATTTAATTTTTACCCTTATGAATTATTTAATTTTTTTACAAAAAAGATGTATGATACTACACTACTCATTTTGTAGTATATGAATGTTTCACGTGATTTGATAGAGAACCATGGGTTTTGATGGATTTGGGTTTATTGATCACAACATTATCATTATAATCCACCTTAAGATTCCATTATACTATACCAATGCTATGCTACCTTTTTTTTCATTTATGGAATCAAATTATATATTTGTTGACCATAACATACATGCATCCCTCACTGAGTGATGGATACTATAAACACACACATTCCACTTTTCTAAGGGATTGATGAACATCACCATTATAGATATGATGGTCCTTATCAATTTCCTCTATATGGGTGATCGAGTTATATGACCCAACTGTGGTGACTATCATTAGATTATATATTGATTTCTTGGCGTTAACATTTTCTCCAATGATAATTCTACCGATAGTGGGTCGATATCAATGATATTTCATGAGATTTTCTTTTCATAGTTACATGATGAAGCCAATAGAATGAATGTGTTGTGTAATGCTCTTGTGTTTATCTTACAGATCATTGGAGGTACATTGTTCACTAATCACTCAGTTATGTAGGTGAACATGATGTATCTTGACCCACCATGAGTTTTTTTTCTTGTTGGGAGATACTGATGTGGATCTCCATGTATGGAATACACATATAGAGTGTTCTACACAACATGATAATCAAATCACAATGATATTAGGGGATGTGTCATCCTTCTTGAAATTTGGAAGTGGGATCCCATCCCTCCCTTTTCCTATATTGTTGCAAATCCATAGATACACATAGATGTTCTGCAAGTTTCTTTGCTAGATAATTTCTATGATTAGTCATATCTGTTGGTTTCTGATTCTAGCAGATGTTATGGGATTTAATTTCTTATTATTTATCACATTCTATGTTTTATTTCATAGTTGGAGTTAGGAACACCACATCATTAGGGATTTGAGAAAAAAATTGGTAACATTCCATATCCTGATGAACATTGTATGAATGATCCAAATAATTATACACAATCATTCATTAACTAACCAATTAATAATATCATAATTTTTGTTTTTAGTATTAATACTTTATGAAAAATATCACATGTCATTTAAAATTCTATATATTCCATAATATGATTTCTTAGTCCATTTTCCCACATAATACACTATTGGACTTCATGATTTGATGACTATAGAGCCACTAATTTATTTTCATATTATTGAGTGTCACCGGTGAGATTGTGTCATGTGCCAGTTTAGCAGTGTTCCGTGTTTTCCGCTTCCACCAATATAGTTTCTAGAACTTCATGGCGTGATGTTGATAGGGAAGTATGAGGTTAAATGGTGTCGATGAAATTACACATATCTCATCTAGTGGGGCAGAAGAGTGTTTTTTTATATCGAGGGTGTGTGAATGATGTGGGTCCATCAATAAGGAATTCATGAGATTGATCCAATGTATATACTGTGGTATATATATTGTCTTAATCCTCATGGTATAGGGCTTTAGGATCTGTTATGTGAATAAATTTTCATTTTTTTGTTTATGTTATGATTTTGTAATTAATTTTGAATCTATTTAAAACATACATCACTGTAGAGTATTATCTTCATGTTTGATCTAGAGGTGGAGGAGTTTTCATGCCTAGAAGTGATCCATGATGTACTAAAGGGGATGATAGAATCCTATCGTGTGGTTAATGACTATATCATCAATCTTATACCAACGGAATATGTGATTCCAAACCATGGAGTAGAGGTTCCTACTCAGGAACATCCTCAAGAACGTGCTGACGTTGAAGAGACTTGATGATGACAAACACTATACCATGCAACACGAGAGGTCTCACCAGTTAAATAGGAAAAGGTAATCCCTCTTTCTATCTAGACATAACTGATAGTGGATGTGCATTAGGAGGACTGGGATCCATTCGTGTTTCCCAGATATCCATAGTTCTTGCAAGATATAGATCACCAGAGCTTCCATAAAGGGTCAATTTTCATGATTCTATATTTGTTGACAGAGACATTATAAGCTATATAGCTCCACCAATAGATTATGGATGGTCCTTATACTTGAATAAGGGGAGAGGGATCAGTTTGGAATGATGATATCCAGGTGATAACTACTCCTATTGAGACACGAGTAGAGAATGCTAGAATCGAGTTTCTAGCACTAGAGGGTCATCCCAATAAAGTTCACCAAACTCTTTCCATGTGTAGAGGATAATGTTCTAGATAAGGGTGTCATATTCGCACAGAATAATGCCAGATGAGATCTCACCAAATAGAGTGATTTTACTCATTACTGTGTATGTTTTATATTAAATAATATGATATGAAAATAAATTTATTCAATACTCTATATGATTTATTCTCAATTAAAATGATGAAATTATTTATACTATCATATTTTTTTTTTCATATTTATTCATTTCTTCAATTTACAATTATATTTTATGAACAATTTATATTTCATAACAATTGAAATTTGAAAACAAAAAGTATAGGAAAATATTTAAATTTCATGTTTGTATCTTTAATATATATGAAAATATAAACTGTAAAAAAATCAAAATAAAATTTATATCAAAGATAATGTAGCTGAAATGTTGTGTTAAATAAAATGATTTTACGAAATACAGTAAATATTTAAAAATGAATGAATTCTAAAAAATAATATAAATATAATTATAATGGTTAAAAATAACTATAAATTATACCTCTAAAAGTACTTATCATTTATTTTTTTTATGAATATTTTATTATTTTGAATTAGTTTTCATACTTTCATAAAGTGTGATATGTCATTTTTATTTTATTTATAATTTATATTTTGTATCCTTTCAAAGCCACAAACATCAAACATTATTATGTTTCATGTAGGTGATATTGAAAAAATGTAACTTAATAAATATATATAAAATCCAAATGATTATTTGACAAAGTGAGCCAACATATAAAACCGAGTTGAAAATAAAAAAAATAAATAATATAATAACTAAAAGAAAAAGTACATGACAATAAAATTATTACAAAAAACATAAATATTTTCACTCTAAAATATTAATTAAAATAATTATAAAAAACTAAAATAAAGAGAATTTATATATAAAATTTTAAAACATATGTTTTGTTAAATATATAAAAAAGAATATTCAAATTACCTTTTCCTACTGAAAGGCTTAATCATCAATGAAAACATTCTATATTAATTTTCAAAAACTCTGTAACCAAGACTTATTGTTTTTTTCATAAAAATTATATAAAAACTATAAAAGAGGCCTATAGAATTTCAATTTCCATTGAATTGTTATTTCTTATGCAGCGTATCCATATTCTCTTCTCTTTCTCCATAATTTTCATGTAGTGTTCATTAATGACATTTATCAATACACAATTTATTATCTATGGTTGATCAGTAATATCCTTATATAAATCCTCCATAATGTAAAATTTATTTGGTTCTTATAGTATACCTGGTTGTAAATTCTATCTTTTCAAATAAATAAACTAGTGGCCTTGTGTTTTTTTAAAATATGTTTTTTTAACCTTCTCCTTGTGTTTAATCATGGAACCATTGGATTGGATTGTTGGAGCAGATCCTAAAACTGAAGTTGAATCAGAGACAAAACATCTAAAGATCCACCTGATATATTTTTGAACCTGATGTAATTTTACACAATCCTCAACTTAATTTTACCGGAAACTGAAATTTTTTTCTCTAAACAGATGGAGGAATTCAACTCTCCCTCAAATGATTTTTTTCATACACACATGTTAATACCAATATGTTTTACTACCAATCATCAAAATTAGTGAACAACACTTGGTCTCCTCAATCAATAGGACATTAAACACTTGTCGTCCATCATTGATCTATTAAAATGTTTTAATTGATAATTCTATTTCTATCAACACATGTAATCATCTTCACCTCTCATTGTAAACCATTATCTATATATTGCTAACTGAAAATTTGGAACCCCCTTCTTTCAATCTAAAAGAAGATACATATTACCATCCCCAATTCTTAATTTTCTAATCTATTTCATTATCATAATGAAATTTCCAATTTATAGATGTTCTATATTGAAAACTAATTAGAACAGGGGGAAATATCCCCATAATGTTTCCCAAAATGTCTTGCCTCTGTCTCCTCATAAAAATTATATTTTTGTTTTATTCTCTTTGATATTCCAATTTAAAAAATAATTTCCCATAAACACCACCATGAATTCAAATATAAAAGGCATCACCACCTAATTTATCTCTTAAAGAAGATATATCATTCCATCCAAACACTTAATATTTTTCAACAATATTACATTTCCAACATTTCATGACCATTTATAGTATTTGTTCACACTAAACTAGAAACATTATGTGAGAGAATATATCCATATTTTTTTTTTCCAAAAATCTGATGCCTCTATAATATTCAATATTTTTCAATATATTTTTCTCAATCATATTAAAATTTTAAAATCATAACATTCTTATGGGGATCTCACCCATGTACGGATATCATTTGAAACTCTGGATAATAATGTTGGGAATTTTATATTAATATTGATTTTCCCAAATCGCATGTTAAAAAAATTCATTCAAAATAAATTCATTATATTCATACCAATGTTTCAGAATCCATAGAAACTGGACCTTAATCCATAAAATCATGCATTCTACTCTAGAAGGAGTTTTTTTGGGTTTACGATTTCATTATCATTCCTGAAATTAAAAAATTATTGGTCTTTATCATTAAACGTTGACTTCAAGTAATGTTACTATTTCTCCTCACAATTCATGCTTGATTATATGATATTGACACATCTACCCTAGAGGGAAGGAATATATAGGTTATAAAATGACTATATAATCAACTTTTAGAATTCAAATTGGGTTCCCAAGAAAGATTTTATTTGGGAATATCTCATTCTTCATTTCTATAGTACAATCTGAATGTTTGTTTTTTCCTTTGGTGAGATAGTTAATGAGGTTTTCCTTAGAGTAATATTTACGTGATATGATAATCCAAGGAATAAAATTACACTCATTTTTGTTGTTATAGAATCATATGATCATAATAGTAAGATTATTGAAACTTTTAAAAGGTGTTTGATATCATCTGGATTGATAATATTAAAGGTGGGTGTGGTAGAGTTAAATTCATTGAAATGTATCTCATCCATTCATATATTGATATTCTATTTGGATAATTCATATCCTATGAGAATCTATTTTGACGTCCCAGAAATCATTAGAGATATAAAGAATTTTACATCTGATTAGATGTCATAGGTTAAGGGTGGTGCTTTCTAATCCTTGTAAACTATGACTAATATGGTAAAAGAGAATTGTTTCTACTATGGAAGTCTAAAAATCTGAAGGATAAGTAAATGGAGTTATGGGGAGAGATATACTTTATGTAAATCATCCAAGTCATAGATCATTGATTAATTTGAATTCACGTCATTGAATGATTCCCAACCATATACAAATCATGATTCTAGTTTCTCAGATCATAATTGTAATAAAATTATGAATCATAATAATTAATACCATGTTAATTATTGGTTAAACGTTCCTCCCAAATAGGGCTTATTTTTTGAAGATGATAACATGATCCTTAATTATTATACATTATCTGAGAACTTTAGGCTTGAAGATGTTGCTAGTGCTGGAGAAGGTTATAGAACAACAACTCATAACCCCCAAATATTATCTTACACAAAAAATTTCATATCATAATAAAGAATATCCTATGATATAACACTTTATTAAAAATAAGTGATGATATGGTGAGGGTTAAGGTTGCATTGATTTTAATATAACCCTCAAATCAAAATTGACTAAATTGTTGATTTCTCACAATGAAGATGAAATCATCAGAATCAAACATAGAATCCATAAGAAGTAATTAATGGAAAAAGTCCACAATGATTCATGTTTATCTGCACAATTGAGGCTTACATTCATAGTAAGAACACCACTCACAAACATGTTTTATTCAATATATAAAAATAAAACAATCTATATAATACACGAGTTATGAAACATCAATAGAAGCATAATGTCTCCGATACTGTCAAAATGATAATCATAAAAAACAGGATCTACAGACAATGATATATGTATGGGTGCCTGGAAGTCCTGATCATTCTATTCTTCATTGTAGTGTTTTACAGAAACTTCATAATCACTTCATAATAAATTTCTATAATAACTAATTTTATATATATTATTTATGTCCACTTGTGCACTTAACCTATTTACTTCTTGATTGAAAGACCATATCATTAATTACCCACTAGACACAGTGCACTAACAATGTAAGCTGGAGAATGGTTGGCCTAGAGTCACAACATTAGGGAACCCAAATCATTAGGTTATGGTTTGAGATACAAAAATGGAAGTGAGTGAAAAACACTATTATGAGAGGATAAGATGGAAATAAATTCCTCAGATATGGGGGAGTAGGGGGTTATCAATTACACCTGACACCTCTAACACTTTGAAAGGGAACAAGAAATCCTTGAGTTCTATGATGAAAAACATGAATAAAATAATAGGGTTTGAATGAATATGAATTAATAAGATGATGTGGTGGATTCAATGGGTGAAATTATATATCAACAACCAACAATAATGGCCTTTGGATTGTGATGCTACCGTAGTATGGTAGTGTAGGATGCACATACAAACCAATCGACATGTCCACATAAGAGACCCAAATTCCAATAATTTTCACAGAAAAATAAATTTATATGTTACAAAATAATTCTACTTAAAATAATATTTCATACATGTAGAACTAGAAATATAAATTTTTGAATAATAACATGGGAATTTCATGATGAAAACAAAATTTTATAATACAATTCACTAATATCCATCATATTCAATTAATATTGGGGAATTTATTTTAACCAAGGATATATAGTTGGAACCAAATTCATTCTATATAGGAAAAAAATAAATTTAAAAAATACCATAGAATTTATAAAACCATCATCCTAGTTATCATCCATGTGTATCTTATAGAAAAACATTTTCCATATTCTGTAATATCTCTAAAAATGTAGCCAAATGTATATGTGTTTTCATTAATGATTGAATACTAAATTCATTCATAATGATAATATAGATTGGATATCAAAACCGATAGTAAAAATTGTATTATAAATTTTTTTAGAGGGAAATTCATCAAGCTATAATGTGACATTGAAAAACTGTATCATGGCTATGTAGTCGAATTCTATAGATGCAAGAGAAACCACAGACTATATGTTTCACATACACAAAATATTGCCTCTACAAGCCATGAACAAATAACGTGTAATGTATTGTCTACTATCATTGTTCCTTTAATATTTATCATCAACATATCATAAAATATTTTCCAAAGTCTCCACAATTTTAAAATAACATAATTACAAATATAATTAATTTGAAAAATACTAAATAATCCATTTTAGGGCATACAAGTATGGCTTCTATAGAGTGGCCATAAACTATCTGAGGGTTCATATTGAAAATGAAATGTCATTACTAGTGTATATCGTGTAACACAGGATAATACCTACTGTATTAGCATGATGTTTTTTAGAAATAATATGAATATCATCAATTATAGATGGTACTTGTGTTAAAGAAAAAATAATGATATTTCAAAAAAGTATACTGACAAGGATGAGAGATTAAAAATTTAATCACAAGATAATATGTAAAATATAACAATTTTGTGAAGAGTAAAGTTGTTATTGTTCCTATCTCTATTTATTACAATACCTCGTGATGGAGAAGGTTATATAGGTTTAACGACAAGCCCACTAATGTTTCATTTCTGAAAATTATTCATTACACAATTAAAGAAATATTATGATTTAACATAATACTACTTATCCTTAACCAATCCAATATGTTTCCTTGATGGATAGCCCTACTGTGGACCTAATTTTTATGGTATAATGTATGGAGGATCTTGAACATAAACTAAATAATCATGATAATGGTTTAATAAGTTTCTAATTGAAAAAAATTTAGTTTGTGAATCCTTATCGTGATGGTTTCTATTCATGTGTATGTTACATGTGGTGAAGGTAGGGATGAAGAAGGTGTACTCCTTATACCATCATAAATTTTATATGTGTATATGTAACACCCAAATATTTTTCAAATATATTTAATATTGAATGAATAAAACTCAGAGTCTTTACAAAACACCATATTGTTATAACCTTGTCAATAAACACAATTTTTCTACCTCTATGATTTGAATTTCAAACAACTGACATACATTGTTGCGTTCAGTAAAATATTTAGAGCTCAATAAGATCAACATTCATTTTTAGTGAGTAGTAACATGACCCTTAGGAATTTTAACATACCCTTATGAATATAAATATGACTCTTCTTAATATTAAACACACCCATGAAGGTATAAATAAAATTTAGACACATTATAATTGAAATAGAGTATTTTACAAATTAATAATTAAGTGTTGGTATTTTTGTGAGTAATAAATATTTAATCATAATATTAAATTAATAAATTGATTAAAATTAAAATTCATTATCATTAATTGTATTCCAAAATAATTATTTTTTTCAAATGATATTAGGATAATTTTAGGGGACCTTATTTAATATTTTTAAGAATTATAAAATCATGTTTTAAATTTAAAATTGACATTTTCAAGTAAATAATAATTGTTTTTAAAACTAATTTTTAAATATTTAGAAAATTGTTTTGATAAAATGGTATTTGTTTTTTTATTCTACATGTCAAAATTTATATATATTGGATATTTTGGATTTTTATAAAATACTTCAATTTTAGGTGAATAGTAAAATACGATAATTAAAGATAAATACAAAATACAACATTTTTTGAGTCATAGGTGATATAAGGATGAATTAAGGCTACATGGTTTGATGTCACATGAAAATATTACTATTCTTGATCACATCTATCCATACTATTTATGGTCTTTAGAAAAATAATAAAAAATTGATTAAGATAGTAAACAATTACTCCCCTCCACCACTATAAAACCCCCCTAACTCCCTCTTCTCTTTACTCATCTCAATCATTGTTACTTGTCTAAATTCATCTCAAAATGCCTCCCATGCTCTTACCCCACACCTAGAATCCCATGGTCTTATAAAAATTCCAAAACCTCTCCCATAATGAGGCTCTCAAGGAAGATTACATCAAAAGGTAAATTCTTCTTTTCATTTCATTTATTTCATGTTCCTTTCTTTTATTTTTCTTTCCTCAACTCCTATCATCCAAATGTAATGATGAATCCAGTACCATAAATGTAGAGTAATTTTTTTATTATAACTTATTAATTCATAATCATCTCTCATTTTCCCATCTTTTGTACAAGATATGAAAAAACCATCCGAATTGTGTAAATTTATCACATTTGAGGCCGATGAGTTTTCAATTTCTATTGCCATCATCAATTATAGTCATAAAATATTTTTTATGGTGGAACAAAAAATATAATATATTTATTATAACTTATTTATGATTATATAATAATTTTTCATAAAATATATTAATTTATAAATCAAAATGATTTCGTTGTGATCAAGAATCGTCAATTAACCAAAACAATTATCATTAGAGTTTTATATAACGATTGATCTTCAGTAACAATAACCAAACAAATTTTATAAACATGTAATATTACTGTTGTTATCTAATAACATACACCTTCTATTCTAGAAAACCATTCTCATTCTACATGTTTATCTGTAAATGAATATATGTAAACCGATCATGAAAACCATGTAAGAAAACACTCCAGAATAATGAAAATGGATATCTTAACCCATCAAAAGGATATGAATGAACCTAAATAATGTTATAATAAATACATTAAATTTATAGGAGGTTCTAGAATCATTAATTTATGAACCTAAATTTGATTATTAAGGTCATTAATATCAAGTGAGGAACACCTTCAGACTTAAGGTAATGGTTTTCTACCCAAGCCTCTTTTTTATTCTGGTTACACACATTCTCTACATACCTCAATTATATTATTAATTTACCATATTGGCTCCTAATATATTCTATGATAATTTTTTATATATTTCTACCAACCATAATCCTACTTTCATTTATGGGGAGTAATATATTTAAATATTATCTTCCAAATATTTAACCTGAAATACAAGCCCGACTCAAGGGAATTTCTCAAATTATTACCTATTTTGAGCACACTCTATAATGTATTTTTAGAGACCATTATATTTCAAAAAACAAAAAATTTATTATTAAAATACTATCTTACATCCCATATGGTATTATACAAATACGTTACAATAGAACTATTCATGTCAAAGGAATAGTTTATTTATCTCAAGAATTTCCTGATGATTTTATAAGAGTATCTTTATCTGTTTCAACATCATTTTTAATTATTATTAATTATTGGGATTAATATTTTATGATATTTTATTCCATATTTAATTGATGATTTATTATTAGTTTTACTATGAATGCGCTATCTTAAAACCATTCACCAATTTACTCTGAATGGTTAGTGTTTATGCTTAATGTTTAAGGAACGTGATTGACATTTCATATGTTAGATTAAAGATGAATGTATATATTGTTTATGTTAATTGCAAATTAATATGAGGAATGCAATATAATTAGTAGGTGATGAGTGTGGCCCTCTATATCTCCTCGATTAATAGGTAGGTCTCATGAGACAAACTAGGGTCTAGGAACAAGGCATTGAAGAAATGATTATTCGTGGTCTTGGAACAAGGCCTTGACCGTATGGTCAAGAAATCAGGCATTTTTAATTACCTCATTATGAAAATATTAATTGAATTATCATGAGGTTATTCAACTAGTATAATACCCTAGATTTTTAATTATTATGTCATTTTTTATTTATCTCTTATTCCATAATAAATGTACTCAATGTCATTTTCAAAGGAATGTGTTTTAGTTATTTATCAGGACAAATGTCTATGTTTAGGATATCTTCAAATTTATTTCATACCCTTATTGATCATTTGATATCACCCCTTTATTAGGATCCATATTACCAGGACATGAAAAATTATATTATAAATGAAATAATGAAATAACCGAGGTGTTATGGTTGTTGTCAAGTGAGATTATAAATTGTATTCTATTTCATGTTGTGATGTTGAAGATATGTATGTATGTTGTTTCCAATGATACTAATCTACTCGATCCATATAGTTTCATATTCAATGTTTATATTCCAATGAAAAAAATTCCATGGATCCAGGAAACTTGGGTCAAGTAATGATAGTATATTATTTCTTTTCATGTAATAAGAGCAAGGATTGATGTAGGTTTCAATTTTAATGATGAAAATTTTAATTCCCCATGCAAACAATTTTTCCTTATATCCTCTCCCTATCCCTTATAAAATTTTTAGAATTTTTTGTTTCATGATTTTAGGTAAAAAATAATACTTGTGGTCATTCATGTTTTCATGAAACCCTTTCCATTTATTTAAGCTATTGTTATTCTTGAAATAATCATAAAAAACACCCATGGAATAATTTACAAACGGGACTTTAAAAATCAGGATTTGTTTAAACATTGAAGAGTTATATAATGAAAAGTTTAAATCATTATTTAATTTGGTTGATTGAGGTTATTATAATATCTAACACTAATAATCTTTTCAACATTTATGAATCTTAATATTCTATAAATTCATAGTAAATAGAATTATGCATGATTATTTAAGATATAATTCATTATGTTGGTAATTTCGTGCACATAATATATATATATATATATATATTATGAAACATATAATGACCAAAATTTCTTGGAATTCACTTGGGAGGAAGCGTTTTTCCCTTTTTCTAGGTGATGTTTTATTTTTCAAAAATTAAAATTTTTCAAGGCCTTGTTATCTCAAACAATTATTACATTAGAATATTCATAATAATCAACCATGAGCGAAATTATTTACTTTTTTTCATCTAAATATACTAGGAAATATTTTGTAAAGAAATTTACATAAGTTGATCATGTAAATGGTTTATTTTGTTATGATTTTGACGATATTTTTAATAGTCTATTGAAGTCATACATACATTAATATGAGACATCTCAATTTCCAACTTAATTAGAACTGCTTCTTCAGTCGTATTGTTGATGAAAACTATGCACAATCAATTGTAAGTTACAATGTACCAACACATTCTATATTTATTAAATTTTTATTGATATGATTAATGAGACCTTTAATACATATTATATCATTCTATGAAAATTAAAATTTTCATATACCAAGATTATAATTAACACTAGAAACCTAACAAGTTACAAAAAACCAAAACACTCCTAAAATAAATTGCAATAATGATGTGAGGAGAAATAATATTTCAAATGAGGTGAGAAGTTCAGTACTATGTTCAGATCAATAAAAAAATTATATTAATATATATTATATTATGAAATTCATCATAACACCACGAATATTATATATTATGTGTGGTAGGAAGATATAAAGTTGATCACATTGAACACCATTGTGTTGATGTCAAGACTAAATTTATGTATTTGAGGAGTACTATAGATATATTATTGGTTTATATAAGATATTAAGAAATAGCCATCAGAGGATATTCAAATTCTAGTTTCCAAACTAATCAATATGACCTGATGTCAAAAAGAGGATACCTCATCACCTTCAATAGAGGTTCCATGTTCTTGAAGAGATCAAAGAAGGTTGTGGTCATAGATTAAAAAGGAGATTATGAGTATATTAATGGTTTTGATGAATATAATGAATTATTATAGATAGTGAAATTCAACCAATATAATGATGTAATACTTAGAAGTAATGATCCTATCATAGTCTGTTATGATAATAATATAGTGGTAGATCTCATAAAAGTGCCAATGTGAAATATTCTAAATAATAACTTACATAAAAGTCATAATACCTTGAGGGATTTTATTTTTGAGAGGTGAGGTTGTTGTGAGTTATTTTTTAGTGGAAGAATATGTGGATGAACCATCAAGTAATTTATTGACTTTGATGAAACATTATTATCATTTTGGACTACTATCCAAAATGTATTGGGAAATGAACTATAGATCTAGTTGGATTTTGATAGAGTTGTTGTATAAGGATGAAACTTTTTTAGAAATGATTACATGTATATTCAATGTATTAAATTCTAATAAATATTATCATTACATATTATTCATTGTTCCAAATGACTCTAATGCAATTTTTTCATAGAGTATAAACCACATATAGATGGTCCAAACTATTCTCCAGAATTATGAGAACCTAGAATTGCAATGATTTTATTATTAAATAAAATTATTTTGTTGGATAACATACTATGTTGGAAGACATAGTACACAATCTGTTATCTGTGAGTACTGATAAGAGGATGAGGATTCTTCTAATGAAGTTCACTCATGTAAATCTCCCTGATAGCAGGCTCTAAGAACATACATGTTAGTAGGAATTTCAAATGTTTTGTTTTTCATAGATATTACAATCCATGATCATGTGTAATGGTCCTTATAATATAATATTATCATTAATTCTATCATTGACTCATGCACATATTTTTTTATTGATGAAATTCATGACCACATATATTTGTGGTGTGGCGAGGTACATTGGGTGCGTCATGTTTGACATTTCATTAATGGGTAAATCGAAGAAGGATTTTACCCTTCTAATTTTATGAATGTTGATATCTTGAAACATTTAGTGGAACAAAATCATCACATTAAATTCAATTTCCATTGTTTAATAATGTGTTAATTTATTATAGTTTACGAAGGACATATCAAGTAAATATTATGGTGGCATGGAAGTGAAACATGGTCAATGAGATATTGTGAATACAGGATTATATTACATAGTGATCCTTCATATATGATAGTAATCATTGGGAAATTATGTTATTTATATTTGGTTCTTTTTCCCATTTCTAGATAATAATTTGGTACGTTATGCAAGCTCACCTAATTCCATATAAATGAATCATAGAGGGAAACACACATAGTGTTACAATTGATTTAGATTATATTCTCTTTGAATATAAATAATTCAAAAAATATGACTCTAGTGACATAGAGATAAATTTCTTCCCATTTTATTGATTTATTATATTTATTGGTGAATGAAATATTCAAATTAAAAATTTATTCAGGTTTTTAGTAAATGCTAGAGGAGTTCGATGGAGGAAAATCATTTTCAAAGAAAAATATTAAATATAAAGATGATCAAATAATATTTGATATTTGAAACGTTTGTGCATGCCAAAAAATAATAATAATAATAATATTATTATTTGGTTTTATTAAACGTTTTTATATTTTTTATGTGGAAACATGATATTAAGAAATTATATTAACCAAAACCAAAGATCTAGAAAAATACAGTTATGTCTATTGTGTTTCAAAAGATCAAAGGGGAAAATTTGAATCACCACATGATGGATTCTATCCTTGGATCCTCATAATGATATAAAGGTAATATGAAAGGGTATCTTTAGATGAACAACATTTACATCGAGGAATGATCCAAATCATAGGTATTCGTTTCATCCAATATAAAATAAATAAATTATAAATTTATTGTGCAAGATCCTAACTCATGGTTTTGGGTAACATTGTTCTCAATAGAAATTTTAATATAATTTCCACATAAGTATTCATTCATTTCACGTAGATAAACTATGTGGTATCAACACATCGATGATCAAATTTTTAATTAATTATTTAATTTTTGATCCATACACAATTATGGATGAATTTTGATTTCATATTATTTACTCATTAACCTAGTTTGATTTAATATGTTATAAATTAGTATTTTTTATTTTGTGTTTAATTTTATGGTAGGGAAAATATTAGATGAAAAAGGAATCACGGAGCCATCAGAAACTACCCATTTTATGTAGCTAAGATAGCGTTTCACAATAAGTAAACTAATGTACACATTGTTTACCCTAGTAAGCTAAACCTAGCCATGACATAGGATACCTGAAATCCAATGCAGTTATTACATGTGGTGTACAATCTATGTTGACCGGAAATCCTAGCACATGGTTGTTGGATTACATTGTGTGCATCAACATACATTCCTTATATTCTATATGGATGAGAGTCCTAATGTTTTCAAATTATTTGGTCATGATACATGGCCATTCCTCATGAGAGTAATAATTGATATCATATTCAATTTCCAAAATGTTTATACAGTGTAAAAAATGTGTAGTTCATCAATTCCCATGTTTGATATACATGCATAGATATACGAAAAAATAAATTTCAATTATATGGAATGTATCAATATTGCACACATCATATAGTATCTCAACTGAGAAAACACATAGAATTTATGTAAGGTGGATGAGCTCAAGAAATTTCGATCAAATTACCCGCAACTAGTATATACACACTGTGTAGTCATGTGAGATACATTCCAATGACCCATTAGTGTATATTGGGAACACGACAAGCAGATACCTGACATGCACCTGTAATGAACTCAATATGTCATCCAACAGAGTCAAAATGTTGAAGACCAAAATGTGTGATCTAGATACATGACAATAGAGTTACATGATGTTTAGCCTGAATGTAAAAACCATGCAGTCTCCCAATTATAGGAGGAATTAAAAAAATTTAAATTTAAAATTGCCTCATTAAAACCATATGTCATTAATTTCATTTTTGGGTGAATAAAAATTTAAAAAGGATTTTTATGAATTTTAAATTCTGAAATAATTATTGAAATAAATTTTAAACTACTGGTTCAATTGTTTATTTACCATTACTTTCATAATATTGGTTATCTTCAAATGAATTAAAATGGATATTAAATTGAATGTGAATTAATTAATAAATTTAATATTTATTAAATTAATTAATTAATTTTTTATATTAATAGTAAAGAAAAAATTAGAATTAATGTTATGCCATTATGTTTGAATATATGATGCATGTATTACTATTCATGATATTGAATATCAACAGTTCTAGTGTTTTTATATATTTAATTTAAATTATTACATGGGTTATCAAATATTTATTATGAAAATAAATTTGCTGGTCTGTGTGTAAACCCTCCCCCAATTATTATACCATACGTACATTTCCACTGATATTTATGTGATTCCCCTTTATAGAATTTGTTAGTTCTCCTCACCTTTTGTGAATTTAAATATTTTTAATTAAGGGAGTTTCCCATGGTGTGTTGTGATAGTTCAAGATGTAACATTATTAATTCCAATGGAGGTGTTGCATAGATAGACATGTAAAATGTTGTATTTCATGCTATGACTTTAAGCAAGATTTATATCCCCTATTTCAATTGTTTATTTAATGTACCGTCATTATATCAACCATATAAAAATATCATAAATGGTTCATTTAATTATTTATTAATTTCTATATGAAGGTATTGATTTTAGGAGTTCTACTCCATGGACACATATATAAATTAACTAAATAACAAATAAGGAAATTGAACAAATGAATTTTGCATAAATGTTTTATCCAACATGGTTAATTAGTTAAGTAACATCCACAAAAAATTAAAAAGTATTTTAAAGGATACCTAAAATAAAATATGTGCATAATAAATTATAATCTCCGATTTAAATATTTACATAGACAAAGACTTACATCACATCATTAGGTATTGAAGACATTTAACAATTTGTTTAACTAACCCTCCCTATGGATCTTACTTTTGTTGTGATGTTATTATGAAGTTTATGGTTGAATTTACCATATTACACCAATTCAACTAGCCCTATCTAGACATGATGTAACTTGGAGGCTTGTTATGAGTAATTCCAAGTTAGGATTTTCTGTTTGTGGTGTCGAATCAATGAATAACGGAATAGTAATCAAGTTATTAACAAAGGCCTTTTGATCAAAATACCTTCAAGTTGGTTGACCAACCCTCACCATGGTTATGTAATGGGGAAATAAATCCCTTCCACTTTAATGTTAAAGAAACTATATATTCTTACCATAATGGTGATGACTATTGAGACATGACAAAATAGTAGGAGATAATATAATATCAATTAATTTATTATTTATCAGATAAATTTTAATCATGAAAAATCACTCCTAATATCCAATTTAAATTTTATGAATATATTTAATTATTTTAAAGAACACTATAATTATGATCAATATTGGGAAAATATATCCTCTTAACTAGATGTAACATCTATTAGTGGTTTAGAAGCCATTCAGTTGTGATAAACCATGAAGGGAAATATTATATGCCAGAATACTCATTGCCCGATCATCCTACTAAAAAGTGATTGAAGATGATTTCATTATATATGATTACAATTTGAGTAATGTGGTTTATGTTAAATGTTTTATTCTCTCATATATGTCTATGAAGAACATGATTTCTAATTATAAAATTGATTTGTATAACATGCTTGATCACCTCCATGTTCTTCACCAGGAGAGAGATAGATAGGGTTTGATTGAGATCTCCATGGATCTCTATCAGATAAATCTTTGTGATGGTACCATATATGGACCCATATAGTCATGCTCATTTTCTATATTGAGTACCTTGTGGATCTAGGGTAAAAACTCCCCAAATAATATGGAATTTATCTCATTCTCCCATTGCTTCATCATATATTATCCCAGTTTTTTGTGAATTTTAATACGAATAGAATCATGATGTATATTCAAGATCTTCTCACACACATCATCATGTAGATAAGGAAACAATTTATGAAATGGATTCAATATTTATATTATAATAAATATAATTGAAATGTTAAAAGATTTAGGCCCCATGACTCTCCACTACCTTCCAACTAGAAAAATATCAAGTGGAATTGAAGGTAACAAGATGATGACTTTCTCACATGTGGAATGATGGTCCAACTGATGAAAAACTACACCCTTCCAAAAAAGTATTTGGATACATCATGTGAATTTGTTATCTAGTTAATGTTATCTATTTCTACATATTTTCTACTAGAAACACATTGTTGTTATAATATATAAATTAAAATATAGGAACAAATTAGATTTTTCATGTTTGACCGAGGGGAGCTATTTCCATGAACATATAGAAGATCTAAACTTGTTGTTTTAGCTACTGGGACCAACTACTTCATGTTTCCAACCAATATGGTCTAGTATGGAAAGTTTCTTAGTAGGTAATATCTGTTTTCAATGATGATCAACAACAAAACTACATCACATTACTTGAAACATAACCAACCATGGAATCATGTGCTAGATCATTTATACAATGAACTATTGACAAAATTATTCCATTATATATATTTAGGTTATTTGTAACTAAAAAAATATGTTCTATGTCACCAATTATTTAAAGCTAAAATGGACAAATAATCCTTTAGTTAAAAATTTTAATGGTCCAAATGACATCATTAATTAGTTCATATAGATGTGTAGACCATTTCATATTTAGGAAATGTGTGGGTACTCAAACCTAACAAAATAAAATAATTTTTTCACTAGATATGGATATAAATTCATAATTAGGCATAATTCTAATTCATTAGATATATTAAATGGATATAATAATGAGGGTTACTACCAAATTGGTATGATGACTAAGAAACTGTACTAATAATATACTAGAGAATAGCTTAACGAAGACTTCATTGATTATTTAAGTGAGTTTGGGATCATATGGAAACTCATTCCTTATAATACACCATAGTGGAATATTTTATGTGAAACGAAGAACCACACCTTCCTGGACATGGTGATATCAATGATTAGTCATTGAAGTCCTCCATTATGCTTTTGGGGATATGCATTAAAAAACAAAGTCAATACTAAACCATGTACAAACTAAATAAGTATATGGTATAACAGAACCTTTATGAAAATTAATCAAACTTGTGTTACCAAAAAAAACATATTTGTGGTTTTGAAGCATTTTATAAGGCATATTCTTGTAAATAACATGACCCTAGGGAAAAATTGGAATATTATTGGATACCCCAATAAATAAGGGGATATTTCCAATATGAACCCCCATATTAGAAGGTAACAGTTTCATGAAATTCCACATTCCTTTGTTTGGAATACCATATCTAAAAGAAATAGTGGGAGTGATATAAACTTTTTTAATGTTTAGGATAAAAATACATATGAGTTGGAACATGAGGCAATTCAAAAAATACATATGGAGGAAGAAACTATTCTTCCGACACAAGTACATAGTATGATCGAAATATAGGTAAGATAACTATAATAGTATGGTTTTCTCATCAACAAAGATGGAGACTCATTAATAGTTTATAATAATGATCCACTAACATACATTGAATAATTATGTATCACAAATGATTCCATATGGTAAGAAGGCATGGATTATGAAATGGATTCAATCTACAAAAACCATGTCTATATTTTTTTAAATAATCTAGTGGATGTAATGACTATTGGTTGAAAATGGGAATTCAATGTGAAACTAGACAAGGAATGATAAGTCAATTGTAATAATGGATGAATGGTTCCTAAAGGGTTAAAATGAAAGCAGATCATTGACTACGATGCAAACTTTTAATCGGTTTCAATGATGAAATTACACATATTTCTACATGAAATTATCTCTTAGAATTCCCAGGAGATTAAAAATGGATGTGAAAAAAATACGTCCTTTAGAGGAACAATTATAGAGATGTTTATATGAGTTAACCTGAAGGTTTTATGACTACAAGGGTTTCCCAAAAGATAAAAAAATTTAAAAAATAAATAAATTTAAAAAATAAATCATTCATGTCATGTAATATTCGTTTTGATTAATCAATAATATAATTTTGTTTCATAAAAAATTATTGTGATACATGTGTCAATATACTATTTAGTTAGAGTGATGCTTTCTTCTTAATGGCATATGTTAATGTCAAATTACTCACTGGGAATGAAATACTACTCTTCTTGTCTGTTAATAAGTGGTTGACTAAATTATTTCCTAGGAATTACATGTGAGTGGAATTTTATATACATGGTATCATGATCCTTCATTATAGATCAAGTAGGTTTCTTATAATAAGTGAATATTCATACAATGAAAAGATAATGATAAGATTATATTTGTAACAATCCAAGATGTGGTTAATGATAGTGTCACATGGAATTCACATTTTTAGGAAAATGTGTCCATAGACATGTAAGGAAAGAAATAAAATGGTAATAATTACATGCATGTTAGTAATGGTGTCATTCATATAAAAAATAATATCTAAATTGTTATTTGTTTTCTATGTATTATGTTTTGAAAGAAGATAGCAAAATGATCCATATTCCCACTAGTGGATGGATGTCCATATTATACACAAGTATTTGAGTTGTTGTAAGCATATGATACTTTTTTAAAAAGGAGTTTATGAACTAGTAATTAGAGTATATTTTGATTATAGTTCATGTATTGATAAATAAGTGATTATTTCATAAACGAGATAAATTTTCACTGTGAATGGGGGTGATATGAGTTTGATGAGTAGAAAGTGATGCATTGTTTTAGATTCTGCTATAGATTCTGATTATATAGAGGATTTTGTGGGTACTAAAGAATAAGTATTGATGTTCAATTTCATCTAATATCCTGATAGGATTCCTAGTACAAATGATCTTATCCCACTCAATTATGATACTAATATAGTGGTGGATCTCACAATAGAGAAATAGAAACATCTATTCATGAAGAACACATATTGAATGTATCATATCTTTATGGATTTGTCTCAGAGACATGAGCATGTAATAAAAAATTTTCTAATGAAGAGAAAATTATTTTCCCATTGAATAAATCAATGATTTAGTATAAACATGAATTCAATGTGACTTACAGTGGATGAAAATATTTAGGTAGTTGTCTCTATTCCATGTGGGAGTTTATTGGTGTTGGTGTCATACGACCAAGGTTTTTCAAATTTATTATATATATACTTGATGTATTGAATATTAATAAACCATAAAATTATATATTATTCATTATTCTACATGATTATAATATAATATTTTCCTTCAGTATACGTAGTATTGATATGGTCATTGCACTTCTTGCTTGGTTTAGAACCTTGATGTTCTATGATCAAATTCTTAAATAATGTTCTATACATGGATAACCTATTATGATGTGACAAATAGAACATATACTATTATGTGTGAGTACTCATACGTGGATGAGAGTTGTTCTCATGAAGATCATAATTTAAAATCATCCAAATGGGAGATTATGAGTACAGTCACACCTGTAGTAATTTGGTTTTTTTGTGTCTTTGGATATTATGATCAATGATCATGTGTATTAGACTTTAGGTATTAATATAATAAATAATTAATTTCATGACTCCTTAAATTATATTTAATGAAGTAATCCATGATGAAATATATTCAAGAAGAGGCTTGATACCTTTGGATGCATGTAAATAACTGATCCCAGTTTCATAGAGATGGTGCCTTATTTCATTATACTGGTAAGATTTCATGAATTCCATATTTCACCAGAACAAATACTTCAGTAGTTTTGGAAAACTATACGCATAAATATGTTCAACATTTCTACTTGAGATAAAATATAAGAAATGAAATCCATTGGGAATATAAAAAACTCTATTATTATCCCAACAATTCATTCAAAATACACTTCATCGCATCGTTGGGACAAATAAAACAAAATAAATGGGTGGGATTATATGCTCACTAAGGGTAAATAATACATTGGAAACAGATATAAGAAGGAAATGCGAATATATAAAAGTACACATGCCATTTAAAAAACATTTTCCATGATATGGAAGGAATTAGATATGAATTATCACATGGAATATCAACTACAAGTTTCATGATGATGGAATTCATAATTCCGGACATCATAATCATTCTGTCAAATTATCGTTCCAATACTATACATAAATGTGTAAAAACACAAAATAGTTGAATAATGAGACCTACTGATTCATCAAAGACTATTAAGGGCCCCCAATTACATACTATGTCTAATTAATTTTTAAAATTAATGGGGATAAACATAAAAATCCATACATTCATATTGGAACTAAAATATTAAATATAAATAAAGTTCTCCAAACAATAAACATAAACACTAACAATTGTGAGTAATATGGTTAATTGTACCAATAAAAAATATTTAGTGTCCCAATAATCATAATACATTAAATAAATTATGTTGTATGATATCAGAAAATATTAATCCCATTTAAACAATATAATCAACAATAGTTTTGAAATAGGTGAAAATATTCTTATAAAATATTTGAGTAATTCTAAAGATAAAATCTCTTTTACTTTGAAAAGAAATCTTCTTTTGTTAAAATATTTTTCAAAACCCAGAATTTTATTAAGGTAAAATTTTAATAATTAAATAAGTAATTTTATAAAAATAATGTTATATATAATATAAATTATAGTGTTCTCTTGATAACAGGAAATAAATCTAAAAATTTCCTTCAATCATGCTTGTATTTTTGGAATATTTTTTAATGAACTTTTTGAAAAATATAATTCCCATAAAAGAATGAATTATTATGATTAGAAAAAGTATATAGAAAAATAAAATTGAATATATGAAGGATATAAAATAATAAATAATAAATTCATTGAGGTAAGAGGATATATAGTTAAACGAATGAAAATCGAGGTTTGGGTAAGAAACCCTTACCTTGTGTCCGAATAAGTTCTCCACTTGAGCTTAATATCTTGGTTAATCAAATTAAATCCACTAATTATTTAATTTATAATATTACATACAATAATATTATTTTTAATAATTTAATGTAGTTCATTTTTGGACTTAGGGTTAGTTAAAAGATCCAAATTTATCACATGTGAGATTTTGTTTCCTTGATTTTTGATGATCGTTATAATTTTATAAGATAATGGATGTTCATGTAGAATGGGTATAATTAAAAAAATTGAATTTTAAGATATTAATGAAAATACAGTAGTGTAAATGTTTATATATATCATTTGGATTTATAGTATGATTATGAATCGTTAGATCAAACATTATTCATTATTCATTTATATTATTTTTGGCACCATTTCGATCATCCCAGACAAGTTTTGTCATATGAATTCATAATATATACATATATATAGGTCAAATAAATTTAAATAAGACATAATACTTATTTTATTACATGTTTTAACCCTAAAAATGGTTTTATGACCAGCCATGAAGAATAAATTGATGAACAAAACTCCGTCATCCAAGAAGGTTGTTAATTGGCACCTCCCAGATAATGATTTCATTTATAAAATAAAAGAGAGTGAGTAAGGGTATTGATAACTATTATTACATTAACAAGATATAATTACAGAATATATATTTTAATAGAGTTATCATGATTAATTGGACATAGGTGGTGAGTAGATAATAACAATAGAAAGAATAGAAATGAAATTAAAAGAAAAAATAAAGAGGATTTTACCTCTTGAGTACTCCATGTTGATAACCTCATTAAGGGAAGTGGTTTTGGTCTTTTTTAAATACCATGAGATCATGGACATGGGAAAAGACCAGGAAATATTATTTGGCATAACTATAAGAAGTTTCAAGGCATAGACAAGTGAGGAGAAGAGTATGCGAGGGGCTTTTTCTAGAGTGGAGGATAGGGGTGATTTTTTAATATTTTATTCATTATTTTATTTTTCTTCTAAGGAAAATAAATATAGATAAATATTTTAAACAAAGATAGTAATATGTTCATGTGAATTTTATCCATATGTGATTAAATCATCCATTATTCTAAGAATAGTGTTTTAATCTTATAATGATTTATACCGTAAATTACCATATATTAGTATTCACCAAAATTTCAATTATTTCAAAAAAATCACAAAAATTAACACCTACTATATTTTTATGTGTATAATTTAAAAATACACTCCATTAAATCAAAATAAATTTCATTATATATGAAATTTAATTTCTAAATAAATTAATTATTTAAATGATAAATATATATTTTAAATTTAAAACTGATTTTATATTACATTAAAAAAATTAACTATGGTATCATAAAATTATACTAAAATCATTAGAAACAAGATAATAAATTAGGAATACATTTAATTAAATTAAATTTTATTTTAATTCGATTTATTAATTTAAAATTGTAATTAATTATTTATTACTCAAAAAATACCAACACATAATTATTAATATTTAAAATATTTACTCACATTTTTAAGGTGTCAATTTTTTATTTCTACATACAGTTTGAGTTTTATATTAATAAGATACATATTAAAATTCATATGGGTACAATAATATTCATAATATTCATGTTACTATTTAACAAATAACTAAGATGGTCCTACCAAATGTTGGCTATCTTACTAATCACAACTGTGTATGTATGCCTTTTGAAATTCAAAACATAGAAGAAAAAAATTATATACAATGTCTATGTTATGAATTTCTTCTATAAATAAATACGTTTATGTTTCACAGAGACTAAATGTTTCATGCATTATATATTAAATTTATTTGTGAATCCTTAGGGTGTTAAACTGTGTAACTATTAGTATATCATTAATGGATAAGTTGAGGAAGGAATTGTCCCTCCAAATTGTTTTAAAATTGATATATTAATCCTTTAATTGGAATATATCCATCCCATTATATTTCATGTACATGGTGTAATGACTTGTTAATTTTAAATATAAATAAAATGAAATATTTATGAAATAGGTTGGTGATACAGATGTAAAACTATCATGATATGATATTGCAGAAAATGGGTTATATTAAATAGTTACCATTCGTATGATGTTGTCGTTTTTTTGACATTATGACATTATCATGTGTATCATGAGCCACTACAAGATAGTTATCATGGAAATTAATCCTTGCTTACTAATGCCAGTGTGAAATAATCATAATGGGCCAGATATTATGTGTTAAAATTGATATCGATTCAAATCAATTTTAATTTAATTAGGTGGACAAATATTATTATTAATAATGAGGGATAACATTATTCTTCTTTTATTAAAAAAATATTTATTTATGAATGGAATATTTTAAATAAATATTAATTTTTTTTCAAGAAAATTTAGTGGAGTTAAAATGGACTAAAATAATGTTCAGTGAAAAATATTAAATAACAAGTTAGTTAATTAATATTTGTTATTAAAATTTTGGTTAATACAAAAAATTAATAATAATTTTATTAAAAATATGGAACATAGTGTTTATTACTTCATATTATATTATTCAATGTATTTCCTTTCTCAATAAATAATCATTTATGAATATTGTGTAGTGTGTTGAATCACCGATTAGTTCAATCAAAAATAGAAAATTGTTACACATAAAATATTCCCACTTGACTCCTCCTTCTCTATCCCTCTAAAATTTTAAAAATGCGAGAGATATTTATTCAATTACAAAGGATGAGAAATAAAAAATTTAAATCGATTCTCTATGCTACAAATTGTTGATCGATTGGAATTTCATAGAGATCAAAGGATCACATGTGGATGATCTCTTTTTATATTATAGAAATATCCTAATCCATGGTATTCGTTTATTTCGATATTAGTGTAATTAATTATAAATTTTATGTGAATGTTCCGCACACATGGTTTTAGAAAAATAAAATATTAAAATAAATTTTATATATCACCCACCATCGCACACTTCTTCTATGCCCAAAACCAATATAATTAACATAAAATCATTATAAATGTTCATAAAACGTATTTCCTACATATAAAAACTATTATTGAGATCCAAAATTTTGATCATACATAAATAAATGAAGTTGAATCCCAATTTTTTTTTAGTACTAGGAATGAGGTTGTCTCTAGAGAGGATTGTGTTTTCGATGTATTCATCAATTTTTTAACATTTTATGTGTATGAAAACAATGATTTGAGTAGTTGTGATTTTAATTTATTGTTTGAATTACGTTTCCCAATCTTTTATATCCCTTCATTTTTCATGTTAAATCATTATGCTATTTATGTTCTATCATTCTCAGTCTAAATAAAGGATACCATAATAGATTATCCTAATATAGATTTTTTAGCTTTATTAGGTGGATGGGATGACAACTGTATTTTCTAAACTCAAATATACAAGAGATTATAGATCAACAATAACCCTTAGGTTAATACACTACTCATGATCAACGATAGTGGAGATATCGATGCGCTATGGTTTTAACAAAATTTATTAAAGGATGACTTTTTAAATTCTATGAAATTATTAGCACAATCAAATTACTAGGATGAATGTGGTTCTAACTATCCTATTTATTGATGATAGGAATCATACATCAATATTGACAACTATTAGTGGGGTGTGGTTTCGTGGTTTTATTGTTAGCACCAGATTAACTGACATGATGGAAAACGTTTCATTTATTAAATCATTATTTTTTTTCGTGAATACATAAACATATATGATGTAGTATATAAGGAACTATTTTTTTGTTCTCTTATGGTATTTATTATCGCACATTTCTTGATTACCTTTTTTCACATGTAGGTTGGTATGTCCAAATATCATGTAATAATTATCATAGGAAATCTGGTCAAATTGTCTAGATGGGGATAAATGATTGGTTTGAGGAAAGACATAGGTTTTTAAGGTGATGGATCTACTTATATATTTTATAGATTCCTTTTGTTCTTGATTTACTAAATGGGTGATATTTTAGATGTATGTATAAACGTTAAAATTGGTAACAGTTTTATTATATTATGTCTATGTTTATTTTTCATTAATGGCTGACACTTGGATGTATTTCCTCTTGCCTACACATTGATTTATGACGGTTTTATTGTTTAACATTTATTATAAATGATGATACTAAGAGTAGATTCTCTCCATGATTCTTATCTAATTTCAACACTCATCTATAGACTCTGGTGTAGAGGGAGGAATCCCTAGGGATATATATTGATACTGCCTGTGTTGTAGTTTCTGAAGCCCCATTATGTGGAGTTACACACACCCATACACATTCGCAGACACAAAAAACCTATAACCATATGAATGAACACCTGGACTCCCCCCCACACCCATGAATACTTTCACACCTACTATTACACCACCAGAAAAATATGAACCTTAAATTATGTTTTTCAACACTAAAAAAGTGCTAATGATTTAAGAATCTATAAAACCATCTAGATTTTGTTATTACTAGAAACTCACTGAAAAAGAAAGAATTCATCTTCACTAATAAAATATACCTTTATCTACACATTTTTATATCATTAATAGTGGCTGTATTAATCAGTGATAAAAATTTATGGATAAATATATAAAACTAAGTATTTTTTAAAAATTTAGATACTAAGATCTTACCCCATATCAACCCACTCCCCCTCCATTAGCACTCATCCCCTAGCCCCCTTATCACGAGTCATTCAAACCCCCTTCTTTTTCTGAACAATTCAGGTTCCTCCCGGGCTATTCATCATGAAATGAATTTAATGCATGAAGAATATATTAATTACACGACAAAAAAACCCACATGGGTGTCCTAGTTAAATGAAAAATTGTAGAAAACCTATGATAATTAATTACAAGTCATATAATATTTTTTTGTTCAAAATTATGTGAAATTATAAATGGGTTCACAATATTTTTTTCTTCATTAATTATTAATTGATCATGGTTATAAAAGCAAAATATGAAGAGGATTAATAGGATATATTCATGATGAACCGTGAACAAATTAAAATTTGAAATGAAAATTATATTTTTAAACCATAATGATAATAAAGGAAAATAATAATTAGTAATTTGAATACAGATACCCTAATAACATTTTATGTTTTCACAAATACCATAAGTACATATATATATGTGGATAATAACATTGTAATATTCATGTTTGATTGTTTTTTCAAATACTTTACAAGAAATTAATATCATGAAAAATGGAATATTTACATATTATATTGAAAACAAGGTCACCTGAATCAAGAAGTGGTACTTTGAGGCCAACATTATAATTAATTTAAATTGATTTTATGTAATGAAAATTTTGTTTTCAAATATTTTTCCCCAGAAAAAATTGATCATACAAAACCATTTTTGGTCAACTATAGTTATTTTTAGAGGATTTTAGTATAAAATACATATATATGTGATCTACATGTGCTTAATTGTTCTCTAATCCTTGTTGATTGATTGTTATGTGATAGAATCCTGGATTGATTGTCTAGTGGTGTTCATCCTGATAATTGTGATGATTCATTCATTCTTGTAGAATCATCCTTATAATATCATTCTTAATATGATAGTGGAGGAAGGAAAATACCTAGTGCATTAATTAGACTTGAGGGACAGTGCTAGATTTCATTGTTCATATCAACAACCTATTTCAATCAATATCTAAAAAAATTACATAACTATCTTTTTAAAGAGACATAGTTAGGATGAATATAATATGTAATTATATAATTATAATTAAATAATATAATAATAATTATATGACCTCGTGGCCTGAAATAAGAAAAATGTGATTTTTTCATAGAGTGCACTAACCAGGACCACAATAACTATTATTTCACTAGCATCAATTTAATATTTATCAATAGAGACAATCTTAGTCACCCATATCCTAATCAACATTTATAAACAAATATTATATATCAATGTTACAATTTACTACCATGAGTGAAATATTTATTTAATTTATTGGATTATTAAAACCAAATTAATGTTATTATTAAGTCCTATGGATAATATATATAGAAATTATATGAATTAGAAAATAGTTTAATTGTTATCATCATAATCACATGGTGATTGAGCCTCTAGGTTATTTTATCATTAGAATTAGGGTGGTTTACCAAAGTATGGCATTAGTTTTTTTAAATTTATCAATGTACCGAAGATAATTAATATAATATCACAACACCGATAACAAAAAAATGTGGGGTTTAGGTATAATATAATCCCTTTGTTATAATATATAATCATGAAGGATGTGCACATGTTCCATGAACACATATTTCTGATATGTCATTATTTAGATATCCGAAGTAAACTCATTGTTACACCATGGAAAAGAAAATTAATCTAATAGTTCCTTTTCAATCATAGTGTTTTTATATTTAAAACCATTAATATCTACTGTAAAAGCCCTTTATTGACATATTCCGTAATTACATGTCATTCAAGATGCGCAGTATGCAACATACTTACTAAAAACAAATGAAGACATAATTTGGGTATGTATATCCATGTATGTGTGTCATGATATGATTTATAATAATATCAATGTCTGAGTACCATTATATAAATCTTTAGGAATAAATATATGAATATAATGAACACTCATAATTAGTACTAGTGGGATTTATTTCATATTACTTGGTCATATAGATTACAATGTAACAACATCATGAGATTATGTCTCATCATCATATGAGTAATCACACCTCATAGTCAACTATATTTGTTCCCCATAATATAGTGGTATCTAACTATAAAACATTTTTTGGAATATGATTATTTAATTTTATATTTCTCATCATAACACTGTAGTTTTATGACCATTTCAATATGATAGATTATTTCGGGCATTACTACATTGAAGTCAACTATAACTATGAATGAAATATTATAAGATGTTTTAATTATTATTGTCCTTAAATTTTCCGGAAATCAAAAGTATAGAAAACTAGTTTTAGGAACCCAACTCCAACACAAAATTTAGTGATAAATCTACTTGCTCATGGATAAGCGACTAAGTGTTCAATCATATGATGCATTCTAGATTGTTAGAATTTTTCAAAAAAAAAATTGATGCTCCACTATTTATAGTATAATTAGTTGGTAATATAGTCCTCACAACCGATCGATCATCTTGGTATAAACACCACCATGGTATTATTGTTGCATGACTTCGTCTTGGGAGTTTAAGGAAATCACCACCTCAACCATACTATCTAGTAAACAATTTACAAAACACATTCTCACATCCACCTCCACTTCCAAACCCATATTTGTAATGACCAAAAAATTTATAAATGTAATTTACCTTCCAATTATTATGTTATATGGTAAAAAAAAATATAATATATAACACAATAAAAAATTTATTCTATTATTTCAGGACTGAAATTAGTGGAATTTATAGAAATAAAGGAACTTATACTAATGGAATAGGGACATGACCATTTGAATAGTAATATAAAAATTAGTAATAAAAAACATATAAATATAATTGTAACCCCATCTATTAAAGAATAACTAAAATAAGAAATATTAAAATCATAATATGATATTATTATATAAGTATATGTAAGTAATTTTTTTTAAAAATGATAAATTATATGTATGTATTTTTAATGCACATAAATATTTTTAAAAACCTTTATAACAAGAAAAATAATTTACTTTTTTCATAAAATATATTAATAAATTAATAATTTGTTTATTATAATAATATAATAATTTTATGAGTCAATAATAAATTTTTAATGTCTCATAAAATTGGATATAACATGAAAAATGATATTTTTTTAAAATTGGCGATTCTATTTAAAAATAAAATTCAACATATTTATAACATGTTTAAAAAATGGAGTCCATTTTTAATTATATATTTAGAAGAATGGTTAGGGAATGTTTTTTTAATTTATTTAAAATAGTAGAATTTAAGGTGAATATTAAAATAAAATAATTTACAATATTTAAAAAAATATTATAATTTGTGAGTAATGGATGATGTATATACGATTTAACATTATAATCTAAAACTATCCTTCATTATTAAATATATTTATGATAAATATTAAAAGAGTTGATTTTATTGATCCAAAATAATAAAATAATGAATATAATAATAAAAACTACCCCTCAACAGTATAAATACCACCCCGCACTACCATATCTCCTCACACATTCTATGACTTTTATAACAACTAATCATATCTAATTACCATCCCAAGCCTCTTTCCTATATCCAAGTGCATTTTTTCAAAACATACTACAAAACCCATGTGCTATAAAGAGGTTCCCAAGGAGAAGATATTCAACAGGTAAAATCATCCTTCATTAACATATAATTTCATTTTCATTTTTTTTTACTACTCAACTAAACTATATAAATAATAATGATAACTCTAGTATCATATATATTCAATTATATTATTATGTTAATGTAATATCCCTCACCAATCATATTCTCATTTCATTTTATTATAAGAATGAAAACTTCGACTATAATGTATCAATACACCACCTTCATGGATGACGAGTTTTCATTTTCAATTAAGGACTTCATGGAAGGTAATAAAAACATTATTACGGATAAAACAATTATGGCAATATTCAAAATAAAACTTCTATAATGTTTTGTAACTAATTTATAAATTTAATATTTAATACAAAAAAATTTCTTAAGGTATTGAAAAAACACCAAAATAAATTAACAATTTATGATTAATATTAAAAATATTTAATCATCCAAATATACAAAAACAATGGATATATAAGCCCATATAAACATATATATATAAAATAATTACAAATAATTTCAATTCAATATAATTATTATCATTTTCAATGATGTTTTTTACTTGCATACAAGGGAAGAAATCATGAAAACCAACAAAATTAACACTCCTGAAATGAAAGAATTTAACACTATAACTCATCAGAATGGAAATAATCATACTTAATAAAATTATAATAAATAAAATAAACGTATAATTACTTATTTATTTAGTAATTAATGAATCTAATTTTATTATCCAATGTATTAATGTGACAAAATAATTCATACATAATGTATGGGGAGTCTAAAACCCAAGTCCATTTCTTCAGGTTGTCTCTCATTCATAAAAAAAATTAAATGTGGATATTCCTAAAATGTTCCTAAAATATAATTTCTATGATATTAAATCTGCTTTCTAGGGATATAAAATTTAATAATACGATATTGTGATAATTAAAAATATTTTTAAAAAGATGTTTTCTTATAAGAAATACATTTTGACTCATATTGAGTTGATTCTCCATCAGTCAAGAATGATGAATCTTATAACAAATTTACTTTTACATTCTTAATTTTGGAACCCCATTCTTATTAATTGTGTCCTAAATACTTATGATAACTATTCCTTTAGATGTGATACTTCATGATTTTTATTGATATACATTCTATGTTGCATGCATGACTTATACTTGTTATGAGGTTACACGTGTGCCATGAATTATACAGTGCTCCAATGCATTAGTTAATGTGATTTATATCATGATATGGCGTGAATTATGAATTAAAATGATTGATTTTTTTATTCAAAATTGTAAAGTTATTATTATTCACTTATGTTGTTTGTGATCATGAAGCATGATTAATTCACAACTGTGTATTACATGACCACTAAGATAATGTTTTATCATTTTCAGGCATTTCCTTATTTCTTGGATTTATATAATGTTACCTATATATGTTATAAAGAAAATACCATGTTTATGTTATGATAATTAATGTCATAATTGCCAATGTTATATTTATTCATGTTACTTATTTATCCTCACACATGGATTTTCGCTAAGTCCATTATATGATGTATGTCCTCATGTGATTACTTGTACTAAGAATAACATTTTATTTTAAGGATATATATATAGGATATATGTATTTTTTTTTCAAATTAGGTATAATCATGATTTTTACAAGAAACTATACCTTTGGATCGTAAAGTGTAATGACTTTATGTTGTATATCATTAAAATGTTGTAACAAAAATTTAAGTAAAATAGGATCTATAACGATGGAATCATAGAATTATTTAGTTAATTTTAGAATTTTGATATGGTAATGTTAGTGACAACCCTATGAATAAGAATAAGTGTATGTATATAACAATTTTGTTTTTTTGAAAAATACTATAAATAGGGATCACAAAATATATCCCTTTAAAATTAATTTTTTAAAATTTTATATTATTTAACCTTGAATTTTTGACTTATGTTTTGTTCAACCCTTTTATATTTTTCATAATGGTGTCAACTAGGAGAAACTTGGTCAATAACCCGTGTTAGGGATAATGAAAAAAATTACTTAAAAACATCCCCAATTTTCTGGGAGGTGGAGTTAATAATTTCATGATGATTCTTACCCACATATCTTAAAATATGAATAATAACATAACAAAATTAATCATCTTCCTTCACCTATTAAGTAGAAACTCTCTATTCATTCATTTATGTGGCAACGATCACCAATGTTTAATAGATCTTCTAATATAGTTTTCATTGTATTGTGGGTCAACTAAATGGAGATGATATTTTCTGAGATACACAATTTTGATATAGAGATGGTGACTCGGTCCATTTATCATTTATATGGAGAGTCCTGTCAATGATGGTCATTGATTAAGAACACCAAGCCAAAGGATGATGTAGAAGAGATGGAGTGGGAAGACATTAAAAAATATTTCTTAACATTTATTACATTTAAACTCTTCATACATATATACATAGATGTAGAAAGAATTAATATAGATGAAGAAAAAATAAGGTGAATATATATAGGATTAAAAATAAAATTTCAACAACCTTTCAATGAACATCTTTGGTTTTGGTAAAAATAATGTTAATTAATATATATACACCTTAGTGGGTTAAAACCACAGCATCGATAATCTACCACTATTAGATACATTATGAGTTATGAAGAAGTTTTTAGATGTTCACTCAATATAGATATGTATTTTTTTAATGGACCCATGTATATGAAGATAAGAAATTATATTTGGTGTTTCATCGAGAGGATATAATGAAAAATGTGAAATGAAAGATCAACTAATCACATGTGAAAAATGTGAAATGAAAGATCAACTAATCACATGTGAAAAATGTGTAAAGATTCATAATGGTAAATTCCTAAAAGGAATGGGTAAATGTTTCAGGTATGAGGGAGAATAAAACCATGATGATTATTTTTGGAGATACATCATTAATAAATTCAACCTGATGTTTGAATAAAGGGAACCTATTAAAGAACCTAAAATGATTCAATAATTCAATTATTGGCAGTGAGGCCACTGTGAAGTAAAATTCACTAAACCACAAATCTTTGTGGTCTATCTACATTAGTGGCCACTGATGTTGAAGTATTAATGTAAATATTATTACATAACTAGAAATGATGTGGAGTAGTAAAAATCATCTATACAAGGAACACATTCAATTCAATCCTGAATAGAAAATGACATATTAGATTCTGGTTCTAGGAACTAATATATATCCAGAATGTTTTCTAAAAATAATGATTCTAAAACCTAATACATTGAAGTAGATATATTTATAAAATCACATAGTGATTATATAATTGAAACCCAAGAGTTAGACTCTTCTCTTATTACAGTATGTGGAGGGTTTCTTTAATATAATATCGTAAGAGCTACCTTGGTGGAGATTGATGGTATATTTGACAATGTCTGGATCTAATTTTATAGAGGTGATATCAATGTTATGAATTGGAAATGTATTTTCATATTCCTAACCACATCAAGATCCACTAAAAATGATAGTGAGGCCCTAATTCTATAATGGAGAAACTTTCAATTGTATTGGTGTTCATACCCTATAAGAAAGCATACCAATTACAAATGGTTGAGTCAACATAAGGAATCAACCTTGAGGAAATGGAAATTGTAAGGGAATATAGTGATATATTTTCCAAAGTGTTTTCCAGACACCCCTCAGATAATGAATTAATTTTCTCAATAGAACATATACCTAGAGCTACCCATGACTCAAAATACCTATACAGGATGGTCTTATTTCAACTCGTGTAGTTAACAATATAACTACATGATAATTTGTACAATGGGTCCATAAAACCTATTACATCTCCATGGGGTTATCCTAGTATATTTGTAATGAAAAAATGATGGATCAATGTGGCTATCTATCGATAATTAGGAGCTCAATAAGACCACTATAAAGAACATGTATACTCTTTTCATGATTAATGACTTAGTCAATCATTTTTAGGAGATCTATGATTCCCAAATGCTGGTCTTCATTTGGAATATCATCAATTGAGTGTGAATAAATAATATAGTCAGAATAATTCATTCCATTTAAGGTATGGTCACAATGAGTTTCTTGTGATTCACATTAAGATTACTAATTCCACCCACAATACTTTTGTATTTTATGGAAACAGTCTTTAGAAATAACTATGAAATTGTTTTTTGTAGTTTTTATTGATGATATTCTTATTCACTGAAAGAGAAAGGAGGAACATGAAGGTCATATAATGGATACTATAGAGTAATTAAGGAAGTAAATAATATATAAAAAGTTTATAATGTTTAACATTTTGATATGGTATGTCAAATTCTTGGTATGCATGATCATATGTAATGGAATTTCTATAAACCCTTTAAAAAATAAGGAATTTAGGAATGAAGCAGATCCACTAGTGTTAACAAATCCCAATTTTTCTTGGATAATATGCATACTACTATTGTTTTGTGTGGAGTTTATCATTATTTAATTACTCAATAACTATTTTAACAAAATATTGTGTAATGAATGTATGGATGAAAGAATTTTGTATTGCTTCACAAATTTCAATTAGAGGGAAATCACTACAACTATACTGACACTACAAAAAAGAGGAGAATGTTTTCTGATACATAGGGATACTTCAATGAAAGGAAGGAGTTTTTTACACATAAAAAATTATAATGTGATAGACTAATACTCACAACAGTTTATTTTTCATGAGAAGAACATCCCAATGCATGATCTAGAGCTAGAAGCAGTGTTATTTGCATTAAAATCTTCTAGGACTACCTCTATGGTGATATGTTTGACATATATATAGATTAAAAAATTATTATCTATATATTCACATAAAAGTAAATCAACAAGAACCAAATAATATGGTTAGACAAAATCATGTAATATGATAACTCTATTGATTACAATTCATGAAAAGAGAACATGGTTGCAATTAATCATAGAAGAAATAAACCAATTAGTATATCTTTTACGTATATTTGGAAGAAAAAAGTCATCATGGTTCTATAAGGTATGGATTTTGAAATCATAATGGAATTTAATACATCATACCTTTCCCAAATTTTTAACTAACAACTAATCTAAGAGAATATCAAAGTAGGAAAAAAGGATGATATGGACATATAAAAGAAGGTGAATGAAGTAATGGATGGTAATATACAAGTGTTAAATATAGATGATGACGGTATATTCACAAATGAATCTATGCTTCATGTTCCTAATAATATACGATAATATAAGAGATATTGTATAATGCAGATTTCTCACCTTTCACTATCCATCCTTTATGGAAAATGATGTATCATAGTAATTGATAAAAGTTCACATTGGATAACATGTATAAGGAGATTGTAGAGTACATCTATTGTTTGTTGACGTAGTAGAATGTAAATGAAAAATTAAATAATTAAAATGGGATGATGTAATAATTTCCTATAACCATGTAGAAATTATAGAATGTCACTGAATAATTTTTCAATGGCCTCCTGTAGACATATTTTGTAAACAATAATATATGGGTATTTTTGGATCAACTCACAATGAAATCCCACTTCATTACTATTTGGGAATATTTATATCTACAAAAAATTTCAAATAAGTATGTGAAGGATATTTTGAGGATTTATTTGGTACTAGTTCTCATAATATCAAATTGTGATCCAAGGTTCAATTGGGAATTTTAGAGAAGAATTTAACATGATTTGATTAGTAAATTAATGTCCATTAATGATAATTACCCCCAATCTAATGGAAAATATGATTGAATACTCATATTCTTGAAGACATGATATGATCCTACTCAGTGGAATTTAACGGTGGATGAAATTATAATCTTTCATTACTTGAGTCATTATAAAACAATATCTTCAACATGAGAATCTAGATGGTTCCATATTATTCTCTACATGAAATGTCATGTGGATATCCATTATTTCGGTATGATGCTGGGGAACAGGAGATACTTGGACCTGATCTTGTGTAAGAGTTTACCAAGAAGGTTCAATCCATACAACAACACATAAAATCCTTTTACTGTCAGAAAAATTCCATTTATGACCACCATCAATGGTTATTAAAGTTTGATGTGGTAGAAAATGTCATCCTTTTAATATCACCATGGAAGAAAGTATTGTGGTTTGGAAAAGAAAATAATTTTTTTCTGGACCTAGGACGCTCCAAAAAATGGACCAAAACCCAGTAAAACAATATGTTCCACTTGAGAATCTGGATGTATCCATATTATGCTCTATATGAAATGGGATGAGGATATCCATAATTTTGTTATGATGCTGGGGAATGAGAGATACTTGGACCTTATCTTGTGTAAGAGTATTCGAAGATGGTTCAATACATCCAACAACACATAAAATCTTCTTAGAGTAATAAAATTTTCTTTGGTGACAAACTTTGAATGGAATTAGAGTTCGATGATGTAGAAAATGTCTTCCTTCGAATATCACGATGGAAGAGAGTCATATGGTTAGGAGAGAAAAGAATTATTTGTTGGACCCGTGATCCTCCCGACAATAGACTAGAACCCTACAGATCCCACTAACTCATGGGATACACTAAACTGGGACATTAACTAGTCCGGGTTCAAGCAATGTACCCTAGCCAACTTGGGATTTAATCTCACCTCCCCAAAGAATCGAACCAGGGGATGATTGGCATTTAACAAAATGTGGAGCCCACTATCCAACTAGGGCTTTAATCTCTCCTCCCTTGCAATTCAATCTAAATTCCTCAGGAATAACAGCCAACATGGAGCATCACGAGTACCACTAGGCCATTGGCTTAGTTGTACTCGTGAACCTCGTGGTTAGATGTTATGCCTGTGGTCTCCGGTTCGAATCGCAGAGAGGTGTATTAAATCCCAATAGGGCCTAGGGATAGTATTTTTCACCGGCCCATAGAGTGGCCCCGAAGATCCTCATTCCCAAGTAAGGGGCTAGGGGTGCACAGCCTGCGACCTAGTTAGTGGCGTATGGTCTGATAAAAAAGCCGCCTTTTTGGACCCATGATGCTCTTGAAAACAGACCAGAACCCCATATATCCCACTAACTTGTGGGATGCAGTCAACTGGGACACTAACAGGGACAGGTTCAAGCACATTCCCCTAACCTGCTGGGGATTTAATCCCACCTCCCTTGAGAATCAAACTCGGGGCTGACTGGCATTTATCAATCATGGGAGCTTCTCTGGTACCACATGGCCATTGGCTTAGTGGTACTAGAGAAGCTACCTGGTTGGTTAAATTCTAGCGAGCCCCAATTTCGTTTCACTGGGGAGGAAAGATAAAATCCCCATATTTCTAGGGGACACTGCATAAAACTAGCCCAGTTAGTGGCCCGGTTGAGTGCATCCCATGAGTTAGTGGGATTTTTAGGGTTCTGGTCTGTTGTCGGGAGTGTCACAGTTCCAACATTATTATACCAAGGTAGTTTGGACCCTTTAAATTCCTTGATACTCTATGATTAGTAACCTTTTGTTTGAATATTTCACCAAATATGGATCACGATCATGTTGTGTTCTATTTACATCTCATGAGAAAGTACATACATAACCCCTCATATAAACTAAATCCGAAGGTGATGGAATTAGAGTATAAACTCCCATGTGATGAGTAATTGAGGAATATATTAGACTATAACATCAAATTTCAAGACTATAAGGAAACTCACCTTTCATTTTTTTTGAACGAACCATAAGTATGAAGATAAAAAATGGGAACTGGGGGAAGACAAGAAGGGGAAATACCCTAACCTGTTTCTGTAAAAAATAGTTTTAGAAATAAATTTCAAAGGGGCCAAGAATGTAACAACCCTAACATTTTTCAATTGAGTTTCTATTATTATAATTATTTTACTGGCATAAAACACATATATTTCCAATATAGCCAAATAAAAACATTATTATTATATGTGAAGTATGAAATAATTGGAATTTATATAAATCGAGGATTCTCTACCAATAGAATATTAACATGATAGTTGGAATAGTGATATGACTATTTCGAATGGTAATATAGAAAATTGGATATTATCCTCTCTTATGAAAATAAATAAATTAGGATTCTTGTAAATGAAAATATGATATAATTATATCATAGTATAAGTAAATAAATGGTTTATAAATGGTAAATAAAGAGTTTGTATTTTTATGAAATGAAAATGGTTATGGAAAATATTAAAATAATTATATTGATTTAAATAAAAAATTATTTACATGAAATATACTCATAAATTAATATATTTTTATATTTTAAATACAACATAATTTTATTAAAACTGAATAAATTTTTCAATGTGTCATTAAATAATTTATAATATTAAAATTATTTTTTTCATATAATGATGAATTTAATTAAAAATAAACATGCTCATATTTAGAAAATTATTTTCATAAAATGGGGCCAATATTTCAATTATACTCATAAAAAAATTATTTGGATGGATTATTTGTATTTTAATTAAATTGTTTAATTCATAGTGAATACTGATATACTGTAACTTATGGTACTTAATGGCCACATGAATTTTTCAGTCATGGTTGGTTTATGGATTATAAAGACACCATAATAAAGAATAATTAATCATTATGTAATATATTTAGTGATATGAATCAACACTATTACTAGTATTGAACCAAAATAATAAAATAATGAATATAGTAATAAATAATACCCCTCCCAACGACCTATAAATACTACCGCTAACCACATATTCTAATTACACCTTTCATTTATTGTATGATGTGTAAATTATATCCAATTTTTCTCCGAAGTATCATACCCATACCTAATAGCTTCTGGTCTCAACAAAAAAACCCTAGGATATTAAGGAGGTTCTCAAGGAGAAGATATTCAAGAGGTAAAATCTTCCTTCATTCTCTTTTAATATATTTTTTTATTCTCTCCCCACCTACCCAATACACAGAAGATGAATTACTCTAATATCATATTTATACTTTAATTATAATTTGTTTAATGTAATTTCCATAATCAAACATATACCTTCATCATTTTATTCTAAAAATGAAAACATCATCTGTGATGTGACGATTCACCACCTTTGTCGATGATGATATTTCATTTTCCATTACCACAAGCATGGATTTCCATAAAAACATTATTATGGTTCAAACAGATTCTTATTTTCACAATATTAATTTGCTAATGTACTGAAAAAAATTTATAAACATAATATTTCATAAAACAAATTTATTTCATAATGGATATAAAAACCTCCGAAATTAAATAATATTTTTTCATTAACGTTTTATCTAATGAATCATACTAAAATAAAACAAATGAAATATAAGACAAAATAATATTCTTTAACTTAATCAATAAAATATAATTTATAATCTATTGAATTATTCTGATTTTATAAAAACATCCACATATATATAAAAGTGAACTGATCATGAAAACAAATAAAAGTAACACTTATGAAATGATGAAATGGAACTCTATAAATCATCAAAATGGATATAAAAAGCAATATAAAATTAGTAAAAATAAAATACATGTATAATTTGGTTTTTTATTTGATAAATAATTATTCTAATTTGATTATTTAAATATTAATGTGATGAAATAATTGAGATATCATGTAAGGGGAATCTCAAACCCAACTCCCTTTCATTGGATTATCACTCTATATTCCAAAATTTTTCTATGAATATTCCAGAAGTGTTACTTAAATATAATTTCCTTTTCCTTCCATTTTCATTATGGGTATATATATATTTATAATTATAATTTAAATCAATTATATTGATTTTCAAAGCGAACTCTTCCTTCCAAAAAAAAACTGTTTAACACATATTGAGTTGTTTCTTCTTCACTCAATAATGATAAATCTTATACCTAATATGCTTTTACATATTTCATCTATAAACCCTTTCTTTATTCATGATTGATAAAAACTTTATGAAATCAATTCTTTTACATTTTTTACTTCACGAAAATTATTCATAAACATTCTATGCTGCATGCCTGATTATGTCAATGTTATAAATTATGGTTTCACTCAGAATTATTCATCACCAATATACATAGAGCTATGTGATGTGTCCTATGATATGATGTTAATTATGTATGAACATGACTCTGTATTTGTTCAAAATGATGATATTATGATTATAGACATATTTTATAATTGAATATCATGTGATCTTTGGTCAAATTTGACTGTGTTATTAGACCAATAAGACATGATGGTTAATTTTTATGCATTTCGACATTTCATTCATTTATTTAATTCCCCTTCTCATTGTGATGAAGATCATACTATGATTATATTATGTTGTTGTAGATTATTTTCACCCATTTGATATTGATTCATGTATCTTATTGAACCTCTTACTTGGATTTTAGATCACCAATTTCATTGATGTATATCCTCATGAGATTACTTGTAATAACAAGGACTTGAACTTTTAAGGTTAAACATGATGGATATAAATAATTTTTTTATTTAATAATGATAAAAATATGTATAATCCTTATTTTCCCATGATACAAATCCTTTGGATCAAGGATTTGTAATGAATTTATGTAGATTATCATCAAAATTATGTGGTATTCATGTATGAAATGTGGGGTTGCTATACTATACCACACCCAAAATACGACCCTTTTGTCTACATCACCCCTTCTATAGAACATGACTGTTTCCACCATTTTTATGTATTGAATTAATCTCCTCCATAGCCATACACTAGGTTTCTCTATTATGTTATTTCATACAACAACTCATCCTCTTAGATGTGACAGTTCTGAGCACAGAAGATGTTCAGATGTTGGAAAAAAACCAAAAGGTTTTAGTTTATTTGATGGATCATTATTAATATTATCAATGATGTAAAATATATGGTTTTTTCCAATATGATATTTATATAATAAAAAACGAGAAAATCTAGATGATCTAAGAATGTAATATTTCAAATAAAATAATTTATATCATCGGAAAAAAGATGAAAAATCATAGGAAGTTTCTCTGATCATGATGTTGACCTTCCGAAGAACCCTTCTCATAATTTATTCATTGAGTTAGAATCATCATAATGTATTATCCAACTGGAAGTGACCCATAAATGCTCATTTTATCTCTGAATGACACTGGTATATGGATGGGTGGTAGAACAATAGTCCATCATAATGTAATGTTCTTCATGATCAATCTTCCTCTACAATTGATGGGTTTTATATAGATAATATTGTTATTAAGAGGGGAGGATGAAAATTTGAGTGAAAAATCATTTATTCACAATGATTCTAAATACTAAATTTCAGGATTAACAATTAGTTTTTCATAATAGACATAACCATCAATTTATAGTTCTAGTGTTTTAGTTCAAATATATTTCAATTTCATAATTCCCAAAAAATTATTAAATACCAGTTATTAATCAATATGAAAAATATATTATTATTATTATTATTATTATTATTATTTTATGTTGAGTTTTCTAACATGAACATTATTTTTTTTTCTTAACCAACATGTAAATAAATATATATTATAGGACACATTCCTATTCCATTCAAACTTCTTTGAATATTTTTGAACAAGCAAATGACTATTTTATGTAAATATTTTATTCCCTAGTAAATATTTCTGATTGATAATTCATATTTAAATTTATTCACCATTCTATAGAATAATATTTATTTCATCAACATAATTAGAATATAATTGAATCTATATCAATGGAAAAACTTATCATGTGAACTTCAAGGATTATTTATTATGGTAAATAGATTGTCCCTCCAAATTTTCATGGTTACAATCTTGAAATGGGTCATAAAAATAACATGAAAAAAATAATTTTTAGTCCTAATAAAAACCTCATAATGAACACTGTTCAATATAATCCCATTTCAAAAACATCTCATCAAAAAGGATAGATATATGTGCCATCAACCTAGATGCTAGATAGGCCTTTCATTTAATTTCTGAAATACACATGTCATTGAACCATGTCCATATAATTTGATGTGATAGTTAAATTCCAATCAAATGGATAGGATATCATAATCTATAAAGATGTAAGGGAAGAATCTTTCCATTATTTATTCACCAATCACACACAACTCATGTCCCATCCAACATATCCAACATCCCCATGAACTATATTGTTATTGTTTATTTAATATTTCTATGCTCATGAGTTGTGAAATCCATTAATAATAATACTATAGTCTATGGGCCATTACATGTGATCTTAGATAAGAATATTTTATGACACCAAAATATGTGGAATTACTATTCGTAGTTTGGTTCACATAATCTGACATCTTGGATATTATCAACTCTGAATTTCATTATAAAAAGTCTCTGCCAGTTATGTTTACACACACATGATATTCTATATACTATGTGTTTCTTCATATCACATTATCCAAATATAAAATTATATTTAGGTATATCATCATTGAATTTCATGGTTCTCATCATAGTAGGGAACTGTTATGACCTTATCACTGCGAAAAATAATCAAGTTCATTATTATATAATATTTATGAAATAAAATGAGGAATATGAAAAAATATATTTCATTAATATTTAAATCATCAAATAAGCGATTAATCATTGTACAAACTGTTCTTTTCTTGGAAACCATCTCCAAAAAACCCTAACATAGTAAAGAACCAAAAACATATAAAACATTATATGCAATATATCACATGATAATCATGTTTATGCTTTGTAATGTCTCTAGTCAAGGGTCCCACCACATTTTCTTCCATGGAAATACTACTCACATTAACCTCACCACTCTGAGAAAAATTCTTCAAAAGAATATACTTCTTATGAATATGCTTCATCTTTTGATATGTCCTTGCACCATTTTAAAGGGTCTCCACTACAGTTTTATCACAATGGGGCGTGATAGACCCCTTAATGATATATATAATATAATGAATATGGATTATGTTTCATATCCCTAATATTTATTTTGATACTTCAGAATTCTTAATATACTCAGTCTCTTCTCTAGAATCTACGACCACAACCTTCATTGAGGTCATCTAGATCAAAACACCTCTATTTAAGGAGAATAAGTTTCCATTTTATGATTTCATTTCATCTTGATCTATTTTAAAATTACCATCTATATATCCTATGATTACTACTTCCTCATCTCTTCCATGTACAACATACATATACGTCGCTAGCCTCCGATACATAGGTATAATCATGAAATCCAACCAATGGCAGTCTCCTAGATCAACATGACATATTTCTACCTCACTAAATGTATAGGAATCTAATATCATGGTATATAGAATATCATTTATGATAGACCAAAACGACCATACAAATAGAAACATTTTCATTCAGTTCTTTTACCTCATGTGTGTGACGATAAATTTTCTAAAAAATAAGAATACCGGTATACATGGGGTATAATCCCTTCTTGGAGTGTTTGTATATTTAAATTCTATTTGTGAAAAAAAAAATTCCTTTGGAAAACAAACCCCAAAAACTTCCAAAGAATACTACCATAGAGAGAAGCATCATTGGGAAGCCTCAAAAGTCCTCTCCAGCTCTGCGACCAGTGTAATGTAGTGGGAAAAGACATCTCTAAAACCATCATAGGGAAGTTGATAGAGAACACTATGACTGCAGTACACTAGATAGATCCATTTGTGAGAGCTACCCAATGGATGATGGAGATCATCTTGAGTTTAAGGAACATGTTGGATTTTCCACCAATTTTGAGGACCAATTTACTCAGAACTCCACCTCTAATCATATCTCCACTTCTTGCCTATAAATACCAGGCTTCCCCACAGGCTAAAAAATTGATACCCTGACCTATTCTCTTCTTAGATATAAAATCTGGATGCACCTGATACTCTGTGAAACACTGATAAAATGAACTGTTCATGAAATTTGATCGTTGCATAAGACCTTTCCCATTTCTTATATAAACCCCTCCTCATGTAGAGAGTCCCTTCATGAAGCCTACAGTTCATCACCAAGGGAGGAGATCCCTATGAGAACATAGATCTTCACAAAGCACTCATCATTTAGGATGTACCTTTCATTCACATGTGAACCCCATGCTATGACAAGATCACTATGCTTCATGAACTAAATTTCATCAATATTCTGCACCTTTCCAAGCACCCATACTTCATTAAGTCCTACTTTGTGAATGTAATTTCACATTACAAAGCACTCTCCATATGTGTGTATACTCTATTCCTATGGTATAACACACCACTTCAGAAATCATACCGAAGTGTGGAGTGTCTCCACGTTAGGGAGCACCAGTGTTTCACATTGTCCCTTTTGGTGAACCCCTTTTCTTAAAAAATGATACATCACCCATAAGTTCTTATAGGATTCTACGAATTAATTTCAATGTACTTTCGATGGTGCTTCATATTGTGTTACTTTGACTCATGTTTTTTCTCATATACATGCTAATGGATATTTCTTATCCACATAGCCATGCTAACATGACCCCCCTTGGATCACTCCACAACCCCATATCTATATGACATTGCTGGTAACATCCCTTCACCAAGGATTAAAGTTAACTAGTTATGTATTTCCTTGGGGTTAGGATTGAATTCTCATCAATGTGCTGTAGGACATTAAACATCCAATCACCCTCATCCTCGGTACATAACATTTAACCACAGCCTTCCCCATGAAAGAAATTTGGGGTGCCCCATCTTAAACATTTTCCACGCCCAATCATCTCCACAACAGTGATATACTCCTAATATAGAATTATATCCTCCTTTCATGGAATGAAATATGTCCGCGGGGAAGGGAAACCATCCTAGAGTAAGCCCCTAAACTTTTTTGTATGAGGTATCACCCTTGCTAATCCTCTCTTCTTCTGTGTGAAATGACCAGTGGAGAGATGGTCACATGGGAATCATGATACCTCACCCCCCTACCTTTTTTATTTATTTCCATTAGGCCTCTATCTTGGAGTATTTCCAAATCTCCATCATTCTGGGCTTCTAACCATGCATAATCCCCATTACATTCCTCACAGATGCACCTTTTGTGATGTGATCGTCACGACTTTGTTTCCTCTTGTTTCTCACTCCTGGCATGAATCACATAAGCTTAATGTAATAATCATTCATGAAACCCTTTTTGGGACTCCTTAGTGTGTAATCCCCATCCCTCACCACCGAACAATGTGAACACAAATCATTGCCCTTTCTGAGAAAGGAACATAGGACGTATCCATGATATTCAATTCCATCACAACTTGGTCCCAACCAATTCACTTTGTTTCACCCTCATCCCTCATGACGCTAAATTTTATTCCCCTTTTCATCCTTCATGATGTTAAAAGGTATGACATTCGAAATACATGGGTTTTTATCGTTTTCTCCTAGACTACGACCATATGAATCATCCCAGAGGCTCAACGAAAAACACTGGTAAACTTTGATGTCCCCTTTTCTAGGACCCACATTCATGGTATATCCCTTAGTGGTGTCAGAACAGTTCTCAGGCTTCTATCCATGAGTAAACCCCAACATGTTGTCGAGTTGTTTTCCTTTGTGGGAACTCCATATCTATGAACAATCCTAAACTCCATGAACATTTATTCCCATACATATTTATACATAGGAACCCTTCCTAAAGTTCTATCCCACCCCTCATGTCCCTTTCTAGTCATTCCCTTGAGCCTTTGTATTGTGGAAGATAATGCCCCAACCTAGGGGGTCTACTTATTTTGGGTCCCATCATCCATTATCATGGGATTCCTCCTTAGGTGTCCCATCACCCCACCAAACTATGTGGACATTGATTCCCCACCACATGGATACACATGAAGCCTCACTAAGGTTCAATCCCAACATCTCTATCATCATAACATTTGTTTCATCCCATTCCTATCATCTTTCAGTCAACTATCAATTATACATACGGATTCTTTCCAGGGCATCCACATGTTGTTAAAATTGTGCCATCAACCTGGGTAGCATACCATGGATAAGCCCCAAAGAACCCATAACCATCGAACCAAGAGTGACCCTCTTGTGATGGTCTAATGTCCATGCATATACACTAACATGTCGTCATGTCGTTGTCCATTGTGTTCACCAGGATTCCTTACCCCTTAAAGATAAGATTATTTTTATCCATATCATCTACATAGGTTATGTAGGAAACCACCCTGAGGTTCAATCCATGCCAATTATAAATATTGGTGTTCCCCTCTATAGGGTTCACATTCCCTGATCATCCCTCACTGGTGTTTTGATAGACCTTTTCTATGTGACATCATTCTTTTCTGGGACCCACCTCCTCATATCCTTCATCGTTGGGCATTCTGGTTCATCATCTGGTTAACCTTCCAAATCCCCCATCATAAGGTTGTACCAATCTGAACCGTCTCTGTGGGACATTTTTATAAATCTCATTCCATATCTACAAGATGTCAAAATCATGAACTACCCTATTTTTACCATAGGATGTCTAAGGGTAACATTGAATACTATGCATTTGGCATAAATTTCTCCTCTAGACAATAAAATCATAGAATACCAATTCTTAGACATGAGAATATTAGGAAAGACTTAGGGACTTTCCTATGGAATATAATTCAATGCACTGGATGTGGGATGCCTCCAGATTCCATGCCCTCGAGAAGCCCTATCATAATGGGAAACGATCTTGGTGTATTAGTGTTTCAGAATCCAGACACACTAGTGATTCCCAACGTGACTAAACTCTTAACATTAGTTATCTACCCAGACCAGACCCCAGGGAATGTCCTAAAATGGGTAGATTAAATAACAAGACTCCACAATGATATAGAACTTGGAAGAGTTTCATGAAAAACTTCTTAAATCGACGAGGGAGACCCAGACTAGGCGACGAGTTCTGAGGAGGAATCAATAGAAGGATATGTTGACATCCCATCATCCTATTTTGATCAAGGAGAAAATTTTTCTGAATAAGAGATGGATGTCACCACCTTTGTGAAAGAGGGAATACAAGTATTTAACCATCGCGTCCCCACAGAAGGATGAGCATGCCTCGAAGATGGAATCAAAAGCAGAAATAGTGGACAAGACGTTAATATATTGTCTTCAATATGGATATTAGTAGCATTCAGCATATGAGAAGCTATGCGTGTCACCAGATATTGCTATACGACTCTATGCCCAGCGATGAAAATAGTGGGCCTAGCGTGAAAGACACAAAATTTGGGGAAACTAATCATTGGGAATTCCAATATATGACGTTGTTTGCGTGGATGTTTCTATCCTACTATGGAAGGCATAAAGACACTATTGAACTGCACATCTCTTTCCTATTGTCTGTATGTATGAGCGAATAATCCTTCTTTTTAGGACCCACGATCATGCCATCGGAAACTGATCACCACCCTCCCACAGACGTTGGGGCTAGGGAAACACCAACATGGAAATCCCGTGAGGCACCATGTATATGACGACGCCCTCTAAATCCACGACAGCTGGGTTCCCACACCCTATCTCACTATACGAACTCGTATAGAGGAGGGTGTTCAATGAAATCATTCAATGGTATGAGGAAGAAGGGATTTTCATCACTCATGATATAGTTGTCAAGACCTTGACGCTTCTTGTTCCTTAGTGTTTCTGCCACCCATAAGGGACGCGTAGGGAGCTGCTTCTCTCGACTCAAAAAAACAAACAATTTGTGATTCTCCGCATAGAATGCTTTGATGACTCCGCATTACAACAATGAGGAATGGGAAGTCTGGCCTAGCATAGGTATGATCCCATACTGGGGGCCACGAATGATGGATCCCACTAGGCCATGTCATCACCACTACTCGGTCCCCCAGGCTAAGAAGCATGTGAGTTACAACCTTGCACCCACAGCGCCAGTTCAGTTTACCTGAAGCCATTTTCAGGTTAATGCTAATGAGGATTTCCACCCTGGGGCGTCATCATCAATTCCTATAACGTCTTGATCCACCAATGACATGTATTATAAATTCCACATTTAAAATGAACATGTGAACCTATACGGCTTACCTGGATCGAGGCCCCAACACCCCCACAGGCATGTTGGGACCAACATCTTGGTTGTGAGCATAGGTTGTACCCACCGTGGGTTGACCCACGATGATGAAATATAGCATGGAGGCCGTACTCATGCCACCATCAATGAGGGTGAAGGTCCCCCTGGTCCGAATCTCATAATAGAGGCCCTCCGCATTCCATCATCAATTCGGTTGAGGGCCCTCCCCACCGCCCTGAAATCCAACACATAGGTTACTTTTTCAGCTATGATCCCATATAAGGGGTCGTTCCTCTATTAACATGTCACCGATGTGAAGAGCCTCCTCGCCTGATCATCCATTAGCATGATGTAATTCCCCATTTTCATACTGTAGTCAACGAAGGACTTCACTATCTTGAAAATCTGAGAATTGGAGGACTTCTCAACATCACTGGAATCCAACATAGAGGTCTTCAATAGGATCAATATGAATGGTATGAATTCCCCCCACTTTCTATCACCTCCAAGGGATATAGACAAGGAAGCACTACCAACGATCCCACCCACTCTAGCGTAGGTCCTACCTTCTCTAAAACATCTCGCAGAGGACCCCCCTATGTGTTTTCCAGTGGACATGAAGTCCATCCTAGTGTTACATTTGAAAGTTTCCTAAGTGCTCTTTCCACCCCGACTCACCCAAGAGGTAGTGCACTCCACAACAGAACCTGTTCAGTTTAAGTATATCCTCTTGTTGTAAAAGTACCATGTCTTCAACAACCATACTGAGGAAGAGGGATGGTCACCACCACCAATTTAAGAATTAGAGGAACTTCAATAAATTGACTAAATATGTATGCATCTTATTTTTTGAGGTGGAGTATGATTTGGTGATGGAACCCTCACCCTGATCTTCTTTTTTACGGGTGGAGGCTAGAACAAGACCAATAATCTTCATCCCTCCGGAATGTGAGGTCCATTGGATCCCTGCATCTCTCTGAAGATGCATACAGGTTGGGAAAAATTTTCCCCTTCTCGGTAATGACCCTATAATCATCCATATCATTATCATGATCATTCTCTACCTTGACAGAGATCACCGAGAGTTGTTCTTGGGACTAATATATGTGGAGCAATAGCGTGACCCGTCATCAATGATCACAACCCCAAGTAGAGTATCAATGGTCGTTATCCTATCATACAAAAATGTGGTGTAACAATAAGTGCATTCATCAAAATACTTACGTAAATGTAGATTCTTTTCAGCTCGAGTGTCTTACTCTCCACCGGCTAGTCAACCATTGCAATGATCCACTTCAGTGCCATTACCAGTCCCCCATCAACCTCCAATTAAAAAGTGCGGTAATCAAGGAACGAATCCCATTTCTGAGCAGAGGGGCTTGTTGAACATCCTTGCAACAGACCGGTACCCAATGATATTCTTTCCCATTGAAATAATAGGTTTCAACATCCTGGAATATATCATCCCCAAGGAGTTCATATGCTTCCACCAAACCCCATTGGGCAACATGATTCGATCTCCTTCATCGGCGGGTGGCTTTCCCAAAGAGCATGGAACACAGTGAAAACATCATCAATCAATGTTGCATGGTCGACGTGGCTGTGCTCCCCATGGTGTAGTTCCCTGAGTTTCCCAGTCATGATTGAACCCTCCAAAAATGATGCATCAAATGATTACAGTGATCTTTATAATTATTTAGGAGGTTTCCCCCCATATTTAGATATATGTTTTGGGGTAGTATGTGTATATTCATTTTAGTTCTATTTGGCAGTATCCCGACATTCCTGGTGATATTGAGGATATGACTACAGGTATCATCGATGTGGACATGGATGACATATCAGAGGAAGTGACCAAGCTATGGATCCTAGGCAAGAACATACCCCTCAGGGTGGTGCCACACCTATTAGATCCTTTGGGCAGGGTTTCTCACCACCAATGAAATTCATTTGGCCTTTATAGACATTCTATGTCTTTATCCATCATTCGTTCTTCATATAATGTTGAAGATCACACTGGGGCTATCATACCCTGAGAATAATCTAGGTCAGTTCAGAATACGAATGTGATCCTAAAAAGCCTACGACATGTCAACAACTCATAGAACATAAAAAAATAATTGATGACCTTATCATCAGACATGATTCAAAATAACAACTAAATTTGAGTAATCTTATTCTAGGTAAGCAAGGGGAAGTAACAACTTCCCCAAGGAGTGTTCTCTCCAGGTGACATTGGCCATCCTTCCCATATTGACATGGTGGAGACTGTAGTTTATGGAAAGAGTGTGGAAAATACATCACCAAATCCACACCGAGTTGTGTGATAACCCACATTTGGACCAAAATCAGGTTCCCCAAGCTGCTCCACTTGTCGTTCCCCCTATGAACCCACAAGTCAACCCATGTGGCTCTTCACGAGTTGCTGGTCTTGCATGTCATGTTGAAGAACCCTCCAACAAGATGGTGGTCAATGATCCTCATCATGATAGGTATCCTAGCCATGCTTATAAAATGGCTGAACTCATTACTTTCTTTGAGAAGTTAGAAGCTCGATAGGTGTAGATTCCACCAAATCACAAGCCATATCCAGCCTAGGTTGAAGAAATACCAACCCCCTAGTTTTGGAAATCATACCTTCTCCCCCTTTGATGGGATATGAAATCTGCTATAACATATGTCCCACTTTATTTCATGGTTTGGACCCCTCCTCCGAACTCCAATGCAGTAGGAGTCCGCCATGAACTGGTGTTTTTTACAAACACTCGAAGGGCCCACATTCAGTTGGTACAACCAGCTACACATTGGGTTAGTAGCATGTTGGGAGGTTCTTCGTAGGATGTTTCTTTACCAGTTTAGTTCCATCACCCAGAATACAAGTATTTACGACCTCTTCAAATGCAAGAAGTGGCCCGATAAATGTTTCACAATCATTGATACCATGTGGAAAGGCCTCAAATACTCCCTAGATATGCTAATGTCATAGGAACAACTGCTAAAAATTTGTGTGGGGAATGTCAAACCCAAATTAGTTCCTTCTTTATTAACTCAAAACTACCATGGGGGGTTTTGGGATTTCGATGAAAATGTTGAGGGTCTAGAGAAATCATTGAAACAATCCAAGAAGGAACATCCAATCCCTCATATAGTTCACACGAGAAGAGAATCGAAGACCGAGCCCACCGTGATGACACAAATTTTGGACGTCAGTAAGCTATAGTTATTACTAGTGGAACCACCTCCACAGCCACATCGAGGCCCACAACCTCTGGTGCAACATATGGACTAGTAGTGCCCACCTCAGAATCAGCTGGTAACCTCGCATAACGTATCACCACTACCTAGGTGAGAAAATCAGGTTCTTCCTCCTCAAATGTATTCTATAAAACCTCACTAGGGATAGGCTCATAGAGGTCCCTTCCTTGAAAAGAGGAATGGGACATAATCATTTAATAAGGCTCATGTTCCTAGTTATTTCCAATGTTCCATGGACCAGGGAATCCTTCTGTCACCAGAATGTAGGAGGCCGGAAGAGGTAGATCTCATTAATCTCCGAAATTAATGCAGATATGTCCTGATCCATGGGCACACCCTGAACTAATGCTATATGTTTAAAGAATTGTTGTAGGAAAAGGTCATAAGAAACATAGTCAGGTTCTGTTTAGCCCAAGAACAGGTAGAATGTGTGTTCATAAAACATAAATGAAAAAATGGGTGATGATGGGAATGGTAGTAGGTTCGAAATCAAGGATCTCAAAAATATAATGACCAGATGGTTTGAAAAGTATTTGGATGCACACATGGTATTATTCTAGTGCATTTGAATCACCCCAAGCCTTTAAAAGTCACTGCATTACCTGCTCCCACTACATCTGCATCAATTTCTCTACCTTCCTCCCTCCAGAATGGTATGAATTTATGGTGCAATGGAAAACAATGTCCGCCACCAATGACATCATCATATCATACTCTTTTTGATTTCATGCCCTCAATTATGGTGATTATTCTCAGAATCCTCTCAATGATGGAGGATTCTTCAAGAAGTGATCAATGGTATGCTTTTTTTAACACTGTGGAGATGGTAAACCCCTACATTTTTCCCAACGATGAAGAGCACTAGACGTATACTTGAAGGCCCCCATCCAATGCCAAAAAAGATAGATCAATGGTTGTCTGAGTCGCCAGAATGCATTGGTTAGTTCCTCCAACCATGTCATGCATTACACCAAGACAAGCCAGTAGGAAAAGTGTAGAGCTCCAAACACATAGCCTTCTCATATCATTTCATCATACCCGTCTCCACCTCCGTTTGTTCTGCTTGATCATGCCGAGCCACAACATCCATTCTATGATCAACCACATTCTGATCTGGATCATCCTCAGTAATCTGGACCTCATATGTTGGTCTCTCCATGCATTTAAACTAGTGACTAGCTCGATATTTCCAGCTCCAATAAGCTGAGCTATCACCCAGCAGGGCCCATTGTACCTCTTGTCATGGAGCATCCTCCTGTCAGTATAAGCGTACATATAGCACAGAAGTACAATATTCTCATGCTCCATGTGAGCATTACTACGAATATATAAATATTTGAGGCTCTTTTCTTGTCATTATATAGGCGGGAAGCCCTAGGTGAGGCATTAAGAAGCCCCTGCCGGTTAGATATGGAGGTAGAAGTTGCAGAATCTTTCCATGCTAAGGTAGTTGATCATGCATAAGTTAAGGCCATTATGTATTCATCTAGATAAGATGAAGTCTCCCATATCCAGGGGAACATATAACCATTTAACATCAATATACATTTCAACGGAGTTGAGGTTTTCCATTGTCTAGTCGACACAAGGTCTAGGATCAAACTTATCTTGAACCGTACACTCCCATATATGAAGAAGTCGAAGGGTGATATGAGTCCCTCTGACATGAAAATTAAATGTTATTATATGAAATAATAGACACTAGTATGAAATATCCACATGATGACCTAGTTTATTGGCCTAGTTACGATCACTGATTGCACGATTATCTCAGAAGACACCACATACAACGCATTGATGGGTAAGCCAAGGCGCCACCTTCACGCAATGGTCCATTATTCATATAACCAATTAATTATTGACACCATTAAATGTTGGGTAGGAATAATCCAAGTTGATTCATCTCTCTTTGCATCATGTGAATCCCTCTACTGGGATTCCAACTATTACAAGGGAAATAAAATTCATATTTAGGCTAAATAGGATGAACATACCAAGAATGTGACTGACCCGTGGACAAACCTTGATGAATCCTACTTTTTTTTATACCACCAATTTTAGTCCATGACCATGGATTTGGGGAAAAGTTTTTTATCTATGGAATGAAGGGGGAGAGCATTCCCCAGTTTACGGAATGCAGGAATATCACCTCATATTCCTACACAAATCAGGCCTGGTTGATCCCAGAACCCCCTACTCTTTTAAGGTATTGGGATATCCACCCAATGGTAATGGCAGTATTTCATACATCCCTGTTTAGAAAAGATAGGATAAACAAGATCAATCTGAAGGGGCACTATTTCTCTAATAACATCAAATGTGTCCCCTTGGGATGATTTATATATAGGATCGGGTCGACATCTTTCATCTCAATGGTTTTTGTTGTATAGGAGTCCCCCAATGAGATGTCCACCACCGCTCAAGCTAGCGCCAGTGTCCCGTTAGTATTTGTCGACTCAAATTAATCACCTCCTGCCAATGATCCCTCCTCTGTGGATGATGAATAGGATTTTTAGGATTCTCTTAATTCATTCTAAGAGGGTTTTTCCACCACAGTCAATGAATTGATACCAATGACCCTTGGAAACCAGATGGATCTGAAAAATACGTTTATTAGAAATGTTATGCCTATTAATGATGATCAATTATATGTGGATTTAATGATGTATTTTCATGTCATATTCACTTGAGCTATAACTAGATGTGATGGATAGTTCCTCAATTCATTTTACAATGTCTTGGTCTTCCAGAAAATCATCACGTGTTCATACGACCTCCTAGAAAGATGCAACCTTCTCAAGGATCTATGGTTGAGGGAGAAGTTGATAATATCATCAAGTCCAAATTCTTCAAGGATGTTCATAACCATAGATGTTTAGATACCATTTTGTTTTTCCGAAAGGAAAATTTATAGATCAGAGTCTTCATCAACATTTAGTATCCCAAACATCACTATCTGAAGGATTATTTTCAACTTTCGGTGACAGAACTGTTGATTGATGCTACCACTAGGTTCGAGTCTGTCTTCTTCATTGATGGGTATATCAGATATAATAAAATCTTAATGGCCACTAAGGATGAATATTCAACCACCTTCTGGGCCGATCAATGTAATTTTTACTACCAGGTAACTCCCTTTAGTCTAAATAATATAGGGGTCACCTATCAGGATCCCATGCACCTCATATTAAAAAAGATCAATGGGGTTTTGGTGGAATGATATGAACATGATACAGTGCTCAAATATCACCAGCATCTGGACCATCATAAGGACCTTGATAATCTATTGGGATTTCTCTATTCCCAAAAACTAATGATGAACCCCTCGAATTGTGCCTTCGGGGTCACCAATGGATAGATTCATGGATTCATTGTTAGATGTAGATGCATTGAGATTGACACAAATAAGATCAATACCATTAGTCAAATGCCTCTTCCGAGAATCATTAGGGAGCTCTGATGATTTTGAGGCCACTTAGCCTACATAGGTCTATTCATCACAAATATAGATGGAATGAGTAAGCCCTTTTATTAGATCATGAAGAAATGTGTCAATTATCAGTAGGATGAGGAGTGTCAGACTACTTTTTAGGAAATCAAATAGTACCTGTTACATCCTATGGTACTGATGCAACCCATTCCCAGAATGAAGCTATTCCTTTATGTGACTTCTCTAGAACAGTGACTTGGTTCTCTTCTCACAGAAAAGAAAAATGAAGGAATACATAATAGTTTATTGTGTCTAATCCACATGCTCCTTAATACATAGACCGGATAATTTTATGTTTAGAAGAACTGCCTCACATTGGTATTCATAGTGCTGAAATCACTTCATTACTTGTAAAAAATGGGATAAAACTAGTGTCCTAAGTGGATCCATTGACTTACATTATGTACTAATCCATGTCGATAGGCCATCTAGCGTGGTGGGAAGCCATCATTCAATAGTTTAATTTCAATTTTTCCCAAAAAGGATATTACGGGATAGACATCAGCCAATTTTCATTCCAATCCTCCATCTATCATAAAGTAGTCACCGAATCATGAAATTCCTGATGAAGTCATCCTCTTAGTGCATCATGCCATTTCATGTTGGAAAATGACTATATATGGCACATCCAATATCCCTACTAGTATAAGAAACAATTATCTCAGATGCAATAGAGTGGGCCTGGGTATCATCTTCATCATGCTAGCACAAGCAGTCCTTCCATATTCATTCCTTTTATCAGAAGATAGAACCAACAACGAGTCAGAGTACCGAGCCCTAACCACTGCTCTCGAACTGGCCCTCATGATTGATGTACCCACCTACAAGTGAAAGGGGAATCCAAACATGTCAGCATGCAGATGAATGGTGACTAATTTTTGAGTAATCTCGAGGTCATTCAATTGTTAGAGAATATTGTCGTATGGATGGCCCAGTTCCCTTATTAGTAATATTTTATTCATGTCCCTTGTTCACAGAACGGTTGACGCAATGCCTTGGCCAGTCTCTTTGTTTCTCTTGCAGAGCTTGACAAGGTCGATTTGATTATCCATATTGGGCATTAATGATTTATCACTCCCATTTCCATGGATGATGATGATATCCCCTGGGTAATCTACCAAACAATTGATTCCTCCATGATGGGACCTCAAAGAACCCTCCCATGGTGTTGGAGGGGACCCTTTACTAAAATAATCACTTTATTGAGTATATACATAACTATAATCACCTAACAGACCAGAACGAACATGAGCGGGTCTATCAGTATGCAACGTAGTTCACTCTCTCGAGTGGTCGCAGTCATGAGAAAGTCCTCTATAGATGCGAGGCTGATGGGATTCCCCACTATTTCATTCAAAGTGATGTGATTTCTCAGGTCATGCTAGAAGTTAATGTTAGCTCTTATAGGGTGAATTAGATAGGGAAAAAACTCTCATTATATCTAGATATTGGGGTCATTTTTTCCCACCATGATTTGTGCAGATTTCGAGTTTTACAAGTGGTTCCATGCGTGCCAAATCTGTGATAATTTCGTGCATTGACTGCCAAAATATCTCAACACTACAATGTACTCTTGGAAATTTTTGGTCTTGAGAGACGGTATCCTAAGACCATATTAATCAGTGATAGCTCACCAGTGTTTGTTAATGCTGACCATTATAGAATATTTTTCCATGTGGGGAGAGGCAGTTCCACTTAAGTAATATAAAGCCCATTTTATCATTGTGTTTTTGAGCTACAATATCATTTCCCAATTAGGAATCCCTCACACCATCATCTCGGATAACATCACCATCTTTTGAGTACTCGAACTGAAGAAAATTTTGTCCAAGTAGAAAATATGTTCTAATCAAACCTATCACCATCATACTCAAGATAATGGGGAGATCGAGGTGTTTGGAAAAGCCCTATCTATCATTTTTTATAAGATGGTTTTTCATAACAATAATATTTGTCCGAAAAAATCTCCCGAACACTCTCTGGGAATAAAATATGATTATTAATAATTCCACACAGGTGACACAATATTCTATGGTGTATCGAACAAAGCCAGTCCTGCCCATTGAGATTCATTCAATCTCATTATGAATAACCATCTATGATTAGAAATCACCAGATAATGGTTCAATGATTCGTCTGGATGAACTGCAATCTCATGAAGAGAAAAATCATTGTGCCCTAATAATCCTGGAGAGGTATTCAAACAATATAGATAGATATTTCAACAAGAAAGTTCACCACTACTCTTTCTTACATGGTGACATGATGTTGGCCCTATGAACACCAATGATACACAGTAGGAAGCCACTGAAGCTGATCCCAAATGGGAAGTACCATATATTATTCACATGGTTTATATGAATGGTGCATAATCTATGGTCACCATGGATGGTGAGAATATTAATCCTCCCAAAAATGCTAAATTAATCATGCATTATTTTGTATAGTATTCCCACATGACATTACGATGTTTCATCTTTACCGCACGACATTAAACTGCGTAGTTAGTCTAGGTTAAATGCCGTAAAATTACCCATCACTCATCCCATATGATGTTAAACTATATTACCATCCTTCAAGAAGATAAAAATCATACACTTATTCTAGCAGATGTTGAACCACCACCCAGACCTCGCATGATGATAAACTAAAAAATAGTCCGAGCTCTATGAATTTAAACTAAAACATCCTACTTTATTGTCATATGACGTTGAACTACATGAAATTTTAGAACTGCATATGGCCAGATTCACGTCCTCATGGAATATATAGGAACACATAGAATATTCATTTGTGGACCGGCCTCAATTCCCTAGACCTGTCCAGCCTCTTGTCATATGTCCTCATGGAGTATTTTTTTAGTGTGGTGTGGAATCTACGTCATCATTCACAATGGTTTATTTTTTCCATGTTACACGCATCCCCTTGAGACACCTCTTTTCATCCCTCATCCTTACCACAAGATGTCAAAATAAATAGGTACCATGATGCTTTACCTATCCCATCATTTGGTTCACCATAATTGTTCACATCCAAATGGACCCCCATTAATGTCATGGTCTCACCCCACCTTTGCCCACCTAACATTTTGGGCCGTCGCCCGAGAGGATTTCAAACGACAATTTGACACAAGTCCCATGTTGGGAATATGGCCTGTCGTTGATGCTCAATTTTTTGTTCATATTCCAGGCCACAATAGAGTGATTCTATGTTGGAACCATGGTCAGTAGTTATCCCCAATCATTATTTCCATTCCATGGCCTCCCATATGATGGTTGCGATGCTTCCCCATTTATGCTCGTCTGTCCAATGAAAACACTATTAAACTAGACATCTACTGTTTGAGCTCTATAGACATAAACTAAGATCTAACTTCCTTGTGTCATAATGTTAAACATCACAACATCTTCAGATATAAGTATGTATTGATTCCCATCCTCATGGGATACATAGAAATCCTCAAATGTTTCATCTCAAAGTCCATCTCGGGTTAAAATATTCGTTCTCTCGGCCACCCGACCTATGTTCTCTCCTAGAAATATGAATGTGGTGGAGTATGAGGCTTATGTACTCATTCACATAGGTTCATTCTCCATTCCATACACATTCCACTTCATGATACCGCATCCTTAGATCCTTGTCATATGTCGTTAAACATCACAACACTCCAGAAGTACATATGGATTGATTCCCATTCTTATGGGTTACGTAGGAACACCCTATAATTATGTAACACCACAACCCTAGTTACACTTAGAAATTGTATTATCACATAAAATTGGCATGATCACCAGAGATAAAACCTGATAGACTGATCTGTTTAGTTTCTGTGGAAGTACTAGATACATATATAATTTTTAAATTACATTATTATATGAAACAAAACATTGTGTCTCCTTTGAACACACTCATATCCCTTATCCTATTCACACAGGTCAATAATAATATATTTCCTCAGATCTTGTAAAAAATGAAACAGAATAAAGGGGTGATCTCAGATTCTCAATATGGATAACAATATATTAGAAACTATCATAAATAAGTATAAAAATATAATACAATGTATAGGACTTAAACATAATCATTTTTAACATAAACTTCATCATAATATGGAAACGATAAATAAAATAATTCCAATTATGTATTCACATGGATATTCAACTAATAAAATAATCACATGTAATATCAAAAACTAATCTTATAATGATGGAATGCATAATGAGAGACATCATAACCACATAGTTACGACCTCCTACCAAGGATCTAAAATTTAATTTTATCATGGCCTTGTGCCAATACAGTAGATTGTCTCATGAGACCTATTGATGCATCAAGGGGCCATATCGGTCCATTCCCATCACTTACTACGTCAAAATAATTTCTCATATGAAATGGATGAAACATAAAATGAACATTCTTATTAAACTATCATACAAAATATTAATAAATTAACAATAATCCTTGGATGCCTTAATAATAGTACATTCATTGTAAAATATATCATACAACTATGAATACAATATGGAATATTGTATCATAATAAATCACCTTCAATGATATATAATATCCAACAATAGATGTTGACATTGATGTAATCAATCCAAAAAAATTTGAGGGAAATATCCCTTTCTACTTTGAAATCATTTAAAAGTTTCATAAATATAAAAAAAATATTAATTTTGAAAATATTCATATTATCTTGTAAGGGAAGCTATAAAGGTGTCATAAAGTGTAATGGACTGGGGTTTTGGGTTCTATTACATGGTGATAATCTAATGTTTGGGGTGTTCTGGGCGATCTGGAAGGCCATACCAGCTTCTCGGTGAAACTTAAGACACTTAACGGTAGCTCGGCCTACCGGTAGCTCGACCTACCGGTAGCTCGGCCTACCAGTAGCTCGGACTACCGATAGCCTCCACCTTTTGGAATCCTTGTCCTACCCGTAGCCTAGGCCTACCGGTAGCTCGACCTATGGGTAGCCTCGGCCATCCTGTACCCCCGACCTACCAGTAGCCTCAGCCAACTGGTACCTTGGTCTACCCGTAGACCTAGGCTACCGGTGACCTCTCCACGAGATTTCCAATAGCACCTCCTTTGCGTGAATTGGTTTTTAAACCATGTTTTGACACCCTTTTAAGTCTGTTTTAAAGCCCATTAATGGCGTTTAATTAAATGATTGGTGAGGTACACTCCTTAAATAAAAAACCATGCTTTTTGTTCATGCCTTTAACCGTGTTTTCAGAAACGCCTCTAGCGCATCCTGTGAGAAGTCTTGCCTTGGTTAAGGACATGTGCATCTGTTTTAACCGCCCCTATGAGAAGGGACCTTTTATGTTGGATGTGTGTGGTGGCCCAGCCGCGTGGTCAACCCACGATCCTGCTTCCTCCACGGTTTTGTGTTTTTCTCCATATCTTAACCATCATATGGATTCCGTATCTCATCCTTTATATCATAACGAATCTCTTCTCCCTATGTTCCTTTTTCCTTATCACCCTGCGCTCAGAATACCCTTTTCCGGACAAGTAGTACCCCTGAGAAGTTTTCCTTGATCACGTTCTGTGGCGTTCCTTCTTCTCCAGATTTCCATCTTCCACGTGGGGACATAACATCGATCCTTGATCAAACAGGTAGGGATTTTATCATTTGTCTCTCCTTTCTGTTCATCATGTGGAGTGGGTATGATTTTGTATCTGTGGAAATTGATGAAACCAAACTTAATGAAGATAATGAATGGACCTCTAAAGAAGTAAGGGGAGGTGTGATCGATGTTCTATTGTACTCTTTCATATTGATATGTGTTGTGAATTAAAGCACAATGGAATTGAAACCAGGGATTGTGTTAATTCATTTAAATCTGAAAATACCTACAAGGTTCTGTCTTGTGTTGGTGGTAGTGGTTTGGTTGTTTTATTTCACGGTCCGTTTGCGATAGAATTTATGGTTTTCTTGGATGGGGGCTTAGATTGCTGGGGTGATATGGGTGGGGATGGGATCCCCTATTGTTATACATTGGCTGGTTGTGAATCTGAGGCTGTATGGTTGCTCGGTTGTGAGACGAATTTTGGTGGGATCCTCTGTTGTTGAGACACCACTGGCTCTTGGATTTTGGGGACATGGGGATGTGTCTCGTGGTTTGTTTTATTTCTAGTACTTCGAGGGATCTCACTTGGTCCATAGTTGTTGTGACTTTACAAGAGAACTAGGTGTGAATGCTTAAATAATTCTCGACCATTTTCCTTCCAACTTTAAATTTTGTTTCATCGGTGAATGTGTCTGTTAGTTTCCCAGAAGTGAAGGGATTAACTCATACTGAACTGTTATGAAATGATTACTTGAATAGGGAAACTGGGAACTGTTTGTTGTGTGACTATTTTCTGAGGCAGTAGTGCTTGGGAACCTACTTTTATCGGTTGGGGAGTCATAGGTTGGGCTGTGTGTCGGCATATATGTGTAAATGTACATTTTGTGTTTAGTCGCACCCCACCCACATTGAGAACTTAGTGTCAGACACCACATTTCACGGGGAAGGGTGTTTCCCCCTAGTTACTCACCTTCCTGCTCCATCTTCCCTTGGCTGTGATGGCGGGAGGCGACCTTAAACCCAAGATTATTCAGGTAGGTTTCGATCGATGTGTTGTTATCCCCAGACTCTTCGGGCAGGTTTGTTTTCCCAGGTGTCTTGGGGATGAGACCGAGGTGTGTGTGGGAAGGGATGGATGGTTGTGAGGCCCAGGTGTGTGTGGGTAGGGATTTGGATGGTTGTGAGGCCCAGGTGTGTACAGGCAGGAAGAGCAAGGTAGCGTCAGGACATTTTCTATTAGGGATGACCAGCTAGCTAGTGGGGGAAATGGTGGTTTGGGGTACCCAAATGTTTTGTTCTTACTATTACCTTACTGCTTGTGTTATTTGGTGAGAGTGGCCAGTGAGGTGGGATGGATAGATTCTTTGATAGATTATGTTTCTTCTACTTCTCAAAGGACTTTAGGATGTCTCCCCACTTGTGTACGAGAGATTTAGGTTTCTTACTGAGTATACTTTGTATGCTCACAATGTGTTTACTTTCAGGTTTCCAAGAGGGCTTCAGAGGTCGTGCGGGACCTTACTAGTCTCTACGTTGGAGATGCTATTGGTCACTGTTTGATTCTTCTTATCTGTTTTCCTTTCCTATTGGGTATTGTACTTTGGAGTCCTTGTACATTTTTCAGTTTTATTATTAAACATCCATATAGTTTTGTTTTTTTACCTTCAGTTTTCTATACATTGTGGTGTTTGGTGTTGACTCATTCTTTCTCCCAATCTGGGTTATCTACAAACGGTAATGCCTCCCATATTGTGAAAATGATATACCCTTTATTATAGTCGCCACTACGGGGCCTTCTAGAGGCAGGACTCGGAGGTCATTATCTCTCCTTCAACATAAAGAAGGAAGGGATTGGAAATCTACAGTCCCTTCCCTTCGTTCAGTGAAGGAGGGTCGTGACATAATGGTATCAGGGTGAGGATGAGGGATATGATGGAGACTAGAGTTAGGCATAGTGAGGATTGCATGGGATGGTAGGGAAACAATGTTAGGTGATCTTGGTTCATGAAATAGACTTGGGAGGACCGACTAGGATAGGGGATTTTAGGGCCCCCGTGATCCGATGCCAGGACTCTGAGCCTATCAAACAACCAAGTGGGACTACATTTCTTACAGGTTTGAGACCCTAGGGAAGGTACATTCATCATACTGATTGTGTTTTAATTGATTTGGGGATCCATGGATAGAAAAATTTAATAATAATAATAAATTCTTTTTCTACTTAGGCTTAGGAATTCCTTGTTTACCTTGAAGATATGGCATCTAGATATTATCCACTAGCGACTCGGGCAGTTGAGGCCCAATGGAACAAGTCATTTTACCAGAAAATGATTGAACTAGATGAGGAGGATGACTTGTGGCAGAAGAATCTGCGCTCCTTCCAGCGACAAAACCTCGAGAAGTACGAGGGAAGCGTTTTTGACTCAGTAATGGAGGGATGGCTTGAGGTGCTAGACATCAATTTCTCTTTGATCTGTGCTCCTAGGGAGTACTAGGATCTATTGGTCATCAGTTAGCTGAGTGGAGAAGCGCGTCAGTGGTGGATGCTTTTCCTAGGAGAGAAGACAAATGAAGAGGTTTCATGGGCCAGTTTCGAGAAGGAATTTCGTGGGGAGTTCCTCTCCTCTATGGTGAAGGCTGAGAAGAGACAGGAGTTGCTCTAAATTCAGCAGGTAAGCATGTCAGTGTGGGAGCTAGGGATCAAGTTCAAAAATCTCTTGCTCTTTGCCCTGTATCTCTTTCCGAATGTGGAGTCTCGGGGAAGATGGTTAGAGGAGGCACTCTTTCATTCTCTTCAGTACACTGTCACTCCCTTCACTCTTATAGAGTAACTAGAAGTATAGAAGAAGGCCGATATAATAGAGAGGATGTACTCGATGGGAGGCACACCACGAGAAGGGAACCAGCTGAGTTCATCAAAGGGGAAGAAAGTCAGTAGCAGGTCTCCAGTGATAGGGCCTTCCAGGTTTCAACAAGCAGGGATTATGCCTCATCAATTACATTCTCGAGCTTCTCGCCCTCGCCCCATTTCCACAGGGCCTGGACCGAGTTGTTTCTCTTGCGGAGTTTTTGGGCACATCCAGAGCTGGTGTCTGACTCGAGCTCCACATGGTGGAAGTGGGAAGTTTCAGCACCCACCTCAGCAGCATCCATTGCCGGTGAGGCCTTTCTTGCTGCAGCAGCAGGCCCCTGGACCTCCAACGGATGACCTTGCGGGAGGAGACCAACACTAGGGTGCTCCTCAGGGACCTCGACCAGGGTGTGGTTAGGGAGGTGGTCGACAGTAGCGAGGTAGAGGAGCTGGGCCTGGACAATTGAATGCCACAGAGTTAGTAGCTCCGGCAGGACCAGAGGTCGTTTGAGGTACGATTAGTTTATTCATCACTCTTGTTTCTGCCTTGTGTGATTCGGGAGCTTCACACTCCATTGTTACGCAAGGATTATACCATGATCTGGGTTTGGATTCCAAGAGACTTTTTGTGCCCCCTGTGTTGAGAACACAAGTTGGGGGATAGACCAGCGTATCTTACTTTTTTCGGGGATGTAGACTGATGTTGGGACTGCATCAGTCTATTGAAGACCTTATTTCATTACAAATGCCTCAATACGATGTCATTCTTGGCATCAGATAGTTATTCTCCGTGCATTCCATCATCGACTACTATTGGAGAAGGAACGAATTCTCCAACGAGGATGGACGTTATGTGGATTTTTTTGGGGAGCGGAGTTATCAGGTGGGGATTCGACACGTGGATCCACTCCTTTCTATGCTAGATGGGGTGTCAGTGGAGTCGGTGGATGTATGAATGATGGATTTCCCATATGTTGTAAGAGAATTCCCTGGTGTCTCTCCCGATGAGGTTGTGACTCTAACCCATCAATGTGACGTTGAGTTTGGGATAGACTTACAGCCTGGTGCCCGCCCGATCTCGATGGCTCCTTATCGGATGACACCTTCTTGAGATGTGGGACTGGTGGATTCAGATTGACGATCTGATGGAGAAGGGCTTTGTTCGACCCAGCGTATCATCGTGGGGTGCTCCGGTTTTGTTCATAAAGAAGGAAGATGGTAATATACGACTGCACATGGACTACTGGAGGTTGAATTAGGTGACGATCAAGAATTGTTACCCCCTCCCAAGGATAGACGATTTTTTTGACCAGCTGAGGGGAGTAGGATGGTTCTCTAAGATCGATCTATGGTCTGGATACCACCAGTTGAGAGTGAAGGAAGGTCATATCCCAAAGATATCTTTCAGATGCAGATATGGCCACTTTGAGTTCGTGGTCATGCCGTTTGGTGTTACAAATTCCCCAGCTACGTTCATGAACCTCAGGAAATCTGTCTTCCGAGAGTTTCTAGACCAGTTCATTGTGGTGTTCATTGATGACATCTTTATCTACTCAAGATCAGAGGAAGAGCATGTTGGGCATCTTAGGGAGTTTTTGGGTGTCCTTAGACACCATCATATTTTTGGGAAACTGTCTAAGTGAAAGTTTATAATGAAAGAAGTACATTATTGTGGACACATAGTGTCTCAGAAGGGAATAGTTGTAGACTCATCGAAGTTTTAGGTAGTCTTTTCATGGGAATCACCCAATAATGTGGCGGATGTTCGTAGTTTCCTTAGTTTGGAAGGCTATTACAGGAGGTTTGTTCCCAATTTTTCTCATGTTGAAGCACCGTTGATAGCTTTGACTAGGAAGGACCAAGACATTGTTTGGAGCGACCAGTTCCAGACAGCTTTTGGCTATATAAAAGAGAAGCTGGTTAGTGCTCCAGTACTTAGATTACTATAGTAAGGGGTGTTGTTTAAATTGTTCTGTGATGCTTCTGGCCTTGGGATGGGATGTGTGCTGATGCAGCAACGAGGAGTGATCTCTTGTGGGTCTAAGGAGTTACATCCTCATGAATGTAACTATGTCACCCATGATTTGGATCTTGCAGCTATGGTGTTCGCATTGAAGTTGTGGCAGCATTATCTCATCAGAGAGTGCTTTGTGGTCTTCTCAAATAACAAGAGCTTGCATTATGTCTTTTCCCAGTGAGATCTCAACTTGCGTCAGTGGAGATGGGTTGATTTCCTCCAAGACTCTGACTTCGAGATCTCTTATACTGAAGTCTAGGGTAATGTTGTGGCTGATTCCCTGAGCAGGAAATCACAGAAAGAAGTAGTTCGGGAATTTTTAGATGCTTGGAGAGCGATGGAAGAGTCAGCAGACTTACATTTGGATGCAATGGTGGAAGTTGGAAGAGGCTGTCTGTTTCAGATGACGGTAGTTTCCTCTTTAGTGGTGCAGGTGGAAGAGTATTAGTGGGGGGACTCGGAGTTGGAAGTGATGCGAGATCGTGTTTATCAGGGATATTCTCCTGAGGGATGGTCGGAGGATGGTCTTCATCAGATGCTTTTCCATGGAAGGATTTTTTTCCAGATATTATGCGTAAAAGTTTTCTCTATGAGTTCCATGGATTGGCTTTAGAGGTACATCTTGGGGTCTCAAAGATGTACCAAGGTTTGAGGGGATAGTTTTGGTGGCCCAGGGTAAAGCAGGAGGTGGTAGAGTTTGGGGCTAAGTGCCTAGTGTGTCAGCAAGTGAAGGCTGAGAACCATTTTCCTGGAGGGTTCTTATAACCTTTAGATGTTCTCGAGTGGAAGTGGGATGACATCTCGATGGACTTCATCACAAGGATACCCAGGGCTCAGGGAGCCAATGATTCCATCTGGGTAGTGGTGAATCGGTTGAAAAAATCAGCACACTTCTTAGAGATTAAGGAGTCGAGCCCAGTGAGCACCTTAGCCTATAGGTACATCGGTGAGGTGGTGTGTTTGCACGGGATTCTGAGATCTTTTCTCTTCGATCGAGACACACATTTTACCTCACGAGTCCGGATGGGATTATAGCATGCCATTGGCACCCAACTACACCTCAGAAATGGTTTCCACCCTCAGACAGATGGGAAAATAGAACGAATGATCGAGACATTGGAAGACATGATGTGGGCATGTGTTCTAGATTTTGGGGGATCATTGGTATGAAACATGCCTCTGGTGGAGTTTTCTTATAAAAATAGATTCCACTGCACTATTGTCATGACACCATTTGAGGCCTTGTATGGAAGGCCGTGTCGTTCACCTGTTTGTTGGACAGAGATTTGTGAAGCAACTGTTCTTGGGCCAGAAGTGGTGCAGGGCACCACTGAAAAGGTTCATCTTGTGCGTGAGAGGATGAAGGTATCCCATGACCAGAAGAAGTCTTATGTCGATCGTAGGAGGAGGCCCATGGAGTTCGAGGTTGGAAATCATGTGTTCTTGAAGGTTTCCCCTCGACGCGGGCAGCGAAGGTTTGGGAAGGGGAGTAAGCTCTCCCCTATGTTCATCGGATCTTTTGTGGTTTTGGGACGAGTTGGTGAGGCGGCGTATCTGCTGGCATTGCTGCCTCAGTTGGAGAAATTTCACAACGTCTTTCATGTCTCAAAGCTTCGTCGATATCTACATGACGACTCTGACGTCATCGATTGGGAGGAGGTAGATGTCGAAAACGATGCGAACATCATAGAGCGACCAATCAATATAGAGGATCATAAAGAGAATTTGCTTCATGGAAGAACCATTCCCATGGTTCGTGTGTTGTGGAGGCATAGTGGACTCAAGCTGAGCACTTGGGAGTGGGAGGATAAGTTACGCATTCAGTATCCAGAGCTGTTTTGAGTTCCTTGTTGTTGTTGTTGTACTGAGTTTTGTTGAGATGTTTTACCTTGTGCTTTAATATTATAAATGATTGTTTTTCTCAGCTATTAGATGATCTGTTCCCTGTTCTTTGTGTGTCTGAATGTGTGATGATGGGAAAATATGACTGCTAATCAGGACGAATTAATGTGGATGCGATTAAACCCGTGCAGGCGAGTCAGTGCCACCCAAAGTGGATAATATCCTGACTTGTAGGAAGGGAATCCCTGAATCAGGTGTTGGAATGTGTTATTCTTGTGCTTGTTGTGAATTTTTGTGGTTGATAACTCTTGGGGGAGTATTCTTGGATGGAGGGGGGGGGGGTGGTTCTGTTCTTGCTTTCGAACAACTCAAGGTTTTTCCCCTGAGATGTATCTTTAGTGGGTGGCTGTTTGGACCCCACTTTTCCCCCTTCTGGTTTTTTCTTATATTCTCAAGGAAGAGAATAGTTTGAGACGTATCTGATGTAATGGCCTGGGGTTTGTTCCATCCATTACATGGTGAAAATATGATGTTTGGGGTGTTCTGGGTGGTCGGGAAGGTCATCCCAGCTTCTCGGTGAAGCTTAAGACTCCTAACGGTAGCTCGGCCTACTAGTAGCATCGGACTACCGGTAGCTCGGCCTACCGGTAGCCTCGACCTACTACTAACTCAGCCTACCGGTAGCCTTGAAGTACCGGTAGACTCATCCTACTGGTAGCCTCGGCCTACCGGTAGCCTCGACCTACCGGTAGCCTCGGCCTACTGGTAGCTCATCCTACCGGTAGCCTCGACCTACCAGTTTCCTCGGCCTACTGCTAGCTTGACCTACCGATGGCCTCGGGCTACTGGTAGCTCGGCCTACCAGTAGCCTCGGCAAACCGTTAGCCCCGGCCTACCGGTATCCTCGGCCAACTGGTAGCATGTCTTACTGGTAGACCTCATCTACCGGTGACCTCTCCACGGGTTTTCCTGTATCACCTCCTTTGTGAGAATTGGTTTGTAAACCATTTGTTGACCCCCTTTTCTGTTTGTTTTAAATCCCATTAACGGTGTTTAATTAAATGATTGGTGAGGTACCCTACTTAAATGAAAAACCATGCTTTTTGTTCATTCCTTTAACCGTGTTTTCAGAAACTCATGTACTGCATCCTATGAGCAGTCCTTCCTTGGTTATGGAGGTGTGCGTTGCTTTTAACCGCCTTGAAGGGCGGGTACCTTTTAAGTTGGATGTGTGGGGTGGACCAACTATGTGGTCAAACCACGATCCTGCTTCTTCCGCAGTTTCGAGTTTTTCTCCATATCTTAACTGTCTCGAGGATGTTGTATCTCAGCCATTATAACCTAAATATTCTCTTCTCTCTATGTTCATTTTTCACTATCACCCTTCGATCGGAATACCCTTCCTCTAGACGAGTTGTACCCCCAAGAAGTTTTCCTTGATCGCGTTCCATGGAGTTCCTGCTACTCCTGATTTCCAGTTTCAATGCGGGGACTTAACGTCGATCCTTGATCAATCAGGTAGGGATTTTATCCAGCATCTCTCCCTTCTATGCAACATGAGGGGTAGGTATGATTTTGCCTCTGTGGAAATTTATGAAACCAAACTTAATGAAGATAATGAATGGACCTCTAATGAAGGAAGGGGGGTGATCGATGTTCTTTTGTACTATTTTATGTTGATATGTGTTGTGAATTATACAATCCCATGATCACTAAAAATCATGGCCATTGGTGGTCTTTATCTATGCACTAATGAACCTCAATGCTCCTAGATGAATAAATAAACGTAACAAGGAATTGGTTAATTACTTATACTCGGTTAAATAAATTGAAAGCACTAGGATCAACCCTTTTATGTGAGAAATCCTATTAATTCCCAGTGGAATTGAAACCATGGAGTGTGTTAAATATTTCAAATATGAAAATACCTGCAAGGGCCTGCCTTGTGTTGGTGGTAGTGGTTTGATTGTTTTATTTCACAGGCTGTTTTCGGGTGAATTTATGGGTTTCTTGGATGGGGGCTTAAATTTCTGGGGTGATATGGGTGGGGATGGGACCCCCTGTTGTTATACATTCGCTGGTTGTGAATCTGAGGTTATATGGTTACTCTTCTGTGACATGAATTCGGGTGGGATCCTCTATTTTTTAGAAACAATTTCTTCATGGATTTTGGGGACATGGGGATGGGTCTCAGGGTTTGTGTTGTTTCCAGTACATCAAGGGACCTCACTTGATCCCTAGTTGTTGTGACTCTACAAGAGAACCGGGTGTGAATGCTTAAATTTTCCCTGATAGTTTTTCTTCCTGATTTAATTGTTGTTTCATCTATGAATGTGCCTATTAGTTGCCCAGTTCTGCAGGGATTAACTCATACTGAACTGCTATGAAATGATAACTTGAATAGGGAAACTGGGAACTTTTTGTTGTGTGCCTATTTTCTAAGACCACAGTGCTTGGGCACCTGCTTGTATCGGTTGGGGATTCATAGGTTGGGATGTGTGTTGGCATATATGTGTAACTGTATGTTTTTTGTTTAGTCGCACCCCACCCACGTTGGGAACTTAGTGTCAGACACTCCATTGCATGGGGAAGGGTGTTTCCCCCTAGTTACTCTCCTTCCTGCTCCCTCTTCCCTTGGCTGTGAGGGCTGGATGTGACCTTACACCCAAGATTCTTCAGGTAGGTTTCGATTGGTGTGGTGTTATCCCAGGACTCTTCAGGCAGGTTTGTTTTCCCAGGTGTCTTCGAGATGAGGTACAAGTTTGTGTGGGCAGGGATGGATGGTTGTGAGGCCTAGGTGTGTGCGGGAAGGGATATGGATGGTTGTGAGGCCCATCTATGTGCGGGTAGGAAGAGCATGGTAGTGTCAGGATGATTTCTGTTAGGGATGAGTAGCTAGATAGTGGGGAAAATGGTGGTGTGGGATACCCAAATGTTTTGTTCTTACTATTACCTTACTGCTTGTGTTATTTGGTGAGAGTGCACAGTGAGGTGGGATGGATATATTCCTTGATAGATGATATTTATTCTACTTATCATGGGAATTTAAGACGTCTCCCCACTTGTGCATGAGAGATTTAGGTTTCTTATAGATTATAATTTGTATGATCACCCTGCGTTTACTTTCAGGTTTCCAGGAGGGCTTCGGAGGTCGTGTAAGACCTTTCTAGTTTGGATGTTGAAGTTGTTGTTGGTCACTGTTGGATTCTACTTAGCCTTTCTCATTTCCTGTTGGGTATTTTACTTTGGAGTCCATGTACTTTGTTCAGTTTTATTAATAATCATGAATGTAGTTTTGTTTTTTTACCTATAGTTTTCTATACTTGGTGGTGTTTGGTGTTGACTCATTCTTTCTCTCAAACTTGGTTAACTGAAAAGGGTCGTGCCTCCCATATTGTAAAAATGTTATACCCTTGGTGCTTGTCACCACTCCGGGGCCTACTAGAGGCGGGACTCGGGGGTCATTATCTCTACATCAACATAATGAAGGAAGGGCCTAGAAATCTATTGTCCCTTCCCTCCTTTCGGTGAAGGCGGGTCGTGACATAGTGGTGGAAAATGGGAACTCCCTTCATATAAGATAAAATACATTCTTTCCATTATTTTTTTCAGAAATCTCATAAAGTACATTTTTTGGAAAACAATGAAAATATTCCATTCAAAAAAAATTATTAAAATTCAAAACTGGTTTTAAAAGTCTTTGACGCATAGTCTAGAAAATAGTACAAATTATTTGAAATACATTTATAAGAAAAAATGATGTGGATGATAGAGAAGTCCCATTAGATACTTACATATAAACAACCTTAGATAATAAAGATATTGTAAAATTAACCAACACCTTGTAATTTTCCTTAGTCATGGGTACGTTAAACACTAGTATACTGGTTAAATAACTGTTATTAAAATATACAGGGAAAAAATACATAAATATGATATCATATATGATCCTCTATTTTTTCTTTGTTAATAATATTTTGTAGTATCATTGTTTCTGGTGTAAGCTGATTCACTTTCATTTATATGTTTTGTTGAGTAAGTCATGTTTGTTATGGATATGATTTATTTTATTAATATAAAAAATGATATTAATATTTTAAACATTTTTTTAATCCTCCAATGAATATTATTCTTGAGTGGTTACGATGGGGAATGAAATCTCATCGCGTCGTGGAGACGTTTAGCAGTACGTATACAGGAGTGAAAATATCATTATATTGATGGTGATGTCATATATAGTTGGATGGTATATTATAAATAAATAATTATTAACAAGTTATATTTATTATTTAAATCAATTATACTCATTATTATACTCATCCAAATAATGATGTGTTGAATAACAAACTACACCACGATGTGGAGACGCTTAGTCATACGTACACATGTATCGTGACGCTGTCAATGATAGGATGTATATATTGATGAATATGTTTATACCATATTTATAATAACATCATAGTATATTTATGGTACTGGATTTATTATTTTGGAATGGAAAAAACAAATAATTTGGAAGTGGAGGAAGAAAATAACATTGAATGCAGTGATGAAATAATTACATCTTCTACGGTTTGTTCCTTTAGATTTGAACTAAAGTGCTCCAGATATTGTCTTTATGATAAAAGAAAGTCCATTAAGGTGATGTTATGGTAGTTGGGAGGATATTTGAGCAGGCTATGGATGATCCATATTGCTTTGGTGGTGTGAATTTTAGAGAATGGGAGGTGCCCTTTAATAAGAGAGGTGAGGGACCCTTTTGGAAAAGCTTGAAATATTAATTTATTATAAAATTATTCTCAGATTATAATAGCTATAAATGGATTTACTTTGGGGATATGGTGGGTATGGTTAGAAGTACTCTCAACCAAGTGGTTTTAGAGATCTTTTGTTCATCATATTATCCTTATCTTTTAGATTTAACTCTTACTTAAATAGTTTAACATTTACCATGTCTTCATTTATTTTCATATTATGTGGTTAATAATGTTTCTATAAAATTCTATAAGAACCTCAAGTTGTTAATTAATGACATATATAACTTTATCTATATCCTTTTTCCGAATCAGAGATTTTTAGGAATATTATATAATTTAATAACATTTTATTTGTTTAAAAAACTCTTTTATGTCAATTTTGACTCTATTTAGTATTTTTTTATTGTGAATGTCCTAACAAATCGATTAGTTAGAAATAAATAAATTTCATCTCTCCTAAAATGTAGTATTCTCCTAGAAAATTAATGGACAAAATAAAAAGATTCAATTTACATTTATTTTAATATTTACAACATCAATTATTTTAATCATTCATTAATAAGGTAAGTACTCCATCATCATTGTTTCATGAAAAAATTTAATTATTTAATTTATAAAATTTATAAATTAAATACAATGATGTTAGAAATATTTTTATAATTATAATGATTTTTTATAGTCGATTTTAACTTATGTTTAACTCTATATTAAAAACGTTATAATTAATAAAATTTGAATTTAACATTTTTAACATATCTTAAAATAAAATATAGTAAATGTTATAATCTAATCAAAGTGGATAAAAAATGATCGTATTTATGTCTTAAGGTTGATTTTGATCAATATACAGTTATCCAATAGAATAAGTATATGTGTTTGGGTTAGATGATATTATTATAATATTATTTTTACCTTTAATTACCCTATTTACATTTAACCGCGGTAAATAAAATTCAAAAGATACTATTCACCAAAAAATATTTTCTTTCTATTTATCCACATTTTACATACTTATTACCCCCGTGTCTGTTAGATTTTATAAATTCAATTTAAAGAAGCTGTAAAATTTCATTTTATGAAAATTTTTAAATGTGCCTTAATAGTGGTTAAAAGGCGTTAAAAATTTAAATAAAATTTAATATATATAATATTAAAACAAAATGTCTCCAATAAATTACATTAGATGAATATAGGTATTATGATTCAATTTAGACTTTAATATAAATTTAAATTAAAAAAATTATTTCAATAAAATGTATCTTTTAAACAACAACGAAATGATTTTCACTCTTCATCAAAAATTGAATGGTTTCAGAAAAATACCAAAAATTCACCCTAAGGTAATTTAGATATTCCAAATCAAAAAATGATTTCAACTTTGAAAAAAGAAATTTATAAAATTTAAAAAATTGGGTATTAATATTCATAATTTCTTTTTAAATGGATTGTCAGATTGGTTGTGGTGTGCAAGAACTCAAAGTTGCGTACCACACAAACTATTGTATAATTTAAAGAGAAGTGTACCTTGGAAGCTTGGGGTGTTTCATTCTTCCCTCCATCCAATAAATTATTTTTCAAAATTTCTAGATTATTACTACATAAAAATAATTGGGTGGTTCTTCATCATACGTTCCTCAGTTTCCCACATTGCCTCTTCCATTTTTGGTTCCTCCAAATAACTTATACCAAACATGTCATTCAGTTTTTCAACACTTATTCTCTGGTATCACGAATCATGATAGGATCTACAAAATAATGCAGATAGGGCTCCAGTTCCATTTATTCAAAGGTGACTACATTTATTGGGTCATGCATGTATTTTGTAATGACATGGAAATTCGATGAAATTTTTTTCGTAAATACATGGGATTTTTATGAGTCTGTAGTTACTAATAGTGCTTGATTATGAGGCCCGGTGTGCCCAGAATCTATTTCAGATGTTTTTCTCAGGTATGTTCAGTAAATGTTCTAGCATGATTTTATAACTTTTGAACCGATGATCAGAATTGAAATCTGAGGGAACCGTTGAACTCACAACGTCAGTGATTTCTTAGAGAGACCTTCACCGTAGTTGTGTTTTATCGAGATTCGAAGATAGTTTTGGGGGTTTTAATAAAAATTAAATAAAAATAATACTAAACTTATTTTTATTTGATGGTGGTTAAAACATCCAAAGGGAGGTTAGTGGTGGGGCCCAGTAGCACATAACCTCATATCAGAGGATGTTATTAGTGGGGTGCACCTGAGCTCCATAACTCCTCTAAAACCCCATTAATCCCCTTGAACTCCCCATAAATTGAGGAAAACTCTTGAACATACCCATAATGGTCCCAACACACCTAAAAATTTAATTAATGCAACAATTAATTAATTTTTGAAAACAATTGAATTCTATTTTAGTGCACAGAAATCATAAAATAATTGATAAGCTATTATTTTATTTTGGTTGGTTGAAAAATTTCATTTGTGTGGAATATTGAGAGGGGACTTGGGTGTTTTTGGAGGACATCATCCTCTCAACAAGGGACATGAATAATGCTCCTCATCTTGAAGAACGACGAACCTCTCCATTGATCATTAGCCAAGCCATGAAAGGGAGGTGATGCCCATGAAGAACATAAATGAACATCTTTTTCCTTCTTCATCTTCTACCCGATGTCAAGGGAACGATGTCCACTTCCCAGGACTTCGTTAATGAGCAACAATCGAGGTAGGGGGTTTTGTATTGATTTTATTCTCGTCCTCCAAACTTCTTTTTATGGAGTAAGATATGCCATGTGTAATCAACATAACGTGGGTGGTTCGATCACACGAACACTTCCGACACTTCCCCTTTTTGGTTATCGTTTGATGATGATGGCATGGCAAAGAGGAGACATCGGTGACGAAGATGACTGAAGTCTGCACTACCCACGACCTCCGATAACCGCACCGCAAGCCAAGAGATGCCCAACACGCACCCAACGCGCTGCTATGCGGCCCTACCGATGGCCCTCCACCCTCCCTGGTGTGCTGCGTGACCCAACCGGCGCCCTGCCTGCACCCCGCGGCCCCCTTCTGCGCTACCCGGCAGCCTGCATGAACCCCGCGGCCCCCAGCCGCTCTTCCCGGTGGCCTGCCCACACCTCACAACCCCCTACCACACTGACCCCCCCCCCCCCTCGGCGCGGTTCTCGGCCCATCCGGTGGCCTGCCTGCACCCCCCCACCATCACGGCCTGCTCGGTGCCCGGATGCACTGCCTGCACCCAACCGGATAGCCCGAAGCCCCGACGCCCTGCCCGGTGCACCCACAGTATATCCGGTGTCCAGCCAGCCTGCCCTCGCCCCACACGGCCTGCCCGTTGGATTCCCAACCACCAACCACCCGAGCCGACCGGTGACTACCCCCGCAGTGTCGTTGGGCGAGCCGGCCCAGTCACCCGGGCCGGGTCACCGAGCTGCCTACGTGGCGACTACCAGGCAGAACCACCCTCACGGTCTGCTAGACCGGGCCCATTGGACTGGTTCAAAACATAGAAGGATGACCCTCTCCATGGGTCAGGTCAGACTCAATGAGTCTTACCATGTCGACCCAGACTTTGTTGGCCCAGACTGGGATGGGCCAAGTCAGTCTGACCGGGTCGGACAAGACCCAGGCCCATTACTGACCCATTACCTTCTTGGGACATTTCTTTGGCACCAGACATCCATTTGACGAACCGTTAGCAGCACCAGTAATCTTGGAGCAATGTCGTCCCTTAAAGTATACCCCACGAGAGTTTAGGGTATAGTTGCATTGAGACTCCTTTAACGTGGCGGTCCTTTGAGATACTTCCACATGAGACATCACGACAATTGGAGTATTGAACTATAGATCATGGAGCGGATCCTCCTAGAGATGATCGTACAGAGTGCGGAGACCTACTAGCTGTATACCTGAAGACTACTTGACTGATTTGACTCAGAGTGATTCGATTTGCCTAGTGGACGGAGCACCCAATATTTGGTGGCTGACCCAAGATAGACGGAGCACCTGGTAATTAGCAGTAGACCTGTGACACTCGACTGGAGGAGTACCTCTATAGGCTATTAGGGGGAGCGCCCGGTATTTGGCGACAGATGCACAGTGGACGGAGCGCCTGGTATTTGGAAGTAGACCAGTGGTACCCGACAGGTGGAGTACCTCAGCAGTCTAAGGTTAACGAGAATTGCCTCAGTGTCGCGACAAGGCCCATGTACTCGATAGAGGAGGAGTTGTCCTACAGCCATGGTTTCGATAATAAAAATTCTGGTTTGAGCTGAGTCAATGACCTTTGTGTTTTCTTCTCGATTGAGATGGGTTACTCGATAACTTCAGTATATGTATGAGAATATACCTAAGTAATGGTTATCCGTTGATTTCATACTTTGTGGGTTATATTTGTTGGATTTTTTGAGACCTTGAGGGTCTCAGGTTCCCTACTGAGTATATTTATACCCACCCCTACACGTGCTATTCCCGAACCTCATTGTGTTGGATACAGACGAAGGACAACACTGACGGAGGCTGGGAGCAAGACATGACTAGACTGTACCCGGAGGTGGACCACTCGGAGTTATGGTACACAGATCGAACCGATATATGTGGAGTGTCGAGGAGGACATCTCTACCTACCCTTCAGGTAGGAACCCCGGACGACAATCCTAGAGCTGCTTCTACCTTTCAACTGTTTTTCCATTTTTCAGTTGTACTCACTTTTCAGTTGTAATTTCCAGTTGGGCTTGTTTTTCTGGCCCCTTGTACTTTCCATCAGTTCTTATTTATTCAATTTTTAATTAGTTTTTGCTTCCTCTTGTACTTTGGTTGTGTTTTTTTATAGTTATAATGGCAATGCCTTCCCGGTTTTAGGGATTTACGCCTTTGGTGCTAGTCGCCAGCCCCTGGCCTATAGAAGGTGGGCTTTGGGTAATTACGACACGGGCCCCGGGGGATAGGTTGTGAAAAATTGGTATCAAAGGATTCGGTTCTACCGTAGAACTTAGGACTCTAATATTTCTTTTCTGGGAAGCAATAGTGTTAATCATATAGAGTGTGGTTTTCAGTTCAGGGAGTCCATTTTTGGTGAGACGGTTGACATATCCATACACCATGACCCTGACTAATGATTTCCAACTCAGTGCACGAAAAAATCATTGCATGTCTATTTTCAAAAGTTTTTTTAAATCATCTCACACAATATAAGCTAACCAGGTATAGTCTTTTTACCGTATCACATCTGTTATTTAAGGATGTCTCCCCGCGGACGACCAGCTAGAGTCCCGAGAGATGTATGTACTGATAGCCCACCGAGTGACGAGGCCTCAGTACATGGCCCTCTTCCGATTGAGGCACCAGTGTAGGCACCAGAAGTATTACTCTCTATTGGGCCACTGATGCCACCGGCCCCAACAACAGGTGATGCACGCTTCTTGAGTGCGCTACACGAGTTCCAATGCTAGAGTCCACTCAGGTTTCGGGGAGAGACGAGCCCACAAGTGGCTGAGGATTGGCTGGAGGCTATGGTGAGAGTCATGAGGCTAGTAGGGACACCAGCAGAGTTCATGGTGATCCTTACTGCCAGCCTCCTTTAAGTAGCCGCAGGTATATGGTGGAGCCTGATGTTCCAGATGCACGATGAGGCAACACATATATGGGAAGATTTCGAGAGACTATTCCTGGTAGAGTTTCTACCAGCCACCCTTCCAGCGGTGTAGATACAGGAGGAACTTCATCTACAGCATGGAAGAATGAGTGTAGCTCAGTACTCAGTAAGGTTCACCGACCTCTCACACTACTCCATAGATATGGAATGAGACCTGTTCTTCAGGGCCTGAACCTTTGAGCAGGGACTCAGGAGGGAGATCAGGGCTTCAGTTATCTCCCAAAACATCCCGACGCAGACATGGGTGTTGGAGCGAGCCCTCCAAGTAGAGGGTTTCCATACTGATCAATCTTCTGCAGCGAGACCCACAACTAGTCGACATACAGCGGAGTCTTCTGCAGATGGAAGTAGACAATTGATACAGAAGTCCATGAGGCCAGACCTACAGGTGGTCGACCGCATGACTCATGATCAGTTTTTTAGGGCACCCATAGTGGAGACAGTGCCAGACATTCTAGGATTGGACTGTGTTACTCCAGTGGTGGGCTTGGTCACATGGATCGTGACTATCCGACTCGCTACTCTGATGATCAGTAGAAATTTGAAAAACCTCCCAGGCAGAGGAAGAGGTTCGATCAAGGTAGTCCGCAGGGTGGACTAGGACGAGGTAGAGGAGCTGGTTGAGAAGTTGGTGGTAGACGATGATACGGGGTGCTACCGCCACCACCACCAGGAGGTCCACCCCGACCATAGGGATCAGGTGGACAGGGTAGAGCTCAGCTTCAGCCAGGTAAATCATATGACCATGGAATTCTAGAGATGATTCGAGGTATGATATGTGTATACACACATTATCTATAGTTCTTATAGACATATGTGTCAGTCACTATTTCATAGATAGTGCCCTCGTTCGGAGCTCAGATATTCCAATGGAGCCGTTGGCTTGATTCTTATAGTTAGAGACTCCTGTGGGAGTAGACTCGAGGATTAAACACTGGTGTCAGTAGTGTGATCATACTCTAGGAGATGAGAGCTTCGGTTGAGATCTCCTCGTAGTGGCATCAAGTCCTTATGATGTCATCATGGGTACGGACTGGTTATCTACAATCCATGCTTAGATCGACTATATTAGGCTCATAGTGCAGTGTGTCCACATGGATGGGACCATATTTACCTTCAGCGGAGAGAAGGGAACCTTTGCAGTACATGACAGACATACTTGGAGGAGGGTGCAACCAATCAGTCACCAGTTTTCTTGACTTACCCTCAAAGCAGTAGATGTGGAGAGTCTCACTTATCCTTTAGTGGTGGACCAGAAAGCATATGTTTTCCCCAACGATGTTCTAGCACTTCCTCCTCACAGAGAGGTGGACTTCTACGTTGACCTGTACCCTGGGACGACACAGATATCTACACCAGCATATCAGATCGCTCTCGCGGAGCTTCGTGAGTTATAGATAAAGCTCCAGGATGTGCTTGGGTAAGGGTTTATCCGGCCTAGTGTTTCTCCCTAGGAAGCCCCTATTCTATTTGCCAAGAAGACGAATGGGAGCATGAGGATCTATGTCGACTACCGTCACCAGAACCAGGTGGCCATGAAGAAAAATTACCCACTCTTGAGGATTGACATCCTCTTTGATCAGCTCAAGGGATCACGATGGTTCTCAATGATGGACCTCAGATCAGGATATCTTCAGCTCAGAGTTCGAGATGATTATGTGAATAAGACGACCTGCAGGTGTCGATACGACCACAATGAGTACTTGGTTATGCCCTTTTCCATAACCAACGCTCCATCATTATTCATGTGTCTCATGAATAGGATCTTATAGCCTTACCTAGATCACTTTGTCATGGTTTTCATCGATGACATACTGATTTAATCATCTACTGAGGATGAGCATTCCTACAATTTGCAGGTAGTGATGGACACAATCTGAGAGCACCAACTTTATGTTAAGCTCTTGAAGTGCCGGTTTTGGATTCGAGAGGTTCACTTATCGGGAAACAGTTATCTCGGAGGCTGGAGTTGCAGTGGATCTAGTGAAGATCGAAGCGGTACTTTCTTGGGAGCCACCCAGGAGTGTGACAGAGGTACATAGTTTCATGGGGTTAGGTGGTTACTATCATAGATTCGTCCCAGACTTCTTCAGAGTTGCATAACCACTATCATCGTTGACGAAGAAGGGGTAACCCATTGTTTGGTCAGAGAGATGCCAGCAGAGCATTCAAGAGCTGAGGTAGAGGCTGACTAGTGCCCCCATTTTGTGGCTTCCAGAGGTAGGGATATGGTACGTAGTCTACTGCAATGCATCAGGGACCAAACTTGGGTGTGTCATGATGTAGTAGTGAGCTGTGATTGTGTATGGTTCTCGTTAGTTGAGACATCATGAGCAGAACAATGCTACCCATTACATAGAGTTAGCAGCAGTGGACTTCGCCTTGAAGATGTGGTTGCACTATCTGATGGTAGAATGTTTTACCTCTGATCACAAGAGTCTCAGGTATATCTTCTCTCAGAAGGACCCGAACCAGATACAATGGAGTTGGCTCAAGTTCCTATAGAACTATAATATTGAGATAGTCTATAGTCCTCGAAAGGGGAATGTTGTTGCAGATGTGCTCAACAGAAGATCAGGCATTCAGCTGCTAGGAGAGGTGATGGAGATGTTGGCCGCATTGCAGATATCCTTGGTGGATAGGGATGGAGTAGCCTATCTATAGTCTGTTATTGTCACTCCCCCACTTTGTCAGCGAGTCAGGGTGGCACAACATGGGGATGCTAACTGTGACACACGACGTGATCGGATATCCACATGGCAGGAACCTGATGGATTTTCTGAAGGTAGGGAGCACGTCATCCTATTCATAGGACATACCATGGTACTAGTTGAACTTCAGGAGGAAGTGTTGAGGGATTTCCACACTTCCCCTCTACCAGTACATCCAGGAGTGACGAAGATGTTCCAGGACCTTTGACGACCGCACTGGTGTCCAGGTATGAAGATGGTTGTACCAGAGTTATTTTCTCGATGCGTCAATTGTCAGCAAGTGAAGGCGGAGCACCAGGTACCAGCAGTCTTGGTATAGAACATAGTGTTCCCAGAGTGTATGTGGGATGGGATATCAATGGACTTTGTGATGGGTCTTCCACGTATATCCAGGAGTGTTGACTTGATTTTGGTGATCGTCTACCGACTCACCTAGTCGGCCCACTTACTACAGATCATAGAGTAGGGCTCAGTAGAGATCTTGGGATGCCCTTATGTGCAGTAAATAGTGTGTTTTAATTGAGTACCTAATTCTATTGTCTCCTACCGTGACACACGATTCACTTCCCGGCTATGGAAGGGGTTGCAGGATGCTTTCGGGACAAAACTTCTCTTGAGCACCGCCTTCCATCCTCAGACGGATGGTCAGGCTGAGTGGACCATCCAGAGCCTTGAGGACATGCTCCATGAATTTGTACTCAACTTTGGTCATAGCTGGGAGGATCAATTACCTTTGGTATATTTTTCTTACCAAACCAGTTTTTACTCCACCTCGGTATGGCACCTTACAATGGCTTGTACGGACGACCTTGCAGATCGCCACTATGCTAGACAGACCCAAGGTAGTCAGCACTAGTGGGAGAAGAGATGGTAGGGGCTACCACGGAGAAGGTGCAGATCATCCAAGAGCAGATGAAGACTGCACAAAGCAGGTATAAGTCTTATGCTGACAGGAGGAGGAGACTTACAGAGTTTGAGGATGGCGACCACGTCTTTATAGGGGTCTCACCTCGACGAGGTCTACGAAGATTTGGCTGAGGTGGCAAGATGTCTCCATGTTTCATCATACTGTTCCAAGTCCTCAGTAGAGTAGGTGAGGTGGCTTATCGCTTGGCTCTTCCACCTCAGTTGCACTGGGTGCACGAAATCTTCCACCTATCTCAGGTGAAGAGATACGTGAACAACCCATCACATATCATCGACCATGGGGAGCTGGAAAATGATCATTGGGTGACTTACATGGAGGTTCTAGTGGAGATTGAGGATCGATAAGAGTGGTTCCTATGTGGACGGTCAATACCTATGGTGAAAGTACACTGGCAGCACATGAACCTCCATGAGAGCACATGGGAGCGGGAAGCGTAGATGCGTGCTCAGTACCATCATTTGTTCCCATAGTGTGAGTTGTATCATACGGGGATGTAAATCCTGGAGGTGGTGAGAATGTAAAGACCCATAAATTCCATGGGATTTTTTTCCTAAATACATGGGATTTTTATGAGTCTATAGTTTTTGACAGTGCTTCATACTGAGGCCCAGTGTACTCGGAATCAATTTCAGAAGTTTTGCTCGGGTACGTTTAATAAATGTGCGAGTGAGATTTTATAACTTTTTAACCGGTGCTCAGAATTGATACCCGAGGGCACCGTTGAACTCGCAGCATCAGTGATCAATTAAGGAGACCATCACAGTAGATGCATTTTATCGAGAGTGGAAGACAGTTTTTGTGGTTTTAATAAAAGTAATATAAAAATAATACATATTCTTATTTTTATTTGATGGCAGTTAAAACCTCCAAAGGGAGGTTAGTGGTGGGGTCCACCACACCATAAACACCCATGTGAGGGTATGGTGGTGGGTTCCACCCACACATAATCTCCTTTGAGAGAATGTTATTAGTGGGGTCCACCCGGAACTCATAACTCCTCTAACCCCCATTAAACCCCTTGAGCTCCCCATAAAGGGGGAAACTCTTGAACATCCCCATAATGTTGCCAAAACCCCTAAAAAATTAATTAATGCCACAATTAATTAATTTTTAAAATATTTTGAATTATTTTTGAATGTCTGGAAACAATAAAATAAAAGAGAAGCTATTATTTTATTTTGGTTGGTTGACAACTTTCATTTGGGTGTAATATTGAGAGAGGACTAGGGAGATTTTCGAGGACTTAATCCTCTCGACGAGGAACATGAAGAACACTCCTCATCTCGAAGAATGACAAACCTCCCCTTAGATCATCGGCCAAGCCATGAAATGGAGGTGACGCCCATGAAGAACGTCGACGAACATCTTTTTCATTCTTCATCTTCTACCCGATGTCAACAGAACGATGTCTGCTTCCCACGACTTCCTCAACGAGCAAAAATTGAGGTAGGGGCTTTTGTGTTGGTTTTCTTCTCATCCTACGATGTTATTCTTATGGAGTAAGATATTCCATGTGGTATCAACATAATGTGGGGGGGTTCAGACCGAACGTACATAGCCGACCCTTCCCCTTTGTGGTTCTCGTTTGATGACAGCGTCTTGGAAAAGAGGCGATGATGACGAAGATTATGAACGAAGGCCGTGTTACCCATGGCCTCCGCGAACTGCACCACCGGCCAAGCAGTGCCCACCCCGCGCCCCATGCGCTGCTCCGTGGCCCTGCCGACGGCCTGCCGTGCCTCGCCGGTGCACTGACCGGCCTAGTCGGCAGCCCGCCCACACCCCACGGCCCCCTACCGCGCTGCCCGATAGCCTGTCCGAACCCCGCGACCCCTTTCTGTGCTTCTCGACATCCTGCCCACACCCCACGACCCCCACTGCGCTGACCGGATCCCCCCAGCATGCTGCCCAGCCTAGCCGTAAGCCTGCCCGTACCCCACACCCCCTTTAGCGGCCTTCCTAGCGCTCCGACACACATCTCGTGCCCAAGCGCGCTGCTCGGCACCCTACCACCCTCCCCGGTGGACCCACGACCTACCCTGTGTCCAACCTGCCTTCCCACACCCTACACGGCCTACCCGTTGGCTTCCCGGCCACCAGACACTTGAGACGACCCTCGGCGACCCCCGTAGTGTCACTGGATGAACCGACATTGTCACACTAGCCGAGACAAGAGCCTCCTACGTGGTGACTACCAGGTTGAACCACCCATGGGGGTTGGCCCAAACTGGGTTAGGCTGAGTCGGTCTGATCGTGTCGGACTGGACCTTGGCCCATTATAGACCCATTACCTTCTTGGGCCATATCTTTGGCACCAGACGTCCGTTTGAAGAACCGTCAGCGGCGCCCGTAATTTTGGAGCATAGTTGTCCCTTTTAGTATACCCCATGAGAGTTCGGGGTATAGTTGAGTCATGGTCAGGTTGGTTCGTACATGTATCCAACCGTGACCCCAGGACTAAAAAGAAAATAACTCACAGACCGGGCGTCTGTTTGATGGGTCTTCTATTGCATTTAGACCCCTATGATGTGGTGGTCCTTTGAGATACTTCCATGTGAGACTTCATGACACATGGAGTATCAACTAGTAGCTCATGGAGAAGATCCTCTCGGAGAAAAATATACAGAGTGCGGATACCTAGTATCTGAAGACCTGATGAATGCTTGACCGATTCAACACAGAGTTATTCGACTAGCCCTGTGGACAAAGTGCTTGCTATTTGGCGGTAGGCCCACAGCGGACAGAGCGCCTTGTATTTGGAAACAGATCTTCGGTACTCAATAAGAGGAGAACATCTGTAGGCTATTTGGGGGAGCACCCGATATTTGGCGGCAGACCCACAATGGACAGAGCGCCCGATATTTGGTGGTAGACCCATGGTACTCGATAGGAGGAGTACCTCAGCAGTCTAAGGTTAGTGAGAAGATCTTCAGTGTCATGATAGGGCCACAGTACTCAACATAACAGGGGTTCTCTTGCAGCTGTGGTGTCGATAATAAGAATTCGGGTTTGAGCTAAGTTAATGACCTTTGTGTTTTCTTCATGATTGAGATGGGTTACTCGATAACTTAGGTATATGTATGGGAATATACCTATGTAATGGTTATCCAGTGATTTCATACTTTGTGGTTTATCCTTGTTGGATTTTGTGAGTTCTTGATGGTCTAGGGGTCCCTACTAAGTATCTTTATACTCACCCCTACACGGGCTATGCCCACACCTCGTTGTGTTGGATGTAGACAAAGGATAGTGCTGATGGAGGATGAGAGCGATCCAGGACTAGATGGTACCCGAAGCTGGGCCACTCGGCGTGACGGTACACAGAGCGGACAGATAGAAGTGGAGTGCTGAGGAGGACATCTAATCCTACCCTTCAGGTAGGAACCCCGGACGACGATCCTAGAGCTTCTTCTACCTTTCATCTATTTGTCCCTTTTTCTGTTTTGCTTTCTTTTCAGTTGTAATTTCCTGTTGGTCATGTATTTCTGGACCCTTTTACATTCCATCACTTCTTCTGTATTCAGTTTTTACTTAGTGTTTGCTTCCTCTTGTACTCTGGTTGTGTTTTTTTATAGTTATAAAGGCAATGCCTTCCCAATTTTAGGGATTTACGCCTTTGGTGCTAGTCACCAGCCCCTGGCCTATGGAAGGCGGGCTTGAGATAGTTACGACACGGTCCCTGGGGGATGGGTCATGACATATTTTCTAAACAGTGATTCCTGGAACACATAATGAAAATTAGAGAGACTTGGTGGCCTTTCCTAACAGAAAACTACAACTCCAATTCATTCCAAAATTTAGAAAGGTCCAATGTACCTGGGACATAATTTATCCTTCATACTGAATCATATAACACCCTTACATGGGGATATATTTAAAAAAACATGATCTCCTTCTTGAAACTACAAAACCTTCCTTCAGTTATAGACATATCACATAATCCTACTTTTAGATGTATTGATGTGGGTTTGAATAATCATAAACTTTTCCATTGTTTCCTCAGCATATTCCAGGCCTACGAGTTATCTTTCACCTACACCATCCATAAAAGTTGGTGTGAGACATCTCTTTCCATGTAACACATCATATGGTGTACTATGAATACAAGAATGGAAGCTATTATTATTAGAAAATACTACCAGAGGTAAATACTAATCCCAAATACCATTAAAGTAGTGTGAGAATGATCTGAACATTTCTTCTAAGGTTTGAATTGTCTGTTATGATTTTCTATCAGATTGACGATGGTAGGAAGTGCTCAAACATAGTGAAGTATACAAGGATTTTTGACGATTTTCCCATAATATTGATGTAATATCGTGATCACGCTAAAATAAAATTGATTGTGGTACACTATGATGCCTTACAACTTCATAAATATATAGTCGTTTTAAACCTTCTAGTGATAAATATTATCTTACAGTAAGAAAATATGTTGACATGATAAGATGAATGAAAATGACCCATATTTCATCATTCCTTATTGGAGTTTTCGGTATCCCCATGATAACCTCTATATTAATATCATAACATTTCCAATCATGTATGGGGAGAGGTTGCATGACTTCTCCAGGATGTTGTCTTCCAGCCTTCACTGATTGAAAAACCATTCAACTAGAAAAATAATCATCAATCTCATTCTTCATGTTGTCCCAATAAAAATGTTCCTTAAAATATCTCTACATCTTAATGCAACCAAGGATTATAGAGAAATTGGAGCTATGACCAATATCCTACAATTCCATTTTTAGATAAGGTATATGAGGAAATTTTTTTTTCCCAATTTTCATAATTCCATCTTCCTATATAAAGTCAATCAATATACAAGCATTCAATGATTTAATTGTGTTTTGAAACTCCTCTTCATCAGTCTGAGAAATTTTTATCCTTTATAGAAATTATTTTTTAGTATCCATTTGAAAAATTATCTATGTTTAACCTTACATGATTATTCCCATATCTATCTTTATAAGATCCTAAAACATAGGATCTATTTTAAATCTCATCTTATTCAGTACTCCATGATCCCTTTATCTCAAAGCATCTTCCACATAAATTTTCATACATGGGTAGTAGTTTATAGTGTAATCATAATCCTTGAGTAGTTATGTCAATCGCTTTTCCCTCATGTTGTGTTCCTTCTATGAGAAAATATACATCAAATGCTTGTGATCATTCTATATATCAAATTCTTCACCATAAAGACATTGTATCTATATCTTCAGGGAAATTATTACAGTTTCTAAATAAATATCATGAGTATGATTGTTTTGTTCATGAATTCTTAGTTGCTATGATGAATAGGAAATAACTCTATCAGTCTCCATAAGGACACATCCACACCCATTGTTAGATGCATCACTATAAACAACAAACTGATCATTCTCTTATGGTAGAGTCATGATAGGATCATTGAAGAATATTATGTCCAATTATAAAAAACAGTATTCACACACTTTTATCCAAAAAATTAACCCCTTTCCGTGTGAGCTTGGTTAATGGGTTAGCCAATCAAGAAAAATTATGGACGGAACACCGATAATAACATGCTAAACTGATAAAACTGTGTAACTCAGTTATACTCATCAGTTATGGCCATTCGTGGATTTACCTTGTCTTTGAAGGATCAATAGAGATTCCATACATAGGGAGTATATAGACAAAGAAAGATATCTCTTGATGCCATAATTCATAATTTCTAAACATTTTATATAATTTATTTCTTCTAATAGTTTTCATAAAAGTTCATAAGTAATTTTCATGATCTTTGTAACATTTGGAGTCTACCAATATATCATCAATACATACTACTAAAAAATCATGATATTCCTTGAAAACTCTCTTCGATAGATCCATTGAAATAGGCAGTGCATTATTAAATCCAAAAGGCATGACTGTAAAATCACAATGCCTATAACTGGTTTGAAAGGCTATCTTTAGAATGTCATCCTTATTTATGCAAAAATGATGATATCCATATTGAAGATAAATATTTGGAAAGTATTCTGCTTCAACAAGTTGATCAATTAAATTATTAATAAAAGGTATGGTATACATTTCCTATATTGTTATAGCATTGATCTCCATGTAGTCAACAAACAACCTCGTAGATCCATCTTTCTTCTTAACAAAATGAACAAGGGGCTCCCCATGGAGAAACAATATGAATAATAAATCCTTTATGAATCAATTCCTCTAGTTGATAATTTATTTCCACTAATTTATCATTGGTCATTATATAAGGGGTCATTGATATGGTCCTTGAACTAGGAATTAAGATAATGGAAGACTCAATTTCCCATTCTGGGGATGTCTAGGTAAATCCTATGGAGACACATCAACATATTCATGAACAATATGTTCATCCTATATTTGAAATTTACTTTCCTTACACATTGTGAATTAACAGTAATCCTCCACAATTATTGAATTTAGTAGAGCTACTAGGGGTGGATATAGATGAGAATCATATTGTGGTTTCTCCTCTCTAAATATAATGGATTTGTTATCATGCAAAAATATTGTAACCTGTTTCTTCTTATAATAATTTTTTGCATCATGGTCCGAAATCCAGTCTATTCCAAGGATTATATAAAATTGAAACATGGTTATGACAATAAGATCAGAAGATAAAGCATGTTTATATGCCAGAAACGTAACAGATTGAAAAAATATTGTTTCAATGATACTTACCTTAGGAGTTTTGACTAAAAACTCCCTTAATAAGTTAAATTGGAAATAACTAATTTTCGTGGAAAACTTGGAAGATCGGAATGAATGTGAAGATCAAGAATCAAATAATGCATTGGCGAATTTTGAGGAAACAATTAATTTACAGGCCACCATGTCATTCAGAACATCAACATTTGAAGTTTTAATCGAATAAGCTTGGATTTTCTCCATTGGCATTTTCTAAGGTATGATTCCTTGACACTTAGGATATTCATTTTAATAATACCCCATTTATTTGAAATTTTTGCATTCAACATTGACAACCACTATCTTCTTCTTGTAATCACACGCTTGATGGCCTTTTTCTCCAAACTTGTGATAAACACCAATCCAATTTAGCCATGTAAAATAATGTTTCATCCCACAATTACTGAAGGATGTAAATTATACTTTCACCTTTTCCCCTTAATTCCTTTTTTATAGTGTTCAAAAGATCTCTTCTTCTTTTTCTTAACTTTAAAGTCAGAAGACATATGATTTTTTTTCATGCAGGACATGGAAATATATATTCGTACGATGAGAAGGACCGTGAGACTAATGCTCAATGAAGAGATGGTTTTAACCCATCAATGAAAAACCAATCATAAATCTTGGGTTATGTATATAATATGCATCATGCCTTGAAAACCTTATAATGTTATCCTCATAATTAGTGACATTGTCATCCTCCTTTTTACTCAGACTTTGAAATTGTCTTCCATATATGCATGATGTTCACGAGGAATGTATTTTCCTATGAAAACCTCATTAAACTCCCTAAATTACATATTTGACACTTATTCATCCTCATTTGTGTTTTGATTTAATCCCCACCATTTATCTGCATCTCATGCGAGACGATATACTACCATGACATCTTTTTCCCTTTCGTTACACCCCAAAGGATGATAAATTTTCTATAAGGAACATATCCATTTCTCAGCTAGAATTGGTTATGTAGTCCCATTTAATGTTGGTGTTTTTTTCTCCTATATCGTTCTAAAATTGATACTTTGTGTTGTGGATCATGCTGATCCATATGGGTAATGTTATTATTCATAACCTGAGTAAGTTTTCCCAATAGGGTTATAAGTAGTTCATTTATAGTTGCATCACCCACTCCACTATATTTTCGTTAGTGGTAGGTCAATAACTGCATGGATTATGTGAGTTTATATGTATTACATTACATCCACTAGACACCATTTCTAAACAATGGAATACAATAGTTAATTTTATGAATCACAATGCACATTTCCAAAATTGTAAAATACTTAACATAAATTTTACAGTTTATGCATATAATCCATAATCCAAAAAAAAATCATTAGGGAGGTAGTTACTCATAAATCAATCATAATGGTTTGTAAAGAAAATTTGAATGATCATAAGCATATCCTCCTGGATTATCAAACCAGTTGCACAGTAAGGCATGTTGTTGTGTACCAGGATACCCCGTGTCAATACAAAAACACCATGTTAGAGTTTTCAATCCTAGGTACATCTTTGCAAGAACCACATCAACATGTAGTATACATAAAGAGATTTATTTCATTGAAAACCCAAATAATATGTACATTAACAAATTTTTGGATGTTCGTCGATAATAATCCTCAATGTCTTTCTTAGGGAAATGTTCTCTAATCATAGTTTTTCTAAATGTAGATTCCATGTTTTGAACTAAACCTACATCGGATACTAATTGTAACACCACAACCCTAGTTACCCAGAGTCAGTGTGTTATCAAATATCATTGGAATGATCACAAGAGATCATGTATGGAATTATAGATCTTCTTAGTTGCCTTAGATGTACTAGATACATACAGAAGTTTTACATTACATTATGAAATGAAAAAAAAACAATGTATCTCTTTTGAACACACTAATATCCCATAGCCTATTCCTGCAAGTCAATCATAATATTATTCATCACATCATTGAAAAAATAAATCACAAGAAAGAGGTGAGCTCAGATGCTTAGTAAGGATAAAAATATAGAAGAAAGTATCATAAATAGGAATAATTATTTTAGGAAATGTATAAGAATAAAAAACAAGATATTTAATCATATAAATCAGTATGATATGGAAAAAATAAATCAAATAATTCCATTTAATTATTCACGTTTATATTATATTGGTTGAATAATCACATCTAATATCAATAGATTATCTCATATGGACGGAATTCATAATTCCAGACATCATAACCATATATTCAAGGCCTTGTTCTAATACCCTAAATATAAATTTTGTCAAGGACTTGTTCCAAGACACATGTTTTTCAGTAGATATCATGAGTCAAAATTGTGTCTTTGAACATGGCCTTGATAATAATTATATTTATCTATGGGTTAAAACATTATTTCCTTAATTTTTCGAAAAGGTCATAAAGTACTTTTTTTTGGAAAACGACAGAATGATTACTTGAAAAGAATTTTAGAAAATTTAAAACAAGTGTACAAATTATATTAACCCATAGTCTAAGATATAGTAAAAATGCTTTGAAACATATTTTTAAGAAACACATATGTGTATGATAGAGAATCCCCAATAGATACCTTCATATAATCAACCTAAGATAATAAAGAGATTATAAAATTAACTATTACCTTGTACTTTCACTTTGTCGAGGGTATGTTAACCACCTGTATAATGGATAAATATTTTTCATTAAATTATAAAAGAAACACATCTATTATTTTCATTTCATATATGATACTCTAGTATTTCATTGTTAATAATAGTTTAGTAGTATCATTGTTTCAGGTGTTAACTGATTCACTTTACATTATATGTTTTGTTAAATAAGTCTTATTTTTTATGGATACGATAAATTTTATATATATAAAAAATGATATTATGTTTAAAAACATTAATTTTAATCATCAAATTTAAATTATTCTTGAATGGTTACGATGGGAAATGAAATCTCATCGTGTCAAGTAGACTATAAGCCGTACATACACACGAGTGACCATATAATTAAAATGATTATGAAATCATATGTAGTTTGATGGTAAATTATATATAAAGAATCATTAATATTTTATATTTATTATTTACAAAAATTATACTCATTTGTATAATCATCCAAATAATTAAGTGTTGAATAACAAACTACACCAAGGCGTGGAGACGGTAAGACTTACATACACACATATGGGGACTCTTTCATTCATAGAATGGATATTATAATGAATACGATTGTAACATATTTATAATGACATCACAGTATGTTGAATGTATTGTATTTATTATTTTGGTATGGAAACAACAATGAAATAGGATGTTGAAGAAGAAAAGATCATTGAAAAATGTTATAAAATAATTACGTCTTCCTCAGGTGCTTTATTTTGATTTGAACAAAAGGGCTCCATAGGTTGGCTTGATAATCAGTGTAAGGACTATAGAATGAATTTTGGGTTGTTGGGAGTATATTTTGGCTGGTTTTTTCCAACCCAAATAGCTTTTGAGGTGTGAATTTAAGAGAAGGTGAGGTTCCTTTTTACAAGAGAGTTGAGTGGATCTTTAGAAATTGCTTGAAATATTATTTTATAATAAAATTATATTCCATTTCTAATTGATCCAAATGTATTTATTTAGAGGCTATGGTTGGGATGGGTCGAAATAATCTCATCCAATAGTTTTAAGTCAATTATAGATCACCATATTAACCTTATCTTTTATATTTATCTCCTAGTTAAATAGTTTAACTTATACCATGTCTTCTTGTATTTTTATATTACATGGTTAATATATTTACGATAAAATGATAGGAGAACCTAATGTGGTTAATTAATGGAATATCTAACCATATTTAATTAATTTGGCATAATCATATATTTTCAAGAGTGTTATATCACTTAATACAATAGTATTTGTTTTTAAAAACACATTTATGTCAATTTTGACACTATTTAGTAATTGGTTTTTGAGAAAGTAATAACAACTTGATTACATAAAAAAATACATTGAATCAACCAAAAAATGTTATATTCACCTATAAAATTATTTTATGAAATCAAAAGTATCAATTTACATTTATTTTAATATTTATAACCTCTATTATTTTTATTGTTCATTTATTAGTTAATTACTGCATCATCATTGTGTCATAAATAAATATAATTATTTAATGTGAAAAAATTATAAATAAAATACCGTGATGTTGAAAATATTTTTTTCATTATAATAAATATATATACAATAATTTATCTTATATATTACTCCATATTAAAAACAGATTAAATAATAAATTTTGAATTCACCACTTTAAACACTTCATTAAATAAAATATAATAAATTTCCTAATCTAATTCATGTAGATAAAAAAGGATCATATTTTTTTTGTAATGTTGACTTTGGCCTAAATACACTTATCCAATAGATTTAAGACATGTGATGGGGTAATTTGATATTATTAAGATATTATCTTTACCTTTAATTACCCTCTTTACTTTTAACCATCATAAATGAAATTCTAAAGTTACTATTCACCAACACTTACATTCATCCATTTGAACCACATTTTACTTATTGATTACAACTATGTTTGTTTTATTTTTGTAATTCAATTCATAGAATCAGTAACATTAAAATTTATGAAAATTTCCAAATGTGCCTTCTAGTTGGGTAAAATACGTTCAAAAGATAAAAAAATTAATATAAATAATATTTTTATAAAATTACTCTAATGAATTAAATTGGGATTATATATTTATTATGAATCTATTTTGACATTGAAATAAATTTAAATTAAAAATAATTCTTTAAATAAAATGTCGGTTTTAAACAATAACATAACACTTTTCACTATTCATCAAAAAATGAATGTTTTCAGAAAAATATCAAAAATTCACCCGATGAATTTTTTAAAATTCCAAATCCATATATGAAGTCCAATTTGAAAAGTAAATTTTATAAAATTGAAAAAAGTTGGTATGAATATGCAGAACTAGTTTTTAAACTATTAGTTTGATTGGTTGTGGTGTGCTAGAACTCGAAGTTTCATTCAATGAAATCTACTGTATTATTCAAAGAGAAGAGTATCATGAATGCTTGGGGTGTTACAAATTTCGTCTCTAGGTCCATTCCTAATTTTAGAAACCTTATATTCCTTCTGGCCCCTTGGCCATTGTTCTATAGGGGTATGTGGTGTGGCATGGGCTTATGTACACATTCACAACAGGTTTTAAATGGCCACACCATGTAAATCTCTATTGAGAGCTCTCCTTCCCCTTTCTTCCACTCATATCCTCAATTAAACTGCTTCTGATTAGGCCCCTCGAACCTTTTTGATTACCAACCAACATGCCCAGATGCACTATGGTTTATGACCTAGAGTATTAGACTCTCCATGGACATGTTTTCATCTGTTTCCATTATTTTCATTTACCTTTATTTGGGTTTCTGCCATATTTATAATCCAAAATAACCCCCGTATGTCATGGATTCTAGGATGCAATTCCCTCCTACCATCTTGGGACAATGTCTCTAGGGATGTTTAATGAAAATTCAAAACAAGTACCACATCGCGAATATGGTTAGAAATCAACACTCATTTTTTTGTTCACATTTCTGGTCACAGGATATGGATATTGTGTTTCGAACACGGTCAATAGATATCCTACATCGTTATTCCATCCCCCATTAAGCCTTATATTTTGGTTTCACGATTCACATCTGTTTCCACTCCATCTTGTTCAAGTGTAATTTCCACACTCTTTATGTTATCCCTAAGTGTGTGTTTGCACATGAAGAGTATGAATCAACAATTTGGTGTCATTTGAGGCTTCACAACATTTCCCATTTCTGTGTATTCCAGATGTTGTGAAGATATTCTCTACCCCTATTTCCCACATCAAGAAGAGCACATGTCAGCTTAGGGACTTGGTCAAGGATTTCTCTCGCTTCGATGAATATAACTCTATTCAGTTCGAGCTCTTATATACCAAACTAATACCCCCACCATCTTCCTGATCTCATGACGCTAAACTAAGAATCATATCTCGAATAATGTATGGCTTGATTCCCATAGTAATGGGATACATAGAAATGCCCAAACATTTCATCTTCAAGTCCAGTACTAGGTCCTTTGACATTTTTTGGCACCTTGGCCGGAGGCGTCTCCCCTAGAATTGCATTATGTGTTGTGTGGATTTTGTTCTCATTCACATCAGCTATGCTTTATCACACCATGTTCAACTCTTTTAGTGCCTCAATATTCTCTTTTAATCTAATCCATATAATGATAAACTATACTAATTGGTCCCACATTATTTTAAACCAATTCACCATTATCAAATGATGTTAAACTGCATGGGATGGTCCTATCATATGACCCTAAACAGTGACTCAGTCACCCTTATTTCATGATAGAAAACGGAACCACGTTGTGGTGTCCTCGAATGAGGGGACATAGTGTTTGATTTTTCTCATTGACCATGCCATTTTCAAGGTCAATATATGACTTGATTCTTATGACGATGCCCAGATTTTCCAACATGGGATAGTTTCTTCAAAAAAACACATCCACCCTAATGAATAAAGAAGATCCATCAAATTTATCTACTTTTGGTGTATGTGCCATAACTTCACTATATATCCCCCCTACATTGGTACCATACCATACAATTTTCTAGAACTACATATGGCATGATTCCTAACCTCATGGGAAACGTAGGAATGTCCAGAAAACTCATCTTGTGCTCATCCCAAATACCACCTTTGGTCCCCCAACCATTGGATATCCCTGGGATCACATGGTATAAAATGTATTTATACAATCCTTATTCACTTTGGTTTTTGAAATAACTACAACATATAACTACCTTGTCTCTTCCAAGCCTGCTCAGATTTATACGACCATAAACTAGGATCGTTCCACAAGAAGTATTTATGGCATGACTCCTATCCTTATCGGTCTTATAGGAACTCCGATTCAAGTCATGTTCGAGTCCATCCCCAGGTACTACAAACCCTTCATTTTTCTTTGTGCATGAAATTAAACTACATACCCTACATCAAACATCATGAATTCAAAATGTGTGGAGGATTTCATTAGGAATTTTTCATAATATGTAAGGACTATTTGGTCCTCATCCACATTGGGTTTTTCTACTATGCCACTCTGCATAAATTCCATTAAACCAAGTACCCTTACAATGGCCCACTATATGTACTTAAACCAGGAGTTTTCAACCCCGAGACACTTTTCTTTTAAAAGGTATTCGACTCACTATATCTGAAAAGTCTCATTTGCATACTAAAATGCACTGTGGCGTAGTGCCCAATATTATATATTTCACATGGAAATCCACTCATCTCATTTCCATGCTTCATCAACCCTTTATTTGGACCTCCATCCTCTTATATGTATGATGTGGCCCCCTTTATGGCCCAGTCTCATTCCATATTGTGTCACCTACCATTCTGGACAAACACCTCAAATGACCAAGGATGAAATTTTGTGATAGGTCCCCTGTTTTGAACATGGTAAGTGGTTGAAATTAATTTTTATTTCAACATACCATGACTGAACGAAATAAAATTTGTGTATAGAACATGGTTAATAATTATCCTCCATCATCACGACCCCATCATTGCAATCTAGATCATGGCCACCATGATTCACATCTTTCCACTTTCCTATGTTTAAGTGAAATTCCTACACTCTCGGTTTTACCCCTACAAACATCTATGTGCATTAATTAGGTAGGATTGTATTATTGGGATGTTAATCAATTAGTGTCACATTACCCCTAATCAGTACCTCAATGTACTAAGAAAATATCATTGCTACTCCTTGTATCCCATGTTGAACACGACTCATGTGGGCTTAGTGGTTTTTGTAGGATGTGTACCAGTGCTTTCAAACCACAAATTCCTTTCATATTGCATGAAATTAAACTAAAATCTCACAATTATGTGTGGATGTATTCCCATACTTATAGGTTACGTAGGAACTCCCTAACATTTTGCCTCAAGCCCATCCAAAATTTATCCATCTTTAGTATCTCAGCCAAAGATTTCCCTGGGGATTATGTGGAGTGGAAAGGATTTCTTTGGTCCTCATTCATGTCGGGTTTATAATTGCTGCACTATGTACTCCCCCATATAGGAACTATACTTTCACTTTCTATCCTATCATATGATGTTAAAATACATGGGTCCTCCAGAAGTACATATGGAATGATTTATATCCTCATGGGATATATAGGAACGCCCAAGCACTTCACCTCAGGACCCACCCAAAGGTAGGCTACCTATAGTTTATAGTCTAATTAATCCCACTAGGATAATGTGGTGTGGTGTGGACTCATACCATCATCATTCACATCAGGATATGTACCACACCACACATTTACTTTCTAGGTAACCCCATCCTCACCATATTACGTTAACTACGTGACTATCATCCTCATTGGAATGATGTAAAATTGTGGGCCACTCTAGGTTTTCTCTAGAGAGATCCTTTCAGGAAATGAGTATGATCCTAGATCATACTAATGTTCTCACCTAATGTGTTCTAATCATGGTGGCATAATTTCAAAATTATTAGACTTCATTCGAACAACCCATCACTCCACCATCCACGCTTTGGGTTCCCTTTATTTGGATCCTCGTCATATTTCACGTCTAAATGAATCCACATAACCATACAGATTCTAGTCATATCGATTGCCTATTGTCATCGTCCCACATTCCAGAAGACTATCAGAGACATTTCAAGTTTGGCCCGATGTTTCATATAAGGTCACCGTTCGGCCCTCATTTGTTGTCCCCGTATCAGGATTACACAATAGGGAAACTATGATTCAAACATGGTAAACAATTATCCTTCATTTTTAATAAATCCCTAAAGGGTTTGAAATTTTGTGTATCATAATTCACATTTGTCGCTTCCCTATATTCATATTGATTCCAATTCCACTAGTGATACCCAACACATGCACTAGATCATGTTGGAAAGTGGAAATTGAACTGTTCTTAGACCTTCCTTTTCCCATCAGGCCTCCATCTTTTTCCCCAAAAATCATTAGTGGTCATTCAGAACCCGGATACCCAAATATTGGTTGGAACTCTCATATTCAAATTGAATAAAAAGGCAATCATACCTTGTTTATCACATCCAGAACAATCCACATGAGATTAGGGACAGATCACTAGATATTTCACAGATGTGATGGAAATGAAGCAACCAAAATAGACAACGAAGCTCATACACACAACCAACACAAACAATAAATGAATGATTGTATGTTAATGTGTTCACAAAAATTACAATGACCAGGGATTTGCCCCTCACAAATATGGGTTGACCACTTCAATGGAGTGTACTTACTCTACTACTCTCTTGCTCATGAAAATTAGGATCTATTATCACTGGTTATGCTCTCTATCATCCTTGATGTAAATGGGGCATAGTTCATTGTCCTTGATCTAGGCTAGATCCTCATTGGATCAGATATTGGCCAACTCTTGGAAATATCTATTCAATTGTTCCTCATCCTCTTTCATCTAGGCCATGATTCATGTTATGAGTTCCAATTGTGAATCAAGGAAATAAAAATGATCATTCTCCAATTCCCAAAAGAATTAGATATCATTATCAACCTCTTGGAGTCTCTTGATGTTCACATACATCCTCCGTAGCAAGCCTAGACCTAGGCCGCAGTCAGGGTCCCATATTTTATCTAAAATATAATCTGTAATGATTATATGAGGATGTTGAAAATATACTAATCCATGCATAGTTCACACAGCCAGGAATAAATCCTCCCCATATAGTTTATCAATTTTTTTTGTTGGGTGTCCCCAATGAAGCACTCGATCAGCATCCATGACTGATAGCGGATATCATTTCTATCCCCTTCATCAAAAGGAACCGCATCTCGATCCTCTGGGTCATAGGGTTCATACTATGAGAATACTTCTAGAAGCTCACCGGAAAGTTCTTCCTCTTATTTCATGTCAGGAATGTCGAGTTTGGAAACAATAGGAGAAATAATATTTTCATCATGGAGCTAGTATTCATATTTATGCTCAAAATCTAAAAGCTCATGTTCCACCCTACCAATGGAACCACCCGAAAAATTGGTCAAAGTAGTCCAGCTATCCCAGACAGAAGATTTATCTATAATTGATAACCCGCTCGAGAGGGGAGCTTCATGAACCATAGTTGTTTGGGCCAATATAGACCACACCATCTGAAGAACTGTTCAGAATAGTGATGAAAATGTTAGCTTCTAGTTCAAAAAATAATAGATTGGGATTATGTTAGAATGATGGATTATGATGGTCGAAGGATTTCTTCATTTCATTGGACATCATCAGTGGTATCCCATTATATGCCGCCATATAGGGGTAGGAACTCTATTTAATCTTGAAGGGCCATCCTAGTTGTCTTATCCCTCTTCGACATTGCAATCACCATTGAACCTGTGCAGATCCAGAGCCCGTATCTATAGGACCACATGTGGGAATCTCATCTGTAAGGCAATTATATAGATAAAAAAAATTATTTGATAAGCTAGGTGAAACAGATAAAATCAAGGGGTAAAAGAATGTTATGGACGATACCTCTACAGCTCTAGAGGAATCTTACTAATGTGATGTCCCGACATCACATTCATCCAACGGACTTCACCCATCATCCTTATCCCAAAAAGAGATATCAGACTCCCTGGGATAATGGAATCACTCCCTCATCTCAGTATCTGACACTTGAGACACGACTGTATATCCCAGTAGTACGTTCACCCAACTTTTCCTTCGATGCAGACCACCTCGAGAATACACATAGACATCCATCTTAGAAAAATACTATCAACCTTCTTCCTGGGACACCATAAAGCCAAACCCGACAGGAATAATATCTGAAAGTACCATTCCAAGGTGTTATATATGATTCCAGACCTAGGAAGGACTAATTAATTGCCAATAGACCTCCCATTTTTCACAATCCTTTGAAATTATAACTTCCAGAGGCATGTATATGTGGAGTAACTGCTTCGCAAGAGCTAGAGTAGGAATCCTATGAAATCCTCTGGGGACCCTCCTCCATTATTGACCATGTTTAGTTGGGATAGATGGGCCTACCGCTATTGCATGCTCACCACATGGTGTAGGCTCTGATTGTGCATTCCTCTCTTTTACCACCGCGCTCCCACTAGAATGCACTCACGTTGTTCTCTGACAATGGCCGCAGGGTTGAGGAGACACTCTGGAATTGACCTAGAAGGTTTTACACTTTAACATATCCCCTAGGAAGGCTAAATCGCTACCCTTGATATATTATTCACTAGCCCGAATGTAGCATTGACCCGAGGTATCACATTTCACATCGCCTCATCCTCCGGGGTGAACATGAGCCTCATCCGGATCATTATGCAAGGGTGATCCTCATGACAAACCCCCATATAAACCTTCATTGTTAGCCTATGCATGCACCGAAATTTCCACCCAAATAAGTATAGGGTGTATGGCTCGCAAATGGGATCATGATTCACCCGTGGTACCCAAACACCACCATTGAAGACCAAAAGGTATTACTGACACTTTTTGGTATCTCGGTCATCATCGGTGAACTCCATGTGGGTAGTGGAAATGGGTGAAAGACAAATTCATCGACATTCTAGATGATTTTCAACATGCACCGTGGGATCAGCATGGCTGGAAATCTTCCTGCTGTATTTAGGATGGAGGGTCGGATGTTTGAACATGGAGGTTAAATCGGGTTTGGGTACTCATAAACCCTAACGTGCGTCACCACCCTACTAAGAATAATATGGAAAGACCTACACACCCATAACGACTTCTTCCCCTCAGTGATGTGTCTCAACATCTTGTATAGCTTCACCAGTACTGGGATCCTATGGTTGTCCTACTGCATAGTAGCTAACATGGATGCCATGATGAACGAGATCAGATTTATTCCATTGTTCATATTTCTCACTGGAAGTATCCTACCATAAATGAGTGCCATGATGAACACAACCAAACTAACCAACAGTTTCCAATCGGTGCGAGCAGTAATCCCCAATGTATTCCACTGATTGTAATCCAAGAGTCATTAGTATGATTGATTTTTTCTACACTGGACCCCCTTTGCGATGGTAGGGGCCTCAGCAGTAACTTCTTATCTAACAAAAAATTCATAAACCTCCTAAACTGTTGCTTTAAATTTGCATGCCATACTTATTACTATTCCTCACCTAACATCAGGTCCATCGTTGCCATTACTTGCCATGTAATCTGATCCGTGTCTCCCCATAAATTCTCGGTCATGAGAAATTAATCATACATATCCCCTATAAATGGGATACCCATAGATCTTGTGGATGTCCTAGAAGATGATGATGACATCCACATGATGAAGAATGAATGTGTTTGTCCTAGTTGACCACCATCTCAAAAGCTCCTGCCTCACACTCTTCAGCTCGTAGACATGGGATTAAGAAGCCCATTCCACCTCACAAATGCCCACTTGCCTTAGCTCAGCCCCAAAATCATTATAGGTTTTGCATACCCAGTAGACCCAGGCCCAATCATCTGTGAAGTTGTTACCATGGTGCATGTCACACTCATCAGTCATCCCATTTCCGAATTTCATAGTACTTCCTTAAGGATATTATGATATTATGAAGGGGATGCCTCAGCCAATAGCTCCTTCCCATCAACATCGTGGATGTGGTTGTATAATCATGTTGAAGTGATAGGTGTACAATCAGGCCACGTATGGCCATCAGTAGCTCTGTACCACTAATACTGCCATGGGGTATCTCTGAACCAGTGTCATGTTTCATCCCTAACATCCCATGGGATGAATACCCTATCCCTAAGTTGGATGTCGTGCAAATGGAATTTTCAGGCACATGGGATAGTTCTTATGGCCCTCTATTAGAATAACCATTAGTGAGTCATTATCCGAGTCGCTATACATGTATTCAAAAATAAACATGTTATCCTCCATTTCCTCCCTTCTAGTTTTTATATAATGGGATACATGGGAAAATTCTCGGATGGCCATTTTTTGTAATCAAGGATTTAGAGATTTTTGGTTGCCGAGATTTTTCACAGAGTGTCGTTGTGGAGCCCTCTCACAGAGGTCAGATCGCGATGCTGGCCTTCATGGAGTCAAAAACCCAATGTGCATCACAAAGAAAACTAGGATCACGATGTAGTGACTCGATGAATAGCATTGTGCAGCACATGATCATAGATTCTTGATTCTCAATGAAAGATTACGGAGTGCACGGTGCATCGCGAACAGAGGGAGAACACATGGAAATTCAGAGGCAAGTAAGGACAAACTAGTGGTCATCTCCCTCTATTTCGAGGTGATGACCAATGAGCTTCTCACTGAATCATGTTCTCCATGGCATGATCGAACCACAATTTTTTCCTGTACTTCACATTTTTTCGTAGTGATATACCATGAGTTTGGTGAAGTACCATCAGATTATGAACCTTCTTTCTCGGAAGACCGCATTCTGAGGGGGGGTGGGTTGAAATTTGGGCGTCAATATTTTTCCCTTGGGAAAAAAAACACCCAAAATAACAAGGAGGCCTACCTCTCATAGAAGCCTCACAGAGAATCCTCACAAAGCCTCTTCAGATCTGCAACTAACACAAAGCACAGGAAAATCCTCCACCATGGCTATCATGGAGCACATGATGGAGAACTCCACGACTACAAATAACATTATAGAGAGCTCTTTAGCCATCTCAGAGTAACTAAAGGTGAACTCTATGACTACGAAGCACCAAAGAGAGCCCTATACAAGCACCACATAGAGGATGATAGAGATCCCTGGGAGTTTGAGGAACATGATTGATTTTCCTTTGATTTTGAGGCTGAGATACCTCATGACCAAACCTATGGGCTTCCCACTACCTCTTACCTATAAATAGCAAGATTTCCCAAAACCTAGAGAACAAATACCCTATCTTTTCATCTTCTCATCTCTCAATAAATGATGCACCTTTTTCTCTAAAAAACATTGATAAACTGAACTCTTCATGTAATTTTTTCATTATGAAATACATTTCCCTTAGTTCATATTCAACCCCTATTCAAGAATATATTCCATTCGTGAATCCCATAGGCCATTGAAGATGATGATGATCTATACGGGAACTGTTGTATTCACAAATAACTCATCCTTCACAAAGTACCTTCCATGCACATGTGAACCCCATGCTAAGGCAGGATCATTGTGCTTCACAATGCCACACATTACATGGAACCCATGCTCCGTAGAGTCCTAATAATAAAAACAAATTCACATCACGAAGAAATATTTATAAATAGGTATACTCCATTAATTGGGTAGACAACTCCACATCATGAAGAATTCACCTTCATAGAGTATCTGCACTTTGTGGGGCACCAAAACATCACAAGTTCCCTTCCTATGAACCAAATTTACTCAAAAACCATACTTCAACCATTCAACCCTCCAGGTTTTTATGATGTTATTTAAATGTCCTTTGGGTGGTGCATTATATTTCATTGTTTTCCCCATGATTCTTCACAAAGGATGAGAAATAGATATTAATTCATCACATTTCCATTTTATTGTGAGCCCCCACAAAGGATCACTCCACAACCTTATATCCTTATGGAATTTCTGGTACCATCACATCACTATGGGGTAAAGTGAAAATGTTTTGTATGTCCTAGGGATAAGGATTGAGTCCCCATCATACGAAATACAAGATGTTAAACTTCCAAACATACATATCCTCAGTAGATGGAATTGAACTGATGCCTCGCCACATGTAATATATGCGGGGTGCCCCACCGCAGACATTGTCCATGCCCACACATCTCTACAGGAGTGAGATCTTCATCAAATGGAATTGGATCCTCCATGCATGGAAGGAAATATTGTTTCATGGAAGGGAAAAATCCGATTGTATTCCCCATGAATTTATTGCATGAGGTAACAACCTTGATCCTCCACTATTATTCTATTCCCAATGACTAGAGGAGAGATGGGAACATGGGACACTTGATACCCCATCCCTGTCCGTTTGGAATTTATCTCTATTGGTCCTCCACTCTAGAGTATGTCCCAATATCCATCCCCATGTGATGCTTACCACACTTAAGCAAAATTCCATTCCAATATGGAACACCTTTTGTGACATGATCATCAGTTATTTCTTTCATATTGTTTCTAACACCGAACATGACTCACATGAGCTTAGAGTAAGAATCGACTATGACACACTTTTTGGGTGCCTTATTCTTTAATCCACATCCCATACCATCGATCTACGTGGATTTTGATCATTTCCATTTTCTAAAAATGTATGTAGGATGTCTCCCTGATATTCCAGTCATTAATCCCTTGATCCCAACCACTGCATGTCAGTTAGCCCTCATACTTCATATTGTTAAACTACAGGCCAATTTTCATCTTTCATGATGTTAAATTGTTTGTTATTCAATCTATGTGGGTTTTTATCCCCATCTCGTAGATATGGTATGTAGTAAGCGTCTCTGAGGTTCAACCCCAAATAGTGGTAAACATTGGTTTCCCCTTCGTTGGGACCCACATTCTTGGTATGTCCCTTAGGGGTGTCAAAAATGTTCTTGGGCCGCAAACCCCACGTAAGCCCCAACATGTTGTTGGGTCTCTCTCCTTTGAGTACAACCTGATTCCATAAACCATCCAAAACTACTTGGACATTGATTCCCCTCTATAGGGATACATAGGAAGCCTCTCTGAGGTTCAATACCATCACCCATGTCCAATCACAGTCTCTCCCTTGATCTTTTGGTTTTTGGGAAGGTCATTACCAATCCCAGGGGTTTAACTTCCTTTGGGTCAAATCCATGTGTCCTTTATTACGTGCCTCCTCCTCTGGTGTCCCATATCCACAATAAACTATGAGGATATTTATTCCCCACCACATGGATACGTAGGAAGCCTATTAAAAGTTCAATCCCAACATCACTATCATCATTAAATCAGTTCAATTCCATTTTTCTCACCCTTCACACATTAATCCATTATCCATCCTAATTTTTACATGGGCCACCACATCCTGGTAAAATTATTCGATCCACTTGGGCCAAAAATCGTTCATAAGCCTCAAATAATCCATAAACATTCATCGAAGGGTGTAGCTCTTGCGATATGTCAATGTCCATGGGTAATCCCCAAAATGTCTCTCGGTGGTTGTCCTTTCTATAAACCTTAATTCCTCATCCCATCGAACAATGCAGGTTTCGATCCTTGTTGTCTACAAATGGTATATAGGAATCCTCCATGAGTTTCAATCCTAACCAATGGTAAACTTTGGTGTTCCCTTTTTCAGGTGCACTTGACTTGATCTTCCCTCAGCGGTGTTTAGATCATTCTTAGTAGTGTTACATCGTCCTTTTATGGGACACAACACCAGGGATCATTCCTCAATGGGTGTTCTTGTCCATCATTGGATAAACCATCCAGATGCTCCCTCATTGGGTTTTACCAATCGAATATGTCTCTAAAAGACGTTCTGATCACTCTCATTTTGTCTCCACAAGATGTTAAACTGATAGGATACCCTATGCTGAACATGGTATGTATATGGAAAACCTAAACAACTACTCTTTTTCCTTATTAAACTCCAATAGATGTTAAACACATGACATACCCTGTGTCAATCATGGGGGGATAAAAAAATCTTAGGGGCGTGACTATGGAATAAAAATTTCCCAAACTCAGTGTGGGATTCCTCGGGCTTCCTCGCCGTCAAGAAACCCTATAATATAAGGAAAATATACAGTTATATCATTTTCCATCATCTAGACACTTCAGTGATGCCCAATGTGACTACTCTATTGATGAAGGTCATTGTCCTTACCAGTCCCCATGGATTGTCCTAATAGGAGAAATGTAATTAACTAGTGTCAACAAAGATATGGAATCTGGAAGAGATTAAAAAATAACGTCTTAAATCAATGATGGAGACTCAAACAAGGAATCATGTTCCAAGGAGGAATCCATTAAAGGAGTGACCGACATCCCATTATCATGTTTCAATCAAAGAGATAACATCCCTAAATAAGAAACATATTCTGCCCTCTTTGGAAAGATGGAAAGCAGGGGAATAGCCAGTGAGTCCCCACAGACAGATGTGTGCGCCTCGAAGAAAGCTTTGAGAACAACGTTATTATTATTTTACCAACATATGTACCATGACAGAGGCACATTAGTCTCTTTGATCAATCAAAATTTATCATAATCTTTATAATATATGATTCCTCATATTTGTCCATCATGGATAGGAATTTATTAAACAGTATCTTAATAGAAAGTAATACATGTAATTCATTTAGAACTTGTATTATGTCAAATAAAGTTACTGTTATTTAAATAGCCCTCATGCTAAACATCATATAGACACAAGTCTGATATTCATTCATTATAAAATATTATCCTTTTATGGCCTATGTAAAATGTATATTCCATTGGAATCCTTTAGAGAAAAAAACCCTTCATGTTTTTTAATATAGGAATATTAATAAAATATCCCAATAATGAAATCTATTTTAACATCTATCAACCAGATCACATAGTCATGAAAGGATTTAATGGTATGTATATTTCTGATGAATTCCGTCATTTCAACAAGTGAAGGGGATATAATGTAGTCAATGTATTGATGATTTTTGAACCCCTTTACAACCAGTCTTTCTTTATAGGTTCTAACATTTCCATCAATTCCCATTTTTTAGAATTACCATTTGCAAACAAAACTATTTACATCAATTAGAGGATCCTCCAAAATCAAAATGTAATTTTGGTATATGGAATCCATTTTATAATTGATCTCTTATTTTCCACATGCAAACTTTTGAGCAACATAATGATTCCATTTAGGTCAGTAGTACTTTATTATCTGTTAATATTGACTTTCCATACTTTGTGACTAGAAAACCATAATGTTATGTTTCTTTATTCTCTTTGTTACTCATATGTAGTACTTTTTTTTCTATAATAACTTATTTTTCCTTGAATATTTGTGAAATTATTTCCTGTTCAAACTCTTATGTATCATGAGACTACATTTCATCAACCTCTACTATCAATTTTAAAGATATTACCTTTCTCAAGGAATGTGGGATGAAATTCAACAAATACATTTATTATTTGATGGATTGAATGTAGAGTATCCCTTTGTTTCATTGGTATATCATTTAAAGGTAAAAATTTTTTTTTGGGCTGAAATCTATTGTCCTAATAATGTGTTAAGAATAATTCATAACCTATACATGTAAATACGAAAACAAATGATTCATTCCAATCCAAAATTAGTATTGTTTACCATCCTATAAATTAGTTAAAAATTGGTTTAGTATATATACTATTGTTTTTAACATGTATCCTGAATTTGATAATGGAATACATATATGACTCATCATCAATATAACTAGGTACAAAATGGTGTGTTTCATTTGTTCACTTATAAAAATTATCTATGTTATATGAGGTGTAGTGAGTTGAGACAGAATCCCAAAACCATATAAATAATCAATGAGTTATTAATTAAGATATTCTCCATCATGATCTAAGTATTGATTCTTAATTATCTCACTAATATTGTTCTCAACATCATGCTTGTACTCCTTAAATCTCTAAAAAGAATATGAATTACATCTCATCACGTCGACATTTCCATATGTAGTAAAATTATTAAATAATGTTATCATGTATGATTTCCCACACATCTATTCTACTAGAAATGATCCAAACACATCTGTATAGAATAATTCAAGAAGAACATTCACCCTTTAAAATTTTGTACTAAATGGAGATTTTGTCATTTTTTCTTACAAACATGTGTGACATGCACCGTATGGTTTTAGTTCAAATGAATATAAATATAATTTTTTTTGTAAATTATTTTAAATATATTTGATTATATAATGTTGTAGGTGATGAAAATATTAATCCTTGTATTAATTTTGTGGTTTTTTGTTATGAATATCCATTAATTGGTTTGCGTAGTCCAACACAAAAAATACATTATTAAAATGTTCCTTACCATAATAATAACTATACATATAAATGTAGATTTATTTAACTAATATTTTTTTAAAAAATCTAATGTATCATGTTCAGATATATAAATAATGTTTTTGTAGAATTTGAAACATAATAACAAAATTTAAAAACCATGATCATTCTAGTTGGTGATGTGAGTTGGTAGTTGCCAATAGCTATAAAAACAATTTTATCTTCATTTATTTCTCATGATATACCTCCCCAGAGTCAATATTTATAAATCTACATGATATCTATATTTGAATAAATATATGAGAAACAAAATATTTTTCGATTACCAATTTATATAAATATATTGTTGATTCAATAAGGATTCCTTATGACTTTTCCATTGCTCTTTGTTTTGAAAATCTCAATCACTCTATCATAAGGAATTATTGTCTTATCATGGTAAGGAATATTTTCCTTCCTCAAGGAATATTTTTCTTTATCATGATATGGAAAATTGTAATTCATGAAGGAAATTTTTACTTACCTGTTTTTCGTTGTTCATATTTCTAGTGTCTCTAAGTCTAACTAATTTTATTTATATGTCTAAAAATAAGTTTCACATTTAAATCCTAGTATTTATATAAATAATTAGATGATGAGAATTCTATTTTCAGACTCCAAATTCAGACTCCGAATACTCTGAGTTCAGAATCTGAATTTGACACCGAATTCTCTGAAATTTAGAATCTGAATTCCTCTAAATTTAGAATCTGATTTATTCAGAATTTAAACTCTGAATTCCTTAGAATCTAGGCTCTAAATTCTTTAGAAAATAGAGTCTGAATATCCATATATTATAGAAAATTAATATTGATTTTCTATGACTCTAAACTTTACATTCCTAGACTCTGAAGTTTTATTTATTCCTTAGATTATAAAAAATAAAATTTGGTTATGAACCCATATTTTTCATTCCCTTATTATAGTAATGAAATGTTGTCATATATTCTGTTATAAACAAACCGTTGGTTGAGTGAGATGTGTATAGGTCCCTCCAAGATTTAAGGAAAAATATGACTGTTAGTGGAGGGAGCTGACTATTGGAGCATTGCCCATAAATATTATCTCATTCGAACGAGCTCAAAATAAATGATCACAATTATAGAACTCTAGAGACCACATTCTGATGAAGCGATTTCTAAAGAGAGAGACTCTCATTCCTTGTGCATTCTGAAAATATTTTTAGATTTATTTTTGAAACTATGATTGTTACTGCGTACAATAGATGGATTTCGGGGATAAGAAGACAGAGGTGCAGACTACCTTAAAGTTTGAGGACTTCCTTGGTGAGGAAGAGACATGTGCTTACTACCTTGAATTTCGAGGGCTTGCGGGGATTGAAATACATACTCTGATATTCATATCGAGGGCTTACCCTGTTGTGGGTAAGACAGACTTTCTTGAAAGTATAAAACAAAATACCTTTGTCCAAGTTTCTTGGATACCCTACTCTTTGGGTTAAGAGATTTATTACTTGATACTTGTTTTGTTTCATGTTTATTTTTTATGGTGTATTTTGATTAGTAAGGAAACTATGACTATATTATACTTCCTTGTTTTTTTATATTATTATTAGTAATATTCTATACACTTTAAGGTATAATCTTTTCCTTGTAAATTTTTTTATGTTTCATTTTCGAAACCATATTTCGGGAAAAATATTTCTGGAACCATATTTCCACGACCTAGCAAGTTTTTAGAACTAAGGGGTCTTGTGAATTTTCCCTGTTTAACTTTGTTAAACAATTTTTTCCTTAAGGTTAAAAATGAAATTTTTATACCAACTTTAATGGTTCCAAAAGAATTTTTAACATATAAAATTCACCCCCTCTGGTATTTGAGCATATATATCATATTTTATCCTAGAATTTCTATCAGAGGAGGTCTCTAAAATAGTTATATTCAGATATATGTTTTTTGGATCTAGTTTTTCATTATTCTTTTTTCCTTTCTTAAGAAGTTTTATCTTTGTTTGTGAACTTTTTTCTATTAACATGTAATCTGTTGAATGATATATTCTATTAGAATGACATGAGTGAATGTAGGTTTGATAGAAAATCTTAATCCTACTGGACCATTGATCTTTGATGGTAATGATTACTAATATTGGAGAGATCGTATGAAGGCCTTTTTCAATAACCCCCGAGTAAGAAATTTTTTATGCTTACTAGAGGATATAAAATCCCTGATAAGGAAGTCAGTACATTCACCAACCATGAAATGGAATAATATCAACTGAATTAAAAGTTACTTAATGCTCTGATTTGTTCCATGACTAGAAATATATATAGCCAGATTTTATCTTGTGAAGTAGAAAATTGTAAATGGAAGATTCTTGAAGTAAATCACTTTGGAACATCAAAAGTTATTGAAACTAGAAGAGCCATGCTCATAGCTGAATATCATGTTTACATCTTTCCTTATAGAGAACCCATATATATGGTAGAACAATGATTCATGACTATTTTCAACAGTCTGCAATCAATGGTTGAGAAAGGATTAGATGATGAAGCTCTTGTGAATATGATTATAGACATCATGCCTAATGAATGGGAATCTAATTGGACTGTTATATATGAGAATAGTATGGTTTATCTGATAAATCTTGATGATGTTTTTGGAACTCTTCTTCAACACGAATCCATAATGAATGGAGATGATGATAACATCAAAAAGAAGAATGGAAATGGCAGTGTTTCTTTTAGATCATATTCAAATAATATGAAATCCAGAACTCCTGAAAGAGTTACAAGATCCAAATCTAAGAAGGCTGTTATTCAATCCAAATCTAGTCAATGTAATGTCTCATAAAACGATCTAGTCAATCTTGCTCAAAGGATGAACATGAATTTTGGGTAGAAGAACCTTCAATCCAGATACAAGAAGAAAGAAATAAAAGACAAGAATGTCTCTGAAGTAACTTGTTATGATTGAAAAAGAGTAGGATATATCAGACCAGAATGACCCATTCTAAAGAATAGGGATAGAATGGAAAGGAACTCTGAGAGGAACAGAAAGAATTACTACAAGGATAAAGTTAAAATGGTTTTGAAACCCATTGACACATGGAGTGCCAGTGGTGGTGACTCTTCTGATTAATCCTCAGAATCTGAATCTTCAGGTCATAAGAATCATGGTCTACTAGCAAGGATACCTATTTAAAATCATTATATAATGTCCAAGGTATACAATGCTAAATCTATTACAAATGTATCATTGAATTCAAATTATATTGATGATAGATATTATGAATCTTTAAATGATGATTCATCCTCATCAAGAGATAATACTTTACCTACCTATGAAGAAGTATCTAGATTTTCTAAACTTCTGGAGAATGAAATTTCCAAACACAAGAAAAGGCTTGATAAGGTAAATTCTATAATTTCTAATCTTACTAAAGATTTATCAAATATTTCTAAAGATCTTGATATGAAAATTGATGATTTTGAACTTATTTCAAAAAGTCTTGAGAAAGTAAATTCTAAGAAGGACAAACATTCTAATGATCTTGAAAAAATAAATTCTTGTAAAAACATCGTAGAGAATAACTCTACCTCTAAAAATAATTTTTTTTATTATAAAAACATGGTTATAACACTTAAGTTATAAATATATTCCCTGAGGAAGTGTTTTTCAAATATTACCCTTGGTAATTATTTTTGATAAAATATATTCTCAAATATGACCTTTAAGAAATCAGTCTGCTTTTGGTTTTACCCAATCTAAATTTTTTTTTCAGTAATAACTATTTTGTTCCGAAAAGGTCTCCTTTATTTAATAAATAACAGTGTGGTGGACATTGAGAAAAAGTTTGTTCCTTAAACTAACCTCAGTGTTTAGGTTTTCATAAATCATAATTTACTAAGAAAATGTGGATTCCAAAAATCAAGCTTTTTAAAATTTCCAGATCCAAGCAAGTTTGGATTCTGAAAGACTAACTTTCTTATTTCCAAGAAAATAATGGATGTACCAATAGTAATACGTGGCACATGAGTAGTTTATGTTCCCAACATATGACTGGTAACAAAAACATCTATGGAAAGATTATCAAGATAGAAGGAGGAAAAGTATCTTTTGGAGATAATGCTCATGGAGAAATTGTAGGAATAGGTTACATTGTTTTTCTTGGAAAAACATTTATTAAAAATGTTTTATTTGTTAAGGGTTCAATTTTTTGAGGAAGTATAACTTGTGAATTTTGGGAATTATAAGTGTTTAGTACAGAATTTCAAGGATGAGTTTATTCTCTCAGCCCATAGGCAAGAGAATGCTTACACAATAAACATAAAAGACCATAAAAACAATGATCTACCTTACCTTAGTGAAATGGAAGATCAATATTGGTTATGGAATAGACAGTTCAGACACTGTAACCATAGGAAACCATGCAAAAATACAATGAAATGACTAGTTAAGGATCTACTAGATCTTAGATTTGAATCTTCAAAAGTTTGTGACACCTGGCATTATGACAAGAAACATAAATCCAGTTTTAAATCAATCAGTGAAGTCTCAACTACTGATGCCTTATAGTTGGTTCATATGGATATCTTTGGTCCAATAGAAACTAGAAGTATTGTAGGTAAATATTTTTTATTTTTCATAGTTGATGATTAAACTAGATTCACATGGGTCTATTTTCTATCAATGAAATATTAGGCTTTTCATACTTCAAAATAATCAGATCCCAAGTTAAAAATGACAAAATCCTTCCATTGATAACAATTCTAGTTATCATGGAGCTGATTTGCAAAATTCTGATTTTGAATCTTTTTTTAGTAAAAAAGAATTTACTCGTAAATTCTCAGATCCAATGACTTCTCAAAAAAGTGGTGTTGTCAATAGAAGAAATCAAATTCTTCAAGAGATAAATAGAACCATGTTGAGTGAATATTCGATGACTACACATTTTCGGGATGAAGCTGTATGTACTGCTTTCTATACTATAAACCGTGTTTTGATTAGACCTTTCCTTAATAAAACCCCTTATGAGTAATGGAATGATATAAATCATAGACATTATTGCTTCAAGGTTTTTGGTTGTTCGGTATTCATTTGGAATAATAATGATAATCTCCACAAATTCACACCCAAATTTGATGAAGGAATTTTCCAAGGATACTCCAAATCCTATAAGGCATATAGAGTTTTTAATAAAAATACGTGTACTATTGAAGAAATAAAACATGTTAAATTTGATGAAACCAAACCATTTGTTTTTAAACAACTTCAACCTACATATTAAAATGTGTTTTCAAAAACTCATTATCAACCCTTGATAGAAGAACCTTATGACAAGGACATTGACCAAGAAAATGTTTCTGAAGAATTTACCCCAGAATATTTCCAACCCTATGTTGATGAACAAGTTTTACAAAACTCAAATCAGTTGTTTCTGAAGAATCATACCAATGATATTATAATTGGTGGTGTAAATAAACTTGTGATGACTAGAAGTTCATTAAGAAATGATGTAGAACATCTAGATTTACTTTCCTAATGAGAACCAAAATCACTGATGAAGCATTAGGTGCTGATTATTGGATAAAAACTATGCATGATGAGCTAAATGAATTCGAAAGGAATAAAGTCTTGACCTTAATTGAAAGACCCATGGAAACATCTGTTATTGGTGTAAACGGGGTATTTAGAAATAAGTTTGATAAAAATTGAATCATTATGTGAAATAAATCTAGATTAGTTGATAAAGGCTATAATCAATAAGTATGAATAGACTATGAAGAAACCTATGCTCCAGTATCTAGACATCACTACTGAAAAAACGATCTATACCAACGGTTCAGAACCATGGGTATAGCCCCCAAAACCATTGGTATAGCCTATACCCATGGTTTATGGAACCATGGGGCAGGAATGTCATCAGTATAGGTCCCCAACTTATACCCACAGTTTTCCAAGACTATGGGTATAGCTGTTCTTCCACTGTATCAACGAAACATAACCAATTTCCATGGTGTCAATGTCTTTTAACCATGGTTTCAAAACCGTAGGTATAAATCGTAAAATAATGCATGCGGCAGGTTTCGATCCTGCAACCTCTTCACTGAAATCACCAGATCTAACCACTACCCTAACATCACCTATGTGTGTATATATATATATATATAGTTAAATATTGTTATATAAACTGTGGGTATAAAGGGAAGAACAGTGGGTATAGGACTCCCGCCAAAAAAATTTCTTTACCGCGGGAAAAAAATTTCCCGCACACACCTATACCCACAGTTCTTGAAAACCATGGGTATAGGTCTTTTATCCAAGGCTTATGCCCACATTTTCCCCAAAACCATGGAGATAGGTACCCCTATTCCCACGGTTTTCAAAAACCATGGGTATAAGTGACTTTTCAGGACCTATCCCCACAGTTTTGAAAAAACTGTGGGGATAGACTCCCCCTATACCCAAGGTTATCCAAAACCGTTGGTATAGGTCCTGAAAATTCACCTATACCCATGGTTTTCAAAAAACTTTGGTATAAGGGTACCTGTCCCCACTGTTTTTGGGAAATCCATAGGTATAGGTCCATCATCCAGAAGTGCTTGAATCTATTCGTATTCTATTTTCCTTTGTAGAATTCATCAATTTCAAACATTATCAAATGGATGTGAAATGTGGTTTTCTGAACGGATATGTCCAAGAGGAATTTTTTATTGAACAAACTCTTAGTTTTGAAGATTCAAAACCTCCTGAACATGTTTTCAATCATAAAAATGATTTTTATGGCCTTAAACATGCCCCAAGATCCTGGTATGATATACTGAAATGATTTTTTCCTCAAAATAATTAAATATGAGTTTGAAATGAGTATGATGGGGGAGTTAACAATTTTCCTAGGTTTTTAAATTTCTCAATTACCAGAAGGAACCTATAAATCTCAACTTAATTATGTTAATGATCTTCTTAAAATGTATGGATATGAAAACTGTAAAAGTATAAGTACTCCCATCAGTACATCAATTTCACTTGATCTTGATGAACCTGTAACATTAGTAGTTCAAACATCATTTAGAGGTATGACATAAATTTTACTATACTTGACATCTAGTAGACCATAATTAATTTTTTCAGTATGATTTTATGCAATATATCAATCCAATCCTATAGAATATCATTTAATGTAAGTGAAAATAATTTCTCTCTACTTAAAGGTAACCATGGATTTAGGACTCTTCTATACATCTAGAAATTATTTTGTTATAAAAAGTTTTTGGGATTATGGTTTTTGTGGTTTTATAATGGATAGAAAAAGTAAATCCAAAAATTTTCATTTGTTTGAAGATTCATTATTTTCATTGTAATGAAAAAAGAATCACTTAATAGCACTTTCCACTCCTAAAGCTGAATATGCAGCATCTGGAAGTTGTTGTGATTAAGTATTTTGGATGCAACATACACTAATATATTATGGCATGAGTTTTACTAAGACACAAATATTGTGTTATAACACTCATGCCATTTCCCTAAGAAAAAACCTTGTACATCACTCCGGTGAAAAACACATAGTTATTTGGAATAACTTTCTTAGGGATCACACAATAAAAGGAGATATCATTCTTCAATTTATCATAACGCAAGATCAACATGCTGAAATTTTAAAAAAAACATTAACCACTAATAGATTTGAATATATTTAACATATGCTATTAATGATAACCATAATGTAATATTCCATGATAACTTTATGTTGTAACAAATATCCTCATAGTAAGAAACAACTTTTCATTGGGGGTGTACATCTGCATGTTAGATAGAAAGAAATTTTTTTTTAATGAATATTTTTTGTAATGAAAAGTTTTGGTAATGAAAATTCATCGTTATAGAAATATTTCATAGCTGTTAATTTTTCGTAGTCAAAACTTTCATAGTTAAAATTTTCATAGTCTAAATTTATTCGTAGTTAAAATTTTCATACTTAAAATTTTCGTACACTAATATTTTTGTAGAAAAAATTTTTGTAGTTAAAATTTTTGTAGTCTAAAATTATTGTAGTAAAAATTTTCATAGTTAAAATTTTCTATGTGTAAATTTTTTTCATTGTCAGTATATATGTTCTCTAATTTTCATAGTCAAAATTTTTGTTGTCCTGAATTTTCATCTAAATATTTTTCAAGAAGAATATTCCTCATTACGAATAACTTCCCTAAGAAATCTTAAAGGTATTCTTCATTTCCCATGTTTTCATAATCAATTTTTTTACATCCTGGTATTTTCTCTATTTTAATAAAAAAATTCACATTCAATTTAATTTTTCTTAAACCTGATTGTTTTTATAAAGACCTAAAATGATCAAATTGGACCAATTTTCCTTTGGCGTCTATCTTTTCAACAATTAGATTTGACTAGAAATTTTTCAGCCATTGGATCAATCAGGGAAGCTGAACCGTCATCTCAACACCAATATAAAGGCCCCCGATATCCTGTCCCACATTGATCTAGAAGCTATTTCATGCTGAAGGTCTTCCTTGCCTACTTAAGGTCATTCTGGATCTTCAATGTTTCCTCCGTTTCGACTATTTTCTGAAGCTTCATCTCAGAAAGAAGCTTCGTCTTTCATGGAAATATCTAAATGGAAGATTTTCATAGAAAGGTTAGTCAATATGAAGATTTATGCTATGTTTGATTCTATTATCTCGAGTATTATCAAGATGAATGTGTGTGGGGAGTGTTTTCATATCGAAATTTAAGGAAAAGGATCCAGTGTATCCAGAGTTGTTGGTGGAGTTCTATAAAACAGTCAGTTTCTTCAATGATGGAGGCAAAGATAAGTTTTATTTCAAGAGATATGGGAATACATTTTCACTATTATACAACAAGGCAGCGAATTCGATTGGTATTCCTTATGAAGGGAAATATGAGTTTTGCACTAAAAAATTACCCAATGTATCAGGTTCCTTCAACAATGAAAATGCTCTATCTTTCCTTCGTCTTTCAGAAGTGAAGACTATGAAGATAATACATCTGTCTACAAACCTTCAGATTCATGAATTGTGGGTTCAAGGGTTTTTCATAACAAGAAAAGGAGATAAGGATACCTTGATGAAGAGTATAATATATTTGTTGGATTTCATTGTGATCTTCAAGAAGATTAACATGATCATGTAAATTTCGGTTATGATTCAAAATATCAAGAATGGAAATTTGAAGTCTCAGATTATATTTCACTCAGCCATTCCTTCCAAGATCATTTTTTATGTCTTCATTATTTCAATATTTCATGTCGTTCCATGCCGAGGATGTCCATGGTGATGCTTCTATGTGATGACACTCTAATGAGGATGATGATATGATTTAATAGTCAATCCATAGAATTTTAAGATCTATCAGAAAAAGAAGTTAAAGCCTTAACAATGAAATAGGAAGCAGTTGAGACATAAAAGAAGGGTGGAAGGAAGAGTAAAGCAATGGAGCTAGAAGAGAATGCAAAAACCCCAGTGGCTAAGGAATGTCAGTCAGCACCAACGAAGCCTAAGAAACATAAAAGTATACTGATGAAGTGGCTCCAAAGTGGAGAAAAGATAAAAAAAGAAATCAAGGGATCCTAGTTTTGGCCTAGATCCGGCCGAGGCAAAGACATTGAATGAAAAGGGTGCTGAGAACATTGAAAAGGAAGAAAAGGAAAAGAAACAAATAAAGATGTTGTATGAGGTTTAGATAGTGAAATCCTATCTGAAGGCTGCTGAGAAAGCCTATGAGAATATTCTGGTCACAGAATCATTTTTGTTAGAACCATTACCTGAGACTCCAGGAAAGAAGGTATTGATTCGTGACAATGTTCAAGAAGAATAATTTTTCAAGAAGAGGATGTTACTCAAGAAGTATATTAAGACTTAGAAGAAGAATAAGAAGGAAGTTGTGATACTGAGGACCTCATAATGCAGGTAGAAGAATATCATGAGAAAGAAAACCGTTTTTAGAAGATATAATTCCCAACATCTGAAGACGAATCATAAATGCTTGTTACCCATGGGAAATATGAAGAGAATGGTGAATAAGAGGTAAATAAATTGACTTAGGATGACTGAATTAATAGAGATTTCATCCAGCCATAGGATGTTGAGCATGAGCTGATAAAGAATATGTTTATGAAGACAAGATTGTTTAGCTGTCAGATAGTGAACATGTATCACCAAATCATAAAGAAGTCATTTTGAGAGCAGATAAGGGAATGAAGGTGGTTGTGGATACACTTATAAAATCATTGGTGAAGAATAAAGAAGCTTGTTCTTTATCCAAGAGGAAGACTATTGAACTAGAGGAATAATCCTCACCAAACAAACACTCAGATTCAGAATCGTCCTCTCTTGTAAATGATTTCATTCTTTAGTCGTTGAAAAATCTAGTTGAAACAATTACCTTATTTCTATGTATTGATTCATGATTCCAAATTCTTCAACATTCTAATAACTAGAAATCGAATTCTATTTCCATGCTCATGGACAAGTTTTTAAATCTTGAGACAGAATTGAAAACCTTATTCAATGTATATGTAGATCATAAGAGATCGTGTAATGAAATTACAATGTGGTCAAGGAAAATAGTTGAATAGGTCAGAGTCCATGATGATTTTCAAGATAATGTCAATGGTGTCTTTGACAATGAAGATGTGAAGATCAAGGATCTCTGAAATAGCTTTGAGGAAAAGCTATATCTTGAACAACCTTCTCGGAAGCAAGAAGTCAAGGATTTAAATAGCATGAAAAATTCTGTTTCCATGTATTGGAAGTCAGAAAAGGTTCTCAGAATTGAATTTCAAGAGAAGCTTGAATAAAATGAAGTATTGATGGCTCAGGCAGAGATTTTCAAGGCATAGGAAGAAATGATTAATTTCTTAGAGTAGAAAACTAAAGATTAGGATCATCTTCACAAGCATCCATAGAAAGATCACAAGGACTTAAAGAAGTTGAAAACCATTGGGAATAAGATGGTTCCAAATAAAAATAGATGTAAAATCTATAAAAAAATATGATCTTTTGTTGTATTTGCATTTTGTACAAATTCATTCAATCCTAATGAAATTTTTGGTTGCATGTTTTTTGGTTCTTTAGCACTAATATTTCAAGTTCTATTTGTTTCCATTCCCTTTATTCCATTTTGAAAATCACAAAGAGGTATATGAAATTGTAAATAGAATATTAAGTAAAGAATAAATTACCCTATGTTAGGGGGAGTTGATCTTGGGGGGGGGGGGTCTTAACCAAGATTATTTCCATATGCAATAAAATGATAAATCTTAATCAGGAAATCAATAATAGGATCCTTAGATAATTCAAATCGTAAGGGGAGTTAGTCATATTAACCATTACTTATATTAAAAGGGAGATAAGTTTTATTTTCAAACACCCTAAATTATTCTAGGTCCTTATATTCATTTTAGTAAGGATGTTTGTTCTTTCCAAAAAGGGGGATATTGTTGAGTCAATAAGGATTCCTTATGACTTTTCCATTCCTCTATTTTTTGAAAATACCAAAAAAACTATCTTAAGGAATTTTTTTAATATTGATAAGGTACGTTTTCTTTCCTCATGGAATTTTTTCCATTATCATGATAAGGAAAATTTTCATTCCTCAAATAAATTTTTCCTTTCCTATTTCTCATTGTTCATATTTATAGTTTATCTAAGTATAACTAAATTTATTTATAAGTCTAAAAATTGGATTCAAATTTAAAACCTCTGATTTGTATAAAAACATAGATGTAGAGAATTCTATTTTCAGACTCCGAATTCAGACTCTGAATACTCTGAATTCAGACTCTGAATTGAGACTCCAAAATCTCTGAAATTCAGATTCCGAATTCACTAAAATTCAGACCCTGAATTCATTGAAATTCAGACTCTCAATTCCTTGAAATTAAGACTCCGAATTCATCAGAATTCAGGCTAAGAATCCCTCAGAATCCTGACTCTAAATTACTTATAATTCAGACTCCAAACTTTATTTTCATAGAATCCAAAAAATTTTTCCTTAGATTCTAAAAAATTAAATTTGGTTAAGCAGCCATATTTTTCTTACCCTTGTTATATTAATGAAACCGTGTCATACTTTCTATTACTAACTAACCATTGTTTGAGAGAAACATGTACATGTCCATCTATGATTTAAGAAAAAATATGACCTTTGGAGAAGGGGTCCGACCATTAGATCTTTGCCTATAAATAGAACTCATTCGAAAGAGATCATGATAGATGATAATTGATCTACAGCTCTAAAAAACACATGATGTTGAAGTTATTTCTAGAGAGAGATACTAACACGCCTTATGCATACTGAACAACTTGTTCAGATTTCTTCATGCGACTATAATTGTTGTTGTGTATAATCGATGGCTTCCGAGGATAGGAAGACAGAGGTGAAGACTAAATTAAAGTTTGAGGACTTCCTTGCTGAGGAAGACATAGGTTCCAACTACCTTGATTTTTGAGGTCTTGAGGAGATAGCAAGAGAGACTCTGATATTTTTATCGAAGGCTTACCCTGGTGTGGGTAAGACAAAATTTCTTGAATGTATAAATCAAGGGACCATTATCCAAGGTTTTTTGGATACACTACTCTTTGTGTTAAATGATTTCCTTATTTTTAGTTGTTTTGTTTCAAGTTTATTTTTTCTACTATTTTTTGATCATAAAGGAATGTATAACTATCTTATACATCCTTGTTTTTTGTATACTCTGATTTGTATGATTCTATATGCCTTAAGGTATAATATTTCCTTCTAAATTTTCCTTAGGTTTCATTTCAGGAACCATATTTCTGGAATATAGAATGGCTCATTTCCTAAAACCATACTTCCAGAACCATATTTCCGAAACCATATTTCAAGAACCTATCATGTTTGTATAACAAAGAGGCCTTGTGAATTTTCACTATTTAACATTGTTAAACATAGATTTCCTTAAGGTTAAAAAAGAATCTTTTATACCAAATTTCAAGGTTCGAAATGAATTTTTATAGTATAAAATTTACCCCCATCTTGTATTTGAGCATCTACATCATAATTGTATCCTACATAGATAAATATCCCATGATAGAAACACACTTGAATAATCTCCTAACTTATTTGGTTGGGGGAATGTTTTCATTGAGTGTCCTTTCATACCACATGAGAAATAAATAACATCGTATTATCTATAATCCTCCTTGATATTTCTCATCATATATGGAAATTTTGAATTATACCTATGCATAAATACCATCACGTGGTGTTTCAGTCTGTTCACCATAAGGGCTGAATTATTTTTTCTCTTTAAGACCACATCTACATAGAGAAGAAGAGTAAGATGAACTGGGTGGGACTTATCAATGTTATTCATATTAAAATTTACAAAAATTGTTGCAGAAACCTTATGGAGTCATGAATGTATGAGATTGGATTATAGTTTCTTTGGGTATTGAAACCCTAAAACCTCTAGTGGATCAATGTGGACAATAAACTAAATTGTGCGAGGAATTTCTAGTGTACCCCCTCTATGATTACTATAGAATATAGTCATATAGAATTAAAACCATTCTTATCTATATATTTTATAATAAAAACCACCGAGATGAAGGATAAAAAAATAAGTATCCATGTATTATATAATCATGAGTTCAATAGACATAGATGATAACATTAAATATTGAATGATGTCTATCTTTCTTAACTATTTTTTATAGATTAGGAACTCTTCATTACTCGCCTCCTTAGAAACATATAATAGCGTGATGATTCCTGCACATATGATTTTTTTACTGAAAAATAAAAAACAATGGTGTCTAAACCATTCATGAATTTAACATCCAATGAGAATATGAAATTAATATAATATATAAAGTATGTATTGTGCATATATTAATGTTTACATTGATTATAAAATTTTAATGTGATTATTATTTCTACTATTATTTGATTAAAAATTATATGAAAATAAAAAGAATTTTTATTGATTACACCATTACATTATGAAGTCCAAGTAATCGTCACCAATGAAATCAGAATTTGTAGGTGAATAGAAGTTCTAGTGGAAAGGAATAGTATAACTATTCTTAGTGAACCATACACAAACTATGAAAATAATAAGAATTATTTTAGGTAGGTGGTCATTCCATCCACATGCATTCTTCTCCATCATCTGTTGATTGGGCTCCTAATCTAGAAATTTTGACTATATTTTCCTCAACAAAGAACTCCAAATTTTTAATGAATATACATTGTCCATTAAACACAGAATAAATTTTTTTAAGTCAACAAAAATTCCTTATGAGAAATCCATGATAAATAAATTTTCTATAATTTTTCCATATAAACATGTATTTAGAAAATTTCATACACGATCATGTAATTTAAGGTATAATGAATTAATAAAATTAATGTATTTTTATAAAATGTATATAATTTTATTATTTTATAAATTACATGTATTATTATTATTATGTGTATTATAATTTTGTGATAAACCATGTTGGATAAAAAAGTAATAAATAATTCATTTATTCAGATTCTGTATTGAAAGAATATTTAATTAATTATTGTAACTAAATTATAGTAACCTTATATTTTTTTATGTTATAATTAAATAATTAAACAAATCATGGACCCATTAATTATTTTATCTAGAAATTGAATTTTTTATTTGAAAATAAATCATCCTTTAACCTAGGGGGAATAACTCATTATGTAGGTCGTTTCATAAGTTTTTTCATTCCACCCATCCACCTATATATCATATCAGTTGAAATATTATAGGATTCATCTTAAACCATCTTCTTATTCCATGGTATACTCTATTTATTACATGTAATTATTACTCAAAGTTGGTGAGGGTAACCAAAGTATTGGTTAAAGGGGATAACAAAAATAACCATTGGCATGTACTTTGAATATAATAATGGAGGTTTGGATGAAACACATTCCATCATTTTTTACTGTTAATAACTTGAATCCCATGGAATATATTTAATTTTATAAATCCATCACACATAATGTACTTAGTAAAGTTCACGAACGGTCACACACATGCACAAAATATGAAAAAGTACAGTTACTAACATTTAATTTTTATTTTTAATTCATTATTAATATTGAATTACTTTAATTAAATATTTAATTATATTGATTTTATCTTAATAGTCCTCTACATTGTCATCTATATATCCATAGTATTGGAATTCATTGTGAATTAAATATTGAACTAAAAATGAATGATTATTATAGTACGTTGTTTGGGGAATTATTAATTAATTAAAATCATTATCAAATTTTAAAACACCACAAGTCTCGATCAATATAATAAGGTTTTAATGATGAAAAGTTATATTTAATGTCATTTAATTTAACTATTTATTAGGAGACTGCACAATGTGTACTACTGAGATACACACTGAGTATATCCTTTTTCATGTATCCATGATACACAATCAGTGCATTGAAATGTACCATGGATAGACTAAATAGTGTATACTACACAACTAAAATCCATGTATCTCTATTTCTAGGTGCTAACGATACACACTTAGAAATTTTGTAGGTATGTCATTGGATTACCTAGTGTCCAATAATTTGATACCTTCCATGTCGTCTAATTTTCACATGTTAGCAGAACCTTTAGTTGTACATGGTGTGTTTTTCAGACACGCGACTGCAAAGAGTGAGCATGATAGCTAAATTCCATGCATATTTAATGCTGTATGTCCATATTTCAATCCAATGGAATCGAAGTCATCATTCGATCTGTAACCATTGAATGTGCATTATCTAACTAGATGTTGTGTATAACTCATTTTGTGTATCTAATTATCAATCCAAATGGAATGGAATGGACTTCTGACATGGGAAATAGTAAACTACAGACCATGTGCACTAACAACACATCATGTCTATTGTAACACCCCAGGTAAATAAAGAGTATGACATTTTCACAGTTATCCATATTTGTGAATAAAATATTAATATAAATTTAAAGGGTACGCTATGCTCGATGGCGTACCCAACACGCAACAACGAGTTTGTGATAATTTTACCATTTAATCCAATAGTGGTCATTGTAATTAACTTCACTTTGAAATCGGACTTAAACTAGTGTCAATCTTTTGATACATTTTGTTTCATAAAAACACGCTCTGTTTTGACAGCGGGAATTAATTATAAAATTAATTAATTCAATTTATATGTTTTTAATTTGGTAAAATAGACATCATTTTTGAATTAGTAATATCAAATATAGCTTAGGGTGAATTTTTGGTAATTTTCTGAAAAACCTCAATTTTTTATGAATAGTGGAACCACTAAGTGGTACTTATAAAAAATGATTTTCTGTTTAAATGAGATTTTGCCATCTTTGTGTTTTGAATTTCAAAAATCCAACATACATGGTTGTAATTAAGAAGTAAAATGTGGCTCAATGGGATTAAAATAATTTTTTGGTGAATAGTAACTTATTAAGTTTTTAATCGCGATTAGAGGTAATTAGTGTAGTTTAAGGTAAGAATAATGTTTTAATAAAATGAAATGACCTAGAAACATGTCCTACCCTAATTTGATGTGTCATGGCCGACCAAGAAAATACATGGGTCAACTTGGGGACACCATGGAGGCACTTTGGTTGGAAAATGACATAAATACCTTTTTATTTAATGTTAATGTATAAATGACACAAACATTAGATGTTTTACTAAAACAATTTTTAAATGGGGTTTTACAAGTCATATTTTTGAATAAAAATAGACAGTGGAAATCTAAAAATATTTCCTACATCATGATATTTTTTTATTATTTCTAGACATTAAATTTATTAAATTATATATGACATCATAATGATGCAGTGATTATCTCATTAATAAAGGATTTAAATAAATTGTAAAGATAATGTAAAATCTAAGACCTACAGATGTCCAAATCATATTTGATGGGTGTATTTAGAACCCTTATCACCTTATCCTCTAAACACATCAATTTGGGACCATTAAAATCCGAAACTCATTTGAAAATAATGTTACATTTTATACCTTTCCAAGAGTGCCTCTCCTCTCCTCTTATAAAAGGCCCCCCACCTATACCTCCTTAGACACATCTCTCAAGCCATTATCATGGCAAAATCCTACCTATTTCATCTCTCCACATCCCTCTCTAACTCCTTGAAGCCTCACTTTGGGCTGAATCCTTTCCAAGGAAGCCTTTGAGCTCAAATCAAAGGAAGTTACCCGATTTAAAGGTAATGTCCTCACTTGTGTCCTTTTGTTTTATTTTTCTTCTCCAACCCCCTAAACTCTTTTTATTAATTTATTTTGTAACAAATAAAGTATATTCAATATAATAGGATGTTTTTATAAGAAGGATTCGAGCTACACTTACACACACCTACATCTAATGGTTAAAGAACATACTGTTTCCGTGGATGGCGAATTTCTGCCTCCCGAAACGATGATTGTTCAACATTCTTTTAACACCTTCAATGGTGGCCATTAAGATGTCACTATATTTATATATGATATATAATATGTTTATGTTTTCCTTAAGATTCTGTATTTTTCATTTATGACATACCTTTATGGTTTCCATTATGGGTAAACGCGATATCTTCATTTTAGGAAGTGCGGACTACCGCCCCCTCAAAGTGAATTAATTCGTTAATGCCATATGTGGGACGTATAAAGGATGGAATTAATGGTATTACATATGTTATCCTACTGGAATTATAATATACCTTTATATATTTATTATTTCATTAAGTTTAATACAAAAAAAATGAAAGTAGCGTTCATGCGTACGTACGGCTTACCGTCTCCATGAACGGTGCATTTCATTTCTTATCTCCAAATGTTATGTACTATTATACGTACATATATATAATGGATATATGTGTAATATATTACATCTAAATGATGGGTATCATTCTGGAATTATTATATATGTTTCTCTCATTTTGTTTTAATTCCATTAATATGGAAAAAAATGAAATTAGCGTTCATGCGTACGTACGGCCTACCATCTCCATGAACGGTGCTTTTAATTTTTTATCTCCAAATGCTATGGAATAGTATAAAATGAATATATACTGGATATATATGATATTTAAAACATAAATACTATTCTGGAATGATGTACCTATAACTACATGTAAAATTCTCTTCCAACAAGTTCAATTTTTACTCTTTCACTGAACATCAACAAAAACGTCTGATATGAACTCACTTTATGAACCAATTATTATAACATTATAATATGTGATATGAACTGAATAATAATATTTAAATGAGGTCCTTAAGAAATTATAAATTGACCAAATTTTATTACTCAGGAGATTAAAGAACGATCGAGTCATGTCAGACACGAGGTTAGGGATCCTACACCTCTCTTTCTTTTTAAGTACACACTTTTATGTCATTCCTTTTAAAGCTCATCATTCTTGTTATTGGTATGTTCTTTTATATTAATCTTACTGAAATTTTTATGTTCATATGATGAGAGACCCTATTCTCTCTCATAAATCCATTTTGGATGTTTTGAGTGGCAACGTTAGGCTGCCAAATTTTCGTAAGATATTTAAACTCTCTCTTTCTTGTTAAGTACTCTCCTTTATGTCACTTCTTTTAAGCTCCTCTTTGTTATGTTGGGGGAAGTTCTTTTTTATTCCTCTTTCTGTAAACTTTATTTTAATATGATGAGAGACCCTATTTGATCTCATCAATCCATTTTTGTGGCGCTGTTAGGCTGCCCTGTTTTCATAATCGACTTTTCATCTCACTTTTATTCCTGTGAGATTTATGCTACATTTTCCACAATGTACTTTGAGTGGTGTATGTAATGTCCATTATTTTACTAATTGTGTAATATAATTTCATTTATAAGTATTTACATCAATGTTTTATTGTCCTTCTTTCATAGGGTGTATGTTTCGAAAGATACCCATGTCGGTAAGGGAACCTTTCACCCTCCTATTTTTAAAAGACTTCTTTTGTTATGTCTTATTTCACATGATATTATGTTGGGATATGTTCTTATATATCATTATTTATGTAAATTTTATGTCCACGTGATGAGATACCATTTTATTTCTCATCAACTCATTTTCTGAATTTTGAAGTGACACCGTTAGGCTGTCGAATTTTTGCGAGGGAACTTCTTAACCCAATTTTGATTCATTGGGATGAACATACACTCCTTGAATGTGTCGTTCTATGAATATGTGTGAATAACATCTGATTGTGTTACACATAATATCCACTTATAGTTTGGGTATTCATTTTTCACACATAATTACGTAATTGATTTATCCTTAATCCAAGGATACCGTCTTTTTATGGGACTTTGTCTCAATCTCATTTCATTGAGGAATATTTTGTTTTATACACAACTTTCTTTTATATGCTGTATAAAACACTTTGACTTTTACGTTTATTCAAAAAAAATCTTTTTTCTATGAAGCGTTTTAGTAAATGACAAAAAGGAACTTTTCTCTTTACGTACGCAGTGACAACGACCTTTTCCGCCGCCGTGAGTATAATTTTATCATTGGCTTCCTGAACAAGCCGTAATGTTTTTAAAATAAAATAAATACCATATACTTTTTTTTTGTATTTTGGTATTGAAAATGGTTTTGATAAAGGATTCTATTATGTCAATATATTTAAATGATATATTGTGATTCAAATGTGGAAATGTTATCAATCCTTTATGTTGTTTTTATGTGTTATAATTTTATAATGGTACTTGGACATTTTACTGGTGGTTACGTGATAAACCATATGACGGGTGGTGCCGTGAATACCAGGAGGGTGGTTACATTATAACCTCCAATCCATTGGGTATGGAAGTCGTCCGTATGTCTATTCCATTAATTATGTATGGAAGTTGGCCGAATGGCTATTCCATTAAGTGATATGTGTGGAAGTCGACCTTATGGTTCTTCCACTTAAGTATGTTTATGTACCAAGTTACCTTTATATGTTATGAGATCTTTATATGGGTTTTATTGTAATCTTTTGGTTACAGAAGGGTAAGTAATGAACTTTTGTTCAGTGAAGAGTTTTTAATACTTAGAAAAGGTGATATGTATTACTTTGATAAAGTATACATGGTTTACTTGTTGTTTTGAAAAACTAACAGTTTTCATTTTTTGTGTATCCCTTACTGAGCTTTTTATGCTCATCCCAAGTTTTTGAAATGTTTTTCACAGGACTTAACATGGAATAGGGTGAAGGATGGGATCAAGGGAAATTCATCATACCTAAAACATGGAACTAGACATGTTTCTTTTTAAGATTTTTTATTTTATGGAAACTTAGTAGAAGTTTATACTTTGTAATCTTTTGAGATGTAATAGTTATGTCCTAATTTTCTAAAACTATAAACCTGGAAAGATCCTCAATGTGAATTATTAATTTAATTCAATATTAAGTAAGGTTTAAGGCCGGGGCCTTATAGTTGGTATCAAAGGTCGGTTTAGATAACTTTATTGGTTAGGGTATCCTCTAACCATAAGTGACATTACCATAATGGTTAGGATTTCAGAAAGAGTCCTAGTTTTAGATAAAGTGAATGAGTAAGTATATGTTAGTGTTTATCTTCCTCATTAGTACATGATGGTTTTGTTGATATACTCACACTGTCATTTCTGTTTTTAGTGAATGGATGGATCTAGCAGGCACCAAAGAGACAATAGGTTTGAAGGAAACTATTGTGGTTCTCTGATTAGGATACTATATAAAATGGGGGATTCAATGAGGAATCTCGTGGTTGTTCTAAACCAACTATCAAGGAGTCATGATCAACCACTTGAACCTTGGTATGATCTGTAATGCATCATGTACGAGATGACCAATCGATGTGGATTTTCAGGTAATAATTATAAAGGTAACCATTAGAGTTTATATGATCCCTACTTTTGAGGTAATTATGGGTTATTATATGTTATGCTGGAAAATAAAAGGCATGAGATAAACGTGAGGTTAAAATATGTTATGATCATTTTTGAAGATTTTATCTCATTTTGGGGAATGTTTTAAAATTATATAGTTTTGGATAAAGGACAACACGCAGACCGTGTGACAACCCGTCGCATCAGACAAAGATGTGGGAATCGAACCCACACCCAAAGTGCGACTGGTATTTATCGCCTACCACTGGACTACGTGAAGTCCCTGGTTAGTTTGACTGATTCTTTTTAGTTAGATGATTTTATGAATTAAGATTAAGTTTATTTTGGGTTATTTATGAAAATGATTAACCTATCATGGAGGATATGTGATTAGGGTAATTACTTTTCAATATGAGACTTTAGGAGCAATTGATGTTGTTTGGAGATAAATGTTACGATTTAACTTGGAAGACTATGTGACTAAATACTTCTAATATTTGTGTTTCAATCTTAGATCTGTTTACTTTGAATAATTTTATGGACAAATTGTTTATCGAATGGTACTCGTTGAACTTTGGGTTTTTTTGGACAAATTTTGAAGATTAAGAATAGATTTTCTTTTTATAAAGGGTTATCCTTTTCTGGATTATCTGATCTTGTACTATCCTTTTTGGATTTGGTTTTGGATTTTGTTTAAAGACATGTGAAATATATAGTTCTGTTTTGTGGATTAGGTGATTCTCTAGAAGTTGATTACAGTAATCTTAATGTGAACAAGTCTTCCTAAATACTCGTCTTTTGGAGAAAATATGAGTTCTTGTAAGAAATATAGTAAAATTTGAAAGTCAACATGACAATTATGTATGATTCCTTATGTTTTAGTTAAGCTCATAAATAAATTCCTCAATGAATAGTAACTTAAAACCAAAATGTTGTCTGTTAACTTTTCCTACTGGGGAATCAGATACCGTTTAACCCATCACATGTTTGTGATTTTCTTATGGTTAACTTTATCCTAGACATGTTTACTATCACTTTCCATCAGAACATGAACCTTTGTTTTTTTCCTCCATGTCCATATTTTCATACTTGGAATCCTAATATGGGTTAACTCGGGTTACCTTTGTACTTATCTTTCTTTATTTTTTTAAAGTGATTGTTTTACTGACTCTTGTTCCGATGTGGGATTTCCAATGAAGTTTCCAAGCCCAATTTTAAAATTGCGAGGACGCAATTCTCAAAAGGGGGGAAGGATGTAACAACCCAGGTAAATAAAGAGTATGACATTTTCACATTTATCCATATTAGTGAATAAAATATTAATATAACTTTAAAGGGGACTCTATGCTCGATGGCGTATCCAACACGCAACAACGAGTTTCTTGGAAATCTTACGTTGCACTCTAATAATAAAATAATATTATTTTAAATTGTAGTTAACGCCTAGCTGTTGTGATGGCGGGAATGAATAGAACTAACTAAAAAATGATTATATATGTTTGTCAAATATTTTTACTTCTTACAATAAATGTTAGAGGATGAAAAATGCGAATGAATCCAATTTTAAGCGTAAACATTCTAATATTCTTTAAAAGGTTGATTAACCGCCTTTTGATGGAGAACCTATTTTAAATCCACTTTGTGACAATTTTATGTGTTATATTTGACAAAAAATTCTTCATTAGAATCGGGACATCAAAATTTACTTTCTATAAATTTTTGGTATTTTTCCGAAAAAGATCAATTTTTAATGAATAATGAAAAATGTTGTATTTTATTTCAAATCCTATTTTTAATCTAATTTATTAATATGATTATATTATCTATTGAATTGGGTTTAAAGTGAAATTACAATATATTTTTACCATTTAATCCAATAGTGGTCATTGGAATTAACTTCACTTTGAAATCGGACTTAAACTAGTGTCAATCTTTTGATACATTTTGTTTCATAAAAACACGCTCTGTTTTGACAGCGGGAATTAATTATAAAATTAATTAATTCAATTTATATGTTTTTAATTTGGTAAAATAGACATCATTTTTGAATTAGTAATATCAAATATAGCTTAGGGTGAATTTTTGGTAATTTTCTGAAAAACCTCAATTTTTTATGAATAGTGGAACCACTAAGTGGTACTTATAAAAAATGATTTTCTGTTTAAATGAGATTTTGCCATCTTTGTGTTTTGAATTTCAAAAATCCAACATACATGGTTGTAATTAAGAAGTAAAATGTGGTTCAATGGGATTAAAATAATTTTTTTTGTGAATAGTAACTTATTATGTTTTTAATCGCGATTAGAGGTAATTAGTGTAGTTTAAGGTAAGAATAATGTTTTAATAAAATGAAATGACCTAGACACATGTCCTAACCTAATTTTATGTGTCATGGCCGACCAAGACAATACATGGGTCAACTTGGGGACCCCATGGAGCCACTTTGGTTGGAAAATGGCATAAATACCTTTTTATTTAATGTTAAAGTAAAAATGACACAAACATGAGATGTTTTACTAAAACAATATTTACATGGGGTTATACAAGTCATATTTTTTACTAAAAATAGTCAGTGGAAATATAAAAGGATTTACTACATCATGATATTTTTGTATAATTTTTATACATTAAATTTATTAAATTATTTATGACATCATGATAATGCAGCAATTACCTCATTAATAAAGGATTTAAATAAAATGGAAAGATAATGTAAAATCTAAGACCTACACATGTCCAAAACCTATTGGATGGGTGTATTTATAACCCTTATCACATTATCCTAGAAACACATCAATTTGGGACCATTAAAATCCGAAACTCGTTTGAAAATAATGTTACATTTTATACCTTTCCAAGAGTGCCCATCCTCTCCTCTTATAATAGGCCCCCACCTCTACCTCCTTACCCACACCTCTCAAGCCTTTGGCTCGGCCAAACCCTGCCCATTTCATCTCTCCACATCCCTCTCTAACTCCTTGAAGCCTCACTTTTGGCATAATCCTTTCCAAGAAAGCATTTAAGCTCAAATCAAAGGAAGTTACCCGATTTAAAGGTAATGTTTTCACTTGTGTCCTTTTGTTTTATTTTGCTTCTCCAACCCCCTAAACTATCTTTATTCATTTATTTTGTAACAAATCCTGTATCTTCAATATAATATGATGTTGTTATAAGAAGGATTCGAGCTACACTTACACACACCTACATCTAATGGTTAAAGAACATACTGTTTCCGTGGATGGCGAATTTCTGCCTCCCGAAACGATGATTGTTGAACATTCTTTTAACAACATCAAAGGTTCCCATGAAGATGTCACTATATTTATATATGATATATAATATTTTTATGTTTTCCTTAAGCTTCTGTATTTTTCATTTATGGCATACCTTTATGGTTTCCATTATGGGTAAACGCGATATCTTCATTTTAGGAAGTGCGGACTATCTTCCACTAAAAGTGATTTGATTCGTTAATGCCATATGTGGGACGTATAAAGGATGGAATTAATGGTATTACATATGTTATACTACTGGAATTATAATATACCGTTATATATTTATTATTTCATTCAGTTGAATACAAAAAAAATAAATGAAAGTAGTGTTCATGCGTACGTACGACTTACCGTCTCCATGAACGGTACATTTCATTTCTTATCTCCAAATGTTATGTACTATTATAAGTAAATATATATAATGGATATATATGTAATATATTCCATATAAATGATGGTTATCATTCAGGAATTATAATATATGTATCTCTCATTTTGTTTTAATTTCATTAATATGGAAAAAAATGAAATTAGCGTTCATGCGTACGTACGGCCTACCATCTCCATGAACGGTGCTTTTAATTTTTTATCTCCAAATGATATGGAATAGTATAAAATGAATATATACTGGATATATATGATATTTAAAACATAAATACTATTCTGGAGATGATGTACCTATAACTACATGGAAAATTATTTTCCAACAAGTTCAATTTTTACTCATGTACTGAACATCGACAAAAACGTCTGATACAAACTCACTTTATTAAACAATTATTATAACATTATAATATGTGATATGAACTGAATAATAATATTTAATGGAGGTCCTTAAGAAATGATAAATTGACCAAATTTTATTATTCAGGAGATTAAAGAATGATCGAGTCATGTCTGACACGAGGTAAGGGATCATACTCCTCTCTTTCTTTTTAAGTACACTCTTTTATGTCATTCCTTTTAAAGCTCATCTTTCTTATTATTGGGATGTTCTTCTATATTACTGTTACTGAAATTTTTATTTCCATTTGATGAGAGAACCTATTCTCTCTCATAAATCCATTTTGGATGTTTTGAGTGGCGCCGTTAGGCTGCCAAATTTTCGTAAGAGATTTAACCTCTCTCTTTCTTTTTAAGTACTCTCCTTTATGTCACTTCTTTTAAGCTCCTCTTTGTTATGTTGGGGGATGTTCTTTTATATTCCTCTTTCTTTAAACTTTATGTTAATAAGATGAGAGACCCTATTTGATCTCATCAATCCATTTTTGTGGTGCCGTTAGGCTGCCGAGTTTTCTTAATCGATTTTTCATCTCACTTTTATTCCCGTGAGATTTATGCTATATTTTCCACAATGTCCTTTGAGTGGTGTATGTACTGTCCATTATTTTACTCATTGAATAATATAATTTCATTTACGAGTATTTACATCAATGTTGTATTGTCCTTCTTTCACGGGGTGTATGTTTCGAAAGATACCCATGTCGGTAAGGGAACCTTTCACCCTCCTATTTTTAAAAGACTTCTTTTGTTATGACTTTTAATTTACATGCTATTATGTTGGGATATGTTCTTATATATCCTTATTTATGTAAATTTTATGTCCAAGTGATGAGATACCATTTTCACTCTCATCAAATTATTTTCTGAATATTTATGTGATGCCGTTAGGCTGTCGAATTTTTGCAAGGGAACTTCTTAACCCAATTTTGATTCATTGGGATAAACTTTCACTCCTTGAATGTGTCATTCTATGAATATGTGTGAATAAACTCTGATTGTTTTATACATAATATCCACTTATATTTGGGGTATTCATTTGTCACACATAATTACGTAATTGATTTATCCTTAATCCAAGGATACCGTCTTTGTATGGGACTTCGTCTCAATCTCCTTTCATTGAGGCATATTTTGTTTTATACACAACTTTCTTTTATATGGTGTATAAAACCCTTTGACTTTTACGTTTATTCAAAAGGAATATTTTTTCTATGAGTCATTTTACTAAACGAAAAAAAGGAATGTTTCTTTTTACGTACGCGGTGACAACGACCTTTTTCGCCGCCGCGAGTTTTATTTGATCTTTGGCTTCCTCAACAATCCGTAATGTTTTTAAAATAAAATAAATACCATATAGTTTTTTTTGTATTTTGGTATTGAAAATGGTTTTGATAAAGGATTATATTATGTCAATATAGTTAAATGATATATTGTGATTGAAATGTGGAAATGTTATCATTCCTTTATGTTGGTTTTATGTGTTATAATTTTATAATGGTACTTGGACATTTTACGGGTGGTTACCTGATAAGCCATATGACAGGTGGTGCCGTGAATACCAGGATGGGTGGTTATGTTATAACCTCCAATGCATTGGGTATGGAAGTCGGTCATATGGATATTCCATTAAGTATGTATGGAAGTTGGCCGAATGGATATTCCATTAATTGATATGTGTGGAAGTCGACCTTATGGTTCTTCCACTTAAGTTTGTTTATGTCCCAAGTTACCTTTATATGTTATTTGATCATTATATGGGTTTTATGGTAATATTTTGGTTACAGAAGGGTAAGTAATGAACTTTTATTCAGTGAATACTTTTTACTACTTTGAAAAGGTGATAAGTATTACTTTGATAAAGTATACATGATTTACTTGTTGTTTTGAAAAACTAACAGTTTTCATTCTTTGTGTATCACTTACTGAGATTTTTATGCTCATCCCAAGTTTTTGAAATGTTTTTCACAGGACTTAACGTGGAATAGGGTCAAGGATGGGATCAAGGGAAATTCATGATACCTAAAACATGGAACTAGACATGTTTCTTTTTAAGAGTTTTTATTTTATGGAAACTTTGTAGAAGTATCTACTTTGTAATCTTTTGAGATGTAATAGTTATGTCCTAATTATCTAAAACTCTAAACCTGAAAAGATCCTCAATGTGAATTATTCATTTAATTCAATATTAAGTAAGTTTTAAGGCCAGGGGCTTATATCTGTCTTTATTTTACAAGGTTTCCTATCTCATGTGGTTTGACCATGTATATGACCTCCGAGATTACAAGAATTTATTGGCTAAACCATGTTGACTACATGACATATATGCGAGCTAGATTCCCTAAAATTTGATATTCCATGTGATATGTTGTCATGATATACATTATATGTGTAATAAATACACTATGAATAGTTACTTCTCAGCACTTCATGTATCCCACGGCACAACCAGGTCCAGCGGACTTTGGTACACGATATGTACTGAATCTGTATGCCTTCTGATCCCATGTTATCTAAAAGAATTCCATGCAACATTTTTATCAGAACAATAGTTGTTATTGACCTATTTATATACCACTAATAAATTTAAATGGATTATAATAATGATTTTCAAGTTGAAAACATGATAATTAATATTGGATTAAAAAATTAATATACATGAAATGAAAACTGCATCACTATTTCTCATATAGATAAACAATTAATTAAATAATTAAAAATTTAATATGTGACCCCTCAGATTCAATATAATTTTTTGGGTGTAGAAAAAATTCCTATTTTGGGTGATAGGGTTAATATTTATAATTTCTATGGTGAATCATTCGTAATATTATTAATGAAATAAAATACAGGAAAAATGAAAGTTTTTTCAACCACTTATTGTCTTATGAAAATCACAAAACCAAGGGAGGAACATTGGGTATCAAATTTATAACTAATTTATTTATATGACGGGAAAAATGATACCTCTACATCTTCTATGTTCAGTGGTAGAACCTTTTATAGGAGTTAAATTTAAATTTATTTTAAGTTAGAGGTTCTAGAAACTCCAATAGAGGATATTCTATCTTATATTTAAAATCAATTTATTTTAATGATAATAAATGATTAACTATTTATGGGTTCATTTATTCAATTAATATAATTATATTCTAAATAACCCTTTTATATTAACAATATATCAGAATAAGGATTCATGTATAAGATCCCTCTAGTGGTGATCCACACATGCTTCCTTTAGCTCTGAGAAACACAAGTAGATTTTCATGTGCTTGCATGGTTAATCAGTTCTCATGAATTGTTCAAATGATCACCCCTCCTTCGATCTTGATGAAATATGGATTGTGTTTCTAATTATTGTTATAGTGAGTGTGAGAGGAATCTGGGAGGGAAATTGATTCTGCGTAATGATTCTCTATCTCTCATTTAACTAAACACAATAGGCAAAACTAAATATTTATAGAGAAATATTTTTGGTTAAAATATTATTTAATATAACAAGGTACATTGAATAATATAATAATTTTTATTAATCCCCATTCTAATAATAATATATTATTATTATTATTTAATTTCATGAACATTAACTTGGAAATAAATAAATATTTAATTATATAATAGAGATATATTTGTCAAAAGATGCGGTCTTGGTCCATTCAAACTCTAAAAAATATATTATTCACCACAATATATTATAACATAAAAAATTATTTATTGATAAAAATTTACAATTGATAAATATTGAAATAATTATTCCCTGACCATGAGAATAATACTTAATTGAAATAATTAAATAAAGTATAATTGAATTGTGAACAATATATACCCTTACTGTGTGGCCCTCTAGTATTCCATATCATTCAAATAAGTAATGCTTGATTATTGGACCATATTACCATCTTGTAATGGTTCAAATAACCCAAGAGAATGAACATAGTGTCTCATTTTTCGAAACCACAAAAAAGGCTCGTGGTGTAATATAATACCTTTCCCACAACAACTTAAAAAGAAGGATTAACATTCGTGTCACCAACCTATCATATCGAAACATATTATATTGAATATATGAAATGGAATAATCATTAAACCATGTATATTGAATTTATTTATTCATTTCCCTTGAAATAAAATTTATAATATAAAATCAACCATAAGTATGGAAGGGAAAATCCATCTTTGATTTATCCATTAATAACATGTCATCTATGACTTACCCAAATTACCATGCTTCCATATAGCATATCGTGTGATGGTTTTTGGATGTGAATATAATTGTGAATGTAATGACATGAATCAATGATGATCTTAATGTCTATGGACCATTATAATAACTCACAAATATGATGTTATAATGAAAAATATATATATAATTCCAACTAGTAAGTATATTCTCACAATATCCCATCAAGGAGATTAAAAAGTGTGAACATCGTGTGAAGAACCCTCATCCTATTATGGGTAATAACATAATATAGCCACATTAAATGCACCCCATCATAGGAAATTAACTAACCGTGGAACTATACTTAACAATATAGTAATGAAATTTTATGTTTCTCCTCACAGAGGGGAACTTCTACAACCTTATTAACACTACATATATTATAGTGAATTATTACATTAATTTCATAATGAAAAATAATCTAGAAATGGTATTTTATTTTATTGATTCAAAAATCATATTACATATATATATATAATTAATGTACAATCAACTGGTCCTGGGACACAATCTCTATCAAAATCCCACTTGGATGCGAGCCAACCACTTGTGAAATTCATTCCACTATGAATCACATGATAATCATGGTTTTGGTAAGACATAGATTTGGTCAAGTAGTCCACCACATGGTCTTCAATTTTAATACTACATACATATCACCATCTATATGAAAAAAATACAAAATTAAACTAATACATCAGAATAAAATGCATCATCTTCTAATGTGACTATCACTACTTGGAAATGTATAAAACTGGAATATTATCATAATAGAGTGTTATAGGATCATTACTTCTTAGTACATGTAAAGGTATTGTATGAGCATAGAAGATAAAATATACTCAAAATATATTATAAAATATATTACCACATCCTTATTTGAGCTCTTATATCCCACTAAACCTCCATTTAAGTTGATGATATATTACATTTTTTATCATATTTATCTATTTGAAAATTATGATCTGTGTATCTTTTGATTAATTGTTACTCATATTATCCAATGACATGGAATATATCATTATTATGAATAAGTTAATTAAGGGTAGTCTTGATTTTTATCAAAAGGTTGTAAACCAGGTATTATAGATATCATCCATGATTTCCAAATGCATATGTTAAATATGAACTAGTACATATAATAACACACAAGATAGACCCAATCACATTCACATAAGGAATCCATGTCATTGTTTTTATTTTCTCATGTGTCTGCAATTTTCCCCATAATGATTAATTCCATATGAAACTGGTAACAATCACATGTTAGATTGTTGGGTAATGAACGTCTATAGAATCTATTAAATTCATATAAATTTATATAGGTTGAAAATCATGTTGGATCAATCATGATTAATCTTGATCCCATAAACATATGTTTCCTTTCATAACTCATTTGTGGAGAAACAATTATTCACCATGCCTTAACATACCATGAGAGAGGTATATCATTTTGAATATGGTTTAGGTCATCATTTTATACTAATATGAAAACTACATCACTCCCAAAAAAATGAAAATAGAGACAAGGATCACATTAATTCATTATGGAACCTAATTATTTTTTCGATTGATCAAATCAAATGTTACTTGAAATTTACAAATTATTTAAACCATAAATGTGTTTTTTTAAATATTCATATATTTTTGGAATCCATTGGATCCAATAACCCTTTTTGTTGTGTGAAATATAAATATTGAACTATGTCACCTTTAATTATGGGTATTTAGAAATCAAGTTTAAAAATATTATAGATATGAAGGGATATAATATAAAGTAGAATTATATTGGATTTGTTAATTTCAACTGGTGAAAAGGATTCCTCAGAGTAAATTCTGGTGAAATATTTAATCCCTTTTTCAATAAGTCATTCCTTATTGGAACTAAATTTTCCTTCTACGTCCTGTTTCTCCATGAATACCCTTTTACAAAAAACTATATTTTCATCAGCTGGAGGATATTCCATGATCAATAATTGGTTTTTGTACATGGAATCTATTTCTGAAATCATGGATTCATCCAACATGGAAGCATTAGTGCCACATACTACTTCCTGATATTGTAGATGTTTATTATTATAAACTAATATTGTGTCACCATATTCAGTGTCTATAAAACCAAAATTTTTTGTATCCTTACCCTATACTATACTCCTACATAGTACATGTGTTTCTGAAAAAATTTGTTCTTCCATGAGGCTTTTGAGAAAATGTTTCTATGCCAACACTTATGTAATATGATCCTAGAGTACATCAATGTCTATATCTCTCACACTAACTATTTTAGAGATTCCATACCTCTAAAATAATATGGAATGTATTTCTATTTTTACATTTTTGATTGAGGGGTAATATAGGTAATCACCACTCGATTCATTGGGGTATACAATATATGTAGACTTTAAGACTCTAGGTGAATGACTGTTACCTGAAGAGGGATTAACATATTATTCAAAACCCTATTCGTGTATGTCAAGAAACATGAGTTTCATTCCATTCCATAATAGGTATGGTATAACATTTACTGTCTTAGTTGGATGATGGTTTACTATTTTTTCCTATAATTATAATATTTATACCCAAATGATAATGATATATTCTCATAACTCATAATTGAACTAATCATTTACAACAAGTTGAAGTTCATCCTTTCAAAAACAATATTCCTCTAAGGTGTTTAAGGAAGTGTGTGTTGAGATAGAATACCAAACTACCCTAAATAATCAATGAACATTTTATTACAATAATATTCATAATGGACTGAGTGACATTTCTTAATATCCTTACCATGTTGGTCCAAAAATCCTTTCTCTCATCCATTTCATTATGAAAGGAATCTGACCTATACATGTTTATGTAGCGATATCCATATATAGTAAAATTATAAGAAAAAATTATGATGTATGATTACCAACCCCTTACTCAAACATGAAATGAATCATACACATTAGTATGAATTAATTCGTAAATATATTTTGTTCTTTCACATTTTCTAATAAATCAACACTTCGTTATTTTTCATTTTATTCGCGTGTGAAAACACAATGTTGTTTTAGTTAAAAATTATCTATATATACCACATTATATAATTTAGTAAAACATTTATTTTGGATACATGACCATGCTAGTGATTCAAAATTTTGGTATGGCATGGGTCATCAGAAGATATATCATTTTCAATTTCCATTTCATGGATTTCTTAATCCAAAAAATAATAATAATTATTTTAATTTTCATTACCATAAAATTCAATATTTATAAAATTAGGAAAATATATTAATAAATATGAAAAAAAATCCATATGTAACAAGTTTTTATGTAGAAAGACTTTTTTGGGTAAAAGATGGAACCAAAATAATAATCATTTATAAACAATATCATTGTTGTTGGAAATGTAATGTGGTAGTCCAAAATAGCCAAAACAACATGTTCTTATCCCATTGAATCTCACAACTACAACTCCCATAGTCAATTATTATAATTCAACATGTGTCCAATATTTTAATAAATATGTGATAATGCCTAGCTCTATCAAATACATAATTTGTAGAAATAAATACATTTCACAAAACAATAAGGGATCATATTGAATTTCCATTCATCATCCGATATGATCAGTTATTCATTGAGTGTCCCTTCTTGTCATATGAAAAACAAATAGATAAATTCTCCCTATATTCCCCCTTGATAATCCTATTCATAGTAGGGTGTTGTGAATAAGTTTTGGGCATAGAGATATTTTCATAAAAATTATCTTAATTCGCCATATGAATGGATGGCCTTTTGGGATTTATATCATTATAAATTTGGAGAAGAATAATAATAAAATATGGGAGATATTTTTCATTGTTTATCATATTAAAAATAACAAAAAATCATGACAGGCTTTGATGTAGTGATGCAAGAGTGAGATCAGTGACCAGTTCTTGAAGGATTCCAAATCCTAGAAGTTAAAGACTATTAATATTGAAAATGAGATTTAAAAAAAGACTCCAAACAAGGGAAAAATATCAAATCATTCTTTGAAAATGACAACTGAAGATATCAAACTGATCTTATCAATTTTTCTACTTATAGATACAACTTATATTCATGATCATCCTTTAAAAATACACATGTTTGTGATAATTAATGAGTAATATTGAAAATGATGATAACATCAAACATTGAATATAGAAAACATTACTCAATGTTTTCTTAGATGTAAGGGACTCTTAAACACTCACCTCCATAAAATGTAGACAATGAATTCTAACACATTAATTTCTTTTCATGGTGCTACACAACATAAAAGCATATGAAATTATCCTAGATGTCACTTCTAGTTTGGTGATACTATTTATCTAACATATATCATATGGATAGTCTGGAAGATGAGATTTATATATTCTATAATTATATGAGTATATTATTAGTACATTTCTAATATAAACTCTTAATAAAAAATTAAATAAATATATTTTATTAAAACCCTCACTATTTAATCGCATCACATTACCCTCAACATTGAAAACAAAATGTCATGTTTTTGTTATATTTTAGTCCTAAGGATCTATATATCCCTTTTCAAAACCAGAAAATGGATGGTAAATTTAGTCGAAGGTATTTATATAGGTATTTCTTTGACAACTACATGCTTGGAACATCTTGATCTGTTGAGTGGACTCTCTAATCCTAAAATGAAATCACGGGTTTTCTCAACCATGTAATAAATGTTACATAATGTATATAAAATTATACATTTCATGATGTAATATGATTATGGAAACGCATAACCGTCATAATAATTACACGTTAAATATATCATTGACAACAAGTTATGGTGAGATATTTAGTTCCGAGACCTTTATTCTGAACCGTGTAATGTCTCACATCCTCGCTATTTGTTACACTTTATTATATGATTTATTACATAGGGTTGCAATTAATACAACCCAGATGATCAAGAAGTATAGTGACTTTTGTAAGTAGGTAAATTACATAATAATTCAAAATATGAAAAAATATTGTTTTTTGAAAACATTCTTTACTTGATCACACTTAATACATAATGGGAAATCCTGAAGAAATACCTAAAAAATGGGTGAGATATGTAGACCTGTAATAGAATAAACCTAGAAAAAAATGAAAAAAATAATACATGATAAAAAATATGAATCTCAATAGGTTATACAAGTAGTATCAATCTAAGAAATGATCAATGAGAAAAGATATAGAATAGTAATCATAAAGGCATCATGTAAAAGGTTCCAACAACATAATGCACTACATCATAGACATATTCCATGGCTAACATCACAAATATAATGATAGAAAAAGTCCAATAGAGGAATCATGATTACTCTATATACCTACATGATGTATCTTGAGGATAATAATTACCCAATGCAGTAGAGTACTATATATTTTTGCACACACCCGTGACATTAATTTCATTCTATAGCCTATGTGTTTCACATATATCATAAAATTTGGATTCATCATCATTATAATTTCCTCAATGATTATTAGTTTTAGAATAAATACATTTATGTCCCACATTATATAAATATAAGTATATAATGGTGAGAATACTTAATATGAAATGTTTATGATATTCACTACACAATTTTGTTGACATGTAAAATCAGGCTGAAATTTCACTATCATAACAAAATCACATTATAAATTATAAAACATCTTAAAGAGAGTGAAATAGGGTTTCTCACAATTTGGACATAAAATGGGAAGTAATAGGGACATGTATAGGCATATCCTATCATCATTAATTTGAGAGAGAAGGCATATGATATTAATGAAACATGAATAACTAAAAGTAGGTGATGATCCATTGCTTGATTGTATGACATAAAATATTTGGGAAGATATTATTGAGAGATTGAGGGAACTGTGGGAGGACTTTAGAGATATTATGTTACAGTAATGAAGTTATCAAAGGATATTTATTGAATATAAATTGGATCATGAGTGATTTTATATAGGAATTATTTTGGGATTTTTTATTATATCTCAAAATTTGTGTTTCGACACATTATAATTAAATAAGAAAAAAATACAAACACAATTTTTTTCCAATAGTATAATCTAAAGAACAGAGTATTAAATATTTTATAAGGAAAATTTTTGAAAATTTTAGAATAATACACTAACATATGTGTATGAGATTCATAGTGTTAAATAAATAATCGCAAATAACGTAAAATAAATTAATCATTTTGGAGGATGAAATAATAATTTATAAAATTAATGAAATAATCTTCAAATATAATTTTTTATAGGGAAAACATATATTTCTTCATATTTACAATTTATGGAATTTATTACATATCATTGGGGGTCATTATGTCGTCATAATACACATCGTATATTTATATAGTATTTAATTACTACCCAAACAATCTACTATAAATTAAAATTATTCAAAATTAAGTTTTGGATAATTTATACAATCTAATTACAAAAATAAAATTACTTTTTTGAGTATACATTCTAAATAATTAAATTTTCTCTTTCTAAATTATAATAATAATTTATTTAGAAATGATGGTGTGTTTAAAAAAAATTAAACCCCTATAAAAATAACGTTGAATCAACTAATATTATATAATAAATTTTATTTGTGAAAAAATATTTAATAAAAATTATTTAAAAATTGATTTTTTTGAAAATATAATTAATTAGTTAAAATATATATTCTTACTGACATTGAATATTACCCAAATAATTGACCTTTATTGTATAAAAATAAAAATCATTTATAATATTATGATGAGAAGACAATATGAAAATTAATATATATAAAATAAGATATAAAAAATTAAATTATATAGTCTTTGTTAAAGATCCATTTAACAACCCAATAATCTCCCTATGTATAAAGTGCATGACATTGGGAATTTCATTGGGTGGTATGACCCATAGGGTTTGTGACGTCATCTCATCGAGCAAGAATTTCTCCTCTAAACACCTTTTCTCATGTTGATGTTGTTGGATCTCAGTTTGGGAATGGTCAAAGATAAATGCCGATGAAGCGACCCCCTCACATTCTCTGATAAATGGGATTTATAGGGTATGATCACACAGATTGGCATCATCACTTTCTTTTTCTCTATCTTCTCTTATTGAAATTTTACATTATCCATAACCATTTGACCTAGTCCACTGTCTTATTTCATATAAAATTTTCTCTATGATATATGATAATCATTATTTTCCCTTCATATGAAGGAACATTATATGATGGAGAAAACACTAGACTTGGAATATGTGAGGGGTTCGGTATAATATTTCTCAAGAGGGATACATGGAATACATTAAGTAATTAAGATATGTTAGGTGGGAGTGCTAGTTAGTAGAGCACCACTCTGCTGCAATCATGGATCTCAGACGAGCCAATATATCTTGGAAAAAGCTTTCCATTATTCCCAAATATCACGAGTTTCTTCCATGATGCTATATTTATGAATAATATTTTTCCAAAATAAAATTCTATTTATCATAAAGGATTTTTAGAATAGTGGTTCTATTGACACTAATAATACATGATGTTCTGTTGAACGGGGTTTTCCTTTTCGACCATTTCGACAACAATTTTAAGACCTACCTGTTTCTATTCCGCAAATTCATCGAAAAATTAATGTGTTATGAAACTATCAACAGAATGGGATTAATATGGATCCATTTAGATTATTGAGTATATATTTTTATTGAATGAGAACTTGACCATAAGAAGATGTTGATTCAATACAAATTTGAGGTGAATTGAGATTTCTATCATCACATCCTCAACAGTTTTGATAGTGCATTTAGATTGGAAATATATTTGAGGTTGATAAGATGTGGTTATGTTCAACATAGGGTTTATTGAATATTTATCAAATTTCCAGAACATGGAGGTGAATACCGTATCTCGAATAGATACAATCGGTAGTGGTACTCCATGAAACCAGAACACTTCTCTAATGTTTATCTATGAATGTTGATCTAGTGAAATGTCATCACAAATTTAAAAGAAGTATGTAGTTATAATTTGATGATCCACCATGATAAAGATATAATTGTTTTCTCTATATTTAATAAATATTATGGTGACAAATTCCATGTTGATGTTTTCTAATTTCCAAGTAGGTATAGGCAATGGATGCATCACCCACGTAGAATTTTGCATTCTTTCACTTTATAACATATATGAAATCCTGATGTATATTTTATGATATTTTTGATCATATCATCACACCAATATTGTCCTCAGATATCTTGATACATATTTTTCTTCCAGGATGGATTGATAATTTTGAACTATATGTACAATCAAAATATTCATTTACCTCAACATTTAATGGTACACAAATCTATTACCTAAATCTTTCAAATCTTTCTTCATTACCATTAAACAATGAAGATATTCTTTTTCATATAATTTTCTCACATTTTAATTGGTGAATTATCTCTCTGTGCATCCTTTATCTTCTCTATAAGGGACGGTTGAGAAATTATTTGGGAATGGATTGATGATGTTCCTTCAAGAATGATTCACATGTCCATCACTTCCAAATATAAGAAGATTACGTCCTCCTTACTATCATCAATGAGATTATTTCTATTCCTATCTACATAGAGTTTATTAAACATTATTATTTTTCCATCAATGGTAGTGAATTATTAATTCACATTCCTTGACAAACTCTAACCATCTTCATGGGTGCATATTCAGATTATTTTCTGTGAATATATACATGAGGCTAATTTGAAATATATATATATATATATACATATATATATCAACATTCTCCCCAAATATATAATAATACCAGCATTTCAATGTGAATAACACTATATCCACCTGGAAATCCTATTTTATATAGTTTTTTATTAAATTTTAAACTCCTTTGATTCATAAGTAATGACTTTTATATTCTGCATTAAGACATAGTACTGTACGTTCTTCATAGAAACACTGAATTATATGAAAATTTATCCACTCACATGTAGTGTGACAATATGTTGATTGATAATCCTCCTTGTAATCCTTTTTATTCTCTGTTCACATCCATAATTCCAATACAATATGACTTCGTTATAATTTATCTTTGTTTTAGGTTTTGAAAGTCAATAAAAATTTCTCACCAAACCGCAATTGTACCCAGATAATACAAATAAACAATGAATATATTCCATAGATGATATAATCATCAATCCTTTAATATATTATTCCTTTTAATGTTCTATATATATACAAGTTTCTTTAATGTTGTTCCCGTGAATGATACTTCCTTTAAAAAATTCACATTTATTGTATGTGGCATAAAGAAAGTTCATTCATATAGTATTTAGCTATGTAATCAGCCAATCCAAAGGATACTTATTTCATTTTATGAATATTATAATGTCATATATAATGATTATAACAAATATTTATATGTAATCTATAAATACTCTATTAATCATGTCCATGTTGATTTTTGGAACACTAGTGAGACTAAAATTAATTAATATGAACTCATAGTTCCTGTAACTTTAATGATTGAAGTCATGGGGATAACCCCCTTCATCAAAGAAACATGGTAATATCATGACTAGACATATAGTTTAGAAAATTATTGTTCTCTACATAGATGATCTAACATAACATCAATACGTGGTTGAGTTTACATGTTCTTTATCATGATCTTGTTTATCTCTTGATAATAAATACAAAGGTGCAGTTACCCATACTTCTTAATGATGAAGAAGATCGGTGCACCCCAACGTGAATTACATCAGAATATGAAGGAATTATCAATATTTTATGAAAGTTTTTTCTTAATAACCTCAAGTTTCACATCAACTATTCTCTATGATGTCTTCGATAAAGGAATGGACTCGGGTATAAGCTCGATTGAAAATTCAACTTCTTGTATACGAGGAAGATAATGAAATTCATCAAGAAACACCCAAGAATATTTCATCACAATGTGAATGTATTCTACAATGATATATCTTTTATACTAATTCATTTGAGAAAGTAATTATTTTTCATAGAAAAATTATATCCATTCTTGAGATGTTGGTGATAAAAAATATTCTTCCTCCTTGAACATGTATAAAATAGAATGACGATCCACAATATGGAGGGCTTTTTCATTCTTGTATATATTTATTATCTATATATAGAAAACCAATCCCTGCCTATAATTTCATATAATTTCATAAAGTGGTTATGAAATGGGATTCTGAGATATTTAACACAGAAATTTTCTAAGGGGAGGAGTTATAAATTTGGGATTCAATAATTTCCCCATTTTTCATTTTCACGAATAACCCAACATACAAAATCTGTGGAAGTGTTTGATTAGTTATAATAAAAAAGTTTGATATAAAGAAATTCATAGACCCAAAATAAAATAATATAAATTTATATTTTTGAATGAATATATATCAAAAATATCATCACATCATTTTCGGGATCCACCACAGTGGTTGTGATTGCATAAACCTACCCCTGCATAATTATTATTTCTAGGATGTCTTTGGAAACCCTTCTCTTAGTTCATTGGATTGTGAATTTCCCTAGTTCCTTGAATTTAATTCTATGGAAAATTAACTTAGTGTTTAACATGGTATTTTTTTACTCCACTTCATTGGTAGGTTTTTCATATTACAAATCACTCGCTTGGTTCCTTTCATTCCCAAACTAAAATCATTTATGTATCCCCCTTAGGAAATTTTTCGGTTTATTATTTCCCTACCATTGAAAAGTGGAAAATTTAAATTTCTTTGCACGATTTGATTTCTCCATCAGACTACAAAATTTATACTACAATTTTCTCTTTATATAACAATGAAAACCTTGATATTCACCAATATAAATTTATAATTTTACTAAACGTTAATAAATTTCCTCATTGAATTCAATATCACAGATCACCTGGTATTTTTGTAGAATATGTTTTATCCCATAAAATTGTTTTCAACCTTGAATTCAAGGGTTATGAAAAATCTGGATGCATATCAGGCATGTCCTTTGATGATTCCCTTATACATCCTCATAGATTTATCATCTTTTTTATGGAGGGAATGGAAATCCATTTCCTTTTAATGTCAGAGTGTGCGATGAAAATATTCATCAAAATAATTTTTTGAAAATTACTTCAACCCCATTACATTAGTCTCTTACTCAGACTTTATATTCTTTATCAATGTCCACCACTAATTTGTTCCACCCTCTATACAATTAATAGTAATGAATAACCTTATTTTTTTAGTATATTGATGTATGGATAAAATAATTTCAATGTTTTTGGTCCATTATTCCATGATTAAGGGATCATATAATCCATTGAACGTAGGGGGAATTGGTAGAATAAATATATCAATTGGATATTTTATATGATTAGGGGGATTTTGGCGCTCATTCTAATCATAGATACTATTCACATTATGGTTTTATTGAGAGAGTATTGTCACAATGTTCATGATTCCCACTCCCATCTTGTTGGGTATCTTGTTGATGGAGTTCACTATAGTTTTCTAATCCTAATCCTGAAAATAACTAAACATTTCATTTGATAAAAACAATAACAACCCTTCTCTTTATAATAATATATTTCTGTATTTATTACATATTATTAGACATAAAAAATCCAAGAATATTGATACATGTATTATATTTTGTAATTTATTATATTATATAATAATTTATAAATGAAAAAAAAAACATCATTATCGAATGGTTCCTTAATATGCTCACACATATAACCACATAGCAATACCTCTAGACATAAATTAGAAAGGGATGAGAAATATAGTCCAACAAGGGAATACAAATTTCATAACATGATGAAAGAAATACATGTCAACAATAGGAATATCAAGGGGATTAAAAGGTGTTTGAATCATAAACATGAAAATTGATACATAATATAGCTTGATAATTATTCAAGAAACATGAGAAATATAGCAAAAACTGAAAATAATGAATCAGAAACATAATTCAATAATAACAAAAAACACAATGATGGAAAAATTTGAATAAAGGAATTAGTTTTTAACAATTTCAAAATATTATATATCCTGAGACAGAACATTACTGAATACATTGGGGTGCTATATAATATTAGGTGCACTAATCACATTCATTATATTCTCATGGTATGTATCCCCTAGAGATCATACAACATGGATTCATTCATCATCATATTTTATTCCAAAAACATGTAATGTTGAATAAATAAATTTATGTCCCAATTCAATTAATTAAATGATTATATAGGTGAACATACATGATAATATACTAGTGTGGTATTCACTACACTATTGTTTTGTAATGGAAAATGCCAATGAATTTTTTGTAGCATAATGGTGTCACATAAATATTCATAAAATGTTTTGATGGGAGTGAAATGAATATCACACAATTTGAAATTATAATTGGATGAAATAGGGACATTTAATGACATATTGTAACATTAACAATTGGAAATAAAAGGAATAATATAATAACGAATCATAAATATTGAGGATAATGTGTGGATCTGTTTCTTGGGTGTGTGCCATCAAATTGTTAGGAGGAGCATACTGATATATTAGGGGAACCATGGGAGGAATTTAGAGTGAGGAAGGTAGATTAAGGACTTACATAATTGATTATTAGTGTATGTAAATGGTAGATTGTTTTATTATATAATAAATGAGTGATGATTTCATTACTGATTCCGAGACATACATTTTGGACTCCATATAATAAAATAACCAATAAATCAAACCTCACAATGGGGGATTCCCTTGGATTCATCAATATATGGATTTATTTCACTATTATATATTTAAAAGGGCCTAAAATATTAAAATAATACTCTCTCTTATTTTTATGTCATTCCTAATGTTGAAGAAATTATTTTAAAAACACAAAATGTACTAATGGTTTTGGAGGATTCACAACCATTATAAAATCAATCATGAAAACATAAAATAAAATCATATTAATGCTAAAAAATATATATGGTCTTTGTTACAATTTATAATATTTATTACATATTTTTGGGTCATTATGATGTCAAAATACTCATTGAATATTTATATGGTATTTAATTTTGACCCAAAATTTCAACTACCTCCAAAAAATATAAAAAATTCACAATTGGAATCTTTTTACATCATGCTTCCAAAAATAAAATTCATTAAATAAAAAACATTCTAAACATTTTTATTTTTTTTAAATAATAATCTTCAATTATTGAGAAATGACTGTTTTTTTGATAATATCAATTTTGAAACCCTTAAAAACATACAATTGTCTCCGTAATAATTATGTTATAATTTATATTTAATAAAAATTATTGAATAATAATATTTAATTGAATTAATATTTATTTAATATTTTTATTAATTCATTAAAATAAATACATTAATTGAGAATGAATATTAACATAATTTATAATTTGTGTTTTATTATATGAAAATAAAAATAATTTATAACATAATGATAAGAAGAAAATATGAAAATTATTCTATTGAAAATAAAATTTACATATTCACATTACTAAATTACTAATACATATCCCATTAATACAATTGAAAAAAAAACCTTAGGTTAAAGGGCATGATAGTTAAACTTTCATGGTGTGCTTCGACACACATGGTTTTGATTAGGATCTCATTGCGATTGAACATCTCCTATAAATTTTTTTTCTCATGCTTCACATAGTGGATAATATCTTATTCATGGTCAATAGAAAGACCCATTTATTATATCTCCCTTAGAATCTTCTATAAATGGTCAGTATATTGTATTTTCCCATTGGTTAAGTCAATCACATTCCTATTTCATGTCAATTTGATTTGATAAAACCCTATATTTATACTAATCACATTATATCTATTGGACAACTACATTATCAATTGTAATGTTACCAAATGGTCTTTCAAATATAAAAGGTTATATTAAAACCAAAAAAATTTATTTTTTTACAATAATACATAATAATAAATTTAATTGATACACAATGAGAATTTAATTTATTAGAGTTTGGCTAATAGATAATGGACGGCCAAGTGTAATTTAATATATATTTGACAGACATAAAATTATTATGAATAAATGGTATCTTCTTTTATCCTTTACATGTTTTGTTAAATATATAGATGATTTTAATTATTTATTTTAAAATTTAAGAAAAAGTATAATGAATAATAAATTTATTTAAATTCAATATGAAAACATTAATTCATTATTTTTGAGATCATAGTGGTGAATCGATATAAATTATACTGCAGAGTTAAAATAAATTAATAAATAAATGAAGTGATCATGAGATTATCTAATGGTCAACATATTGATTAGGAATTAAATTAACCAATGACTAAGTTAAATAACATCATGTTATATTATACGAATTAGTTGTAACATGCCACCATTCAAAAAGTCCATCCTATGAATCGGAAACATTATGGTTAAATTTTGAACATCCTCCATGAAAAATGGGATGCTCAATTAATTACATGTATTTATTTCTCACATGCAGCTATGAGGAACCAAAAAATGATTTATGGGGATTACAGAAAAACATTACAAATTCAGGTCATACATCATAATGGTAGGAGGGACAAATTGTAGGCCATCATTTTAGTTTAACAAAACCAAATTGTAAACCCATGAATTAAATTAACATAAATAAACCCTACAAATACATTTATCCTTAAAAAACACATGAATTTTTATATAGAAACAATAAATTCACAAATTTATAACCATTTAATATTAATTTTATATTATTTCATTATTAATATGACAAACATACATTTAATAAATAAATAATTAGTTAATTAATTAATTCCCTTTCATCTAAAGGACTACTAAAATTGTCACAGAGATACAAATTATAAATGAATTTCTCATAAAAATTTGTGGGAGGATGGTTCGGACTACATGTGTTGTGAAAAAAATTCACCATGTGTAATTATTGCTCAACTTTTCATGTATCCCATGTCAATGCTAGATGAAGTGCACTTGGGAATACTACGCATACATTGGATATAACATATTTATTTCCTTGCTATATTGCCAAATTCATCCACAATTCTCTATGGGATCTTTATTCATTCCCTATCAATTATTTTAAAAAATAAAATATTCTATTTAAATGATGAAATGAAAAAGTTGAATCATTTTAATATAAATTTCATTTCAATTAGTGTTTCTTAAAAACCCAATAAGGAATCATCAAAATTAAATATATAATAAATTTATTTAGATCTATTGAAATGATGACCTCATCATGGGATATATTCTATGACAATGATGTTGATCCCTAGAAAAAACCATTCATATTAACTTTGTTTCACTATATGTATTCAAGTATAAAATACCTATTGTAATGATCTTTGTCTATTACCTAGACCTCGAAGCAATGCTAGTGGATTTATTTGATCTAGAAAAGTTAATGAATTTTGATTATTTTTTGTTTTTATTTATAATCCTTTATTATATAAATAATCTCTCTATCATTTCATGATATTCATAGGGAGAGAGATAGTGTAAATAAAGAGAGAAATATATTGTTCGCATTGATTCACTATTTGTCGATTAACCATACAGAATATAAATTACAATATATATTACAGATAAATTTTTTAGGTTAAAATATTTTTTAATTACATGTATGTCCTTAAATAATATATTAATCATTATATAAGCCCATTCCAAAAAAATATTAATACTATTATAATTATAAAGCACATTCTAACATGCACAATACTAAATATTATTTGACAGAATTTTAATTTAATATTTTTTATCAGATATGATCTCGATAACCATGAAAACCTTGACATTTATTTAATACCATAATAAATTTTCAAATAAATATTTAATTTGTAAATAAGTATTTATCATCAATTAATTGAAAATGAAATTATTCCTCTGACTTGGGAATAACATTTATTCCATTTATTTAAAATCAAATAAAATTTAATTGAAGTCTACAGAAGAACATGGTGTATGATCCTTGAGGATTATTTCATATTGGAATTAAATGGGTATTACTAAAGTCCTTGATTACTATATAGAACCAGGTTAAGGCACTAAATAGAAAGAAGATAATGTGGGAATGAGGATAACCATAGACAATATCTTTCAATTTAATATAACCCATCTATCAAATTATTTCATCAATATTGCCTCACACTGATATCATTAATGTATATACATAAGAGGTCATTTATTTACCATTTTTTGTAAACATATCATTATACCATGGTCATGAAATTTAAGGTGATGGTTCTATTTTAATCAATGTCCTGATATATAAATAACAATTTACATGGAAGGGAAAATCCATTGTTGAATTATTCAATAATAAAATTAAATTCAAGATGCACAAAATAAACCCTACATTCATATAAAATAAGTGTTTTTTATTATTATATAAAAATACATAATACATGATTTGAGTAATTAATAATAATAAAATTGATAGAATATTATACAAACTCACATACCAGAATTTATGATAACTCTAGAAATGGAGAATTCAAAATTGATGGTTTATTTTTATAATCTCCCATATTACAACATACCAAGTATGAAATTCATGAGATAAAGAATTATAATCTTACAATTACTCACACCTAACTGTCTAAATATCATTTTCTTCATAATAGAATTTTATCCATCTGTAATCCTAGGATTAAGAATACGATTTTGGAATTTGATGGTTCTTATCCTAATGGGGAACCTCTATGACCATTTGAATGTGACAAATACTTTATGGAATTTATTTATTAATGGAATGTTGAATTATTAATTATATCATAGAATATTATGAAATTATTCACTTCTTTTAATATATATTGATATAAGTACACATAATTGTTTCTAGAACATAAATTCCAATACAACCATTAGAGCCAAAGCCTATAGCCCAGGGTAAGGTGACTCAATGTTATATCAGTTGATCACAATAGATATCATGAATACCTCCTAAATATTATATCTACATTGATTTTAGTGTTACATATTATGTCATATAGTCCTCACTATTTACTATTATTCATTTGATGAATGTCACAATTTAAGGATCTGTGTTGGAAATTGTCTATGTTGTTTAGGGTATTAATTACTTTAACTAGACCTTTTGGTGAACCTCAAATAGATCAATTTCGTTCTTCTATCACTACGTCCAAAATAATTTGTTACGTTCAGAAGCATCTACATATTCCTACATAACTCCATCCTCTAGAACAAGAATATTTCTTCATATTTTATATGTCGATAGCACCTCCTATTCACTTCAACACGTTGTTGAAGCATTATATTTTTTCAATGAATAATTATTGCACTCTTTAGAGATGGTTAAATGAATTTTGGAATCAATGGTAGTGGGAGATAATGAAAAAATGACTAGTCAATCGAATAGATCATTGAAAATTGTGGTTGTGAAAAAACAAGGCAAAAATTGAAAAATTTACAATTGGATATTTAATTATGAAAATCCAAAAATACAGATATGATATTTTATGGTGACTGTACTAACATTCAAAATTAAAAAAATTTATGACCCAACATGTAAATTTATATTTCTTTTCCAAACATGGTATTCTCATTTTCATGTTCAACAATGATTATAAACATAATTCAATGCATAATGATATGATGTTCATTAGATAAGAATCGTAATATAATCTGGAAAATAATCCATTAATTCATAACCTAAGAATACAAAATGAAATTGGGGAATACGCATAATCATATAATATCGTGGATAATTTTTAGAAGAAACATGTTCACTCATTATGTCAAGGACCTAAAATCAGGTCCTTGCATAGACTTAGGGACTAGAAACCATGTACACCAATGATATTCTAAATATGAAATCAAAGTCAAACATAATATTGTGAACATGTAATAACATTCACACAAATTATTGTGGACATGAAAACATGTCTATTCAAAACATTGTGAACATGTATTGAGGTTCACACATAACTTTCTAAACACATAATAAGGGTCACTCATAACATTATGAACATGTAATCTGGTTCATTCATAAATTTATTGACATGAAACCATGTACATTCATCACTTATTGAACATGTTATGATGATAAAAAATAACATAATGTCCACATAATATAATTCCCTAATAACACAATGAAAATTTAATCTGGTTAAAAAAATTATTGACATTCAACCATGTCCATGAAAAAAATTGGTAAAATGATATGATGTTCACAAATAACATTAACAATCGCAAGTCAATAATAATTAACCAATGCATTCAAGGGAGATATAGGTCCCACCATTCACATAATATTTATTCCATTTGAATATAATCAATCATCATCTCAAATAACACGAAATGAAATTGGTATCATAAATATTTCATCAGATCATTAACTATGGAAAGGATATAGGTCTCATAGTCATTTAATCAAAGTATTACCCATTAAAATTAGTAGTTTTCAAAAACATATATACCATGGATGTGAAATGGGTGTCATAATAATCATCTGATCAAAACATAATCCATTTCCGAAATAGTATGAATTGAATAATTGCATCATTTACCTGAAGGTAATTAATAATATAATCAGATGTAATCAAAGATGTAAAATAATTTTTAAATATCCTATAGAATCATTTTAGGAGGACAACATATTTTTATCTTTGGTACATTATATTTAAATCAAAAAACTAGTTGAAACCATTTTTAATGTATTCCAAATCATAGAAATAATGTGTGAAATCATTTTGAAAACAATTTCCCTTGAAAGGATATATATGAATCAAGGAAACTTTTTGGAAACAATTTTGTAATTAGGTAATAAATGGGTAAAAATTTACATTAAGCCTTGTAGGACATTTAAAAAACATTTATGTAAATTTAATAAAGAAAACATGATTTTTAAAGAACACAGATTTTCAACAGAAATGTGAAATAAGATCATATTTTCATAAAGTAATTCTCATAATTATATTAAGTACCAAATAGTGGAAATTGGCACCAATACATGGATATAACATTAATATATAGAGGGTATGAAAATTCATGAGTTTTATTACGATATGGATCATAGTCCTTCATTAATGGAAGCATAGTCATAATTAATCTCAATAAACCATGACATTGAAGCTATAAATAATTACCCATTTGGTAACATTAAATAATAATACAATGGAATGAATAAAATTAAATGAAGCATAATATATATTTAAATGAATTATAATACTAATATAAAATGTCCAATGTTATTATATAGACCTCATAGTAAAATATATCTGCATAACATGGAATGGTTCTCAAAGAAGGAAAATTGAGGAAAAATTACAATAATGATTTGGTAACATATGCAATATTACCAAAAAAATAAATATCATAATATGGATATTTAAATAACCATAAATTTAATAATATATTTCCTAGAATACAATAATGTTCAGTTTCAACACCACACAAAAAAATGAGTGCTGAATAAGACATGCATCTCATAGAAATAAAAAGTGAGATGAAATTCCCTAATCTACATTATTAAAATTTTTCATACAAAAGAAATCCCGCTATATAATAAATATAGGTTTATTATAATTATACTATAGAAACATATAATTTTATCATATTTTATGTACAATTTGGTTATGATTTTATATTACACATTTATAATCCACTCGATGTTATTTTTACTTTTCGTATAACATCTGCTATATTTTTTGTATATGTTTTGAAATTTTATTCTTCATCCTCATACATATATCATGATGTAATTACATAAAAAAATTTAAAAATGGTATAATATAAATATATATATACAATATTTATATTTATGTTAATGCATATTGGATAAAATTATGAAAATGAATACATTGTTCATGGGGACAGTAGAATACACGCATGTATAGATTTTGTTTCAATTTTATTGATGTATTGAATGAATGAAATTAATTTAAATACATATATATATCTTAAAAATAATTTATCAATATTATTTACAATATTCCATATACATTTACTTTATGCATCTTTAATTCAACCAATGTAAGTTTTTAGGGAATCACATCACTTTGTGGATTGGATAGTCCACATTTCCTTAAACGAAATTATCTTACATACACAAAATGGATAACATGAAGTTATGTGTTATATAAAAATTAGATAAGAATAAATAAAACATAAATATAATATATGACATAAAAAACAGGGCCTCCCTATTAATTCCCAACAAATAGAGGTGTTAATGGAAAAGCGAACAACAATATTTCATGAGGTGGAATTTTTCCGTAAAAAAATGATGTCTTCATTACCAAATAGATGGAAGTGTGTGTAAGTGAAGTTATAAACCATAGAATTAAAAAATTTATGTATATTATGGATAATAGTTTTAATAAATTTTCAATTAATAATATTATTTGGGGGTTGGATAATGAAAATAACACAACAGATTTTGAGGAAGGTTGTTACCATTTATTCAGTTAACTTTATTTGGTTTTCAAAAAAGGGATTATATAGAGGGATTTATACCCAATGTGAGGATTTTTGGTTTTGGAAAGGGATTTAGAGGAGCTATTTGGGTATATTTTGGTCCACAAATGTTTTCTTGAGAGTTTTGATGAATTGTGAGGGGTGAGTACCATTTTATAGTGGTGGGATAGGACACACGTGACATTTTTAAAAGAATTTTGTGTTCCCCAAAAATGACTTATTTCTAAAGTGTCCATATAATAAATTTTAGAAACATAGTGGCATATTGGTAAAAATATATCATTCCAATTGGTTTTATATGGGTGTATGGGTCCTTTTTCACCTAATTATTATTGTGTTGTCCTTTGATACAATTAATATTACCTTATTCGATTTAATTAATTTTCATTACTTTAACTAATATTTTTATACAAAAAAATGTTAAACATATTAGTGATTATAAAATATTATAATTCAAAGTATGAAATACTTTTTTCAAAATTAATATAATATAAGTTGCTGAAATTAAATTAAATTTAATCCAATAGCTGGGACAACAATGAGTAATTTTAAAGTACATACACTTAATAATATGACAAGATTTTATATACAATCTCTTGGTAATGTTGATAAAAATTTAAAAAATTATAATAATTGATAAAAATCAAATTATTTATTAAAACATTTTAGAATTTTAATTTGACCATATAATTAAATAAATGAAAAATAAGTTTTAAACTTAAATTTCATTATTTAACACTACACATTAAAAAAATTGAAACATAAAAAAAGGAATATATAATTAAAGAAACAAAGTTTTTTAGTTTATAAAAAAATGATGTTTATTATTATATTAAATAAAAGTTCAAAAAATTATTTAAAATATATAATCCATTAAATGGTTGTAAAATTGATTATGTAAAATTATAGAATTTCATGTGTAATATTGAGTCAGTTGTCGAAACATGACTATTAAATAAATATGATGAATATAAAAAATATTTTAATGAATATGTTATATATAAATTTAACTAATATCATTCACTATTATTAATTAATATAACATATTATGATAAATCATCTTTTCAATATAAAAATATTCATTCAAAAAATCTTTCCCTTTATATTCATTTGGATTCTATATTAATTTCTAATTAATAGGTTACAAATGAATTTAACACTTTTTTTAAAAAGTTATTCAATCCACTAATTTCAAATTTCAAAACTATTTTATCTCATATTAAATTAATAAATATTATTTTTAATAATATATTATTGTTCAGTCAAACACGATATTGTGTGTTATGCGGGCCATCAAGGATTTTTATACTTGTTTGTAGTGCATGATCACCTAGGGGTTCAGTATAAAAAATTCCGAAAATCATGACGTGTTTATAGAATGAATAAATTTCTATTTCATATAATGCAATATAAATTTTTTTCATAAATAATAAATATTTTCATTGTGGCGTGAAATGGAAAATTTTCAAGAAGACTGAATTAATTGGAAAAAAATATTTCACAATATATAGGGGTGTTGCATTCTAACCTACATAAATTGTAATGTCCCTTGAAATTCATAGAGGTTATGAAAGGTTTAATTTATTAATATTAATTTTATAGAAACCCACATCTTAAAATTGAATACAAAAATATCCATTACAAAAATGAAAATTTGGAGAATTGATTGATAACAAACAATTGGTTATAAGTGAAAATATAGAATTTGTGGTAAAGTGTAAATATTTAAAGGGAATGATTTCAGTATTAAATAACAATAATGGGAATGATCAATTGAATTTTTGGGTCTATAGATTAAAAATCATTAATTTTTAGAAATTCCATGGATCCAATACAAATTAATGTATTAGGACAGATTTTATTCATCATTTTCCTAATATGGAGTAATTGTTTTATGTGAAAATAATATAATGAAATATAATTACTTGATATTTTCTATAAACACACTTTCATTCCATTGTTGTGTTTCAATAAATTTCTAATTCATCCATCACTTCAAGAAAAGGATATAAATAAATATCTTGGATGAGTGATGTACAAAAATAAACATGTAATAGATCTTAAGGCCCGTAAAAGGGTGAAAAGTATTATTTTTCCCCTATATATTCACTAAATTAAATAAAATTAATACATTAATATGTAAAAAAATTCACACTGTTATTTCATCATTAATATTTATTTATCATATTGTTGAAATAAATAAATATTTACATATTTACCCGAAAATCAGGTAGGACAGTGTTTCGTTTGAAAACCTTATCATCAATCGATCATGGGTTCAAGACCCACAAACTTATTGAATTTCATGGTTTGATAGATTTTGTGTTTTTTCCTTTTCTAAAGACAAAATTATATAATTTCTAAAATAATTATGATGCACAGTTTTAATATTAGTTTACATACTAAATATTCTTTTTACTATGTTTTTCAATGAAACCTCATTAAATAAATACTTCATATGAAGTTTAACACATACTTTCTACAAATTTTTAACCATAAAACTCTTCTGATAGATGAAAATATAATAATATATAAATAAATTAAGGAAATCATCTTAACATTAAACCCCCATATATATGTATTAGGTGTTTGGGGAGACAAATAAAATTAAACATACACACACACCAACATGCCAAGATCTAACCCAATCTATATCCTCCTATGTATAGACTAGACAACCCATGATCTTCTTTACACACACACACACACAGATATATATATATATTTAATATTTTTATATTATAAGGGTCAATATATTCCACCTTATTTCCTCATGTCGATGTTACACTACCAGCTAGACACACCACCCCCACCATCCTGCAAGGGAACCATCACCACCCTATCAATCTATAAGCCAATCAACTAATCACCCATCTAGCTTATAGGGGTGCATCATCATGCCTCTCACAGGTGAATCATATATGAATAACCATGATCATTACAATCCACCACTCACCCTTAAATATTGTTGGCTACATGCCACTATAAAATTATGCCATCCAACCTATGCCAGAATTCTTCAAATGGAGCCTCCAACCTTTCTTGTCAATGAAAATGGCATCAGCATCACTTTTTAGACCGTTGTCCCCCACATGACTACACAGACCACTACCTTTATCTAGTACTATCCAATTCACTTAGGAAAATAAAATATATATTTATACAAAAACTATTATCTCAATATTTGTAAAAAATTAATTTTCCCCATCATTTATTAAAATATAAACCTTCCATGAAATCACATCTGTATATCAAAAACAACATTTAGAATATCCTCTAAAATACATAATGAAAATATTATACAAAAAAACTAATATATTTCATGATTCATAAAATATAATCATTGATTCAAAAATATATACTCATTAATTATCTGACATCATGTTTAAACCATTAGTAATTCTTCATCATCTTATCCCTTAATTCCCCTTTCGATGAATAAGAAATATGAATAACATCATAAGGGTCCTCAACCAGAATCCAATCAGGAATCTTATGTTTATAGTAAACAATACTATATGAATATACCATACAATTCACATTTTATTTGTGGTATATTTATTTTAAATATTATATCCATTACTCGGGGAATATATTGAACCTCTTCAGGATATTTCCACATAATATAAAATTTATCATCATTACCATATATTCCACATTGGAAACATTAAATTTTAACATAGTTCCATCTTGTTTCAGCTATTGAGTAAAACTAAAAATCAAAGGGGGTACGAAACACTAATCCTAGAATAAAACAACATAATCATTATAAATTACTTATTGGATTCCTAAAAAATTACTCCTACTTATTTAATCGATGATACCTTAGGTTTATCCATGGCTATTAATAATAAACGTATATTTAATTCCATCATGATGGTTTGTAAATAGTTTTTGAATACAAATTGAATATCCCCAATTAGTGTAGAACTAGGTGCGTAGTAGGGCATGTTGTCTTATACCAGGTCATGCTCGAGTTAGGCATGATTCACCGTGTCAGAGTTCTTATTCCTAGGTACATATATTATATAATAACACCCACTTATAATGTACATGTATAGAAATATTTCTAGGAAACAACTCACTCCATCCATTACTAAAATTCTAGTACATTTCCCTAAAAATTAACTCATCCTTATAAAAATTATAAGAGACATCCCTTGATATATATTTCTAAATATTCCTTGGGATATTAATAATGTTTTCTAATACTATTTTCCAATAGATAAGTTATTATTTTCTCTAATACAAACTATAATAACCTAGTATTATAATACATATAACTTACATAATATTTGAGAAATACATTGCACATTACTTAAATATATGGTCAAGTACAATATTAGTTTATCTATTTTGAAAAATAGGGAAATGAAAACATATATCTCAGTGAATTGTTATAAATGTTTACAATGAATATCTCCCCTTAATTAATTCGATATAAAAACCATTCTACATAATCTAGTGAAAGTAAACATAAAAAACTGATGTGCTCGAATGCTCAAAAAGTTTAAATAAAGGTAAAGCTTAATGATAACATGAACTTAACAGAAAATTAACATGACTAAATCCTTATAAGATTGTACCCTACATATCAACTATTGAAATAATGATTCATGGAATAATGATTAGATGTACATATGAAATTAATCTCAATATAATTTTGAACATATTTCATCATATTAGAATATATGAATATGATTGGAATCTATGGCATATAAAAAAACAGATAACATTACAATCATGTCTATGTAGAATCATGTTAATTCATTATGTTATGGACAAGAAATTAGAACCTCTCATATGCTAATGGGAAATCAACTAGGACCACACATGAGGTTGTGAACATGCAATAAGGTTAATGCATAAACTTGTGAACATGAAATCAGGATCACACATAAACATATGGACATAAAACCAATTACATGCATAAATTTTTTAAACTATATTCACCTTAAAAAATTACATTTTGAACAAATAATAAGGATTACTCATTACATTGTGAACTTGTAATCAGGTTTACACATAAAATATTTCTTAGGAAATGATGTCCACTCATTACTTTCTGAAAATGTAATTATGTTCACACATAACAATATGAACACTTAATAAGTTTCACTCATATCATTTTTTATATGTAATCACATTGACACATAATGATATGTACTTGCACCCAGGTCCATTCACAACATTGTGATCATGTAATAAGGTTCACACTTAACATTTATAATCATTAGTACTCAATTATTACCTATTGAATTGTGGTAGATATGGTTCCCAACCATCACCTAATATGTGATAATCAATATTATAAACAATCATCATATCATAACACATGAAATAAAATTGAAATCATAATCATTTCATCATATCATTACCTATGGGAATGAAAAAGGTGTCATAATAATTTCATAAAAGCATAAGTTGGTTTTAATAGAACATAACCCATGGAATATTATTGGTTTCTTATTAATAAGGCCATAAAATTATAAACCATTCAATAAATAATTTTAATGGAAATGTTGGAAAATTTCATAGAAAATCATGTGTAACAACAACCGATGTCATCTTATATGTAAAATATTCTTGAAATATCAATTAAAAATATTTCATGAGGAAAATATCCTTCCATATTTGAAAAATATTCTTTAAAACAAACATCACTTTTGAAAACAATTTTCAATGAAAATAATTTAAATAACACAATAAAGGATTGAAATCACATGGAAAATAATTTCCATGAAAAAATGCTTGAAAATGTTTTTAAAGGAATATTAAAAAAATATAATACATAGTAAAAAATGTACATGAATAAAAATATTGGAATAGTTAAACATTTTTTGAAAACATTTTTACAAAACAATATTTTTAAAGAGCACATATTTATGTCCAAAAGATGAAATAAATTAATATTTTCATACAACAATTTTTATTAATTATCATAAAAACCAATTAGTCTTATAATAGTACCATTGCATTAATATTAAAAAAAATATAACTGTTAATAAAATTAAATTGAGTTATTGAGACATAGATCACATGATTTCATATACTAATACACTGTTGAAAACAATCATAAAAAACACTAAGAATGATGCTATAAATTCTTACAATTTCGGTATCATTAAATAATAATAAAATGGAATGAATAAAATTACATGAATCATAATAAATACAAATAATAAGGAACATCCTGATATAGAATTCATCATGAATACCATGTATTGTCCATAAACATCCCGGATGAATACCCACTCTTCTCCCAAAACTAATTTTAATGTATGAAATTAAAAAATGAACATTTTTTGAAATATAAATTTCATAAAATTTCTAATATTTAGATTTATAATAGGATATCCATTAAAATGTGGTAAAAGAAATTTCCAAAAAATATTGGGTTTTATGTATAATGTCGGGTATGTTCACATCTTATGCTTATAAAATAAATTTGATGGAAAAAAAATTATTTTTACAATTTGTATCCAATAAATTTAATAAATGGCGTTGACTAATAGTAATTAATGAGAATGATTATGATAAATCTCATATTTCACATAAAAATATTATTTAATAAAATGGTTCCCATATTTTTCATTTGGATTCTATATTCATTTCTAATTATAAGTTTACCAATGAATTCAAATATATATTTTCATTAGTTAGATAACCTTATTATTTTAAATTTCATTCCTTTGTTATATCATATCATAATAAATAAAAATTATTTTAATAATATATTATTGTTTGGTAAAACATGGTCTTGCATGTTACACAATCCATCATGGAATGAAATTCTTTAAGGTAATAAAAGATACACTCGATTCATTGTATAAAAAAATTAAAAGAAATTAATGAAATTAATGTGTGATCAAATTTTTTTTTCGTATAATTGATGCCAAACATAATTTATAAATAAAATAAATATTTTCATTATTGGTTGAAATTAAAAATGAAGATAAATGTTAGTTAAATTTGGAAAACTTATTTAAAAAATTATCAGGGTGGTACATGGTATAATTACTCATTTCTCTTAAAAATTCCACTAAGGATTAAAAGGTGGAATAAATTTGATATTAAATCCCAAAATCATTGTTAATATTCAATTAATTATTAATTATGATATTATACATGATTTTTGAAGTGGAAATTTTTAATTCTCTTATCCAGATGGTTGTCAAATTCTATTTTATATAAAATGAATCCCTGGAGTTATTATGAATTATAGCTTATCAAGTATAAATATCAATATGTAATTAAAAAATCCTTAAAATTAATTATGTATGAGTACCACCACTTTCTTCATTAATAAAATGTTCTCACACATCCATATGAACTAGTAACATATGTTATACAATTATTTAATCTTTTCCACTAAATGGGTATTTGGTTAATTTTCCTTTTAATAGTGTGTGACATACACATATTTTTTCTAGTTAAAAAGAATCAAAATATCCATTTTTTTCTAATTTAGTGAAAATAATTTCCATTAAATAACTGGTCGAGTGATTCTAACGCAGGGTTTGGTGTGAGTCTTATGAAGTACTTTCAATATCAATTTTTCTTACATTAATTATGTATTCTAATAAATATATTCCATTATATAAATGAGACATTATATTAAAAATTATACCCATATAAAATATATATATTATTTACCAAATATCAATTTAAATCTGTCCATATCATGTATAGAAAAAAAAATATATTTTTTGAAATACATTTCATAAAATAACAAACATAAAAAAGATAGATAATTTTAGTTAGCAATGTGAAATAGTAGTATTTGATAAATGCAACAAAATGTTTTTCTCTATTGGTTTCTAATAGATTAACAACACTTTTGGGATTTTTTAATCTAACTGGTTGCAATATTTGAATACAAATGTGAGTAACACATAATAAATCTAATAAATAATTTTTAGAATCAGAAGAATTACACTCGATAAAAATTCTCTTTAATATTCCCCTTATTTCTTTATTTGGGTGTTGGATTTATTCAAATTCCTCATATTGTCACATGGAAAATAAACAACATCATGTTCCTTATATTTTCCATTCACCTTCCTCTTCTTGTATGTTTGTTTCATATAAGTATTAGTATTAGAGATCTTTGATTATCTATTCCATTATTTTCACCATAAATAGAGATTTATTTTAATGCTTCATATTCATATTATCTTAGAGGATTAGATTAATTAGTTCTGAGATATATACCTCCTTGTGTTGTTCAAATTAAGATTTATAACAAAGGTAGAGTAGATATGAGGGGGTTATTAAATTATGATATTAGTGCACAATTCATTTGGTAGTTTTAATCTTAGATCCTCATGGTTCTCAATATAGCCATTGAGATTAATTATGTGAGGCTGAACAAGTGAACACTCCCCATGATTACTCTATAAAATAGCCTTGGAGATAATAAATAATTCATATCAATCTATCTTCTTGTACAATCAAAGGATGTGTTGGAAATTATGTAATCATCCATGTCTTCATGACACTTCATAAGTTCACTAGTTATAGATGATAAAATGAAGCATTATATTGTCACCATATCTGTCTATTGTCTTATAATCACATAAATCTATTCATCACTTGACTACTTAGTCCGTGGCCCATCATGTGGGGATTCTTGAATATATGATTTCCAATCAGGGAACAAAACAAACTAATGTCATCTAAACTATTATTGTATGTTACTATGAGTTAGAAGATATTATTTATCTAATATAAATCACAGGTATAGTGTGTTTAATGAGATGGACATATATTCAACAATTAAAAATAGAATATTATTAACACTTTTATTTGATGAAACATTATGTGATAAATATTAATTACTTTTTTAATACTCTAATTAAATTATCATGTCCCAATAACTCGAACCATTGAACATGAATTTTATAGTTTATAATATATTATAGTTGAAATGATCAATATTTCCCTTCTTAATGATCTGTAAATTATCCTTGAAAATCATAAGAATGTGTTTGGGTGGGACTTATTTCCAACTGAGGGAATTTAACACCCCCCTATGTTTAGTGGACACTCTAATGAATGAATTTAGAGTACACTTTCATCCACAATAGCCTGTTGAATTTTATTGTATATGATTTGGATTTTAACACAATATATGTTTGTTTGAGTCAAACCAAAACCCACATGATAACTCCCTAATTAAAAATGACTTTGTCTATATAAACACTACATTCTATGGTTTCATTACCAATAATGTAATATAAAGAATAATGAATTAATATTACATTGAAGTATTTTATTTTATTATGCATTAAATTTTCTTTTTTTATAATTTACATTTTCTCATAATATTAAGTGGATTTTAGATAAATTATTAACCATGTTGGATAAAAATGTTACACATAATCCACTAATTTAAATTTCATCTTTCTACATTGATAATTTTATTTATGTTATTGTGGTATTTCATCCATAAAATAAATAATTCATACTATAGAAATAAATAAATTAATTAATCACATGTTCATTATCTTATCTAATAGTTTAATTTTTAAGAGAGAAATAAATAATCCATTGAACTAGGAGAAATACCTCATTGTGAAGGGGTTCTTTATAGACAACTAATTAATGTGGTTTAAAACCAATTTCTACAATGATGAATTTTAGGTACATTATTTCCCATCATTGTATATTTTAATTTTTAATACACCTTTAAACCCAATGGGATTTGTGTTAATTGGGGGATTTATTAATAAAATTATTGGTTTTTGTACATGGGATTCATTTAATAATATATAGCTTCATTCCAATTAGTAACATTAATGAATCACACTACCTCATTGTTGGTTAGTGGATCATTATTTTCTTCTAATAATGAGTCACCATACAAGGTGATAATAAAACCGTACCTGTGAGGATCTCTATTCTCTATTTTACTTCTGCACAATCCTTGTATGTATGGAAATTTTTTTTATTCCATGAGTTTTTTTGTTTCAATTATTGTGCCAAATATATAGTACATTGATATGTGAATTAATCGAAGTCTATTGATCTCCCAAACACTCTTTTGGATATATGATCCATATAATGGAATTTTAGGTGTCTTTCAACCACATCCTTTTGATTTGTAGGTTTTAATAAGTGATATCCCATTTTTTTCTTCAGATATCCTATAAAGATTCATTTTTTTCTCTGAAGGCATGTTTTTTACATGAAATCGCCTTAAAATTTCGTTTCAAACCCAAACATATAATTATGATAACACATGTTTCAATCCATTCTATAATTTGTTTGTTATATAGTCTACCACTATAGATTTCATAATCTATAGTACACATGACATTGTTTATCTCACATATAAAAAAAGATAATGGAAGACTCACATGACACATCATTGATCCCACCTTGTCTAATAGTGTGCAGTTCCTTATTTTTCATTCAACATTAAACTCATTTGAATATGGAAGAGTGAGATAAGAGAGAATCCTAAACACCAAAATATAACCACTGATGTCTTGATTACAATATTATCCCCCATAGTCAGAGTGGTATTTCAAAATCATCATTCAATGTTGTTTCTCTATAACATTATTATATTCCTAAAAACCATCATTGGAATCTTACTTTATACCCCCATGGGTAAACATATCAATATATACTATGTTCAGTAGTAAAAAATTATGACGTATGACTACTAACCACTTTCATCAGCAGGAAATAGTTCACACACATCATTATTGTAACATACCTCCCCTCACTCATTTTTGTTGGAAGAGGTTATGGTTATTAATATCCTTAGAAAACATCACGAAGACACAAAAGGAATGAAATAAATTCTAAGGGCTTCATATAATTTTTTTATATTGTTTTCCCATTTTAAATAAAAATACAAAAAAAAGACTACCATAAAAAATATAAAAATACATGATAGATTAATAAATTATAATGAAACTAATTGAAATCCAAAGAAACCATTATATAAAACAACATAAGAGTACAAATTGGAAATTGACACCAATATTTGAATAAGAAGAGAAAAAAAACAAAAACTCAATGACAACAAATATATCCACCATAATACCCAAATAAAATCTGAGAAACAACGCAAAATGTCATCCCCAATGTATAAAAATACATCACTAGAGAAATGAGATATCTTTTGTTTACATCTATCTCGATATATTGTATCTATAAAAGCACCACAGTTCCCAAGATGGGGAAGATTATAAAAATAAGTTTTAATTCCAAAATTAAATTGAAACTCACTCCACTATGATATTATATATTATCACATTTATATAAATAAATTTATATAAGTAAATTTAAAATAATTTCATTAATATATATAAAAAACTATGTATTTATAAAGAATAAAACGACTGAATTAATTAAATCTATTTCTAAAAACCCATTTTGGGATAAACCATTCCATTCCACATACCAAAAAATGAATGTAACTTAGGAACTAAATATACTAATGAGTATTGATTCATCTATTCACAAAGATGTCACTCCATCAGCCATTTTTATGGGGGAATATTCATACCCAAATCCATCCCACTTTTGAAGTGGGAATCATTATACTGTTATTCATCTGAAATGCACATGAACACAAGACAAATATTTATGCCATAAACTGACCAAGTTAAATGCACCAAAAAATTTCAATTAAATAATCATTTTTCTAAAAACACCTTACACCAAATTTTCCATGCTACAAAACTATGATTTTTTTGAAATCATCATTTTTAAATCCTTTAACTATTTTACATGAAAAAAATTACCCCATTATAAAATTACACAAATGATCCTTAATGGTGGCTTCCTATAACTTTTTTACATTCTATTTAAATTCAAAATCATGAAAAATTATCAATTTTAAATAAATACATCATGTTCTAATAAGTGGAGTTCAGATTGATGACACCATCATTGCAAGGTTTGGAAAAATTTACGAATGGACCAAATTCATTTACAAACATGTATCTGATCTACCAAATACCACCATAGATATGTATCCCCATCATAAACACATAAATATATCATTATTATTGTAATAAATTAACATTTATTTTTAACCAATGGATTAGATACCAGAATCTATGAGATGGAATGAAAAAATCTAGGGAAATCCACCATGAATGAATTGTTTCCACGGAATCTGATCTCCAATGCACGAATATTCACCAATAGTTTAATCATGGTTTGATGGGAATGGTATCTATACCCCTTGTTCTATACGTAATTTGTGTTATTGTTGTATAGAGGAAAAATGGGTTATGGGTATAAAATGTGTTTGATCATCATTTTTTGAATATTGTTTTTTACATCGCACGGTTTAGCCTGTGTTGCACTTATAGTGCACTAAACACTACCTCCAAAATCCCTCACATGACTGGATCACGCAGTTAGAAATTCCAAGAAATTACCATGATAAAACCCTCTATAAAACTTTTCATGGTTTCTCCTGGGTGGTTGTATAGTTTTGAAAAAAAACATAAACCTAACAACGTGCTTACCTAGATCCCACTATTCATGTTTCATGGTTTCCTGTAAGGTGATTCATGGTTTCTACTAACCATTCTCAATCTGTGACCCTACAAAACATCTTGAAAAATATCCAAAAACTCCTCCATACCTTCCCTGAAATAACCATGAAATAGTATATAGATAATATACATAATTAATGGGTTAATTACCATTAGCCAGGGGTGCTATAATTTCCCAACAATTTGATTTTTGATCCCCAAAATGTTGAAAAGAACACTTATCCAGAAATTATCAATGCCATCTCACAATGGTATACTTTTTTCCATTTTCTTTTTTTTCCTGAATCTGACCATGATTCCACAGACCCCACAGTAGACTAATTCTTTTCCTAAAAATGACTTTCACATGCCTATCCAAAATACATATACACACATGAGACTACATAACATCCGTATCTTGGTCAAAGTGATCTAATAAAGGGAATGGTATAGATTATCATGATACTTATTCAAATGATATACATTAAACACATTATAGAATAAACCGAACCATGATTGAAATTTCAAATGAATACCACCTCACCAAAAAATTGACATATTTAAAAAGGACCTATGTATAAAGGGGATAACTTGACCAACTTCCCAAATAAATGATGCCCAAGCCTTTTAGAGACTATAAAGACTAGATGCTCATTCACATTGAATTAAAATAGATCTTGATAATGATATGAATACAATTTATAATGAATCTATTTTGTTTGAATTATCATCCTAATCAACATAATTTTCTACATTGTCTCTCTCATAATGCTCTGTCCAACTAGGGAAGTCCCACAATGATCCACCAAACAATGTGGAGAATGAAGAGGATTCCCATGAAATGCTTCAAAATGAGAAATATATATCGTGTCTTGATAGTGATCATCATATGATATCCAAACCAACATTATTTTCTCCTCTCATGAGACACTAAAATCCATTTCACAATCCAAAACCATGTCGTCAAACATTTTTATCATCATTTAGGATTGTACATACATACGAGGATGATACACCATAGTCATTGTAAAATGAGTTTCCAAGGTTCTTGTAAGGATTTAAAAAGACATAAGAAATAAACATTTGGTCTCTGTCTGATACTACAAAAAATGGTAAACCCGAACTCTTTACCACTTCCCATATATAGATTTTAGGCAAGACCACCAACTTATGTGATTCACAAATAGGGATAAAGAGAGGTGACTTATTGAGATGATCCATTATCACCCATATGTCATCATGATTCTAAAAAACTTTTTGGAGGAATGTAACAAAGTCTATATCTATCTAATTTTACTTCCAAAATGGAATACGTATATGATTCATCATACTTCATTTCTACTATTTCTCTACGTTAACTACCATCATGTGATACACATAATCAAAAAATTACCCACCTTTCTCTTCATGCCATACCAGTAAAATTGTGTATTTAACTACTTAAATTTCATTTCTATCCCAAGATAAAGAACCCATATCTTGATTTGGAAATCATGATGAAATTGTTCCTGAAGATCCATTACTATGACAAAATTATCATGAATCCATAAAACTATACTCCCATCATGTTTCCATCTGTAAATGGTCCCCCAACATTGAGTTTTGACATCAGTGAAATTCATTTTGAATTTTATTTTGTTCCCCATTATCCTTATCAACAAAATAAAGAATAAAAGAAACCAGAATGAATTCAAAAACAAAAAATCAGTATTAATGTCCAAATACCAAGACACTAGACTCATCCCATATAAATACTATGTAATTTTTTCAACAAATGAAACATGAACAAATACAGAAAAATTTATTTCAATAGATAACCCTTCACAAGAAAATGTTCTGGAGAATTCTGAAAAAGATAAAAATTTATTAGAGTTGTGATATAATTAATCAAACAAAAAGCTAACATCACATCCATGTGTGAAAAACAATGAAATCTAATTTTGGATAACAATGTAAACTCTAAAATTAATATTTAAAACAAGCGGTGAGCATTAAATATGCCCAATAAGGGGATTAAAAAACATCGACAAATCCCTCAAAATATTATTTTAAAAATATTATTTTTTAACACATTTAGAATTAACTTTTTGAAAATATTATTGAAAATTACTTATGGGTTTAAAAACTAGATCATTTTTAAAATACATATGTATAAAATTTGTTTTAAAATAATCTACTGTTTTTCATAAACCAAAATGCATGCTTTTGAAAAAAAATATTATTCTTTGGTAACATGAATTGTTAAAGGCTATCCACTGCCTACCAAATTAGCAATGGTTCTGTTAAAACCCAAATTACCTCCATATACACAATGTACGAATGGTGTATTTTTTTTGAAAACCTTTTACACTTGATCTACGTATATATACATTTTCCACTAGAGTTTTTAACTAAAAACAAGAGAAGACATGAAATTACATACAAAGTGTATGTATAAATCGAATAATTCATGGAGAATTACATGATACAACTAGCATGAAAAAATATCTTATACATGACTCTTAATATTAATATGGAATGTTTATTTTCATAAACACAATCAATGATTTCACTAATCTTCTCATGTAATACATTTTTAAAAGGTGATAACATCTATTATTTAAAACACAATCAAATATAAAATACACATGTTCCTAATTGATTAGTGAAATGAAAATATAAACTCTTAACATACCAATACTAAATTACCCTTCCAATCATATAATATTCTTAAGAAATAAATAATTATGCTTCAAAAATAAATATATAAATGTAACCATTAAAATAAAAAACATTCATTGAAATCGGGGGAATTATTAATTTTGATATTAAACCATAAAATTTTAAATTAAACCAAACATTTATTACAAATGAAATTGGTTTCAACGATACACTTAATTAATGTCCATGTTTATATGCATGTGAGAAGTCCCAAATTTTAATTATGACATGCTAAGAACAATTTTTTGTGAAACAGGTTGATAAAAATTATTATGGTTATAAAAATGTCAACTGAATTATAAATATTACTATAAAGATTCCATATATGATTAATTTGACAATAGAAATGTGTAAAATATCCTGATATTCACATTATCCCACATATATACATGATTTTTTCATGCAGTCAAATCATTCAAAAATTGATTATTATAGAAATATATATATATGTCTGTGTAAATAACATTATGTAAAAAATAATATATACACATGGATTTTGTGATACCCATATTTGGATAAAATCATTATTACAAAAAACATGGATAAATTTGAAATTCACTCACTGAACATGCATTCATTCACACACAAATAAAATGTACATATAACGTGGTGAAAAATGACATGGACAATTAGTGATGTTTTTCCATGAATCATAATGTTTGATCATAAACTAAGAACATATTTATATATTTATAAACCACAAATTTATTTTATACGTTAATGAATTTAATGTTTTCCATAATCATGGTTACACACAAACACACACATACACACACATATATATATCTAAATGATAAGGATTTCATATTACACAATATCACTTAATAAAATTTATGTTATTCAAGACATAGATAACAATATAAGTTTGTAACATGAATAAAACACTGTTTTCATAAAAATAAATTATCATTTTGAAAATAAAAAAATTGATATTACCACACCACCCTATTTAAAATAATGATTTGTTTAATAAAAATATTATATATTAATTGTGAACATATAATTAGATAAATAAAATTATTAAAATACACTAATTTATAGAAGAAGTAAATTAATTCAATATTAACATTAATAAATTTATAGTGTGGGGTAATACTAAAGAATATATATGTTGAAAATTATTCATTAAATTTTCATAAAACATAAATTATGTATATAAATAAATAAACTAGTGGTATATTTTTTGTTTTTTAACATAGTAATGTATGAAAATCCCTTACCTTGTTGGATAAATGATGATTATTCACTTATTATTCCATGAAGATGTGCACTAGGCCATAAATAGGATTTTCCCCATTTCCAATTACATAATGGAATAAGACATTTATAGACATTATCTCGACTGTGTATATAAAAAATCACACACAGCTTCTACAACATGATGCCTGTACATTTTTAAACAAAAAATGGGTGTACATATTAAATATACTCATCTGAAAAGAGAACGAAAAAATGAATGAAAAGTATAAAAATACTACTAGATAGACAAGAGATTCGAAAAAATTGAATATAACAAAACATAATCTTTTTAATATCTAAAACGAGGACACACGAGAAAAAAATGAAAATATCAGGGAATTTTATGAAATAAAAAAAATCAAATATGAATTATGCATATCAGTGTCATCCGAGATGAAAATTTAAAAAAATGAAAACTCAAGGGGATTGATTCTGTCATAAAAAAATGGGAAAACACCTACATCTGATTTATTTCACATCGGTCCATAAGAAAAAATATCTAGTCTAAAGATGATATTCAAAAGAGATTTGAATAGATCATACAATACCTACCTCATGAATACCAACATACCATCCACACCGTCAAACCAAAACTAAAGATAACCTCGAAACTCAATTGACACCACTCAGAACAACCTAAGGGTTTCCATTCATCTCAGTCTGATTTCGATCAACACATGTGTTCTTTCAGTGGCGATCAACACAACCATCACTACAGAAATTTAAGCCCCAGTATCAGCAATGAGATCACCACAAACTCCACCTGGAATCCCTATATTGTGACTCACGATCCAAATAGAAATGTAAAACCCATAATCCCATATACATGGTTCTTCTTATTTTTTTACTACTACAATTATATCATATTTTCATTAGTATAAAAAAATATTTATTAGTAATCCTTTAACATAACATATATATATATATATGAAATGTGTTTTTTGTTATAAAAAAACTAAAATGTAAATGTTTTATATAGAAAATCTTTATTTGATCATTATCTATAACTCAAAACTAATAAATTTATATATATATTATCTTTTGAAGTTAGATATCTGCAAATATTATTATATTTATTTAAAAAATAAAATTTATCAGATTTCATAAATCTTAAAAGTATTATTTACAAAATTGTAATTCATGTAAATAATATCATTAATATATGTACAAATTTAACATTTGATTAAAACATTTAATATATATATTTATAATTTTATTAAAAAATCATTATATTAATAAATTTATAAAACATTAATCTAATCAAAATTTTAAATGTAAATATAATGATTATAATTTCATATATATATATATATATATATCAAATTTCGGAAAAAAAAAATAAATTTTTTAATAACATAATTATTTATATATCAGATTAGATAATTATGACCATATATTAAAATATGAATATTAGTTGGGAAATTATATTCATAACATAATTTAGTATTTTTAAAAATTGTTATAACATTAATTTAATTAAAAAATATTATTAAATATCTTCTTGATAAAAAATATTGTCTTCCAAAATCAAATAGATATAACAGTTTTAATTACATTTACTAAGATACATAATTTTGGTTATTATTTTAAATGGAAATGATAATTAAATAATTTTCAGTTTTTTTAACTATAATTTAAACCATTTAATATAATATTTATACTATGTATAATATTTAAGTTTTGTTAATCTCAGTCTTCATAATCCAAGTGTATATCAATTATCACTAACATCAACTACCAATGATCTCAATCCTATGTCACCAACTGACTATCCATATTCATATTTAATGTGTCCTAAAATTTTTTTTCCTGTGCCTAATGTGTATATCAAGTAAAACATAAACATTTAACGATTATCCATCCATATTATTTATCACATTTACAAATATATTTTAAAGAAAATGTGTTTCAAACTCTTACGATCTGTTAAACCCATAAATATATCACCAATGAAGTAATGATTCCAATTCATCAAATCAAAGTCTACAATTTCTAATTACAAGTAATTATTTGTTAGTACATAGGATGAAGAAAAAATTTCCATGAACCCTAAAGAATAACATGAGATCCCCGAACGATAAAACACCACAAACCATATCCCAAAGCATCATTATACATGACATGACCCTATCCTGATTATAATAAAATCTAGATCGGTTTTTATTTAAATAAAAAACAAAATATCTTGAAATGAATTATATAAATCCTCATTCAATTTAAATGGAACACATTTCCATTTCAATTCTATGACTGATGAGGCTATTCCAGAAAAATCCTGAAAACAATTACAACAATAACTAGATAAGCCAAGGAAACTGCATACCTCAATGATCATTCTTTTGTGGTTTCGTAGATATAATGATGATTGATGTTTCTAGATCCATTAAAATAAATTAATAATATATTTTATATACATGTAAGTGTACCACTTCCTTCATAAAATAAATAATTGGATATTAGGAATACAAAAATTATCTTGTAAGGTACCTGACACTATTGCCTAGTGTTACTAATGGTTATCATTTTTCATAGAATAAACCAAAATATTATCCACAAACAACATTAAGAAAGAATATAGATACAATTGAAAAATACAATTCATCAATTCCATAAGGAAATTACATTCATTGTATTGTAAAAAAACCCACATACTTGTAATGGTCAAATATACTCCAGAAATATGATTTCAAAATATCATCCTTCCAAACCCACCGTTGGTGATAACATAAACATAATCATAATTTAATGAAAAACATGACTCCCATTATTTATTTAATATATCATCAATGCCAGAATTTAAATATCAATTGATTATCATAATATGATTATGTTTATGATAATCGACACAATTCCAACAAGCCCCATACATATTCTTTACAAGAAAAACCTACACTTCTCATGGAGATATACTAGGAAGTATGAAAACATTGAATTACAAATCATAAAACTGGAATTTCAATTCCATTAAATATGTTGGTACTATTAGATATAATAGAAAGGATAGAAGAATGATCTATGGTAAAGACCAATTGTAATCTCCACCTCAATTTTTTTATGAAAAACCTATGAAGTAATCGAGTAAGAAATTGTGAAACTAATCAATAATCCATGGAATGCCAATATTGTAAATTTAAACCTCTGATTTTGAATTCAATTGTACTTTATTTTATAATATAGTAATATTTTCATGGGCCAACACTCTTATTTCTCCAACCATTAAATTATGGTATCCTCTATATAGATTCTTGACGCCATCATCAGTTTTAAAACTTACCCTTTGGGTATTAAAGTCAATTTGATATTAGGACATTTTAAAAAAATATACCAATGATTTTTTCATAGATATCCATCTCATGAATATTGAAATAAAATATTAAATTGAATCCATCAATAGTTATAATAGAAATTTCAAATAATGTTTCAACATTCTCCATGAACAATATGATTTTGATGCTTCGAAACATAATGAATCATCTCAATAAGGAAACCAATATGATCAATTACACATTATAAAATAAAAAATGGGACTCACCCATATAATGGAATGATTTTATAAAGGTAAAATTCAAGAGAATTTTATCTATAAATCATGATGGTTCTGAATGATCATCAACAATCATTTTCCCAAATCCCAGTAATTTATTCCTCGTTAATTTTTTTTAATTATTATCCTATTGAGATTTCACTTCCTGAGGAGGAATGGTATTACTAGAATAACCATATATTTCTCTATTTGGTTGATGATAAATAATTTTTAGCACTCATATCAGTGATTAAAATAATGTTTGAAAAACATGTGATGTGTCTTGAACACCCATGATTCAGGCACTCCATTAATAGAATTGAATATGTCCTATTTGGTTGAATATTTGAATACAATTTTTGGTGCTATATAATAGTTTTTAAGGTGATGAAAAGGTCGAAATTGAAAACAAAATACCTTTATCTTTAGTTTAGGAGGATGACTCACTAATAGATCCATTAGTTTATGAGTCAAACCACTAACAAGGAGATAAGTGTCACTCTTTCAGTTATTCATTGAATTAGAGTTCACACCGTTTCCCATAGGTATCAACAAGACTACCTCTACCATAGTTCATGATATATGTAATTCTTCTAATGATACTCTCTTAAATACACACACACACGTTCACACACACACACACACACACATATATAATATTTTATAAAGATCATTAAAATTGTCAAGCGAATCTCTTACCACATACCCATATCAAAATTTCATTTCTTCATGGATGAACTTGTAGGAAAATCATTTGAAAAGATGAATAAATTCATAAATATAGCCTCATACTCTATCACTATGAGGTTTTCATTCATTAAGATGAGAATGTTTTTTTCCTTGAAATCGTAATAATATAAGGATACAATTTTTTTTAATTCATTAAAATCTTTTTATGGAATGACTTGGTATAATTTATCCTTAGTTTCAAAATCCCATGATTTCCATGGATTATCATACAACATTTACAATTCCAACATGACTTTCTTCCCAGGTACCATGAATAGAAAATCAACGATTCAATCCATTCTAGTTAGCAACACATATACTTTCTCTATTTCGGAATTACCTTAAAAGCTGACTGGATTCTCCATCTATAATATAAAGGAATGAATCACTAGTATTGGTTAACCTCTACTATTATCTCTATCCAAATCATCTATTATATAGACAATACACTAATCTAGTGGTTTGTTTACATGTGGCTCATGTGTAAAGAAATTATCCACATATTATTTTGTTGGTTTTCATGAGGCATTACCCGTAGCATTTTCAATTACCATGTAATAAACCATTCTTTCTCACACTATAGAAACTAAAGGCATAAAAATAACCAATTTACCAAATCAATCATATCAACATCATGAATCCAAAAAAAAATTCATATTCCACATTTAAACAATTTTTAAAATTCAAACATGTCTTCGAAAATCAATAAATTTCCTACAATTTTTAAAAATTATCACTTTTTCAACACATAATATGTCATTACTGGAAATTATTTATGAAATCCTGGTAGGATTTAAATTACACCAACAAATGAAATGAACTTCTCCTCAGCTAAATCCATAATGACGAGATTACACACCATATAATTGAATCTAAATAATTTTGCACCCAACATTTTGGTTACTATATGTTCTGCACAACATTGACTGATATGCCTCTATATTCCTTATATTTAATGTCCCTACAATCCAGATCATTTATAAAAACCCATCTCTAGGACTAATCAAGTGTTATTTTAAAACTATATGAATGAAAAACAACACTATTTTTCAAAAAATGTATGATGGACCATCCATCACTGATACCATTTTTATCGTGTCGTCCCCCACCCATTGTCTTGGGAATAGATGAAGTTGATACAATCTATTAGTGACATCCCCAATGCACCAATGGAAAGATACACACTCTAATGTCATTATAGATAGTAGGGTGGAAATTTTCCTTCAGTAAATAATACAACCAGACCATGATTACCATCGAAAAAACAATGACATGATGAAAGAATATAATTTAATAAAACTACAATAAAAAAACCATCATCTAAATCGAACGTTATGAGAGTAAAAATGTGATAATAAATACCAATATCAATATGCAATGAAGAACCCAAATCAAAAAACTAAAATAAAAAAACTAGAAATCTATTAGTTACTCCCAAAAATATCCACGATCCAACTCCACATGTCATTCCCATGGTATCACATTGAACACTAAAGGTATGGGATGCAATTCCTTTTTCATTTTCTCGATATATAGTATATCTAAATGCACCATATGAACCATGTGGGGGAAGTGTATAAAACTCATTAATTTTTCTCCAATAAATTCCACAGTCATGACACTTTCATAAAAGATTTTTAAAATTTTAAGTTAAAAATATTATTTAATACGACATAAAACAATATCAATAGTCTATATCAAAATCAATGTCGTTACATGTGTGGAAAACAATCATTTATTAACAACCACTCATAAACTCTATTTTCTTATAACCACTTCCATTCCATATATCCACACATGTAGGAAACCATGGACCTCCCCATACCCATGAGTGGTGAGTCATTATTTCAAGAATATATCACTTGGTGAATCATTTTGATGGGGGAAATTTTATACCCTTATTTATCCAAATTTTCACTGGGATACATCACATCCTTATCTACACCACATGAATGTGAACACATGTCAATCATTTATGAAAAAAACCAATCGTAATTGTTTTCCGAAAAAATAAAAATAAATAATTATTTTTATGGGAAAAACATTACAACAAATATTATAACATAATAACCTTTTTTTAAAATAATCTTTGTTAAATTAATTAAAAATTACCTCATTACTCAAATAAACCAATTAATACATTTAAACTAACTATCACTAAAGTGCGATTCCAAAAAATTATCATAACAATTAAAAATTTTAAATAATAAAATTAAATAAAATTGAAATCAATACATCATGTTATAATATGTGGATTCAAGAGTGAAGCCAATAACTTAACCGACATTGGAAAAGAAATAATGACACAAATTCTTTAACTAGAATGGAATCGAGCTTCCAAAACCCATCGTAGATCTTTTTTAAAACCCTCAACACAACCATATCTCATCATGATTGGAAAAAAACATGGATCTACCAAAAATGTATTAGCTCGATGAATACAGGAGAGGGAAGGGGAACAAAGATAACGAAAACCACAATGAACAAGCATGTACAAAGTAATCTGGCCTCTAAAGCACCACTATTAACCATTAGATTACTCATGGATCAAAGGAATTAATTTCACAGTCAATATTCAAGTATCATTGAGAGGGGGAGAGGGTTAATCAGTTACAAATTTTTCGATTATGTTACCTTAGTAATGAAGCATCCTTCAGCTCTTGTTAATGATTTCCTTGTTTTTCTGAACACAATTCAAAAAAATATATATGGGAAAGCAATAATTTACATTGTATAATACTCAAAAAGAGTATCTACATCCTCAGTATGGTTTGGAAAAAATCCAATACTACACAATCCACTATTAAATTATACTATTATGGAATAAAATTATTAGTAAATCCCCTTAAACTCTTGTATTTCTTTGCAATAAATACAATAGTGGGTGTGATTCTTATAGAAAAAAATTATGTTTTAAAATCATATGGTTCTTCATGACCAAATTTCAAAAAAATTGGTATTTAATTACTTCATTCCTCACTGAAATTCCATGATTCCTCCATAAACAACCAATATCATTTGTAAAAAGAGTTTCACAACATGGAGAGAGTGCCTCATGGAAATCCTTCTTATTATGTGAACTAGTATTTATCCACGAAAGGGTAATTATTCATGGGACACCTTTCATATAAAATCTTATATCATTTTAGGGATATAGATCCCCAAAAACATATTTCACAAATAATACCCAATGAACTTCCCCCTTTGTGGAAATAATTCCTCTATGAACTCTTCTACTTATTGGAATTTTTCATTTCATACTACTTATAAAATCTAAAAATTTCTTCTATTATAGATTGTATCTTCTTATAAAATTCACTACCTAACATAATGATGGGGTTATGTTAATTTATATAGGAAACTAAATCCAAAAATTCTTCAAATCCATTTAATAAAAAACTTGGACCTCATATAGCCTTCACCGTAGACTATGCTAGGTGGTATTCATAAACACTTTCTAAATTTTCAGCCGCAAGTCTCTTCAATAAACAAATAACTACCTCTTAGCTGAAACTGAATTCTGTCCCATGATGAAAAATTATCCCATGAATAGAAATCATCTTATGAACCATTTATTCTTATGTGGTCAATGTTGTGAAACATGAAGTCCACATTCTGTTGATATGTGGAATCCTTGTTTTGCCAATTTTCTTTTTTCATTTCTTGTACCTCCTATGTGATCCATGAATTGTGTTTCATGTTACAGAAACTAATACTAGTGTACTTCTTTATGAAAAATAATTCATTATCCAAAAAAATAAATATTTTAATTATAAATATTTGGGAAAAATTGGGATACTTCTCCACTGTAAACATGTTCTTCGGAACACTCCAACCATACTAATTCACATACATATGCCTTTTTCAAAAAACAAAAATTTTTACATTTTGAATGTTTTGAACATCATGTATCAATGTTAACTTCCTTCCAAAACCACAATATTTCTCTCACTATGATCCAATTCCGTAGTGATATTCAACCTTTGATCGATCACCTTTTTCATCATCAGATTTATCTAGGAATGTGCCGTAAATTCCTTACCTTCCAGAAACATTTATCTTTCTGATGAAACTAAATTCGACTAGCATCACATTTTATCCTCCTTTCTGTAAAATTATAGTATTATAAGTTCTCCAAAAATCTAATAATAATTCAGAAATAAAAATCACCAAAGCATAATCTTATTTACCATGTGTTTTATAACATGAATTGGTTTATCAATTTTTATAAAAAAAATACAACACTCTAGAAAGTTAGATATTTTTTACTCCCAAAACCCATCCCTATACAACATAGTCATGAAAAAGGAACGGTCTCTCTTGAAAATGGGATGATTGAAATTTTAGTTAGGTTATGAATAAGGGTAAAACAAGGGTCTAAGGGGATAAACTATGTTTGATCAAAATATTCTGATCATGTTCATAACACCACATGGTTAAGATAAAAAATTTCAAAAATAGTGCACTAACCATGCGTTATACAGTATATCTACACACACCTTGAATGATTTTATCTCAATGTTTTAAAAACTATGCACTGACCATGTTAAAAACCTTTGTTCTTGTTTTCATTGTTTCTCCAAGGGGGCCACATGGTTTTCAAAAACAGTTCACCGAATAGTGAACATTTATATAGAACACTATTTCAATTGCACATTTTTTTGGAAGGTGATTCAAGCTTTCTTAATACTATTGTCAAATAATTCACCTACTTAAAATCATTTCATAAATCATCCAATCCATACAAAACATAACCCAAATAATTTAAGTATTTAACAAAAAATAATAATTTGTTAATTACCTAAAACAATGGGTTCATCATGTATGGAAAAAATTCATGAATCATACTGTTGGTTTTTCCATTTCCACTAAATGAGGATTTGGTCATTTTTCCATGTAATCATGTATGACATGAAATTTTTTTGCTTTGTTCAAAAGAATACAAATATCAATATCTGTATAATTTTTTTAAATTACATTGGATTACATTAAATATTCATTGATGAAATTTTTTTGAATAGTATAATTCATGGAATTTTTTTATTATATATTTTCAATAAATAGTTTTTATATTCCATCACATGATGACCATTATTTAAATATTAATTACTATAACAAACTGTATCCTTATAAAGAAGAAATATTTATTTGAAAATTTTAAAACAAATCCATGCATATCACCTAAATAAATAAATTATGTCTTTGCAAATAGATGTAATATAATATAAAAACTTCAAAAAAAAGATCATGGAAGTCAACAACATGATTTGGTTTTTTCTGATTTCTATGGTTGCATGATTAGCAGTATTTTTTACTTGTTGATATGTATCCCATAAAGAAATATTTTTTAATTTACTTAGTTGTTTTATTTTAATAAATAAATTAAAAGAGAATGAATTATCAAAAGATCATTATTTTGAAATAGATAAAATTCAATGTAAAAATACACTCGAGGCCTCAAAAAATTATCCATCTATGTGTGGTTTTTCATTTAGTGTTCCTTAATTCGATAGGTGAAACAAATAGCATCTTATTACCTACATTCTACATTGACCATCCACTTGTTGTAAGGGTGTAGTGAGGAATATTTTTTCTTAGATATATTCATTTGTAAAATATATTTGTTCACTATAAGGACATATGGTATTTCATTCTTCCTCAAATAATCTACATGGAAAGGAATAGTATGAAGATATGGGAGAGGCTTGTCAATTGTTTTCATATAATAATTTATTAGAAATTCTAGAGAATCTCATAGGGAATGATACACGTATGACCCCAATGTATTTTTCATCAGATATTTTAAACCCTAGAACATCTAGGTTGTCAATTTATCCAATGTGATTATCTATATATGGCCAAGATGATGATACATATCCAATATTACTCAATAAATATTCCTTGGAGATCTCAAAAGATTCATATACAAGTTTATCCCCATCCAAACCTAGAATATTCCTGAGAAGGATACAAAAATCACTGTATTTGTGAGACATCATGAGATCACTAGATAGGGGTGACAACAAAAAAAATTAAATGGCATCCACATTACACAATTTTTCTTCATTGTAATGGAAAACGTTATCACTCGCCTCATTAGATGGTTGATTATAAAGTGAGGATTCTAACACATAATATTTAAATTAATGAAAAAAAAACAACCTATTGGAATTAGAATTATTCATCGATTTTACTTCAAGTGGATATATTTCCATTCTACAATATAGATCACAGAGAGAGTGTGGATGATAGATTTTGATTTATTATGTAATTTATAAGACCATGTTTTTAATAATGATAATTGACTACAAATTATGTGATAAAAAATAATTACTCCTATTAATTATCCCATTATTTTATCTTGTCCCAATATGCCTCACCCTTGAAGTGATAATTTCCAGTAGGGAGGTCATTATTGTGGAAATGATCCATATTTCCATTCTGTATTATCTAGACAATTTTGATTGAATTATATGATATATTTTAGGTTTGATATATTATGATTTATGGTGATTTATAGTTTTTGATGTGTTGTGCGTACTCCCCAATAATAAAATTCTGACTTAAAATTCATCAAAACATGATTATAATGTTTTATTGAAAAGGATTTGGTTATTAAATTCAATATATGATGTGTTAATTATATCGATACCTCTATTGATAAATCCTTGATAAATGAATTTTTATAGGCTTTTTCTAGGTAAAATTTTTTTTATGGTTCCATTTCAAATCATGTTATATAAGGAATAATGAAATAATATAATGATGAGGGGTTTTTTATTATGTGTAATCGTTCATAATTTATCTTTTACATGTCTTGTTATAATTAAGTGAAGTTGATTATTTTCATTAATCATTTATTATAAAATTGTTATGAATATCCCTTTTATTTAAAATATATATTGTCAAAATAATTTATGTAGTTATGTGGTTTTTATTATTCATCTATAAAATAAATAATGCATTAATGGAAAAATTAATAATATTATAAATAAAACGTTCATGAGATTATGTTACGATTGATTTATCCAGCGGATAATAAATCGAAATATCACCTAGGGGAAATGACACATTGTGTTAAACTTGAAACAAGTTGAAAAATTCCAATTGAACACCTATGTATTGTCTGGGATATCATCATCTAAGTCCAATCTTGAACTACCTCCATGCACTATTCAATGCTCCATTTATTTCATGTATTTATAACTCACAGATGAGTGAGGGAAAACAATGAATTGGTTAAAGGGGATTACGTACCTGATCATGGAGAAATATTTCTAACATAGTAATGGATGGAAGGATGTCATAGAAACCATAATGTTAATTTAATTATTAAAAAATTAATTCACAAAAAATAAATTAAATTTAAAAAACAAAAAAACACTTAAATTGTTCAAGATCATGAAAATTGATACAAACACAACAAATTCGAAAAAATACAATGACTAACATTCATTTCAATTCATTATCAATTATTAAAAAAAACTAGCCTCCATTAATTAATAATTTTTTTATCTTAATCAACATATTAATTATTGAGTATATTTCTTTAATTATGGAATTAATATAAAATAAATATCTTAACCAATAAAGAATGATTAATTCAAATTATTTATTGAGAATTTAGTGATTATTTAAAACCTTTACTAAATTGTGAAACACTATATGTTATGATCAATATAATAATGTTTTAATGATGAAATTATATATTTAATGTAATATAGTTCAACTATTTATTGGGAGAATTCACAACATTTACTATTGATCGACACACCATATATATAATTTTTAAGGTACTTTGGTTACACTCCATTGATGTTATCATATAGCTTATCTAGACTACATTTTATGAACTATATAGATACATGCCTTTTATATTTCCTTCTATGTTCCCATAATACACACATGGGTCATTTGAATATATCCTGATAGAATACATGGAATGTAAAAAATAGTAACATTCCATGTGGTCTGAATGCTATGTGTTCATTCAACAAATCAAAATACATAGCGTGTTCATTAGAGGAATAAAAAAATTCTATGAACAAGACTGGTACACACAATGTGTCTAACATGTCATGTGGATATCATGTCATGTTTCCTCACTACCTACTGGCAGGCTCAAAATGTTCAATGGATGCACGACTATATGTCATGATCTTGAAAACTACAGAATTTCTGTCTGCATGCCTTACCAAATGGATCATCGTCTAAATTTGACATGGGAAATGATGAACAACATGATGTAATGAGCTCGAGTATATAGATTTTACTCTAGCTACACATAGTGTAGTCCCATGCTATATGGCTATATTCCCCAGCACATCTCGATTACATAATCATTTATTCTTTATATGTACTTAGATCTTAAATAAAATGAATCACTCAATGTGGATGATTAATATATCGATTTGTTTAATTATAATAGGATAAAAATGTATATTAATGAAATGAAAATGTGACAAGTATTGTGAATATATGAAAATAATATACTATATACTTATAAAGTTGAACTTCAAGCTTGAAATACAACATGATGATTTCAGGTGTAGTGGTAGCGCCACTAGTGTGAGAAAAAAAACTGTTTTAGTGGAACGAGTGGATCATTAGAAATATTATCATTAATGAAAATTCCATGACCAATGATTATTTTCAATAAAATATTTACTTTATAGCTACTAGGAAACCATATTATTTCATTTCACATTAAATTAATAATGAATTTATCTTGATTATGGGAAAATGGTAACCTCATTTTGGAATCATTAATGGGTTTTGATGTCGATATTCTAATGAACACCACTCAGGTTACCCTAATTTTGATAGGATGATCCATGTGTAGAATTACTATAGTTAAAATCGACACCTGCTATATTGATATCTAAATGATGTTTACTGATTTCAGACTACCAGTGTGGAGATTCACTTTTCATTTATTGTTCATCTTGATCAGTTATTCTTAGTGTATAAAGGATTCTCTCTAGATATTTTTTTTCTTTAGAGGATTTGAGGATGAAATTTAGAGAGATAAATTAATTTGGAAATATTATTCTCTATTATGTATTTCACAATTAATTATTATCTTTACATAGTTGATAGATCAATATTTTTAGGGCTAGGGTTTAGATTAATTATTGTAATTTTTTATTATCCCATAAATAATATGATAATTTTAAGGTCATGTATCTAGAAGCCCCTAAATGGGTGGTCGATACCCGATTGGCCCCAAGGCCTCAATCGGATTGTCCCAAATTCTAGAGGCTGATGACTAGCAGTGGGGGCCTATGGTGTGATAGTGGGGAAACTATACCCTCATTGTATGAGTGTAACAAAATAGAAAAAATAATAACAATATCAGAGGCAGTAAACAACATGCAAAAAAAGTAAACAACTAAAGACTGAAATATATAGATTAACATGAGTCATATAATATCAAAATGATGAAGCATATAAAATTTTCTAATAAAATAGTTAAATAGGATACATTTCAATCATGTAAAATACAATTCCAAAGTACGGTAACACAAAATGAAACTTAGAAACATACCAAGAATTGGCTTGGTCTCATAATCTCCTACTCCTAAGTAGCAAAAAAGTATCATTAAAAGGGGAATTTCCCCTATCAAAACCAGTAGGAATATAGTCTATTTGGTCAAAAAACATGACCCAAATAGGGTTAGGGAAATAAATCTCATTAAGAAACCACAGAAGGTATGTTCTAATCTGTCAGTGAGTGTATGTAGTAGAATTTTAAAATAGTGAAATGAAGTAAACAAGGAGGTACTCAAAATTTAAAAATACTACAAGTTCTTTAATTTATTTATAATGTTCATTATTTCCATTATAAATTTAATTACATGGTATTTTTATGTATTGGAATTCTGCCAAAGACTGACATTCCACACAGAAAAGTAAGAACACAGAAGTCTCATGAAACCTTATATGAATGTAAGTGAAGACTGAATCCATGATTATACATTGGCTTGCAAGACATGTCACAATTCATTCAAAATCAATATTTAAATTAAGACATTTGTATGTCTTGAGATTCTTAATATAGTAATCAAGTATCACTTTAGGTGAATTTATATTGAAATCCTATTAGTCTTCTCTCAGTTGTCCTACAAGGGAGCATCGAATGTCACTCTAGACATTGGTATATGTTCATTGGAGTTCATCCATAGTGGTCCTGCTAGGGAGACCTGGGCATCACTCTAGGTATTATATTAGGTCATGTCAATTTAGTATATTCTTGACGGTTCAACTAGGGATCCCCAATGTCACTAATTACATGTAACTCAGAAGCCTCTCGAGTCCGTCCATGGAATTCAAAGCTAAACCCATGTGGAACCCATGGTGCTTGGTACAATAGTAATGTGAGTATATTCATGGTGTTCTAAAATTAACCCATGTATCACCCATTTATATTTAAAATGTAATTATTAAAATTCAATAAAACCTCCCAACCTACGTAAACAAGATAAACCACTGCATCAAAAAAGGGAAAATAAAATCCAAAATCCATAATTAAAAGACAAAACATTGTAACACAATTTCAATTATAGAAAATTAACATGTTAATTTTAAAGAAAAAATCAAGGGAAACAAAGGAATTCCCATAGACATCCTTTTGAGATATGGCTATACAATAATTATATGAGGGAAATGCGCCAGCTGGGTGGCGCTTAAGAAAACAAAAAAAATAAAAACTTGATTTAATTCATGGAATTAATTACCAGAACAAAATTATGTAATAACTGGGATCAATTTACTTTCAACGCAACACCCTAAACCTGGGAGCACGACACAATAGAACATATAAACATCTTGAAAATTAACGAGAGGCACAAGACCACCTAACTCATCATAGTAGGACTCAGGTCATCTAACCTCAACCTCAAATTATATATATAATGATGTATATCTATTAAAAAAGCATTTACACAACCATAAATAACTATGTCAAGAGAATAATTCACCATGTATGGATTCATATGAAACATGCACTCCTCTAGAGGATTCCAAAGGATCTGAAGGTGATTGAATCACCTTCTAAATGACAGAAGAGAAATAAAGATAAACCCAATGATACTTGTTCATCCACCTAGTGAACACTATGTCCAAATGAAAGAAGAACGATGGTACTGCCTATATTATGAAAAAACACAAAATACATGGTGAGTATATCCACATACATGGTGTGTAAATTGTTTAACTATTCATTTTGGGGATGAATTTCACCAACATGATTTCTATGACCTGTCGACAAGACTAGACGGTGTGTACAAGTATGTGCATGGGGTGTAGTAGGTTTTTTATTATATTCCTAGTCGACATTCCAACACACCATGTATATCCATCATACACGTCCAAACAAAACAACGTGTATATGGGAATACACAACATGTAACCCTACATCAGGGCATGTGACAGTATGATTCCAGTATTTGAATTTTTCCCCATATTTTCTAAAGGAATTGAAAAGGATGAAAAAATATTGTACCTCCATGTAAGAATCGTGTTCTTACAATCTTCCCCCCTTAAAGAAAGTCTTCCCTTAAATTCCATTCCAAGGGTGGAGAATAAATATCTAAGAATCACTCTGGCCACTGAACACGTATGTCAGCCATCATCTCCCATGTCTCATCCTGTACTCAGACATTCTTCCATAGAACCCATACAAGTGATAATAACTAGCTGTGAAGGACCTTTGTTCTCATGTCAACTATCCAAATCGAATTCTCCTCAACGGATGAATCATTCTAAAACTCATCTTTCTCGGATGAAATAACGTGGGATGGGTTTGAGTGATATCTGCATAGCTGAGATACATGGAAGATGTCATGCATGGATGAATACAAGTATGGAAAATATAGGAGATACAAAAAAAGCGTGAAACTCACTAAAATATTGAATAGAATGTTGTATCATAGTGAATGATTACCCCATATATTGATCTTATTGTGTCCCAACATTAGTGCGACAAGTAGGAAAACGTGATCCTAGACCTCAAACTCCAAAGGTAATCTACAAAGATCGATGTATGATTTATGATGATACTATGCAGTAGCCATACACATCCAAATCAACTGAATATACTCAGTGGTCTCCATGACATGATTAGGTCCCTACATAGATGCCTCTTCATCCCCCAACCAACACAGAAGTGATCGGAACGACTTCCCATAAAAAGACTCATCTAAAGCCATCAATGAAAAATCGTGGATGATATTATTATTTAAGAACTCAACCAGGGGTATCAATCTATTAAATGAACTCCCAAAATCCATGACGCAAGCCTTATGGATTTCCTCCAACACCCAAATCGAGCGCATTGTCATTCCATTAATCTGGATTTGGTAAGATATCATCAAAAGGACATGTGTACCTAAATACATATGTATCCCATTCCATATATGAGAAGTAAACTAGGTGTACCTATCTAAAATGATTAAATGTAGGATCCAATGCATTCATACAATTTCACAGATGTACAAAATCACATGTTTTTCAACACAGAAGGTTTCCATGATCGACAACAAATGTGAAACCGTAGAGGGAATTTCACTAACAACCCATATAGAATCATTAGCTCATGGTGACTTTAGTAATCATGTCACAATATATATTGTGACATCATTACATTTCTAATCAGTAATGGGTAACTTTTGTAAAATCCCATGTCGGTCGCTGATGCTTCGCCTTCACCAACTGATAGGCGGAACAATTCATAACAAAAGCAACTACATACCTCTTCATTCATAGCCACCTATATCGATGATGTAAATAATGATTCATCATGGTTACACCCGGGTGAACTTCTTATACAAAGGAATTAAAATCAATCATCATCCCCTCGCGTATATCCATTATAACCCAAATGTGTCCATGGATATACACGATCTCCTCCTTGACTACCATCCATTCTAGAAGAATTTCCTCACGTGCCAATCTGTCCCATAGAACTAGGAATTCATAATCGAAATTCATCCTCATCCCCACTATGTCTTGTAGGGTAGAGGTAAATACCAATGATGAAAGAAAAGTCTATCATTGTCTTTCATCCACCTCCAAATGAATCACAGAGAACAACACCATAAGTGTCCACACACCAATGGCCTTCTCCAGTACATGTATGTGAGTCCAACTACATAGTGAATCAGCCACTACATTTTATTTTCTAGTAATATAAGAAAGTATAAAATCTAGGGAATTAAGGTATTCCACCCACCATTACTCTCTTAAGTTGTGATCCTGCTATGTAATGATGTACTTGAGTATTTTTTGTTCTATGTACACCACATAATTATATCTTAATAATTAATGTCTCAAACACCGTAAGGCATGAATAACCAAAACTAACTATAGATCATGTGTTCTGTAATTCCTCTCATGTGGCCTCAACTTCCGCGACCCATATGCAACAACCCGATCTCCCTGCATAATGACTACTCCCAAACCAATACATGATACATCACATTATACGATGTAAATATTTCAATGATCTGGAAATTACAGTATCATCACAGAAGTTAAATGCACTTTCGGCTCCTAGAAGGCTGTATCACAGTTATCTAACCACCCAAATTTCACACTCTTCTTATTCAAGCCTGTAAGTGGTTCTTCCAAGTGAGAGAAGTTGTGTATAAAACGCATTGAGTAACTAGCTTTCCCAAAGAAAATATGCACCTCAAAAACGTTCTTGGGTTCCTACTAGGTAACAAAAACTCTCACCTACTCTAGGTTGACGAATAATCTAGACTCTAGGATGACACAACCCTGGATGTGATTCAGATTCATATAGAAGTGGCATTTGGTGAACAGAAAATATAACTGATTCTCTCTTTGTGTATTAAAAATGATCTCAATGTTTTGGACATGGTCGTGTCGATTGTGAGAATATACAAAGATATCATCCAGAAACACCAATACAAAAATAATCTAGGTAATAATGTAACACTGGGTTCATTAGTGCCATGATAACTGATGGTGCGTTCATGAGGCCAAACAGCATAACCAGCGACCCATTTAGGATATACATAATACAAATGGATGTATGAGGTATGTCTGTAGGTCAAACGCATACCTGATGATATATTGATATTATATAAATCATCAAGAACAATCAAGCTCCTCGTGGAATGTAAAATATGTAATCTATCTATGACAATGGATATAAGTATTTATCATTCAAATGGTTCTGTTTCCAATTGTCCACGCATAGGATAAGGATATCATCTGTGTTTTTTGTGAAAAAGACCAATGAACCCCAAGGAGAAGAAATTTTCCAGATAAATCTGTCAGCTTCCAGATCGTCCAATTTCCTCTTGAGCTCTTGCAACTTCTTCATAACTATACTGTAAGGAGGAATGGGTACCAGTGAAGATCTTGGAATTATCATGACTGTGGACTCAAACTCTACGACTAGAGGTAAGCCTTAGATTTCATCAGAGAAAACGTCCCTAAATTGATAAACATCTGGAGGGAAATCTCCCATACATGTTTCCTAGTCATAAAAATATGAACTCAAAATCTGGACTATCATATTTCCCTACCCACGATGATATGGTCTAGATTGGCATTCTAGGAAATCCCATTCAAGATAATGTTGAACCGATAATCCTTCCGGTGATACGAAAATCACCCTACGATGACAGCAATTGACAATGTCTTGAATGGAGGATAAATAATAAATTCCATGCATGAAATCAAATCATGTCATCTCCAGGACATAGAGATCCCAAATAATGGGACATCCACCAACCATAAGGGGTATCTCCTTAAACTAACTAACACCTACCATTCATATTCCTAAAGGAGTTTATACAGTCATAACATCATCAAATGTAATAACACAAAGCCCAAGGAACTCTAAAACATAATCAGATATAAAATAATGAGAATACCATATATTGAATGGTACAAAAGATAATGTAGGGGCTAATATAAAATTACCTCTAACAATAGAAGGTCCATGATCCTAATCCTACAAGGTTTTTTGTTCTGTATATGTTTGGACTATATTCCAGTCATGTGACACAGCCTCACTACCCTTAGCTGACCTGCCCTATTTTCTCTAAGATCATGTGGTCTGCTTACCTCGACCATGTCCACCACCTCGGGGGATACACCCTAACGTACTCCATTTTCCTGCTTAATGAGAAGTAACTGACACTCCTCTAAAACATGGAGTTTGTGTAAAACCACTATCTCTAGCCACTGGTGGAAACATCCTGATGAAGTGTTTTAGATGGCACCTCATTCCTCAGGTTCAGCACTCTACTGGATCTTTTGTGCACTAAGGCCTCGTATACACCAGCCTACCACACTGGTAACACCTCACATCATTAATAGATGAATATTTCTGATTTCTAATATCATTATTAGAGAACTACAAAAGATATTTATTCCTGCCTATTGACACTGTAAAAAACATTGGTGATGAACATCCATATCCTGCACCACAAGCTTCCAGAAAATTACCTTTAGTTACCAGTGCGAAATTCAATATAGTAAAGACTGAAGAAAATATAAATACATTATTCTTTGATCCTATTTCGAAACTAAGACCCTCCATGATTCATTTAACTTTCTATATGTCATCACCCATCAAAATAGGTTCGGAATGTAGAAGCTCGGTAAACATAGTAGAATTTTCCATAACTAATGGTCTTCCCTAATATAAGTTCATGAACAATCGAACTCACTTAATTAATATGAAATCAAGAAAATAATATTCATAGAAGGATTCCTATATTTCATCCCATGTCTTATCCCAATGATGCCCTTACAGAGTGATAAAATGCCACCATCTCATGTGATATTCACATAGAATATATGTTTCTAGCTTGACACTCCTCTCAATGGCATCTCAATGTGATCGAAGATAGATAACATGGATTCCAATCCCCATTTTGTAGCCTGTGGTCCACCATCCTTTGAGTATGTTTGCATATGAAACTGCTAGAACCCTAATATCATACCTTCTATAGAAGTGAATGGGAGCGATGCTACCTACTAAGTTTGTATGAACCTCATATAGTCATCCTGTAACTGTGCATCTGTACCTGCATCTAGTATAATAGGTGTTTCCATGACTGTAATTTCTGGAGGATCCATTGGTAGCTTTAGCCTAACACCTCTCGGGTATGATCATCACCACTTTCATGGAATAAAGCTTGGGGTCGTCATGGGGGAATGACTCTTCATGGTCAGGAACACATTTTAGTTTGAGCTCATTGTAGAGGTTTTATATTCAAGAAATAAAAAAACGAAAAAGTAAAAGGACCCAAATGTTTCTTACAAAAGGGAATAAAAATTGTGAAAAAATCATACACAACATGTAAAAAAGTTTCCCTCTTTTCCATATACTCCCACTCATCCAGATTCATATAGGATCTTTTTGAGTGAGCCCACACGGAGTGTACCAAAAGTACATGGACGTATACTTTGGAGAACCACCATCCTATGCTCCTTATCACACAGTCGAACACATGATTAACTGAAACATGATGTGTAAATATGGTACACGACATTTACATCAAAAAAAAAATAGAACACCCACTTCCCCAAACATGATTAACCCACACCATGTTAGGCTAAACTACATGTCGTGTAAACTGGGTTTCTGAGGATAGAAATGGAAAATTTCCCAAATAACCCTATTTAAGGAGAAATCCAACTAGTGGTATGACTATTTCCAATCCATGGAGACCCATACTCCCTGCTATTAATATTTTGGCATCCACATTCAGAACATAACTGCACAGTCTCTACTACAAATCTAAAACATGATCCACCAAATTCTGACCCAAGAGGGCCTATGAACCTCAAGTATCAATGAAAAAAACCATACTAATAAAACCTTATCACATACCAATATTCCTATCAAAATAGCTGGAATAACTATCTAGGTACTATCACAACAACATCCATCTCTAGCATTACATCTACAACAACAACATCCAATTAGTAATGCTCCCTAAATAACATGGCATGTATTCATGGAATGTGATTTGTAACATGTATATATAAAATGAATTTGATGGATTACCCTAATCACAATTGGTTTCACCAAAATAAGACCACAATAATACCGATATTAACTACCCAAATTATGTGTCTCACCCACGAGTGAAATTAAATCACCGGTTTAGTGGCTTTGGGGTTGGTATGTTACAATATGGTATAAGGGTGTTTTATTTTCCTATTCATTTACATTAGGGATATTTTATAAAATAGTATTAGGAATGTGTCATATCATATGATAGATATTAGATAGGTTTCATCAAGAACACTTGTTCTGTTAAGAAGTCCACGTTACCATGGTTTGGGATTGTTTTTCTGATTTTATGATTTTCTCCTTGAGTGACGCACATAAATTTTGTTGGTGTTATGATTTAAACTAGATATCTAGATCTAGACCTTTGGTAAGATTCTAGGGATGGTTTTGAATATTTGATGGAAGTGAAAGAGGTTTCTCATGCATGATACTATACAAATAGGATTCCCAACATCTAGGCCTCATAGTGTTTTTTTCTAACAACTGACACCTTTGGATCTTCTTACACGTACTTTCACACTGATTGAAGGTTATGTGGATCTACAATGATGATTTTATTATTGGGAGTCTGATGAATCATTCCTAATCCACCTCATATGCAGTGACCCTAGTAGGTTAATATGACATGTGATGACATTCTGCATAACCCCTTATTGGATGTTTCTTCTTAGGTATGTGGTTATCTATTTGAATAGTTGAGAATAATACAGATAGATACCACATCCTTTATTATGATTTGGACATCCTTGTGGTATTTCCATACATGGATTCATGATGAGTGTCAGTTCTATTTATCTTCCTCAAAGGTTGTAACCTCAAAGGATCAGTTCTTTATGAGGTTTCTCAGAGAGAATCAATGCCCTTGTAGGTTGTGTCTTTAGCTTTCACCCTCATTGGTCTTTGTGAATATACCTTATTTTTGTTGTTTTGGATTTTTGGGCATGGGGTTAGTCGTTGTTCCCCATTTGTGAGGCATGTTCTGTATGGCTAGGCTAGAGACCAATATACCCTTATATTGAATAAGTAACTTTTAGTTAGAATTCTATTTTGTTATAGGGTAACCCGCATGAGGATGGTTGGAAATTTTGTTTTGAGGCCTTTTTAGGGTCTGAGAATGATATTATTCTCATTTTGCGAGCAATGAATGGTAACTTCTCTAGTTTTTATTCAGTCATGTTGATGAAATCTTCTTTTAAAGAAGAACCTGGCATTCTTGATTTTCAATACTGGCATCGATGGGCTAGACTTTTGGGTTTCTGGCCTGGTCAACCAGTGTTTCCACTATTTTTATTTTTTTCAGAGCATGGGAAGGTGATCCTGACTAGAACTATTCCATGTTTATGGGTCGAGAGTTTATGATACACACTGGTTGTGTGTGGTATTGATTCAATATTAATCGATGAGTGTTCATGTATGATCTATGGACCTATGTTTTATAACATGTAGTAGGGTTGGACCTTGGGAGTTGTGTTGATATGTGTGGTAGAAATGACATTGTGAAATGTTGGGTTAACAGGATATTATTGACCCATGGATGTGTCCTAGTCAGTTTTGATAGGATGGTGAGTGGTGTCTAGAGTGATCATGACACACCATCGGTGAATTCTAGTGTACTCTTATAAGTGATGCTCATGGGTTTTATTTATTCATCTTGAGTATTATGATAAAGCTTCATCCCTATGATTTTCTACTTTTTCATTATTAATGTTATTCCCTATTTAAGAGGGAACCATTTGTGGCTATTCTCAAGGAGCGGTGTAAGGAAATACACATGGTGGGGAGTGCACCGTTCTCCATTTGAGGGTGATTTTCCTCGTTTTTTTAAACATCAGTGTTTTCCTTAATCTTTTAAACACATTGTTTTCTTTTAAGATTATTATTTGAGTATTCCTATGGTTTTGTGTATCAGGTCAATCATAGTTAAATTTCTTCTATATAGAAGGATATGGTTAACACATTGATGCTGGTAGTCGGATAGACAAGAGAAATTGGTTTTGTAGAAGCTCATTTAGGAAACATGGATTCATGTCGATTCACAAGGATTATCATGGATGAGTAGGGTTATGTTGGAGATTTTGTAAGGACCTTTCTTTTTCCGTACTGCTATTTTGAGAAAAATTTTAATTTTTGCTGTTATGTGCTTGTAAATTGGTAAAGTGGACCTTTTCCCCTTTCATATGACCCTGGATAATTTTTTGACAACCATGTTGGCCTCCGAATAGTGTTTTTACTCAAGGACATGATTTTGGTGGAAATTCAAGATGTTATAATTTTGGAGAAATAATTAATAATTAATTATTATTTTACTGAATATTAATTTATTCATATAGGTTCATTCAACAATTAATTTTATAAAGATGATCATATTGAGATTCCATATATAATTTTTATTCTAGAATACGGAGTTATGCCTACGAAGGCCGTAAACTAAATCATGCGTCAGGGTTGGGCACATTCTCTTTTTTATTCTTATTCTTGTTATTTTATTTAATTTATTTTCTCTACCAGCATCCTCCTTGACCATGATTCTTATGATACTCCTCCTTCATTGTTACCTAATGGAGTAAATTTAGTTTCAAAAAAGGGAGAGAAGGAAGGAAAAAGTGGTACCATTGCAAATCCATCGACAAATGGAGTTGGCGTATGACATCCGTGAATGGTGAAATCAAATGATGCTTCAACGGTTTCCACCTGAAGGAAGGTCTGATTACATTTTCTTCATAGATCCCCTTTAAACATGTTGTTAAATTTTTGTAATCCTGTTTATTCTTGTTTTTGGCCTCTTAATTACGGATATATTTTTTCGGTGGAAAAAACGATGTTTCTGGTGATCTGAGGGTTTTCCCATTGGGAAACCCAGGTTACACCGCGCGTGTTCAAGGGGAACATGCCATGTGTTATTTTAGTATGGAAAATTTGTTTTTTCTTAAGTACACGTTGTGTACATGGAGTGTATGTCATGTGGTGGAACATAGCTATGTGTCCAGTTGTGTAAACAAATGTGTTTTATGTTTTTAAAAATCATTCACTATGTATATTGAAGTACACACCATGTAATTTTACCTTGGGATACTATATGTTGTTCTGAACATGTATAATTACACAGTAATGGCGAGTGATATTAGTACATTCCATGTACACTAATGTACATCTTATGTAATTTTTCCAGTAGAGAGGTTTGGGGTAATTTGTGCCCAAGAAGTCAGAATTGGGCGTTTGAGTAGTCGATTCTAAGTGTTTTTTCCTTATAGATCATAATGGTGGAATCTTTATGAAATTTATAATCCATCTAAATGGAGATTTAGACTTTTATCTAAATGTCTAGGTTCTTCTTATAGTTATCATGTTCTATTGTCACCTGAGAGTGAGACTTGGTGTGGATGATAGGTTCGGTGTTCAGACCAACCTAGTTGAGACCTTTGATCGGAGATGAGCTGTGAGATATCTCATGGATCCAATGATTTTTAGGACATTCTCCTTTTGATATGTTCCCTTGTGGAGTATAAGGATGTGAAACCAAATAATTATATGGATCCTCTTGGGGATTCCATTCCTTATGTGATGAAATAGTAATCCATTGTAGGTAATCTCTATTGTTTTCCTTTGAGAGTATATCTATGGAAGGATGACTCTGTAGATCCTCATTTGATGATCCCATGTAAGACTCCTCCATTAATTTTCGCTAAGGATTCCCTGAAGGATGACTTCAATCATGTTTACTTCGAGGATCCTGAGTAGGGTTCCTCTTTCTATTTATCTTGAGGGACCAACCTGGTGCTCATGGTTTGACCGACGTTGAGTTCTATGTTTGGTTTGGGTAGATATGGTGTTTGGGGGTAACCGAGAACTTATTCCAAACTAGTAATCCCATACGGCTGTAATTTTAGTGTTAGGATGGGTGTTCGAGACACCATCACTCATTTTTATGTTTCACATATTTATTACTGATATAGTGATATACACAAGAGGTGATTGCAGGTTGGTGGATCTTGAGCATGACAAACAGTGTGTTTCTATTTTTTAGGATTCTCAGATGTGTACTGCTAGGATTTGGGTTCTGGGAAATGTCATATCAGATATTTTATAGCTACCAAGAGGTATTACATGGGACATGGATATTGAGACTGGATGTATATATATATATATATATATATATTGTGATAAAAAATTTCTTTGGATTTTCAATGTGGTTTCCTTGTATAATGATATTGAGCCTTATTTTTCTATTTTTGTACCCTGAGTGATACATGTATTCCCATTTTATAAATTCCCTTAACGACCTCATTGGGCTGTTTATTTATGTTCAATGTGTGATACATGGATTCCCATTGTTGAAATTCATTAGGCGGGATCAGTAAGATGTTGAATGTAATTAAACCTTGGCAACGAATCATGGATCTGGTTGAGGGATGCTAAGAATGGGATAATTGTTTGGATATGTTTATACTCCGAGTGATACATGAATTTAGTTGAAGGATTCCTTAGATGGTCTAAGTGGGTTGATGACTCCTATGAAATCAGTGATATTTAGATTCCCATGTTGGAATGCCTAGTACATTCTCATAGGTTGGATGCTATTTGATCAAAATTCTTACATTCATCCAGATCAGTTATGGGGATCTAAAGGAGTATTATGGTGTCTAAATAGATATTCGTCTGTTTTTCCAAGAATATTTCATCACATGATTGAAATTTTCTATACAGAATCCTTCATTTCCAGTTTTACCATTATTAAATGACATCCTTATTTATAGTATTGACCGTAGGTATATGGTATCTGTGTTCAGTGATTAGAGACGAGTATAGTTAAACCATAGTGTAGGATGAAGATAACCCTGTGGTGATGTAGCTTTCTTATATATATAATTCCAACATTGGCCGAAGATGGTACATGTCGATGGGAATATCGACCCTGGGATCGAATTGACGATACACAACTTGAGTGGAACAATGTCCATCTCAATGCCTTGCACACGATGTCTAGGAAATTGGGATTACAGTCCCAAGGATCAACTACGAATGTGTTTTCATGTTGTTTGATTCACATACTCATGAATATTCATATATATGTATATATGTAAAGATATGGCAGTATTCATGTTTATTTATATAGATATGGGAATCCATGGTGGAACTTTCCCATTTGATTGGCAATACAGAACCATGGTTCAACTATGGTTTCACATTTGGTTTATTTTATTTTTTTGTGTTCCAGCTAGGCTCAGTATGTTGATGTAACATACACTTGTAAGAGCAAAATTATTGGGTTCAAATTAGTGTGGCCTACTAAGATTATTTCTCACCTCTGTATGTGCACCTTATTGTATGTGTTTACATTATTTCTTATTTTCAGGTTGATGATGAGTTTCGTGGTGGATAGGGTTCAGTCCCGATGTTACATGATCGAGCAGAGCTGCTCGAGTGGTTACACAGATCAAGCTGCTCTTGTTTGATAGTTTCTGTAGATAGGGTATATGGGTGTCTTGGAGTTTTTAGTTGAGCCCTATACATTTAATTTCATTATCTTGTATAGTTTTATCAGTATAGTCGGCCAATTTGGTGAATAGTGTTTTATTGTATAACATATATATTCATACTTTGACAATATTTTACTATTATAGTTTTTTTTATTTTAGTTCATTATTGCTTCTGCACACTGTTTAATTTTCTATTTGTATGATACATGTATATTTTCATTGTTTGATTTCTCATATCGGAGGTAATAGTCTCTCCACTATAACCACCATATCCCTCACTACAAGTCAGAAGCCTCTAGAATACGAGGAGACACGTATGAGTCCTTGTAACAAACCCAATCATGGCATCAATTTAGTGGAAAATGGTTTATTATGTTACAATGTGGTATCAAATTGAGGTTCCATGTTGAACTACGGGGGTCACTAAATAGGAGGTTCATGAGGACTCATTCACCATCCTCTCAAAAAAAAACCCAACAACATAGATCAACATAACCTACCATTAGAGTAAAAATTATGTGTAAGTAGAACCAAAGTTCTCATTCATTAGTAAAAAAACTAGAAATCCAATATGTTGTGAATCATATGTTCCTAGTATGATGCATGAGACAACTCTTTCCTTTGTTGGTCAAGAGTCGAAATACATCTATAGCCTCTTACCTATGTATAAGAGCCAGATATCCATTGTAAATCGAAACATCAACACACAACATGTTCATTACACATGGTGAAAATCATATACAACTATATCATCGTAAAATTTGAACATCAATACCAAACCCTAGATGCCACTAAACTGGTGCTCCAAGCTAGTTCACCACAAGGCCTCAAGCATACCTCCCCATATTCCATAGGCTGCCAACTAGTAGCGAGGGCCTAGGAGGTGATAGTGGGGAGCCTATGCCATTATATCAGAGTATTAAAATATTAGAAATAGGCCGGTATCATACACTGTAGAAAGTAAATAGTGTGTGGAATCAATAAACAACTAAAATAGAACATGATGTAATAGTAAAATGTGGAAAAATCCCAAAAAACAATGTAAAATAATAGAACGCTGGTAACCCACTAGGCCGACCATATAGATACAAGTTCAAATTAAACTGAATGTAATAGTACACGGATAGTTTACTATCTCTGTGCCAACCCACATACTTGATCTCCATACAATGTTGAACTGCACCATCCCGATTAGTAGAACCACTCGAGAATCTTCGATTGAGCATGAAACACTAGGCCCCAGCCCTATCCTCCATGGAACTCATGGTTAAACTGAAAATCATGCATAACTGCTACACATACATTGAGGTTCATGTGAAGGGGAGAGAAAAAATATCAACAGGCCACCCCGACAATAAACCTACAACTGTGATACTACAAGAGTATGCAATATCAACGTGCTCATCCTAGTTGGAATGCACAAAAAAATAATGTATTCCAAACATGCAACCACAGTGGAACCCAGTGTCTGTAAACCCTATAAAATGACATGGTCTAATATTGATTTCCATATCTATATAGGTATACATATAGTCCCATTTTTATACACAAATACCTAAATATGAATATTAAGGTTTTTTTAAATCAAACAATAAGAAACTACATAATTAGTCGATCCTTGTGTCCATAATCTTGATTTACTAGACATCATGTGCAAGGCATTAAGCTATATGTCAGGAAGTGAAAGTCTTGTATCATTAAGTCGATCTATGGGTCCATAGTCCCATCAATATGTACCTTATTTGACCAATGATGGAATTATATTTGTGATAAAGATACATCACCATATAGGGATCCATGTCATAAATGTGGGTTCTCTAGTACTCACCTCTAATCACTAAACATGGATACCATATACCGAAGGTCAGTTCTGTAAATAATGATTTAGTATACCGATGGTCAGTCCTCTATGGAAGGAAACCATATATTGACAGTCAATCCAATGAAGATATATTCTAGGAAAAAAATTCGAACATCTGGTGAGATGCAATGATACACCCCTAGAGGCCCATAAATGATATGGAATAACGTAATCATTTAGATCATATAGCAACCAACCAATTATCCCATCCATGTAATTCCTATATGGTAATAAAAATATCACTCAATGAATATGAGTCATCAACCCCCTAAACCCATCCAAGGAATCCCTTAACAAGATCCATGTATAACTCAGGGTACATAATCCTATATACCATTGATCCCATAGAAGGCATCCCTCAAAGGGATCCATGTATCACTCATGGTATAAACATATCATAATAATGAGCCCATCAATGGAATCCATCAACTAGATCCATGATTCACTGAGGTTTTCATTTTATTTAGCATCCCACTCAGCCCGTCCAAGGAATTCATAAAACATGAATCCATGTATCACTCAGTATACATAAATAAAAATTACACTAAGCCCGTTAATGGAATTACTACAGTGGGAATCCTTGAATCCCTGAGGGTATACATTTAAACACATAAGGCTCAATAGCTGATTCCCATGTAGTACCTCATGGTATACAAGTCGAATATCATATATAACATAGATCTGAAGCTAGATAGTAGGAAAGGAAATCTAGTACCCCAATCAGAAAAATAGATCTCAGGAAGCCAATAGAAAATAAGATTCCTCACATTAGAATCGACCACCACAAACATGGAGTCACCTATAGTGAGAATCACTGAATCAAAAATATATAAGTGAAACATTACAAAGAGTGAGGGTGTCATGAATGATGAACCCAACACTACAGTCACATACACATGGGATTACTAGTTCAGAACAGGTTCTAGGAGACACCCAAACACCATATCTACACAAACTCGATGTACAACTCTTGGTCGGTCAAACCATGATCATCCACTGGGTCCATCATGTTAGATATAAAGATTAATCATACTAAATATCCTCCAAGTAATCAAGAGAGAAGGGATCCTACACAATATCCTAAGAGAAAATCAATTGATGAATCGTGTATGGGATCCTCAAATGAATAAAAATAGAGGAACTATACAAAAGGATCCTCTCTGAAGAAAAATGGAGATTGATTCTACAAGGGACTTCCTAGGTCACCACATAATGGGGAATATACTCAATAGAATAGCTCATGTGAGATAGCTCAATGCTCGTCTCAGAACAATGCCCTCAACTAGGATAGTATAAACACCCAACCAATAATCCACACCAAGCCTCACTCTCAGGTGACAACTGAATTCGATAAATATAGGATGAACATATAGAATTAGATATATCCCCCAAAAAATAATTTATATGACATATAAATGTCAATAGGATTCAACTGTTGCGAACTATGTGAAAAAACACTCATAATGGACTACTCACATGCCCAATTCTGACTTCCAGGGCACAAAATAACCTAAACCTCTATGATGTAAAAAAACCTCACATATACTGTAGATAATGTAGTGTGTATTCTTATCTCTCTTAATGGTTGTGAACATATACATGGTTGTAAGAACATAGGATATACCGATGTAAAATTACATGTCTTGATCATTAATGTACAAGGCGTGTACTATTTAAAAACAAAAAACCCATATTCTTTTTCACATGGCGGAAAAAATCCATGTGCTACCAAATAATGTGAACTTGAGTAAATGGTGTTAACTAATGAAAATATCATCTCCGGTGAACATGAAGAACACATGGTGTGTACCCCTTGAACACATGATGTGTAACCTGGGTTTCCTAAAGGGATAAACCTTGAATTTGACAAAATCGAAAATTTACCGCTGGAACAATAGATCCATCCTTAAGTGTTAAAATGAAGACATAACAAGCTTTAAAAAAAATAAAAAATATTATTAATGTGGATCTTGGATTAAAAAATAAATGGGACAAACTTTTTGAGAAAACTTCCAATGCTTCATTTGATTTCACCGCCCAAAGATGTCGTATGCTGACTCAGTGCATCAAGGGCTTCTCAATGGTAACACTCTTCCCTTCCTTATCTCTCATTTTATCAAACTCCATTCACTCCCTTATGTCAAAATAAAGGTGGATTATCACAAGAGACAATCATAATGATGAAGAAGGATGATAAAATAATGATAAGAATAGAAAAATAAAAAGAAGAATAAAGGGGAACAACCCATCCACAACTCCCAACTCAAGTTTAGGCCCTTCCTAGGATAAACCCCCATTCCAAACTCAACAGAAGAGACAAAATCTCAATCAGATGATCCATTTAAATTTTATCATTGAAAAAACCTGCATGAATAGATTAATATTTAAATTGATAATATTAAATAGTAAATATATCTCTAAAAGTACAACATCTCATATTTCCACCAAATCCCTGTCCTAGGGAAAACAACCTATTCAGTGGCCAACATAGAGGTTAGAAAAAATTATCTAATGTAATATTCTAGGGGAAGAAGACAATTTTCCCCTCAAAAGTATTAAACAACAAAAATTTAAAATTTTTCTCATAATAGTAGTCTGTAAAATCATGTTCCTTACAAACTCCCCACCACAAACCTTCTCATCCTTATGAAGCTAAATTAAAGAATCGACAACCATGATTCACACTTTTTCATGACTCTCTTATGTATTTATGATGTAATGATGTTCACCATTGGTGCTTCCTGATTGGGGGCTACCATTCCTAACACGACATGTATTCATTTTTTTGAGATGCATGGATGTTCTTACTGGAATCCGTTTTTCTTATTGGGATTCTAGACATTCTTTCTGGGTATCTGTCTTTTGGGACATGTTATTTTTGATATTGGAATTGTATAGTCAGTGGTACTATCTAGGATAAGGCTATAGAGCCTGAATATAACGACCCATACTTTACATACATTTTTATTACTTCAGAATTGAATCAAACTTATTACAACATATAACAAAACCAAGAAAGGACCGTATAGGTATAGTGTCTTTAGAAACTGGGAAACATGAACAACTGATTCATAAAGCATCTACTTTGCCTCCCATTTATTTCATCATATCTAGAGTCCCTTTTTGGCATATTCTACTTAATAACCTTCTTCCTGACCTGGGGAAATTAAACATACAAAAGGGTGAGCTCAAATGCTCAGTAAGGGTAAACAAAAGAAATATCAATCACATCATATTCATAAGAACATAACATTTTGGAAATATTAACCTTCAAAAGGGAGAATAATTTCATAACATGGGATAAATCATAGTATTGAAATGAAATCCCAATAATCATAACTTAAAACATGAAACATTCTGGCATACACACATAATCATAGAGAATCATTCATTATTATTCAAGACTCATTTCCAAGACTATCTTAGTGGACAAAGTCCATTTCTGAACCGAGTCACCCTCGTTTCAGTCCTGTTTCACTGAACTGGTATAACCTACCGTTCCAGCCATGTCTATCTCATAAGATATAAAATATTTACCCAATGCATTGGAGGGAGATATAGGTCCCACCCATCACATAATGATACCATTCTTATGTGTGCCACAAAATCATAAACCATAAATCATTGCATAACCCATGTAATAAAAATGGGATTCTTAAACAACATGAAATCATAAAACAATTCATATAAGATAAAAGATTTCATAAAAATAATTCTATCACAACATAATCTAATCAATGGAATAATAGGGATAGAAACAGAACCCGATATTATCTTAGATGGAAAATAAATTTGATAAAACACTTGAACATCATTCTTGAGGAAAATATCCGTTCTACATCAAAAACATTTTCCTTTCTTAACATGTCATAAAATTTTAAACTAAAAGAAGTTGATTAAAAATAAATTTGAATACTTTTAAAGGAATATTCTTGTAAATTTTTTTTAAAAATCCATTCATTCCGTATAAGATAAGAAAAAACATTCTTCTCGTACTTTTGTCGGAAAAGTCAAAAAGTACCTCGTACGAAAAACGACAAAAGATTCCTTCAATATCTTTTAAAAAAAACTCACCAAAGGGTAAAATTGGATATAAACTATTGTATAAGGATATAAATATTACATATTTAGGAAACATGGATTTGGATGATAAAATACACCCCAGTAAATTCCAAAGTATAAACAATCTCGGATAAAAATGAGATTGTGATATTTCCCTTACCTTAGGTCCGATATGCTTTGTACGTGTCCGAACCTCCTGTATAATGATTTAAATAATGTTATTGACTTATTCCATAATCATACATATTTTTATGATATCATATTTGGTCATATTCTTAGCTTCTTAGTAGTAAAATTTCATTGCTACTTTTTATTCCGGTGTTTATAACTTTTTGTTCTTATGCGTGTTTTGTCGAATAAATTCTTATTATTCTCTATAGATTATAGATAAATAATTTACAGAATGGTATTACTGTACTATATATCATATTTATTCATTAAATTCATTTATATAATCATTATTCAATGAAGATCATGTTGAACGAATCGCATCACATCGTGGAGACGGTATTCCGTACGTATGCACGAGTGATGATATCATTCCTATGATCATGGAATTGTATTGGAGTGTATGTATACTTTTTCATAATCCGTATCACTTTATAATAGTCATATATAGTCATTATTTACACCATTATACCCATCCAAGTAAGGTGGTGGTGGAAAATACATTACACAACGGCGTGGAGACGGCATTCCGTAGGTACGCACGCGCGGTGATTTCTTTTTTCGTAGGATGGATAGATGGTGAAATAGGGTTGTTTCATACTTATAATAACATATCAGTATATGAGTGATACTGATGTTATTACTTAATAAGGAAACAAATAAAGAAGAAGAAGTGGAAGAAGAAATAAAGATGAAAGAATCGGTAACAGACATTACCTCTTCTTTGATGTTCTTCTTTGAGACCTCCTTTTATGGCACTAAAATGGGTCTTTGAAGAAGAACATAACCTCTAGGATGTTTCTAGGGAAGTTTAGAGAAGAAATTGGCAGTGTTTGGCCGAGTTTGAAGGCTCAAAGTATTGTGAGGAAGAGAGGGAGGAAGTGCCCTTTTATAAGGGAGGAGAGGGCCACCTTTGGAATAACAAAAAATATTAATTTTTTATAAAGTCAAGTTCGGTTTTAAATAGCTCCAAATTGATTTATTTCGAGGCTAAGGTGGGGATGGGTCGAAATCCTCTCATCCAATAGAATTTAGACAAGTTTAGGTTCCTATTTTAACCTTATCATGTAGATTTAACATTAAGTTAAATAATTTTACTTTTATTGTGTCTTCTTGTGTTCTTAAACTATAAGGTTAATATAGTTACTATATCAAGACAAAAGAACCCCAAGTTGTTTATTATTAATATATATAACCTTATCTAAGTCATTTGGCCGAACCTTAGATTATTAGGAATAAAATAACAATTAATAATATAATATTTGTTTTAAAAACTATTTTATGCCAATTTTGACACTATTTAGTAATTTATTTTTGTGAAACTCATAAAAGAATGATAAGTTCTGAAAAAGTTAATTAAATCTATACTAACATGTCATATGAACCTAGAAAATTAGTGGATTTCATAAAAAGTCTCAAATTTTATTTATTTGGGTATTTATAACATCAATTATGTCAATATTTCATTAATAAGATAATTACTTCATCATCGTTGTGTCATAAATAAATTAAATTATTTAATGTCTAAAAATTACAAATAAAATACCATTATGTAGGAAATGTTTTTAGATTTATAATGAATATTTATAGTCGAATTTATCTTATGTATAACCCCATATTAAAAATGATTTACTTATTAAGCTTTGATTTTAACTATTTTAACCCTTCTTTAAATAAATTAATAATAAATGTCCTAATCTAATCCAAGTGGGCCTAAATGGTCATATGTTATTCCTAAGGTTGTTTTTGGTCGAATTACACTTGTCCAATAGAATTAGGACATTTGTTAGGGTAATAATAATATCATTTTTACCCTTAATTACCCTATTTTCTTTTAACCGTGGTAAAAAAAGTAAAAAGTTACTATTCACCAAAAAATTATTTTCATCTCATTGAACCAAATTTTACCTACTGACATCAACCGTGTCTCTCGGATTTTCGAAATTTCACTCACAAAAGGGTTAAAATTAAGTTTTATGAAAAATTCAGTTTTTTTAACTACCACTTAGTGGTTTCACTATTCATCAAAAATTGAAAATTTTCAGGAAAATACCAAAATTTTACCCTATGATAATTTTGATATTACGAATCCATAAATGAAGTCCATTTGGAAAAATAAAATTTATAAAATTTCAAAAAGTCGTAATTACTATTCAGAATGGCTAGTTTTAGTAATATTTTAAAAGTATATCGTTGTTTAGTGAAACTCAGTATTGCGTACGATGCAAGCTATCGAGTAAACTCGCGATTTCGTGTAAATCAAGCCAAGAAAGTGTTGTGTGTAGAAAAATATTCCTTTGATGATTTATATAACATAAAATTATCGGGTGTTACATTCTACCCCCCTTAAAATGATTTTTGCCCTCGAAATTCGTCACTTTGTAACAAACAGATGAGGATACCTCTCCCTCATCATATCCTCAAGCTCCCATGTAGCTTCTTCTAATTGGTGGTTCCTCCATAAAACTTTCACCAATCGAGTGGTCTTGTTTCGTAGGACTTTTTCGCTACGATCCAAAATCTCTATCGGTTGTTCTTTATAAGAAAGATCTTGCTCCAGCGGTACAACATCTGAGTTGAGTACATGTGAAGGATCAAGTATGTACTTTCTCAGGAGAGATACATGGAACACATCGTGAACTTGAGAGAGATTTGGTGGAAGTGCCAATAGGTAAGCTACCTTCCCAACACGATCCAGTATTTCAAAAGGACCGATATATCTAGGGCTCAACTTCCCCTTCCTTCCAAATCTCATAACCCTCTTCCAGGGAGATATTCGTAAGAACACTTTATCACCCTTTTCAAAATCTAGGTCTTTTCTTCAGTTATCGGCATAACTTTTCTATCGACTCTGAGCTGCTCTTATGTGTTGTTGAATAGATCTGACCTTTTCTGCCATTTCATCAATGAGATCGGGTCATAATAGCTTTCTTTCCCCAACTTCATCCCAGCAAGTTGGAGTCCTGCATTTCTTTCCATAGAGCGCTTCATAAAGAGCCATCTGAATACTGGAGTGAAAGCTATTATTATAAGAAAATTCCACCAAAGGTAGGTGTTGATCCCAACCACCTTTGAAATCCATAGATCAAGCTCTCAACATATCTTCTAGAGTTTGAATTGTTCTCTCAGACTGACCGTCTGTCTGAGGATGATAAGCAGTGCTGAAACTCAACTCTGTATCCAGAGTATGCTGAAGACTTCGCCAGAACTTGGATGTAAATCTTGGATCCCGATCAGATATAATAGAAAGTGGTACTCCATGCAATCTTACCACTTCCTTTACATATATCATGGAAAGCTGATCCATAGATAAATCCTCTATAATAGCAATGAAGTGTGTAGACTTTGTAAGATGATAAACTATAACCCATATTTCATTATTGCCTTTGGATGTTTTAGGAAGTCTTGTGACAAAGTCCATAGTGATGTTTTCCCATTTCCATTCGAGTATGGGTAATGGTTGTAACATCCCCTTAGACTTCTGTCTCTCAGATTTAACTTGTTGACAAACCAAGCATCGAGAGATATATTCAGCAACATCTCATTTCATGCCATCCCACAAGAAGTACTCATTCAGGTCCCTATACATCTTCGTGCTTCTAGGATGAATAGAGAATGAAGAACTATGTGCCTCATCCAGCAGCTCCTTCTTTAATTCGGGGATGGGAGGAACACAAACCCGATTCGTGAACTTTATTATCCCATCACAATCAAGGTTGAATTCAGGAACATTTCTCACCTTCTTTTGTAACTTGACATCTTCTTTCTGTGCCTCTTTAACCTTCACATGTATAGATGGTTGAACATTAATTTGAGAAAGATACAATTTTCCCCCTTTCATTATAATTCTAATATCCATCCTTTGTAAATCCATAAATATTGGATCTTTTGTGATCCTCATCATGGATAAACTAGCATGGTCTTGTCGACTTAATGCATCTGCCACCTTGTTTGCGTTCCCAGGGTGGTAATGGATTGAGCAGTCGTAATCCTTAATCAGCTCCAACCATCTTCTTTGGCGCATATTCAGCTCCTTTTGTGTGAAAATATACTTTAAACCTTTATGATCAGTATAAATTACTCACCTTTCACCATAAAGGCAATTCCTCCAAATCTTTAATGAAAATATTACCGCAACTAACTCCAAATCATGTGTTGGGTAATTTTGCTCATGGATTTTCAAATGTCGTGAGGCATAATCTATCACCATATCATTTTTCATAAGAACACACCCCAATCCCTTCTTGGATGCATCACTATAGATCACAAACCTTTCTCTACTACAAGGCAGTGTGAGTACAGGTGCACTAGATAACCTTCTTTTCAACTCCTTGAAATTCTCTTCACATTCCTCCGTCCAAAAAAACTTAACTCCTTTCCGAGTCAACTTGGTGAGTGGATTAGATAATCGTGAAAAATATTTCACAAAAGGTAGATAATATCCAGCCAAACCAAGAAAACTTTGGATCTTAGTCACTGTTGTTGGTCTCGGCCATCTTTCGATAACCTCTGTTTTTGCTATATCCACATATATCCCCTCTTTTGATATTATGTGACCCAAAAATGCAACTTTTTGAAGCCAAAATTCACACTTGGTAAATTTGGCATAAAGCTTCTCCATTCCCAGGGTCTTCAATATAATTCTCAAGTGATCTTCATGTTCTTCCTTGCTCTTTGAATAGACAAGAATATCGTCTATAAAGACTACAACAAACTGATCAAGATAGTCTTTAAAGACTCTATTCATTAGATCCATGAAGATAGAAGGGGAATTAGTAAGACCAAATGGCATCACTATAAATTCATAGTGTCCATACCTTGTACGGAAAGCCGTCTTTTGTATATCCTTCCTTTTGACCCTTAATTGATGATACCCTGAATGAAGATCAATCTTGGAAAAGTATTGAGCTCCGTGTAGATGGTCAAATAGGTCATCAATGCGCGGGAGAGGATATTTGTTCTTGCTAGTGATCTTGTTAAGTTATCGATAATCAATGCAGAGTCTCATTGATCCATCTTTCTTCTTAACAAATAGAACAGGTGCTCCCCACGGTGACGCACTAGGGCGTATGAACCCCTTCTCAAGATTCTCTTGGAGTTGCTTCTACAATTCCTGCAACTCAATTGGGGCCATTTTATATGGTGTCTTTGAAATAGGAAAAGCACCCGGTACGAGTTCTATAGAAAACTCAACGTTAAGATTCGGTGGAAGACCCGGTAATTCCTCCGGAAAGACGACATCAAACTCTCGTACAATGAGCATATTCTTAATTGTGAGTTTCTCACCAACCATTTGAGATAAATAACCTTCATTTATTGGAATCAAAACCCATAAAATGGAAGAAATTTCCACCGGAAGGTTATGTTCATCCTTGCGTCGATAGACGATCATAGATTGATCTGGAATATGAAATGTGACTTCCCTTCTTTGGAAATTGATATGAGATCCATGTAGAGAAATCCAATCCATGCCAAGAATCACATCAAATTCCACTATAGGAACGATTACAAGATTTGCAAGATTCACTTTCCCACAAACTTCAATCGGAGAAGAATTATAAACTTTTGATGCAACTGTTGTGCCATTAGGTGTTTTCACAGCTAACTCAACATCTAATTGTTGAGGTAATACAGTGATACCCTTAGAAAATTCTTCTGAAATAAAGGAGTGGGTGGATCCAGAATCAAATAAAACATTTGCTACTTTAGAGTGGATGGTAAGTGTACCTTTCACCACATCGTTATCGTACACTACATTGCTGATAGAAATTTCATGTGACTTTCCTTTTTCTATAGCCTTAAGAGATTGTTGAAGTCGACCATCATCATCAACCCTTGGATTAGGGCATTTATTGGCATAATGTCCCATCTCCTTGCACTTGAAACATTGATGTGTAGTTGGTAATTCTATGTATCCCTTCCTTTGTTTGCATCATTAGACATCTTAATCCCATCATCGTGGCATTCAAATGCCCGATGACCTTCCTTTCCACATTTGAAACATTTACTTGTCCCTATAAGACAACTCCCTCCATGTTTCTTTCCACACTTTGAGCATAAGGGAAAGCTCATCTTCTTTTTAGTGTGCTCTTTAGATTTTCCTTTTAATTCCATTTTACTCTTCTTATCAAACCCATATGACTGATGGGTTACTCCAATCTCCATCTCAAATTTGAGAGCACATCGAACGATTTCCTCATAGATATTGAAGTCCCTTATTCCTAAGGCCCTTCGAAGACTTGGTTTTAAGCCACTAAAGAATCGATCGATCGTACTCTCAGGTTGGATAACAATACCAGAAGCGTACCTTGAAAGTATTGTAAAATTTTCTTCATAGGTACCAACAGATTCATCATCCTTTTTCTTCAGTTCAATAAACTCTTTCTCCATCTTTGTTCGGAGAATACAAGGGAAGTACTTATTGAAAAATACGTTCTTGAACTCGTCCCATTCCATGGACTCAATTTCATCCCTTTGCCTCGTATTCTTAATAAGATTCCACCATTGATCATCATCACCTTCCAAACGATACACTGCTAGGATGACTTTATCATGCTTAGAACATTGAAGAACTGAAAATATATTTTCAGTAGTACTAATCCATTGTTCAGCAACTAATGGATCAGTAGACCCGCTGAATGAAGGTGGACGCTGTCTCATGAAAGATTCAACAGAATGTTGCTCATTCATTTGCTCGTTTGGAAGTACTGCATGATTCATAGCTTGAGAAAGTTGTGTGACCATGGATACAATATTTTTCATTCTAGCTCCCATAACGTTTGGTTTCTCAGGGGGACAATCATTGCATTTCCCGTCGCATTCCGCATTAACACAGTTCCTTCGGGTTCCAGCCACTAACTAAAACCAAGAAGAATAGTGTGAGCAACAATAAATATAATAGGAAAACCACATAATCAAGAATGAAATTTCACACTTAAGGTCTTACCCTAGGTTATTCATGGCCATTTCTAAAACACTACGATTGTGTTCTATGCTTAGACTTATCCTTAGGGTTCTTACTAAGGCTTTCACATCCTAGTTTCCAAAGGTTGACTATACCTTTCCTCTGATACCAACTATAACGACCCATACTTTACATACATTGTTATTACATCATAATTGAAGCACACTTATTACAACACATAACAAAACCAAGAAAGGACCGTATAGGTATAGTGTCTTTAGAAACTGGGAAATATAAACAACTGGTTCAAAAAGCATCTACTTTGCCTCAAATTTATTTCCTCATATCTAGAGTCCCTTTTTGGAATATTCTACTTAATAACCTTCTTCCTGACCTGGGGAAATAAAACATACAAAAGGGTGAGCTCAAATGATCAGTAAGGGTAAACAAAAGAAATATCAATCACATCATATTCAAAAGAACATAACATTTTGGAAATCATAACCTACAAAAGGGAGCATAATTTCATAACATGGGATAAAACATAGTAGTGAAATGAAATCCAAATAATCATAACATAAAACATGAAACTTTGTGGCATACACACATAATCATAGAAAATCATTTCTTAACAGTCAAGACTCATTGCCAGGACTATCTTAGTGGACAAAGTCCATTTCTGAACTGAGTCACCCTCGTTTCAGTCCTGTTTCACTGAACCGGTATAACCTACCGTTCCAGCCATGTCTATCTCATGATATATAAAATATTTACCCAATGCATTGGAGGGAGATATAGGTCCCACCCATTTCATAATGATACCATTCTAATGTGTGCCACAAAATCATAAACCATACATCATTTCATAACCCATGTAATAAAAATGGGATTCTTAAACAACATGACATCATAAAACAATTCATACAAGATAAAGGATTTCATAAAAATAATTCCATCACAACATAATCAAATCAATGTAATAATAGGGATAGAAACAGAACCCTATATTATCTTATATGGAAAATAATTTTGATAAAACACTTGAACTCCATTCTTGAGGAAAATATACTTTTTACTTCAAAAACATTTTCCTTTCTTAACATGTCATAAAATTTTAAACTAATAAAAGTTGATTAAAAATAAAATTGAAAACTTGTAAAGGAATATTCTTGTAAATTTTGTTTTAAAAATCCATTCATGCCGTATAAGATAAGAAAAAACATTCTTCTCGTACTTTTGTCAGAAAAGTCAAAAAGTACCTCGTACGAAAAATGACAAAAGATTCTTTTCATATCTTTTACAAAAAACTCACCAAATGGAAAAATTGGATTTAAACTATTGTATAAGGATATAAATATTACATATTGAGGAAACATGGATGTGGATGATAAAATACACCCCAGTAAATGCCAAAGTATAAACAATCTCTGATAAAAATGAGATTGTGATATTTCCCTTACCTTAGGTCCGATATGCTTTGTACGTGTCCGAACCTCATGTATAATGATTTAAATAATTTTATTGACTTATTCAATAATCATAAATATTTTTATGATATCATATTTGGTCATATTTGTAACTTCATAGTTGTAATATTTCATTGCTACTTATTATTCGGGTGTTTATACCTTTTTGTTCTTATGCGTGTTTTGTCGAATAAATTCTTATTCTTCTCTTTAGATTATAGATAAATCATTTCCAGAATGGTATTAATGTACTATATGTCATATTTATTCATTCAATTCATTTATATAATCATTATGCAAGGAAGATCATGTAAACGGATCGCATCACATTTTGGAGACGGTATTCCGTACGTGCGCACGAGTGATGATATCATTCCTATGATCGTGGAATTGTATTGGAGTGTATGTATACTATTTCAGAATCATTATCACATAATAATAGTCATATATAGTCATTATTTACACCATTATACCCATCCAAGTAAGGTGGTGGTGGAAAATAGATTACACCACGGCGTGGGGACGGTATTCCGTACGTACGCACGTGCGGTGATTTCTTTTTCCGTAGGATAGATAGATGGTGAAATAGGGTTGTTTCATAATTATAATAACATATCAGTATATGAGTTATACTGATGTTATTACTTCATAATGAAACAACTAATAAAGAAGAAGTGGAAGAAGAAAAAAGATGAAAGAATCGGTAACATACATTACCTCTTCTTTGAAGTGCTTCTTTGAGACCTCCTTTTAGGGCACTAAAATGGGTATTTGAAGTAGACCAGAACCTATAGGATGTTTCTAGGGAAGTGTATAGAAGAAATTGTCAGGGGTTGGCCGATCATGAAGGCTCAAAGTGGTGTGAGGAAGAGAGGGAGGAGGTGCCCTTTTATAAGGGAGGAGAGGGGTACCTTTGGAATAACAAAAAATATTATTTTATTATAAAGTCAAGTTCGGTTTTAAACAGCTCCAAATTTATTTATTTAGAGGATAAGGTGGGTATGGGTAGAAATACTCTCATCCAATAGAATTTAGACAAGTTTAGGTTTCTATTTTAACCTTATCATGTAGATTTAACATTAAGTTAAATAATTTTACTTTTACCGTGTCTTCTTGTTTCTTATAGTATAAGGTTAATAAACATACTATATCAAGCCAAACGAACCCCAAGTTGTTTATTATTAATATATATAACCTTATATAAGTCATTTGGCCGAACCATAGATTTTTAGGAATAAAATAACAATTAATAATATAATATTTGTTTTAAAAACTATTTTATGTCTGTCTTGACACTATTTAGTAATTGATTTTTGTGAAAATCATAACAGAATGATAAGTTAGAAAGAAGTTAATTAAATAAATAATAACATGTCATATTAACCTATAAAATTATTGGAATTCATAAAAAGTCTCAAATTATATTTATTTGGGTATTTATAACATCAATTATGTCAATATTTCATTAATAAGATAATTACTGCATTATCGTTGTTTCATAAATAAATTAAATTATATAATGTCTAAAAATTACAAATAAAAGCCAATTATGTAGGAAATATTTTTATATTTATAACGAATATTTATAGTAGAATTTATCTTATGTATAACCCCATATTAAAAATGATTTATTTATTAAACTTTGATTTTAACTATTTTAACCCTTCTTTAAATAAATTAATAATCAATGTCCTAATCTAATCCAAGTGGGCTTAAATGGTCATATTTTATTCCTAAGGTTGTCTTTGGTCTAATTACACTTGTCCAATAGAATTAGGACATGTGTTAGGGTAATAATAATATCATTTTTACCCTTAATTACCCTATTTAGTTTTAACTGTGGTAAAAAAAGTAAAAAGTTACTGTTCACCAAAAAATTATTTTCATCTTATTAAACCACATTTTACATACTGACATCAACCGTGTCTCTCAGATTTTCGAAATTCCACTCACAGAAGTGGTAAAATTAGGTTTTATGAAAAATTCAGTGTTTTTAATTACCACATAGTGGTTTCACTATTCATCAAAAATTGAAAGTTTTCAGAAAAATACCAAAATTTCACCCTATGCTAATTTCGATATTAAGAATCCAAAAATCAAGTCCATTTTGAAAAATAAAATTTATAAAATATCAAAAAGTGGTTATTAATATTCATAACCGCTAGTTTTAATAATATTTTAATAGTATATCGTTGTTTAGTGAAACTCGTTATTGCGTACGACGCAAGCTATCGAGGAAACTCACGATTTCGTGTAAATCAAGCCAAGAAAGTGTTGTGTGTAGAAAAAGATTCCTTTGATGATTTATATAACATAAAAGTCTCGGGTGTTACCCTGAATATGTGTTTATATATATATTAGTATATCTATAGCTGTTTCTTAGTATACAACTATTGAGACTTATGTGTTGACTTCTATGCCCTGTGTGATACATGGATTCCCATTTTAGGAATTCCTTGGATATTCTCATTGGGCTATTTATTTACATAAAATTAGTGATACATAGATTCCCATTATAGGAATTCCTTGAAATATCTTAGTGGGCTGTTGAATTTAATGAATCCATATATGAATCTTGGATCCAGTAGAGGGATGCCATGGATGGGCACATTGGTTGGATATGTATATAAATTGAGTGATTCATCGATCGATTTGAGGGATGCATTAGGCATGCGTAGTTGGTTGATGACTCCAATGCATTGTGTGATATTTGGATTCCAATGTTGTAATGCATTGTATGGGCTCCTAGGATATTTGTTATATGATAAGAATTAATATGTTCTTCATCATCAATTATGGGACTCTAGGGATGTAGCTTGGCATATCCCCATATGACTAAATGTTGTTCCTGGCATATTTTTTCATAGGATTGTCCATCTATATACAGTATCCAACCATATAGGATTTATAGTAGGTTTTTGACATCATTATTTATAGTATTGACCATCATTATATGGTATCCTTGTTTAATGATTGGCGGTGAGTACGATTAAACCAATGTGTAGCTCAATTCCTTGCACAGGATGTCCATGCTATCAGGATTATGAACCCATGGATCGACTACTGATGTGGTTTCTTTTAGTTATATTCACATACTCAATAATATTACTATATATATATATATATTATTATAGGTATGGGACAATACAAGTATAGAAACATATATATGGGAATATATAGTGGAATGTGAACAGTTGACATGGATTACAGACACTGGGATTGACTGTGGTTGCAGGTTTGTTTTACATCATTTGGATTTGTTCAATAGTGGATGAGTACGTTGTTGTTGCATTCACTTTTAGAAGTACAGTTATTGGTTGAATTTTGGGGTGGCCTTTTGAGATTATTTCTCACCACGGGATGTGCACATCGGTGTATGTGTGTACCTTATTCTAGATTTCCAAGTTAAGAATGGGTTCCATGGTAGATATGATTGATTCCCAGTGGTGTATGATCGAACAGAGAATATCAAGTGGTTCTATTGATTGGGGGGCTTCTATTCAAATGTGGCTTGATATCGGGTACATTGGTTGGCTCAGAGATAGTACTTGTGACTTGTAATTTTACTTTTAGTATCATCTGTACTAGAATCTGTATGGTCGGACAAGATGGTGACTCGTATTGTATTGTATAACATAGATGTTTTGTATTTTAAAACATTTTACTATTATAACAAGCTCTACATTAGTTGATTATAGATTCCACACCTCAAATACATTCCACTATGTATGATACATCACTATTTCCACTGTTCAGTTACTCTGATAATAGGGAATAGTTTCCCCACTATTAACTCCTAGTACATGATACCACATTGTAACATCCCAGATCCTCAGGATGCTCATGTAGATCCCCATACATAATTTGACACATGGCCTCAAGTGCATTTTACCATCCCTCAGAGGATTCTGACTAGTTGCAAGGGCCTAGGGAGTGATAGTAGGGAACCTATGACCTCATTGGAAGATCATAACACAATAAACCAAATTATAACAATTTATGAAGTAGTAAACAACATGTGAATTAAATAAACAATGAATGACTGAAAGATATAGATAACAGATATTCATATAATATCAAAATGATGAATCATGTCACATGTTCTATGAAAATAGTGAAAAACTGATACATTGGAGTCAATTACAATACAATACTAATGTATAATAACACAAAAATAAACTTAGTATAATTGTATTCCTTGTCTTGGTCTCATGCTCTGTCACTTATTATCAATAATAAAGTACATGTAAGAGACCCATTTCAACTATCCGCACCTGCAACAATATTTTTTTTGGGACTAAAAACATGACAAAATAGGGTGTGAGAAATAAATCCATGTATCGTACCACTTATGTTTTTCTTCCATTCTATCACTGATTATATGAAATAGTATTGTACTATAGTGAAATATAGTAAAAGTGGAGGTACTCAAAAGTAAACAATCCTATATGTTCTGGCAGTCATTTATAAAGTTCATTTTGTGCATTAGAAAATCAATTACCAGAGATATTTAAGTATCAGAATTTGGCCTAAGCCTGACAATCCCCATTGTAAAGTTATAACTACAGATGCCCCAGGAGACCTTTTAAGAAAGTAAGTGAAGACTAAATCCATGATTATGATTTGGGTTTGATGAATTCACAACTCATTCATTCCATTATTTAAATTCTACCCTGAGTCTATTCTTGAGATTCCTAAGTTTGAATTCTCGTACCACATCTGGTGAAATTCTATTGAAATCCTATGAGTTCGTTATCATTTTTCCCGCATGAGAGCCCCAAGTTTCACTATATATGTTGTTATAAGTTCATTTGAGTCCATATTCAATTTTTCTACCAGGGATCCTTGACTATCTATTTTGGTATAATATATGATCATGTCATTTTAGTCCGTCCTTGGTGTTCCTACTAAGGATCGAAAGTTTCACTAATGACAAGTAACTCCAAATCCTATCAATTATGTCCATGGAATTCAATGCTAAACCCATGTGTCACTCATGGTGCAAGTAACATCAGTCATGCGAGTCCATTCACAGTGTTATAATATGAACCCACATATCACCCAATTCTTTTTCACCATTTAATCATTAAAAATATGTAAAACATTCCATCCTTCTTAAACATGAATTGCCAATGCATATGCAAAGGGGAAAACAAAATCCCTATTCCATAATAAAAAATCATACAATTATAAAGAAATTTAAATTCTAGAAAATAACAATGTTTATTTTAAACATCCCTACAGGGGAAATGAAGTCCTTCCCATAGACATCCTATGCCAAAATGGCTAAACAACAATATTCTGAGGTAAATGCACCTAGTGGGTGGCCATTAACAAAAATAAATCTAAACAAGAATTAAATAATTTAATTCATAACTAGAACTACATTATGTAATAAAAAGATTCAATTTCCTTTCAAGGAGACACCATACACATGAGTGCATGACACAATGGAACATATAAACATATCTATAATTAATGAGAGGAACAAGACCGCCTAACTCATTGTAGTGCGACTCTACCCATCCAGCATCAACCATAGAATCATTCTAGAATGATGAATATCTACAAAATAGTAATATTCACTCACCATTAAATTAATCATTCGATAGAAAAAATCACTATGAAAGACTCAAGAGGAAATGAGTACTCACCGATATGATTCCAACAGATCTGACGGTGTTCGCATCGTCTTTCGAATGATGAAATGGGAAAAGAAATTTTTCATGGTTCTACATGTTCATCCACCCGGTGACCCATCTATCTGAATGATATTAGAATGAGGATACTAACCATTTTAAGAGAAAAACACAAAAATTTGTGGCATGTAAGTCCATATACATTATGTGTATATCATTTATCTGTTCATTGATCGGCTTAATTTCACTAAGTTACATTCAGTGACCCACCATCATTAATAAACTACATGCACTAGTATTTACATGGTGTGTAGTTGGGGTTCTCTCTTTTCCTTACCAACATGTCCACACACCATGTATTCCCATCATAAATGGACAACTAAATTTTGGGTAATTATGAATACATGGTGTGTAACCCTAAGTTAGGCCGTGTGACAGCATGACTCAGGTATTTGTCTGATTTTCCATTTTTTTCTCAAAAACACTCAATGTAAAAAAAATCTTGTACCTCGATGTTAGAACTGGGTTCTTACATTAATTTTTATTAAAACACTATTCCATAATAATAATAAGACTATAATTATTTTATGATGTGTACAAGAACTTTTTCATTAAAAATTTTATTTAATTGGCATGTAAGTTAATATATGTACTAGACATGGTCATTTCCCATTCAAAAACATCAAAATTTAATGAATATATAAATGAATATTTTAAGAAAATATTTATTTATCCATAAATTGTTTTTGTCGATAAAACATGTAGACAATTATTACTCGGTCTTGATAATAATATTTTTTTTCATTAAAGACATTTAAATACAATACAGTTGTGATCAACAGAAACACATATTTTTTGACCCATTGTGATCCTTTCTCATTAGAATTAGGATGTATTTTATATTGTCCATGATTATTGTAAAATAGTGGGTCCAGGCACCCCTGAATAAAAATTAATGAAAAAATGATGAAACCACATAAAAATTCTCATTTTATAAAATAATCTACTCTCTTAAATAACTCATAAAAAATTATTCATATCTGTGTCATCAAAATATATGCTTAATACATCTTTTATTAACTACTAGAAATAAACATGTTGTTTCTCCATGAACATGGTATTTAATGTGATGCTTCTATTCTAATAAATGGTTAGAGATATCTAATTCCATAAATATATAAGTGACAAATCATTCCTCAAATATTTTTTTAATAAGACCTTCTTCTTGATGTATCCAATATATTTAACATTTCTATTAACTATATTTTCAATGTTTGTGAAATAAATATAATTTCTCTAGATATAATATACATTAATAAAAATATTAATTTATAATGACCATTACACATTATTATTGATATGAATATATTATTACACCAAAAAAACTTGATTTCCAACAAGATGGTTTTTTTCTCATAATCTCCCACATAGTGATTTCTAGCTGGGAACTTCATGTGAAGAAGTCTCATATACTTATGAGTACTCACATCTCAAATAAATTATACTATACTCCCTCATCATAGAGCATTATCTAACAATAAATTATGTTTTATAATATAGTCATTTCATCTTAATTTCTCATCATAACGAGGAACTTATATGAACTTATCAATAAAACAAAAAATTTAGGACATTATTACATTATTGTTTTAAAAAATAATGTAAAATATATATCATGATATTTGATTAATATTAAAATCATAAAATGTACATGTAAAAATATTATAAAAATTTATTCTTGGAAACCAACCACAACACGTTGTACAACATAGCTTCTGCAAAGCTAACTCACATTGCCCCCTCTACACATTTCCTCTTTAGTTGTGTGTGGCGTACTATGTTTTTTAAGCCAAAATATGATCATGTCATAGTGCTGATGAATTTTCTCAAATGTTAATTGTTACTCTTAAAGACTTGTTATTAATTGTTTTCAATTTTCATAGAATACAAAACCTTCAACCATAAAACATCACATTTAATTCCCATGTCTAGGATAATAAAATACCCGGATATCATCTTGAATTTACTATTATTATAATGACTGAACAAGAGGTAGGATTCCATATAAAATTTTCAAATATCTAATTGAATGTGATCGAGAGACACTATATAGAATTTAAAACCCATATTCATTCTAGTAGAGATCCCAAGACCCAATATGATATTTACAAGAAACGGTAAATCCCATGAAGAAACTGGGACACCATCAAATATTTTAGAACTTATTGTTAGATCATTAATAATACAAACACACCATTTGACATTTATCTGTAATGGAAGAATGAACTTGGGCCTATGAATTCATCAATATCAATAATTATCATTTAGGGATAATATTATATGTACATAAATATTTGACAATGTTTGAGGGGTTAAGTGTTGTTGTTGTTGGGTCAGTACATGATAATATAACATGAATGACTAAATTCATATGTTACTACATCATAATTTGATTAAATATATTTGTATGATGAAATATATATCATAAATCGTTAGTGGTTCCCTTTTTAGTTTTATGATAAGACGTTACATGAGTAACATGATGAACCTATACACCATTATGTCCATCATTCATGTAATATGTTGTATATGAGACCTAGTAGGATTTGATGGATGAGTTTTAGATAAAGGTCTAGGGTGGGACTCTGGGTTTTATGTTCATGTATATATATATATATATATTAGTTATCTTTTTTTCATGATCTGCCAAATTGGTGATATTTTTAATTTTTTGTATGCATGTTCAACATGAGACCATTATTATTATAACATGTCGATGTTTATTTTTCATTAATGGTATAATAATGAGGATAATTACTTATTAATATATTAATGTTGGATGATGGATCAATTATTTTTATTTCATTTCATTTGATGACATTGTGATTAATGTGTGTAAATAATGGTTATAGACTCTTTGTGCTAATCTATAGTATCTAGGGTATATGTAGTATATCATGTTTTAAAAAAAATTCATTGTATTTGTCATAGTTTTTGGTGCCCCTGTCCAAGGGGTTAAACACATCCATATCCACAAAAATACACACATAGTAGCACACCCACATCCACATGTGTGGTCACACATACTCAAAAACACCCTTATATACATGTGAGAATTCATACCAACAACCAGTCTCCCCCCATTAATGTGTGTAATAAATTATATTTTCAATTCTATAAAGTCATAAAATAAGTATATGTATTTAATAGACAATATGTTTTTTTCTTTTCCAAAATAATAATTGATAAAGTGAAACTTCACCATACTTGATAAATATACATCTATCTACAAATTATTATCACTGATAAGGGGTATATTTTTCTATGATATAAAGAGTACATAACCATATTTTAGATCCATGACTAGTGAAATCGATGATTATGTAATTATATAAAACATTTTATACATTTTTAATGTTTCCTCCTGAAAAAAACTACATTAAAAGTGAATTTAATCATCGGTTCCAAAAAATACCGATGTTAATAGTATTTTATGATTCATTTAAGGATTGGTTAATTAGTAAATGATGTTAAATAAATTCTTATAATATCAATTAATGAATAAATTATGTTATAAGACTCCAATGAAATCATTTCACATCATTTTATATGAAATTTTTTTAAAAAACCTACAGAAATCTAACATTTGACATTAGTTTTTTTAAAATATTTTGAATGTCCCATTTCATATGTTGGTGGATTATAGTTTTTTTAAAACTGATGTTAAATAACATTTTTCTACTAATTTGATTGAAAAAATAGTAAAACAATCTAATCGATTATCATTAACGCCTTGTATAATGATTCAACCTTTCCTTAAATAATCAAATGAATTATTTAACAATTAAATATTACATATTATAATTAATAACATATAATATTATTTCTAGATTTATATTTTCATTTTACACAGAATTTCATAATGATATAAATGTAAACTTATAAGAAGCCTATGGTAACGAATTCTCTCGAATGATAATACGATATCTTATACGTAATAAAAATGATCATAAATGAATATAAGAAAATTCAATTAAATTATATATATTGATAAAAAGATAAAAACTAATTTATTAATTAATATAATTTAATATTTAGCAACTTTTAGCTCATGTATAGATCACTATTGGACATAAGGTATGAGACTCTCCGTAGACATAAATTTTTCAACCAGGATGTATTCTCTCTCTGTTTTAGAATATGGAATTCATAATTTTTCACAAGTAATACTCATAAATAATGATAAAATTTTATAAAAATATGTACCTATTATTTTTATCCATTTCTTTAAAGGTAGTTACATGTTTTATAAGGAGTATTTCTCAATTATTCCCAATAAGAATTTGTGATTAAAATGATCTTCCCAATCTCATAGTCATTTCCATTTTCACTCATAAATATATTATAAGGCACCAAAAATTTAATAAAATACATATTTTTTATCGTGATTAACAATTTTAGATCTTTTTGGGTTTTATGAAAATAATTTAGGAAATTAAACATTAATTATACTTTTATATTTTCACTTAAATATTAATAATGTGGTTTACTTCTAATGAATTTTTTTAAATGTTTTCACTTCATGTTGTTAATTATTATTTAACAAAAATAATTTATTTTTCAATTTATATTAATTTTAAGGGATTATCATGTAAAAATAATATTTTTTATGAAATAAAAAATGTTTTTCAAAAATAATAAATCATTTTAAAGTAAAAGGGTAATTCTAATTTAGAATTCCATGGTGGGTTTATTAGAGTATTTTCATTTATTTCAACACCCTTTTTTGAATATTATTTTTTATTTGGAGTTAACATTTTTGATATCATTTACCAGACATTACTAATGGTTTTATGATTTTTTTGACTTTGGATGTTCTATATTTATACCATTCTACATTACTCAGAATGGTGAATGATTATGTTTATTGATTGAGGAATGCTAAATACATTTCATATGTATATGTTGTCTCTAATTCACCCCATTCATATGATTAATGAATTGTACTTTGTATGTTATCGGTGGGGGCCTTTATATCCACTCGATGAAACTCTAGGTCCCAAGAGATTGAATAGACTAAATTTTTACCCATTATGTATTGTGTCTTGTCTGAAGCCCTGATATTATATTTATGATGATATGAATTATGAATTCCCTCAATATGATATTATTAATTGATTTTATATGTTATTGTTAAACTATTATAATATCTATGGTTATGTTTCATCACAGAAATTTTTATTAAGCTTTTATTGCTACAATTTATTGTATATGATTATGTTTTAAGGGAATGTGTTTTTAGTTATTAAACAAGCATATTGTATATATTTATGATATCTTCCACTATAATTATTACTCGTACTAGGAATATGAGGTCACTAATTTATTAATTTTTAATTTTATCTATGATGGTGATATGTATATTATGAAGAAGTTATAGGGATAATCTATGAGTTTTTGGGTGTTTCGATTGTAGTTTATATGTGGTTCTTTCCTATCATGTTGAATTTTAATGTTCTTGAATGTAATATTAATTACAAAACTACTAAACTAAAATGAAATTTTAGATTTGATTCATGTATTTATGCCAATGTGTTCATTTAATTCTTAGGATTCATCCTATTAGGTTTGTGGTTTTTTACAGTTAGTATCAGATCATGGTTTTTTAGAGACCATGGAAACGAGATTTTGAAAACATAGATTATGGAATATAAACCTATCATAGAATTTGTGGATAAGAATGGTTGAACATCCTATAATTTTTGTATGTTAGGGATTATTTGATTCTTCTTATAAATATATCCCGGAAAGGATACTATAAGTGTATGTTGTTGATATATAGATTAAACTAGGTGTAACAACATGGACATGGTGTCTCGTGCCTCACATTGAGTAACCTAGCACATGACAACAAGCCTTACTATGTAGCTTGTTTAACAATCTCACAGGATATTTTTTAGTATAATTCAAATTTTATTTACAAACCATTATGATGGATTGAAAAGTAATCTTTTTACCAAAGAAATGATGATTATAATTATGATATTAGCTATGCATTAACTTCATTTTGAGTTAAAAATTATGCAGAATTTTAAAGAACCTAATTTATTGTATGAAATTTTTTAGAAATGGAACATAGTAGAGGGAAATAAAATTTTATAAATCCACATAATTCATGTAGGTATTTCCCTCCAATTAATTATAATGATGTTGGAGGAGGTGTTGAAATTAAAGAAGGAAAACATATAACTATAATGGGAATGTTGACTGTGGGTGTAAATTATAACCTAACTCATATGGGGAATCCTCATCCACAACATGGAGGAAAAATATTAGACAAATTCATGAAAAAATAACCTCCACCATTCAATGAGATTAGAACCCCATTTTAGATGAGTAGTAGATATGATCATTAGGTAAGATATTTCATGCTTTGGAAAGTAACAACAGAGAGATGGTTGTTATTGAAATATTTTCGTTTCTTAGGAGATGTAGGTAAATGGTGGCCATTTATTGAAAACAAGTTATAGGCGTAAGAAATAGAAAAAATTTAATGGAATAATTTTAATTACATTTTAATAAAAAATATTTTCCTCAGGAATAGTGAGTAAATATGTTGATCAATTCTTGAATATGAGGCCAATGGAGGAAAATAATGTTGCTATGTATTAAGTTAACGTTATATGGATAAAAATTTATGTTGTGGATTAAAAACACAATCCAAATAGTATTATTTGTTGATTCTTTTATGGGATGAAACAATTCCACTGAAGGGAAATATTCTCACAAAATATCTCATCATATAAAAATATAGTCTCACGATCAATCTATAATGATATAATATTCTCCATGTATTATGAATATATATGGAATATATAGAATGAGAGGGCTGCTGAGCACTCTAGAAAATGAAATTATGAAAAGGTTGAGGAAGGAATATTATAATTTCTATCATGAAAAAATTATTAGAAGAAATGCCCATAGACTTGTCTGAAGGAAATGATGGTTTTATACTATCATATAGAAAAAGGCCACAGAATTCCTGATTGAAAAATAATGATTTAAGATAACAATTTTCTATTAAAAAGTTTTAATGTGTTGTTACGTTAGTAAAATTTCTTTCCTTGGAATCTTGGAATCATTCTGTAGAGACCCGAAGCCTGACGTACAAGGACATTACATTACTTTTGCGGAATACTTAGTACATAACAAAAAAACACACACAAGGATCGTAATAGTTTAGTGTCTTTGGAAACTCAGAATATAAGCTTCTAATCGTGGTGAAAGATCTTCAACATCTCCCATAAAGATCTTCCTTTTTTTACCTAAATACTTTCTTTATATCCTGGGGAAAAGAAAACATAAAAGGGTGAGCTCAAATGCTCAGTATGGGTAAACAAAAGAAATATCAATCACATCATATACATAAGCACATAACTTTTGGAAATCTTAACCTGTAAAAGAGATCATAATTTCATAACCTGGGATAACTCATGGGAGTGAAATGTAATCACAATAATCATAACATAAAACATTAATCTTTGTGGCATACACACATAATCATAGAGAATCATTTCTTATTAGTCAAGACTCATTTCCAAGACTATCTTAGTGGACAAAGTCCCTTTCTGAACCGAGTCACCCTCATTTCAGTCCTGTTTCACTGAACCGGTATAACCAAACATTCCAGCCATGTCTATCTAATGAGATAAAAAATCATTACGCAATGCATTGGAGGGAAATATAGGTCCCACCCATCTCATAATGATACCATTCTTATGTGTTCCACAAAATCCTAAATCATACACCATTGCATAACCCATGTAATAAAAATGGGATTCTTAAACAACATGACATCATAAAATAATTCATAAAAGTTAAAGGAATTCATAAAAATAATTCCATCACAACATAATCAAATCAATGTAATAATAGGGATAGAAACAGAACCCTTTATTATTTTATATGGAAAATAATTTTGATAAAACACTTGAACTTCATTCTTGAGGAAAATATCCTTTCTGCTTCAAAAACACTTTTCCTTTCTTAACATGACGTACAATTCAAAAATAAAAGAAGTTGATTAAAAATAAACTTGAAAACTTGTAAAGTATGCTTCTTGGAAATAATGTTTTAAAAATCCATTCTTTCCGTATAAGTTAAAAAAACATTCTTCGTACTTTTGTCAGAAAAGTCAAAAAGTACCTCGTACGAAAAACGACAAAAGATTCCTTTCATATCCTTTACTAAAAACTCACCGAAGGGTAAAATTGGATTTAAAAATTTTTAGGTGGATGGAAATAATATTACATATTGGGAAACATGGATGTGGATGATAAAATACACCCTAGTAAATTTCAAAGTATAATCAATCTCGGATAAAAATTGAGATTGTGAGATTTTCCCTTACCTTAGGTCCGACTTGCTTTGTAAGTGTCCGAACATCCTGTATAATGATTTAAATAATGTTATTGACTTATTAAAGAATCATATTCATTGTTATGATATCATATATGGTTCTTTTATGACTTTATATTTCCCGTTCTTTTATAATTTCCATGTTAAAGAAGCGTTTTGGGTAAAATCGTTTCATTTATCGTAGGTGTTTGGACTTGTTGGTTTTGACATTACTATTACTTATATCATGATTTATTTACATCCAGAATATAAAGTATGATTTATATATCATATATATTCAGTATATATATATATATAATAGATAGATAAATGAAATGAAACACACCGTCCATGGAGACGGTAGTCTGTACGTACGCATTAACGCTGCTTTCCTTTCTTTATTGTCTTGAATGGAAGTAAGTAGATGACATATATATATATATACATAAATAAAGTAGATTTACCATGTCATATATTCCATTATTATTCATTATATATACTTTATAATCATTCTGGAATGGTTAACATGGATAATGAATCTCATCGCGTCGTGGAGACGGTAGTCCGTACGTACGCACGAGCGATGATATCGTTCCCATGGTTGTGGAATTGTGTTAATGTGTATATATAATTTTTTAGAATCAATATAACTTTATAATAATCATATATAGTTACTCATTACACCATTATACCCATCCTATTAAGGTGGTGGCGGAAAATAGATTACACCACGGCGTGGAGAGGGTATTCCGTACGTACGCACGCACGGTGATTTCCTTTTTCTGTAGGATGGATAGAAGGTTAATTAGAGTTGTTTCATATTTATAATAACATATTAGTATATAAAAAATACTGATGTAATTACTTTATCATGAAGCAACTAAAGAAGAAGAATTTGATGAAGAATGAAATTGAAAAAGATCGGTATTGGATATTACCTCTTTTTGATGCGCCTTTTCATAACCTCCACTTAAAGAACTAAGGATGGTCTTTGAAGAAGACCAGACCTCTAGGATGATACTAGGGAAGTGGATAAGAGATTTTTTTAGGGGTTGGCCGAGCTTGAAGGCTCAAGGTTGTGTGAGGAAGAGAGGGAGGATGTTCCCTTTTATAAGGGAGGAGAGGGGCATCTTAGGAAAATCTCAAAATATTATTTTATATTAAGGTCAAATTCGGTTAATAATGGTTCCAAATGGTCTTATTTCTAAGATAATGTGGGTATGGGTCAAAATCATCTCATCAAATAGTATTTAGACAAGTTTAGGTTATTATTTTAACCTTATCAATTAGATTTAACTCTAAGTTAAATAATTTAGCTTTTACCGTGTCTTTTTGTTTTCTTTCTCTATATGGTTAATAAACTTACTATATGAATCCAAAAGAACCCCAAGTTGTTTATTATTAATATATCTATCCTTATATAAGTCATTTGGCCGAACCGTAGATTTTTAGGAGTTAAATAACAATTAATAATATAATAATTTAAAAAAAACTAATTTATGTCAATTTTGACACTATTTGGTAAATGATTTTTATAAAATTTCTAACAGAATGATATTTTCGAACCAAGTTACTTAAATAAACAATAACATGTCATATTGACCTATAAAATTAGTTTAAGTCATAAAAAGTCTCAAATTATATTTATTTGAGCATTTATAACATCAATTCTGTTAATATTTTCTTAAAAAGGTAATTTCCGCATCATCGTTGTGTCATAAATAAATTAAACAATTTAAAGTATAAAAATTACAAATAAAATACCATTATGTAGGAAATCGTTTTATCTCTCTAAATAATATTTATAGTCGAAATTATATTATGTATAACCCTATATTAAAAATCTTTTAGTAAATAAACTTTGATTTTAACTCTTTTAACTCTTCTTTGAATTAAATAATAATAAATGTCCTAATCTAATCCATGTGGGCCTAAATGATAATATTTTACACTTAAGGTTGTTTTTGGTCGAGATAAACTTGTCCAATAGGATTAGGACATGTGTTAGGGTAATATTAATATCATTTTTACCTTTAATTACCCTATTTACTTATAACCGTGGTAAATAAAAGTAAAAAGTTACTATTCACCAAAAATTATTTTCATCTCATTGAACCACATTTTACTTACTGACATCAACTGGGTCTCTCGGATTTTTGAAATTCCATTCACAGAAGTAGTAAAATTAATATTTATGAAAAAATTAATTTTTTAACTACCACTTAGTGGTTTAACTATTCATCAAAAATTGAAGTTTTTTAGAAAAATGCCAAAATTTCACCCTAAGCTATAATTGATATTCCGAATTCAAAAATGATTTCTATTTTACAAAATTCCCAACATATAAGTTGCATTAATTAATTTTATAATTAATTTCTGCTGTCACAACAAATAGCATGTTTTTAAGAGATAATAACTATCAAAAGATTAGCACTTGTTTATGTCTGGTGTAATTGTGAAATTACATCCAATGACCAAAATTGTATTGAATTGTAAAAATATATTCTAAATATACTTTAAAACCACACAAATTAATAATTTATCACTATTAATTATTTCGATTGAAAAAGTTGTTTTTAATTAAAATTTAGTAATTTTCACTATACATCAAAATATGAAAGTTATCCAAAAATCACCAAAATTTCACCCTAAGCTAATTTCGATATTATGAATCCAAAAATGAATTCCATTTTGAAAAATAAAATTTACAAAAATTACAAAAAGTGGTTATTACTATTCATAACGGCTAGTTTTAATATTATTTTAATAGCATATTGTTGTTTAGTGAAACTCGTTATTGCGTACTACACACGCTATCGAGGAAGGTCGTGATTGCGTGTAATGCAAGGAAAGTCAAGGATGCGTGTTGTGTAATCTCCTTTTGTTGTAGCATACAACACAAGACATTAGTGAAATTAAAAATAATATTTTTCATAAAATCTTGGGTTGTTACATTCTACCCCCTTTAAAATGAATTTCGCCCTCGAAATTCGTTGGGGTTATAAATGGTTTACTATTCGAAAGTTTCTTTAATAGAAACCCACATCGTAAAAAGGAATACCAAAACCAATCTTTAAAAACGAAAGTATGAAACGTAACTGTTACCCAAATAAAATAATCACTAGGTTTCCACATAGGTGAAAATATGGATATGGAAGAAAAATCTAACCATCATGTTCTGATGGAGAGTGGTAGAGAACATGGCTATGGAAAAGCCAACAATCACAAATCCATAAATTTATGACGATCTAAGGTACCATATGATTAATCAGATATAAGAGCACTAGGACAACATTTTTGGTTTTCAAGATCGTTTCCCTAAAGTTGAAGAATTTGAATTAGAATAAATACTGACTTTATTTTGGTACAATCTCACTGTTGTTCGTGACTTGAACAATTTCCACTTCATCTATTAAATAAATGAAGTTGAATTTGTTATTCGTGAAGTGTTATCAGATCATGTGATAGAATGACGGGTCATTCCATCTGTCTCAAACAAAAGGTTAGCAAAAGTTATTAAATATACATAAGTCATTCTATAGTGAGATTAATCATATATGGTTCCTAAAATGGACTTATACTTCATATATCATACTACTTAATATAATAAAACTAGTTTCTATTAAACAGGGACTTCCTGTAGGCCAGTGGTAGGCGATAAAGGTCAGTCGCACTTCGGTTGTGGGTTCGATTCCCACAGCCTTGTCCGACGTGATGGGTTGTGGCCCGTCCAGCAGGTTGTCCTTTTTCTAAAGCTATATTACTATAACATCCCATCAATAATATCAAAAAACGTTTTATCCAAAATTATGTCCAACATAATCCATTATAATATTTAGGCTTATCTAAAATACTTCGGTCCAAGATCATAGTATAAAGAAAATGATTACTTGAAATGTCACAGAATAATCACATGAATGCCATCATTTATCCCCCATATATCATAAGATATATCTTGTTGGTCAAATTACAAACATGTGAATACATTAATCTTGTATTCTCTTGAAGAATGAATACCCATTGAACCTTAGTGAAAACATGAATGCAGTTAAAAGTTAACACTTTCCACATACCAAAATCCTCAAAATTCTATATACTCAAACCATGATATCACTTTGTCTTTATATCAATCATGAGCTCATGAATACAATAAAACATCTCATTATCTTCTTATCCCTTCATTATGCCCATATCATCTGTTTACCAAAAATGTCTCAATCACTTTTCATGGTTACCGGTACCATAAAATTATTGAAAACCACAATAGACCAAAACATAAATATTCCAACATTCCACGATACTATATACAACATTATTTTGGAATCCCATTACATAAACACTTAATCATTCCACCACATCGTTTTCATATTCAACATCGCCAATAGTGATCGCATGTGACTTCCCTTTGTCCTTTGCCTTAAGTGGTTGCTCATGTTGATCATCACTAACCCGTGGATTAGGGCATTTATTAGCATAATGCCCCATTTCCTTGCCCTTGAAGCATTGAAGTGTTGTTGGTGCGTTCTCTGCAGTCTTTGCTTTATTCACATCATTAGAATCCCTTTATCCATTACTTCGACACTCAGCTGCTCGATGACCTTATTTTCCACACTTAAAACATTTCCTAGTCCCTTTAAGACAATCTCCACCATGCTTCTTTCCACACTTTGAGCATAAGGAAACATTCATCTTCTATTCACCATTATTCTGAGATTTCTCCTTGAACTCCATCTTTCGTTTCTTGTCAAAACCATGAGATGGATATGTAACACCGACTTCCATTTCTACCTTGATAGCACAACGCACAATTTCTTCATAGCTACTGAAGTCTCTTATAGCTAATGCCCGTCTAAGACTTGGGTTTAAGCCACTGAAAAATCGATCAACTTTACTTTCAGGTTGGATGATAATGCCAGATGCATACCTTGAAAGTCTTGTAAAATTCGCTTCGTATATACCAACAGATTCATCATGCTTTTTCTTTAGTTCAAGAAACCCCTTCTCCATCTTTGTTCGAAGAATACGAGGAAAGTACTTATTGAAAAATAAGTTCTTGAACTCGTCCCATTCCATGGACTCAATTTCATCTCTTGGCCTCGTATTCTTGATAAGATTCCACCATTGATCAGCTTCACCTTCCAAATGATATACTGCTAATATGACTTTATCATGCTCAGAACATTGAAGAACTGAAAATATCTTTTTAGTGGTATTGATCCATTTTTCAGCAACAAGTGGATCGGAAGACCCACTGAAAAAAGGTGGACGTTGCCTCATGAAGGACTCAATAGAATATTGTTCCCTTATCTGCTCATTTGGAAGTCCAGATTGATTCATAGCTTGTGTAAGTATAGCAATAAGATTTTGCACTCCATCTCCCATAACATTTGTTTGTTCATGAGGGAAATCATTGCATTGTCCATTGCATTGATCAACTCGGTTCCTTCGGGTTCCAGCCATCATCTAAAACCCCAAAAGAATAGTGTGAGAGGAAAAAATCATGCTAGGGAAAACAACATTATAAAGGGGGAGTATCCTCAATATCTAACTTCTTAGGTTAAATTCTATGATCGTTACCATAGTTCTAGGACTGTATCTTATACGTATACTTATCCTTAGGGACATCCCTAGACATACTATAGAAATATCTCTAGGGATCTCACTAACGCTTTAGAATCCTAGTTTCCAAAGGTTGACTAAACATTTCCTCTGATACCAACTGTAGAGACCCGAAGCCTGACGTACAAGGACATTACATTACTTTTGCGGAATACTTAGTACATAACAAAAACACACACACAAGGATCGTAATAGTTTAGTGTCTTTGGAAACTCAGAATATAATCTTCTAATCGTGGTGAAAGATCTCCAACATCTCCCATAAAGATCTTCCTTTTTTTACCTAAATCCTTTCTTTATATCCTGGGGAAAAGAAAACATAAAAGGGTGAGCTCAAATGCTCAGTATGGGTAAACAAAAGAAATATCAATCACATCATATACATAAGCACATAACTTTTGGAAATCTTAACCTGTAAAAGAGATCCTAATTTCATAACCTGGGATAACTCATGGCAGTGAAATGTAATCACAATAATCATAACGTAAAACATTAAACTTTGTGGCATACACACATAATCATAGAGAATCATTTCTTATTAGTCAATACTCATTGCCAAGACTATCTTAGTGGACAAAGTCCCTTTCTGAACCGAGTCACCCTCATTTGAGTCCTGTTTCACTGAACCGGTATAACCTACCATTCCAGCCATGTCTATCTCATGAGATATAAAATCTTTACCCAATGCATTGTAGGGAAATATAGGTCCAACCCATCTCATAATGATACCATTCTTATGTGTGCCACAAAATCATAAATCATACACCATTGCATAACCCATGTAATAAAAATGGGATTCTTAAACAACATGACATCATAAAATAATTCATAAAAGTTAAAGGAATTCATAAAAATAATTCCATCACAACATAATCAAATCAATGTAATAATAGGGATAGAAACAGAACCCTTTATTTTCTTAGATGGAAAATAATAAAACACTTGAACTTCATTCTTGAGGAAAATATCCTTTCTGCTTCAAAAACACTTTTCCTTTCTTAACATGACGCACAATTCAAAACTAAAAGGAGTTGATTAAACATAATCTTGAAAACTTGTAAAGGATGCTTCTTGGAAATAATGTTTCAAAAATCCATTCATGCCGTATAAGTTTAAAAAAACATTCTTCGTACTTTTGTCGGAAAAGTCAAAAAGTACCACGTACGAAAAACAACAAAAGATTCCTTTCATATCCTTTACTAAAAACTCACCGAAGGGTAAAATTGGATTTAAAAAATTGTAGGTGGATGGAAATAATATTACATATTGAGGAAACATGGATGTGGATGATAAAATACACCCCAGTAAATTTCAAAGTATAAACAATCTCGGATAAAAATTGAGATTGCGAGATTTTCCCTTACCTTAGGTCCGACTTGTTTTGTAAGTGTCCGAACCTCCTGTATAATGATTTAAATAATGTTATTGACTTATTACAGAATCATATTCATTGTTATGATATCATATATGGTTCTTTTATGAATTTATATTACCCGTTCTTTTGTAAATTCCATTTTAAAGAAGCATTTTGGGTAAAATTGTTTCATTTATCGTAGGTGTTTGGACTTGTTGTTTTTTGACATTACTATTACTTATATCATGATTTACTTACTTCCAGAATATAAATTATTATTTATATATCATATATATTCAGTATATATATATATATATAATAGATAGATAAATTAAATGAAACACACCGTTCATGGAGACGGTAGTCCGTACGTACGCATGAACGCGGCTTTCCTTTCCTCATTGTCTTAAATGGAAGTAAGTAGATGACATATATATATATATATTCACATAAATAAAGTATATTTACCATGAAATATATTACATTATTATTCATTATATATACTTTATAATCATTCTGGAATGGTTAACATGGATAATGAATCTCATCGCGTCGTGGAGACGGTAGTCCGTACGTACGCACGAGCGATGATATCGTTACCATGGTTGTGGAATTGTATTAAAGTGTATGTATAATTATTCAGTATCAATATAACTTTATAATAATCATATATAGTTACTCATTACACCATTATACCCATCCTATTAAGGTGGTGGCGGAAAATAGATTTCACCACGGTGTGGAGACGGTATTCCGTACGTACGCACGTGCGGTGATTTCCTTCTTCCATAGGTTGGATAGAAGGTTAATTAGAGTTGTTTCATATTTATAATAACATATCAGTATATAAGAAATACTGATGTTATTAATTTATCATGAAGCAACTAAAGAAGAAGAAGTTGAAGAAGAAAGAAATTGAAAAAGATCGGTAATGGTTATTACCTCTTTTTGACGCGCCTTTTCTTAACCTCCACATAAAGAACTAAGGATGGTTTTTGAAGAAGACATGACCTATAGGATGATACTAGGGAAGTGGAGAAGAGAATTTGGTAGGGGTTGGCCGAGCTTGAAGGCTCAAATTTTTGTGAGGAAATGAGGGAGGAGGTGCCCTTTTATAAGGGAGGAGAGGGGCATCTTTGGAAAATCTCAAAATATTATTTTATATTAAGGTCAAATTCGGTTAATAATGGTTCCAAATGGTCATATTTAGAAGATAATGTGGGTATGGGTCGAAATCCTCTCATCCAATAGGATTTATACAAGTTTAGGTTATTATTTTAACCTTATCAATTAGATTTAACTCTAAGTTAAATAATTTATCTTTTACCGTGTCTTTTTGTTTTTGTACACTATATGGTTAATAAACTTACTATATGAAGCCAAACGAACCCCAAGTTGTTTATTATTAATATATCTATCCTTATATAAGTGATTTGGCCGAACCTTATATTTTTAGGAATTAAATAACAATTAATAATATAATATTTATTTTAAAAACTAATTTATGTCAATTTTTACACTATTTGGTACATGATTTTTATGAAATTTCTAACAGAATAATAAGTTCAAACAAAGTTACTTAAATCAACAATAACATGTCATATTAACCTATAAAATTAGTGTAAGTCATAAAAAGTCTCAAATTACATTTATTTGGGCATTTATAACATAAATTATGTTATTATTTTCTTAAAAAGGTAATTACTGCATCATCGTTGTGTCATAAATAAATTAAATTATTTATAGTATAAAAATTACAAATAAAATACCATTATGTACGAAATATTTTTATCTCTCTAATGAATATTTATAGTCGAAATTATATTATGTATAACCCTATATTAAAAATGTTTTCGTAAATACTCTTTGATTTTAACTCTTTTAACTCTTCTTTGAATTAAATAATAATAAATGTCCTAATCTAATCCTAGTGGGCCTAAATGATAATATTTTACACTTAAGGTTGTTTTTGGTCGAGATGCACTTGTCCAATAGGATTAGGACATGTGTTAGGGAAATATTAATATCATTTTTACCCTTAATTACCCTATTTACTTTTAACCGTGGTAAATAAAAGTAAAAAGTTACTATTCACCAAAAAGTATTTTCATCTCATTGAACAACATTTTACTTACTGACATCAACCGTTTCTCTCGGATTTTTGAAATTCCATTCACAGAAGCGGTAAAATTAAGATTTATGAAAAAAGTAATTTTTTAACTACCACTTAGTAGTTTCACTATTCATCAAAAATTGAAGTTTTTTAGAAAAATGCCAAAATTTCACCCTAAGCTATAATTGATATTCCAAATTCAAAAAAGATTTCTATTTTAAAAAATTCCTAACATATAAGTTTCATTAATTAATTTTATAATTAATTTCCGATGTCCCAACAAATAGCGTGTTTTTAAGAGATAATAACTATCAAAAGATTAGCACTTGTTTATGTCTGGTGTAAATGTGAAATTACATCCAATGACCAACTTTGTATTGAATTGTAAAAATATATTCTAAATATACTTTAAAACCACTCAAATTAATAATTTATCACTATTAATTATTTCGATTGAAAAAGTTGTTTTTAATTAAAATTTAGTAATTTTCATTATTCATCAAAATATGAAAGTTATCCGAAAATCACCAAAATTTCACCCAAAGATAATTTCGATATTACGAATCCAAAAATGAATTCCATTTTGAAAAATAAAATTTAAAAAATATCAAAAAGTGGTTATTACTATTCATAACGGCTAGTTTTAATAATATTTTAATAGCATATTGTTGTTTAGTGAAACTTGTTATTGCGTACTACACACGCTATCGAAGAAGGTCGTGATTGCGTGTAATGCAAGACAAGTCAAGGATGCGTGTTGTGCAAGCTCCTTTTTGTGTAGCGTACAACACAAGACATTAGTGAAATTAAAAAGAATATTTTTCATAAAATCTTGGACTGTTACACATTCCCCTGATAAAACCATGGGAGCATGGACAATCTTATGAAATCTCAACTATTGAGGATGATGTTCCTAGTGATGTGGTTGTAGGAACAACAATCTTTTCCTAAATAAAATAACATTATTTATTTTATTATGTATCATCATGTTATTTTTAACCATACACGTTTTAATATAATAATATACATTTAAATTGTGATTTAATAAATGAATTATGAGAAAAAACGCCTATGAGAAGTATCATTGCAACAAAATTGTCACATAATATACCCTCTGTGATAGAAAAATGAGATTTTTTTTCAAGGAATATAATTATAACTATAATTTTTTTATATAATCCTTTGTATTGACTTGATTTCAAAATATTATGAAAAAATATATTTCAAGAAGATGAAAATATAAATTGTGTTGAAGATTATGAACCACTTTATCATTAGAGTAGAAACCACAACATCTGAATCTTATCTAGGTCACCCTAGTAGATAGAAAGAATGTTATTCATAGGGAGAAAGTGAAAACAACATATATGGATTGGGAATGAAATATTCAAATTTCTGATGTACCAATTATACAATAATATAATGATATAATTATACAAAATTTACATAGTCATCCAGCAAAGAGGGATGATGAGTTTTATTTTCATTTTATCTCTGATGTAATTCCTATATCAAATACTCCATATAAAATAACCATAGTGGAATTGTTGGAGTTGAATAAAAAATAGAGGAGTTGAGTCATATGGGGTTTATTCTACCTTGTGTTTCTCTATGGGGAGATCATGTTATTTTGACTAAGAAGAATAATGGATCTATGAGGTTGAAAATTGAATTAAGGGATATCAATGCTATTATGATAAAAAACAAGTATCATCTTCCTCATATTGATTATTTATTTGATTAACTTCCCAGAGAAAAATATTCTTCAATGACCGATCATCGATATGGATTTCATCCATTTCATGGGAAAAAGATGGTATTCTAAATAATGTTTTCCAACCTAGTATGGAAATTAAGTGATTATAGTAATTCCATTTGGATGGAATAATTAACCATTTGATTTCATGGATTTAATGAACTGAGTTTCCAAAGATTATATTCATAGAATTTTGGTAGAATTTATTGAAGATATCATTTCATACACTAGAAGATAGAAATTTCACAAGAATCATTTAATGATTGTTCTAAAGATATATAAAATAAATGAGTCATATTGGATGTATTGCAAGAAAGAATTCAGGCATGAAATAGTATCATTTCTAGGCCACATTGTCTCTAAGGATGAAATATCATGTGATTCTAAAAAGATAATGGTTGTTCATGAAGGGCCTACAAAAATGAACATAAATGGGGTACATAGTTTCATTGCTTTATCAAGGTATTATCTTCAGTTTTTATTAGTTTTGTCTCATTAGCTAACTCATTATTCATGATTAATAGAAAAAGGTCATAGTTCAAATGGAAAAATTAATGTGAAATTTTTTTTCAATAATTAATGAGGATAATAGTTAATTCTCCGATCATGACTATACCATCATGAAATTATTGATTTTTTATTTATATTGATGTATGAAATAAAGGACTAGGTTGTGCCCATTTCATGAATGATAGAGTTGTATCCTATTCATCATGGTATTTAAAATCTCATGAACAGAACTGCCAAACTCGTGATCTTGAATAAGGATCAATAATCTTTTAACTAAAGATATATGAACATTATCTATATGGGGAAAGATGTGTGAAATATACAACTCCAAAAAATTGAATTACATATTCTTATACAAAAATTATACATGATGAAAAGTTCATGACTCGAGCTATGCAAGGATAATGATTTCTCAATACACAGTCTCCTAGGGAAATAAAATTACGTAGTAGATGCACTGAGAGGGAAGGATCATGGATTTTTGAACAAAATTTGAATTAACAAGGATAGAGTGAATATGGTGCCAGAAATTATTGATATGGAAATTATAAATGAATGTGAATAATAATTTCTTTTTCAAATATGTTTCATAACCAAATTTATTAGGAAGGATTAAATGTGATCAGTCTCATGATCTGAATCATTAGTAAAAATTAATGTTGTGATGGATGGGATGTTGGATGAATAAATGTATTGTGATGGAATTTTGAAATTTGAGAGGAGGATATGTGTTCCCACTATACCCATGATAAAATGGAGTTGTTGGATTATTTTCATAGATTCAAATTATCTATACACCCTAGTAAAAATATTATTTATTGAGATCTAACAGATCATTTATGGTGGGATATTATGAAATGGGACATTGCTTATTATGGATCATGATTTGTAAACTACCAATATTTGAAGGTTGATAAATACATCCTGGAGGATTCAGCTAGCCTATGCCTATTCTTAAATTTAAATAGTTTGAGTAAACAATGGAATTTTTTCATCGGATTACCATAAACTCCTAGAAAGAATCATGAAATATGTGTAATTTTTTATCAACATACCAAATATACCCACATCCTCTCTATAAATGAGGATTTTACATTTGACGGTCTTTTATGACACTATATTAATGAAGACGTAAGACATCATGGAGAACCACATTCAATTTTCTTTTTCTAATTGTGATCCATGATTATCCTAAACTTTCTATAAAATTATACAAAAATCATTGAATACTAAGGATCATTTTGGTACGGCTTATCACCCTCCAACTGACATGTAGTCAGAAAGGACAATCCAACCATTATAATAAATGTTGAGATAATAATTATTTGACATTCAAGGCATGTGAGATGATTATTTACCAATGGTAGAGTTTCCAAAAAAATTGTTTCCACACTAGTATTAAAAAGGAACTATATGAAGCATGGTATGAAAAGAGATGTCATAGCCCAACTTGTTTGGCTATAGTGGGTGAATGGATGATTTTAGGTCTATAACTTCTGGAGGAAATAATTAAAAAGGAATAATTATTCAAAACCATATAAATGAATCTCACAGTGGGAAAAAGGGATATGATGATATTCGACGGAAGATGTGGAAATTCATGTTGGGGACATTTTTCATGAAATTATCTTCATGGAAGGGTGTCATAATATATGGGATTAAAGGTCAATTATCCCCACGTACATTGGAACTTTTGATATATTCATGAGAGTTTGATTATTTGATTATCATTTGGTGATTCCCCATATCCATTATAATGTAAAAAATATGTTTTACATATATTTTTTATGTAATTACATTCTAAAACTAATGCTTGTAATCACATCAAATTAAACAAAATTTGAAACTAATTTTTCAAATTGTGAACTACTAATTCAGATTCTGTAAAATATATAATTGTTGTTGAGGAATTAGATGAATTGAACTGTAATTTTATTTTCTAAAAATCAAAAAATTGAATAGGTCATATGGGAACTAGATGAAATTATTATGTTGAACAGTTCAAATCTTTTTATGATGTGACAATTTGGAAATATCAAGAACAAAATTTTTCTAGAAGGGTAGAATGTAATGATCCAAAATTGATTCAATGAAATGTCACTTTGTATAATTATTTCATATATTTTAAATCACATAATATAACTTGGAATAGTCAATAATGACATTATAAATGAATAATAAATGAAGTAAGAGGTTTTCCAAGAAGTTAATGATCTGATACCAATATTTTAGTAACTTTGTCGTTGAAATAGTAATGTTATTCTTATGGATAGTAAACCATCAAATATAATAGTATCATAAACAGTGAATTTATTAATAATTATTTTCTACATATTAGTTAAAAAAATATTTATTAATTACATATTTTATTTAAATAAATGATATGGAAATGATAAATTAAGTGTTTGTTTTTTATAAAGAATTTTTTTTTATTGTGTAATTAATATAGTGTATTAAAATAAAATTTATGTCTATAAAATAAATTCACAAATTAATATTTTTTATCTTATTATTAAATGACAGTTTTATAATACTTTAGTTAAATTGTGATGGTTTCATCAAATAGATTGTAATATTATAATTGGTATTCATTGAATAAATAATTTTTTTAGTTAAAAATAAAATTTCATACATTTAGAAAATTATTTTAAGCAAATATAGTATATTTTATAATTATATACATCAAAATAATGTCAGTGTAATTTTTTTGGATTTTTTCTAAAATACATAAATTGTTTGTGAATAGTAAAATATATGGTAAATTATGATAAATTCTAAATAAATGAATTATGATTTCATGGATGATGTATGGATGATGTAATCCCATAATCTCAAACTATGAATCATTATTTTTTTATATTTAGTGATAATGATCCAACCAATCATAGTCTTAATCCAAAATAATAAACTATTAAATCAAATAATGAGAAATCGTCTCGTCCTCCACTTTAAATACTACCCCTCACCAGCCCTTCTCCTAACAACATTAAAGCATAGAGAATTTTTCAATATCTACAAATTAATCCTTCCAAGAACCTCCCCCCATATAGCAACCATTGGTCTCATCAAAATAAAAATCCTTTCTCCCTCTTGAGGCTCTCAAGGAGGGGAAAATAAAAAGGTAAAATCTCTATCTTTTTCTTTTAATTTCTATTCAAGTTCTTTTATTTTCATATATTATCCACTCCACACTGTACCAAAGTGAAATTATATAAATATATAAATAATATTATATATATGATAATTATATTGTGTTTAGGTAGTTATAAATCATGAATTCTATTCCCTCTCCTTTTGGTCAAAAAATGAAAATATTAGTTACGTTTATTAATAACTTAAATGTTCATTTATGTATACTTATTCCCATATTAATTGGATTTCTATACTCATATATATGTAAAACGACACTGAAACACTGGAAATGAATTCCCCCGAATGAATAAATTGTATATTATAACATATGAGAATGATCCTAAGTGAACTTAATTAAATTATAAATTTTAAAAAACATTTTAAAATATTATGAATTATTTTATTAAGTAATATAATTTCATATTCTAGGACATTAAGGTCCTGTGAAATAAACATTCAAACATAATTTAAGGGATTCTCCCTGATACTTCATTATTCATTAGGGTTACCTTTTATTACTCCATAAGCAAAAAACATATTTAATCTTATTTAATACTACTAAATTATATTTTAATTATATATATATATATATATTTACCAATAAAAATTATTCCTTCTTTGATGGGGATTTATACGTTTCATAAGGATCCTTTCTCAATTACTCCTGATAAGAAAGCCTGATTAAAAAAATTCTCAGTTTCATACCTATTTTCTTGTTCACTATATAATCAATTATAAGGAACCGATATTTTTATGAAATCAACCTTTTTAACATTATTTTTTTGTTTAATGAAAACAATTATTCCTTGTCCTATTCAAATACACATTAATATTTTCCCTTAAATAGCAATAAAGATGATAAATTTTAAAGAAATTTTTACATGTTTTCATTTAGGACTCACATATATTATGCAGACAACATATTTTATTTTTCAATATATTTTTATTTATATCGGTTATACATGTTAAAATCATAATTTATGCCAAATAAATGTTATTTTTCAATAGAACTATTCATTTCTAATTAAAAACGGCATTTATCTCAATAATAACATGATGATTTTATTAGTGTATTTTAATCTATTTCAACACCCTCAATTGAATATTATGTTTTATTGGTATCTAAATCTTATTGTATAATTTAACATATTTTATTAAATGTTTTATGATTAGTTTGAATATTGACGTGCTATCTTGATACCATTCACCTTATTCATCATAATGGTTAGGGATTATGTTTACTAATTGGGGAATGTTATTTACATTTCATTTGTATATCTTGTTAATGATTCAACAAAATCATTTGATGGTTTAATTGGAAGTATTTTTTTTATGTGGGGACCTCTATATCATCTTGATGCATCAGTAGGTATGATGAGAAAAACTAGATTGGGGTGTTACAAATTATGTTATGGTGTCTTGGTTGTAGCCTTGACGGTATGTTTTAGATGTCTTGAATTGTGAATTCCATTATTTTGATTATAGAAATTTATAGTATATGATATTATCTAACTAGTATAATATCTATGGATATGTTTTTTTATATAAATATTTAATATTGTTTTTTCTGCCATTTTATGCTCATGATTATATTTTAATGGAATTCCTCTTTAGTTATTCACCATGAACATTAGTTATGTTTATGATAAATTCGGTAGTATTTCATACACTTAATGAACATATGAGATAACCCATTTCATATGTTATATTTTCTCTTAATATGTGGAGAAATATATTATGAATGAATTTCAGGGATAACATAGGAGTTTATGGGTGTTTCCAATGGAGTTGCTTTGTTTTTTCCATTCATGATGCATTGTAATATTCATATATGAAACCTGGATTCCAAAACAACTAAATTGACCATTCATTTTGGATTTGAGTTATTGAAATCTTTATATGTATTAATTTATGGAATAATATCTAAGATACTAGTGTCAGGGTTTTTATAGTCTAATCCAATTTTTGTTCAACCAATGTTATGTTTGAAGGATCGCTGGGTAGAATCCCACTAGCAGTGATTGAAGTTTTATCAATTGATCTTTGATCAACAATAATGAAATTTTAGGTGATATCATGGTAGATAATTTTTCTTGTGGTGTTCATCATGACCATTTTGATGATTACATTTTTCATGAACAATCATCCCTTAAACTGCATTGTTATGATAATGGAGTAGGATAGAGAATCTGAATACCATTATTCAGTCTTGAATGACAGATCATGTTTTCATTGTTCTTAATGATTCCCAATAATGATAAATATATACACAATAGACACAATCACAAATATATAGATATCATGATAAGGTCAAAATATTATTTAATTGATTTATAAAACTAGAAATAATATAATAAATATTATATGACATAACACCAAGTAATAATAATTATATATTTTTTGAATTGGATTGGGGTGAAACCACATTATATTTAACAATAAAGTAGAAATATATTTTGAATGTACGGTGAATAGAAAACCCATTACAGGTAAAGATAAAAAGGAATAAAAGAATAATGATACAATTGTTTAATTTGGTCCTTGGATCGTATTTGGAAACCAATTTCACGATATCCAATAGAAAATTTATATTCTACACTAGTAAAAATAATATTAATTTTTTTTCTCAGGGTGTGCACTTCTCCAAAATTATAAATATTATATTAGTTTATTCAGAAATAAAATCTATCAAAAATAAATCTTGGACTAGTATTCCAGATTTAATATTAAAAATAAATATTACATGTGCTCATAAAACATATTTACCATGAGATTTTTTTAAACTATTGAAATCAATACATCGTAAATTAAATTACTCCTCAAAATTGATAATAAAATTTAGTAAAATTATTTAAATTAAAATAGAATTGAAATGAGATCAAGTGAAGAACATAGTATGTGACCCTCTAGGATTCATCCTTGTTGGTATTAGAATGTTTCTCATTAAGTCAAGGATTACTATCATGCAATGGGTCAAGAAACCCAAAAGATTCAATTTTATTAAACAATTTCAGAATACACACATGTGTCCCTTCTATGTAATATAATCCATTTGTCCTAATATCTCCCCATGTAGGTTGGACAACCATGTAATCATCATATATTATTGATACATCATTCATTCACTATCTAAAATGAACTCATCTTTACACCATGGTGATGAAATTTTCTGTGACAGATCCATTTAAATCAATGTTCTGATATATCAACATCCATTAATATGTTACTATAAAATCAATTATCGACTTATTCATTAGTAACATTTCATTCAATGGGATCCCAAAATATCCTACATGGTATTAACATATAGTGAAATCATGTTTTCTATATATCACACTATGTGATTAAAGATATGAATTACTAATAATCATGA